>CAXKVW010000062.1:0-612350 GCA_964058825.1 Carex arenaria
TAGATCTTGTACTGTATTATAAGAACATTAATCATCTTTTAAAAAACACCTAAGCTTTTTAACAGTCAAGTTGAACCGCCTAAGCATTTGAATCAAAGCCACAACAAACTTGAGTAAATAAAATGAAATTCATTATGCCTTACAATTGTCCTGAAGAGGAGACGTGGGTAAATGCAATGCAAGAAGAGATAAAAATGATCAACAGAGGTGATTTTTGTGTTGTTAAACCGGAATGCTTTGAGCAAGCGGTCAAAGAGGAGGTGTGGGTAAATACAATGCAAGAAGAGATAAAAATGATTAAGAGAAATCAAACATGGGAATTAACTGAAAAGCCAAAAGAAAATGATGTGGTCGGATTGAAGTGGATTTACAAGACATAGACGAATCTGGATGGTTTGATGCAAAAGTACAAGACAAATGAAGAATCTAAAAAAGTTGTGTTGAAGAAGATTTTAGAAGATATTGGAGATGACAAACTAAAGTGTTGAAATGAATGTTTTAATTTGGGAAATAGTAAATTTATTAAATTGGTCAATTTGTCAAATATTTGGGTTAATGTGTTTGGATTTTCTAGATATATTAAATGTTTATGGTTTCTAGGGTCATGTTGGAATGTGCAATTCATGCACTTGATATTTGTGTCATGGTTAATGTTATTTATGTTCTGGATATCTAAAAGGCATCATGTAACTTATAAATAAATGAGTTATCATTTGTAATATGTAAGAGAGTCGGAAAATATCAATATAGTATGAAAAATTCTGCTACTCTTCTTCTCCTTACTATTTGTTTCTTCCACTAAATATAAAATATAAAACAAAATAACAAAAGGCCATGAATAGGCCAACATTTTTATCTGTGAGTAATCTATCATTCACTAATAGTCAGACTAATAATTCTAATTTTTGGTCGGGCATTGGATTTATATAGAAATCAATGATGAGGGTAACGCATTGTGGGATTGATATGGAACGTGTAAATTGATTTTGGTATGTAATGCTAGAGGCGGTATTTAGACCAAAGATCAGGATTGAAGTTCAGAGCCACTCCAAATCAGCTAAAAAAAAAGCAGATTGCGTACATAGATGAACGAATGGTCGGTAGTTTTCGTGCAAGCGTGCCAACCTTGTCATCGATGGTCCACCACAAAAGTCTCCAACTAATCACGTGCGTAAATGACTCGCGAGGAAATTAGTTTTTGGGCTCATTATGCCCCAAATCACAAAATCAGCAGAGTCAATTGATCTGCAGAGGCCTTGTCGGCTGACACCAACCTTCCATGGTATCTTAGATGCATATTAACTAAAAAGAAAATCTCATGTCCAGTCCAAATGCAGAGAAAGCATTTAATCGATTGTTTGCTTTTCGCCTTGCCTCCATTGTTTGAGAGAAGTTGGTGGAGATTAACGGCAGTTCGTTAAATGATTGAGTAAGCAATTATATGCATCGCTTGAATTTCCTCTATTCTAATCGAGGTTTAATTGTGTGCCAATTGGGCGAATTTTGGAATATGAACTTAATATTGGTTGGTCTGGTACGGAATCGAACCTACTCTGATTTCAAAATAGTAATCGGCAAATATAATGAAAAACTGTTTTATTGATTATTTCTCATAATTTACATGTTACTATTTGATGTAAGCTCTGGAAAGGACAAAGAAAGGAATATATAGATAGGGTATAATTTGCAAAAGCCACCCGGTTATGCTAAGTATATCCGGGTGATATATCTGCAACATGACTCTTAATCATATGGCACCAAAAACGATCCACAATCAGCACAGACCTCTAAAATATTTTAACGGAAAGAAAAACCTGTTGCACACAGAAACAAATATCATAAATTATAAGCATCCAAACTGTATCATAGTACAAATCTGGTACTAATTAAAACAGGATAAGAACACATGACTGACAACAGCATGCTTCTAAACCAGAAACATAATCAAGTTCCTGCCAGAAGAACCTGATCTACATTGACAATATCAGAATCACATCAATTTCCAGAAATCAAACCATTTAATCTAATTCGCTTTTGCTTTTCCTCCTCTTAGTGATGATATTACTTTGTTCTCTACTAACATATATACAATCTTTATCATTCAGGTACAGATACGATACTCTGTCATAAAAATGATAAAACAGAGCGAAAAAAACACTAAACAGATGAGATAAAAGTATCCCAAGCACATTATAGTTCAAGCAGTTGTATATATCTCAACACTGTGCGGGTCAACACATTTCGACACTGAGCATGTGTCTTACACGTCATTTTCATCTATATTCTCCATGGTAACCTCCTCGAGTGACTTACCCTTTGTCTCTGGCACAAATAAGGTCATAACCATACCTAAGAAGTTGGATGAAGCAAGCACAAAAAGTGAGTTACGCAACCCAATGCCCTTCCTGTAACCGCGTTGTGGGATATTCTCCTGAGACGCATACTGGAAACCAAATGCACCAACTATAGCACCAGCCTTGCCACAAGCCGCTGAGATACCATGACACGTTGATCGGAGTCTTGCTGGGAATATCTCGGCCGGAATAATGAAGGTTGTTGCATTAGGACCAAAATTTGCAAAGAAGAATGTCAACCCGTACATGATTACAAAGCCAGTGTGGTGGCCTGGGGCAGTCCAGTGGCTGTAGGGAATTGCTAGGCCAAGCATGCATACAGTCATCATAAAAAAACCCATGAATTGAATCCAGAATCGACCTAGTGTTTCAATGAATGCAACAGTGAACCAGTAGCCAGGTACAGTACCGCAAAGTGCGAGGTACGTTTGGGCACATGAAATGTGGTACACTTCCTCGAGGGAATTCATTGTCTCAGCCTTTGGGATCCAACCAACCTGGCTGAAGATGTCTTTTTGGAAGAGGTTCTGGCTGTAGAATGCAATGTCGAGGAAGAACCAGGTGGAGGTCGTCACTATCAGGTGTAGTCCATGTCGATTCCAAAATTGAGGGGAGAAGAGACCCCAAGTGTCTCTTTTTATGACCTGATCATGACCTGGCACCTTTTCAACATTCTCTACAATCTCCATTTGAAGCACCTTTGACATGTCGGCGTTTGCTTTCTTAATGTTATTGGCAACGAGGGCGGTGTATCGTGCTGTTTCTGGCATCTGCATCCTCCAGTAGTAGGTCAGCGCAGCTGGAATGGCACCGAACATGAGGATTATGCGCCATGCGTAATCTGCTTCCGGGACAGTTGAGTGCACACGGTCCTCAGCGTATGATGGAGCTTTGAATGCTTTGTTAAATGCAGCAGACACGATCAGCGAGATGATGGAAGCGAACAAAATACCAAAGCCCTGCATATTTATTCACTGTATATATTAGTGAGTAGAAACCAAAGGTTTAAAACTTAAAATCATAGAAGGAAAAAGATCAGAATCGGAATTGGATTTGGTCACTTGACTTTAAAATCAGAATCGGGTGAATCGGAAAAAATCAGGTGAATTGAATCGGAAACTCGGTTTTTTTTTACCATAAGTTATTTTATACTAAAAACATAAAAAAAAAAGATAATTTGTGAACAATATAAGTTTAAACAATGATTACAATCAAACAATCTACTAATATAATATAACATAAATATTAAAAAAAGCATAGAAAACACAAAATATTTACGTAGTAATTTTTTTACGTTAGACACGTTAAGATAAATATTAGACCCAGTATGATAATAACACAGGCCCATTCCTTGATGTTTTTTTAATGCACACTGATCTAACAAAGTGATCTTCCTCCCTCCTCCTTCGCTTTGCTTAGTTTTCATGCTAGGCTGCTGCTCGAACTACGAATTACAAATCCTGATCGAGAAACAAAAAATGCAGAATCGGCAATCTAAGAGAGACTCTGTCTAGAATCGGTCTGGAATTGCTTGATTCAGTCGGTTTTAACACTATTCAACCCAGTTTTCAATGAAAACTCGTAATCTGCGTAACTCGGTCGAAAATCGGTTCGATTAGGTCCGATTCCGGTCTGACTTGGCCAATTTTTCATTCTATGCTTAAAATGTGATTTGGGGGCCGGTTGTTTTAGAAACAGTTCCATTATTTTTTTCTAGTACAAATTTGTGGCAAGTTGATAGAAAAGGTCCTTAAATAAAAAAAATAACTTTCTCATAAAAGTTCTGCGAATTATTAAAATAAAATTATATGTTGTATATAAATCGAATATAATAAGGACAATTCTAAATTATTAATGTGTCATGCAATCGAAGAAGTTATGGCCATGTATAGAATATCACTGGAATAATTATATGGTTGCAAATTAAATCAGATGCCAGTGGCACTAAGAAAATGGCACATAACAAGGTTTTCAAACATGGATCCGGAACTTGACTATCATAAAATTCCATATATACTGTGTTTTTATAGGACAGAAGAAACAAGGAAGCTAGACCAAAGGGGATACAATATGAGAATTAAGCTAAGGGCGAGGTCTTTTCTACTGGCCAATATATATGCGAAATAAAGTGGCAAGCAGCTATTCTTGCCGAGTTTGTCATGAGAATAGATCTTCCAATACTACAAGACTTTGCTTTTGAGAAATTTTCTGCAAATTTCTTATCAATCTCTTTTCTCTCTCTCTTAGATGGTAAAGAAGTAAGAAAAGAGGGAATTTTTGTCTTTTTTTTTTCTTTTTTTTGCTCAAAAAGCCCGTAGGCATATTTTATTGATCAAAAGGTTATTACATATAATGGAATATTTGTTGTCAGAAATCTACCTCTTTCCTCTCTATTTAATCCAAAAATTAAACCCCTGCTGAATAGAAAATGGGGTACGTATACCCAGTGTATCCCCAACCATTCAATCTATCCTGCTTTGCTAGATGATCAGCCAAAACAGTTTGGCTTCTTGGCACGTATCAGCACTCAAACTTTCTTTGCACCTTGAGAATTTTCCAGATATAAAAAATTGTGGCAAAAGCTATCCAATCTGTATCTGTTGGCGGAGCCAGTCTAGTGCATGTATCAACTAAGACCTGACAATCATAAAAAAAAAAGCAGTCTGATATTCCCATGCTGCTAACCATATTCATACCTTCCTTTAACGCAAGGGCTTCAACGTGTAAAGGACAGGAGCCTTTAACACATTCTGATTTGTACACAGCGAGCTCACCATTTCTTTCGATAACAACTCCAATACCACCATGCCACTGCTGGATCCAGGATCCATCTGTGTAGCAGCAGAATTCCTTGATGTTTGTCTGCATTTGATTGGATACATGAACCGACCTAGCCATCGGCTTGCTCTTGTTGCAGCTCTAACGATAGATTCCACATTGATTTGGCCATGGTATTTCAAAAACTACTCGAAGGTTGGTACTTTCCCTCCATAGGCCGCATCATTACGGCATCTCCATATAGCCCACAAAGAGTTAACTGCACCCATCCATCTGTCATCATCCGTCTCCTCACTTATCTTTTCGAGAGCCTCATGCATCACCTGAGGTGACATACTCGTTCTTAACCCCGAGGGCCCCACAAACCAGCACATTCTGGTAAACTCACACGAGAAGGCCATGTGATTCACATCCTCGACTGCACATCCACACATACTACAAGTTGGATCCACTGCCAGGAACCTTCTTTGCAAGATCGCTCCCAATGGTACCGCATTGCACATTAACTTCCATAAAAATAATTGAACCCTTGGCATGATCTCTCCCCTTTTCCAGATCACTGTCCAAACCTTCCTCTGAGCTTGAGTTAGTAATTGTTCCACATTTTTCAGTTTTTCATAAGCCTTTTTAACTGAATATTCTCCATTCACTGCTGGCGGAAAAATCAAAGCATCTGAACCTTGATCATTTGTTGGTGGTGCGATAGATGAGGCAATCACCATGCTCCTTTCATAGCCAAACAACTCAATAATGCGTTCCATATCCCATAGCCCAGTATCTGATGATATCAGATCCTTAACTACAAGCCTTCGGTCAAGCTCATTCTGTGGTACATATTCAATTGCCCCACTGAACCAAGGTTGCGCAAAGACTCTGCATCGTGCACCATCCCCTAACTTCCATGAAACCAACGGCTTGAGCTTATCTCTTAGTCGCATAATGCTTCGCCAGAAAGTTGAGCACCTATAATCTCTTTTACTATGCCATAGCTCACTTCTTGGCATATATTTCGCCTTGACAATTGTCACCCACTGTGCCTTAGACCCTGCTGCCACCCTCCAGAGGTACTTCATCAAAAGTGCCTCATTCATAGTGTCTAGATCACGGACGCCCAGACACCCGCACTCCTTTGTCACAACAATTTTATCCTAGGCCACATATGCCAGATACTGTTGATTATCAAATTTGCCCCAAAAAATCTTTTGATATAGCTAGTGATCTTCTTCATAACCCCACATGGAATTCTAGACGTTGCCATGTAATAGATAGGCATTGATTGAAGAACCGATTTAATTAAAACTAACCGACTCGCAGGAGATAACATTTTACCCTTCCATGACTATAGCTTGGCCAATAATTTCTCAACCAAAAAAATCATAAGAGGCATGTGCTATCTCAATTGGAGCCCCTAGGTATTTTGTTGAATTTCTCCCAAATGGTACGTTCAGAGCTTGTGATACCGCCTCTGTGACTCTTTCGGGTGTTGCTCCACTAAACCAAACAGAACTTTTTCCGGACCTACACACTGGCTCGATGCCTCAGAAAAAGTAGCAAGCGTTAGCATGAACACTGATGCCTCTTGAACTGTAGCTGCACCAAACAATAGCAGGTCATCCGCATACATAGACGCTACTAAAGGTGGGGCAGAGGGGCAAGAATTACACCTTGTAGTGCTTTGATTTGCAACTGATGAGCCAAACTACGAGAAAGAACATCCATCCCTAGGATAAATAGATATGGTAACAACGCACATCCTTGACGAAGACTGCATTGCAGCTTAAAGTAGCCATCCCCTCCTCCGTTAACAATGACTGAGAACTCCGCTGATCTCACACAGCCCATAATCCATGCAATCAGACTCGGAGGAAAGCCATAAATTGGCATTATTGGTTCTAAAAAATTCCAGTCCATACGATCAAAAGCTTTTGAGAGATCCGCTTTAAGACAAAATTCTCTATTTTTGTATTGAGGCGAGCGAAATGAGTGAAGTACCTCTCTCAACAAAATCACATTCTCAGATATTTCTCGACCCGGTAGAAATGCGCTTTGATCTTTCAAAATGCACATTGAGATGAATGGCTTCAGTCTTCAAGATAGAATTTTTGAGATCAGTTTGTACATGAAATTGCACACTGATATTGGCCAAAAATCTCCAACTTGCATTGCATCTTCACTTTTCAGAATTAAGACCAAACTGGATCGAACTATTGTGGATGGCATCACACCTGTGATAAAAAAATTCAACACCTCATTAGTTACTGATGGGCCGAAATGAGTCCAATTTTGTTGGATGATTCTTGCATTTAGCCCGTCGGGCCTTGGGGCTTTGTCTGGGCCGAGAGAAATAAAGGCCCCAGTTATTTCACTTTCAGTTGGGAGCTCTGACAACAGCTCGTGTGTATAGCTTCAAATCCCCTGAATTTCTGAAAACACCTCTGGAGAGTAAAGTTCAAAAAGAGGTTTAATATTTGCCTTCTTGAAAATATTTTTAAAATGCCCCACAAAAGTCTCTCTAATCTTTTTCTCATCAAATATCCACTGACCGGTATTCGACTTGATAGCACGAATGGTATTTTGCCTTTTTCTCGTGATTGCAGTTGCATGGAAAAATCTCGTATTCCCATCACAAAACTGAGCCCAATTTATCCTAGCTCTTTGATACCAAAATTGCTCCCTCATTATCAAAATTGCTTGGTGCTCAGATTGAAGCTGCTTTCCTCTGTCAATGCTTGTTTGGTCTAGGTCTGCTGAATTTAGCTGTAGCATCTCATCTTCTACCTTCTTGAGAATCACATCTGGTGTTTGTTGTGATCTCAGCCATGATCGGACCTCGGTTTGGAAGCATTTCCTAGAGGAGTTCCAATCAACCCTCCTATCATTCACTGCCTTTTTTATCACCTCCTAAAAGTCATTTTTGAGCAACCACCAATTTTCACACTGGAAGTTTGGTTTGTTCCTTACACTTTTGGGTCTTATTTGTAACAGAATTGGAGAATGATCGCTATGAAATCGCAGGAGATGAAATACTGCCGACTCCGGAATTGCAGAGTCCATTCAATTGTTGCCATAGATCTATCCAACCTTTGTGTGATATTCGATGAGACATCTTGCTCATTTGACCATGTATATGCAGGCCCGTGAAACCCCAAATCCACCAGTCCCATACTACATATCCAATTTCTAAAAGCCCGATTGCCTTGGCTTAGACCCTCTGCACAACCTCTCTTCTCCATTGTAGCTGCAATTGCATTAAAATCCCCCATAATATAAGTAGGCAAGTTCTCATCCTCTATGCACTTCCCTATCTGATCCCAAATAAATGTATTCAGATTTCGGTGGGGGTCAACATAAACCCCTATGAAAAGACATGGTTGACTCCCATCCTTCCACTCCACTATAGTTGCTATCAGATTAAAATTCTTCTCAATTACTCTAACCTTTAAATTCTCATCCCAAAGGAGCCAAAGACCTCCTGACCTTCCAACCGACAGTACAATTTTGTAATTGCGCAAGGACAAATTCTTTATTCTCCCCTCCGCTACTCGTACTCCATATCTTGTTTCAGAAATAAAAGATAAATTTGTCCTTGTACAACGAATGTATCTATTTAATGTGTATCCTGTAGTGCCTCTGTTATCTCGACAATTCCACGACATGATACTCATGGACGGGGTGCCGGCGCGTTATGCCCCACCGACTTTGGCTTTTTATTCAGATTTAAAATTCCTTCCACCACACGAATATTGGCATGATCATCCTCATTTCCAGGTTGCTATTCCAATAGGTTTCTGTTGAAACTTGGAGAACTACCACTATCTTCACAGACCGACCTCTCAAAGGCCCTTTTGTTACCTGCCCGACTAGTAGCTTTACTAGGGCCCGAACCATCAGCTGAGACCCCCTTAGGCCCGCCAAGACCTGATGCTATTGCGGGCTTCACAAGCTACCCTCCCTTCTTTGGTGAGAGTATATATGTGCCCTTGAATCTATCTCCTTGACCCGGCCTTTTAACCAGTAAAGGGAGCCTTGTGTGGTCTTGACAACCCACCATTTCATGTCCCATTTTTCCACAAAAAAGGCAGATGCGATCAATCTTTTCATATGAGCAATACACCGTTAGCTGACCCAGCGTCAGATGTCTGACTGTAACAAAGTCCTTGACTTCTTCCTCTACCGATATCAAGACTTTAACCTTCACATACCTTCTGCCATGCATAAAACCTTTAACCAGAGCTGACACCAGAATTACAACCTTTTCAGCAATCATCAGTAGCCCTTTATCATTGAGGCATTTACTGGCAAGTTCAACAACAACACCCACACTGCCGAGGAATCCACAGTAGCCAAGTTCAAATCTTGATCAGAAGCAATTTGTTTAAAGGCCACTAAATCCCCTCTGTAAGTCCAAACCCCTCCCAGCAGTGCCATGTCTAAGTCATCCTTGCTGTTGAATACAAAAAGGTAGTAATTTTTGGATACTTGCCTCACCTCTGTTGCCGGGTCTGCTTTCCAAGCATTCAACATAGCGCGAGCAAATGGACTATCCAAAACTGTTCTATCAGTGATTATGCGAGCTAGTAGACACAATTCCCAGTTCGTACTGGACGTGGCCTTTTGAGGTACTACCACATCCGAGGTATCCAAATCCAATGTACTAAGTCCAATAAATTTTTGGATAAAAGCCTCATCCTCCTTAGTGAACTGAGACATTGCAGTTTGTTCTTTGTGCAGGTCAGAAGAGCAATTTTGTGGAGAAATTATTTTACTGGAAGAAGAGGTGACAGAAATTTGGGAAGAATGAGAATGGAGAGAAAGTTTAGAAGGGTGTGGACCTAGGATAGAAACCTGATTACCCAGGGGCTTTTTCATAAAATTTGAGATCTTTGATGGCCTCTGAGGATATTGGTGACTGGTACGTTGAGATTTCTCAGTAAGATTCTTACCAAATTTTTTTGCTTGATTACAATCTCCATAATAGGCTTTTTCAAGTTCAGCCCCTTTCTCAGTACCTGGCACTGACAATGGGACCTGTCGCATATTCTGTAACCCCAAATTTTAAGCCTACTGAGGTGCTTTCCCCTATTGGCTGCTTATGTATAGGTGTTTCCAATTCGGGCAGAGCAAAAGGAGCAATTGTTTTAGCAAAAGGAGGCCATCCATGATTCTGCTCATTCCCTGCCTTATTGGAGGATTCTTGCTTTTTGTAGCAATCTTGAGCTCCTGGACCCAGTTCAATTGTTCCACCAATAGACCGAGAATTGTTATTCTCAATTCTTGACTGGTGAAGATTATTTGCACAATGAGGGGGAGCAGAGGGAGGAAGAGGGGAACTGCCACACAAACATGGCACATGGTATGATTAAATTGAGAAGAAACTAACACTGGTTGGAGAAGCTGAGGGAGGATTTGAATGGATGGAGATAATATGGGTATCGTGCCTACTTGAATAGAAGTGTACACATTGAGTAGGTTAGAGCAAAAGAGAATAGGCGGTGGATGATCAGGAGAGAAAGGTGGCTTAGGAGGAAGGAAGCAAGTATCCATGATCGCCTCAAAGTTTCATCCTTCTTTTTTTGTATTCGTTTCTCATAGATCAAATTTTGCTCTGATATCATGTTGAAAACAATTTCTAGTGGCACGTTTGCGGCCTGCACAAATCTCAGGAAGTTGACTAACTCAATCTCTAATTTCTAGATTGAATAGTGCAACCCATAGTAATCCATCATGTGGCCTACACAACTATGTGGAAGGTTATTCTCCTTATTTGCAAATCTCACAATCAATCCATCAGTAATTTTAGTTTTGTCCATATAGGTCTACACTTTTATGGACCATACCTTAATAAATACATAGATTGTTAAATATGTTAGTGTTGTGATCTAGAAGTCAATCATATGATGATTGTAATCTAAATTTTGTTCATTTAATTAGATGATTTGTTTATCATTTTGTTCCTTGAGTATTTTATTACATATAGAGCATTCAAATTGAGAACTTGAAATTGTATAACTCTATAAAAGAGTTAATAAATACTATAAAGTGTTTCTAGTTTTGGTAATTTAACAAGAACATTAATTACCAATGTAAATAATAGTATTTAGATTAGATGATGATCATATTTTGCAGATTATATGACAAAGAGTTGTCAATTTAATCAAATGGATACTTGATGGAGATCAGGTGATTGGACATGATCCAAAGTAAAATATTTAATATGGATTGTATTTGTATCATTAATATTTTATTTGTGTTTATAATTTTGAGGTATGAGATAATTGTTTCTTTCACATAAAATTATATATTTGTGGATATTATTTAATGTTGTTAGTAAATAGCAGTCATACAGATTCTATTTTAGTATGTGTCTCCTATGTATCAACCCTGCATAGTGCAGCTAGTATGACATCAGGTTTCTCCATAGGAGAACCTGGGTTCGATTCCTGCCTAGAGCAAGAAAGTGTGTGGTGTGTGTTGCATACGAGCTTGTAATAAAAAGATGTCTCCTGTGTAGAGAGATAGTAATTATCAAGAATGCTAATGTCCTTCATGTAAATGAATCACCAGCCCCCTTAATAAAATAATACAAATATATGCACATATGATTAAAAAGTAAATCATAACAACTAAATTATTTCCAAATCAAGAAACAAGCATTTTGCAAGGATGACACATTCATACGTTGGATATATTCATGCTATAATGTGACATCTATGTTGCATGGATACTAGTACGAGTATTGTATCGAATACGATATGGATACGGAGATACAATAATTTTCAAAAATCCCAGATATGATACGCTACTTTATATATTTTATTTTAATTATTTTATTAATTTAGCATTCATATTATATAAATTATAATATAAAAAATCAACTCAAGTATATATTATATAGGGCAGATAGTAATTTCAAACAGCAAATGAGAATTAGTGTGGTGGTAATGATATATGTCGTTTATCACGGGGAGTCAAGTTCGAATCATGGATGATGCTAGAATTAAAAAATTTGCCAGCGGTGCTGCGTGTTGTACAAGACCGTGTCTATGAGGGCGTATCAGGCGTATCAGGCATATCGGCCAGTTACGATCCGTATCGTTGACCATATCAGATAGTTAGAGATACGCCACATCATCCGATACGTCAGCTGGCGTATCAGGTCCGTATCGTACCCGTATCCGTATCCGATACGCACCCGATATGGGTGCTGGGCCCAATTGAAAGTATCCGAGTAACATAGTGTGTCATGTAATTGATACGAGACAATTGTTTCTTTATGGATTGTAATATAGTATGATACTTATCATCTCTGTGTCTTTTCGGTAATACAATATATATTTCTAGGTGTTGCTTGTAGTTTATGGAATCAAAGGGAGTTTTATTCAATTGTCAAATGACATAGATCTCACAAAGTCACACTAATAAAGAATTAATTAGAAATGCACATTGATATATTTGACATGTGTGACATGAATGATAAATTTATTTCTTTGCCTAAAATGAGATAAATAATTATTGTGATAATTATATGATGTTTTGGATTTAATTAAAAGGTTTCATAAAATTCAAATATCGGAAATGATCAAACTATGAGAAACTTTGTGAGCTGAAAAATGAGTTTTTGTGGGCAGTAAAAAGTTATGCATTTTCACCATGATTTTTGTGAACCAAATTTCAAACGGGCATAGATCATCACTTGTAACTTTGTTTTCAATGTTCTACCACATTTTGGAAAGCTTGTGAGAAGATATATAATTTTATGTATATAGTTTTTCTATGCCAGATGTAGTATCGTACGAAAAGCTTTTCAACCATAATATGTTATTTCTTGAAGGTGTTAAGTATGGAAATCATGAAAATCGTGAGAATTGTTGGATTGTGTCATAATCTAATTGTCTATTTGACTAGATTTACAAAACATATATAAATTAAATTTTACAATTTTCTTGTCTTGAGATATTGTGCAGGTCCGTGACAATAGAAGATCCAAGAATTACACATCAATGATGAAATAATAAAGTGCTATGCACTATCAAGGATGTGGTAATGAAGCACAAGACATTGGACAGCAAAAGTATCATCTCAAGATTAGGATAATTAATATGTAAAATTGATAAAGTAAGCTTGAAAATGAACTAAGTGAGGCCTACCGTTGCAACGGTTTAGGAACCGTTGTAATGAATTACATAAATATTCTACCAGCATGTGATGGATTAATTCGATTGGAATCGTCATCCAACGACAGTTTTTCCAGATACTTCCGTTATGGCTACTGTCACAACGGTATGTTGGATTGTGCCATAATATACTTGTTTGTTTGACTTGATTTGCAAAACATATATAAATTGAATTTACAGTTTCCTTGTCTTGAGATATTGTGCAAGTTCATCACAATAGAAGATCAAAGAATTACACATTAAGGTTGAAATAATAAACTTCTATCAATATCAAGGATGTGGTCATGAAGCGCAAGGCATTGGACAATAGAATATCATCTCAAGATTAAGGACATTAAATATGTAATATTGATAAAATAAGCTTGAGAATGAATTAAGTAAGGTGTACCATTGCAACGGTTGAGGAACCATTATAATGGAATAAATAAAGCTCCTATCGATCTGTGACGGTATAATTCGGTTGGGACCGTCACCTAACGGTATAATTCGATTGGGACTGTCACCTGATGGTAGAATTTTCATAAAGTACCATGATGACTACTGTCATAACGGTACGTCTACGGTTAGGGTTAATAGCATCTAAACCTGGTGTAAGTTTACCAACCGTTATAACGGTAGGGCCAAATTATTTCATTTTTATCAGCTCTTTATAAATAGAAGCTTGATCAAGATTTGGATGATCACTCTAGCCGCCCCTAACTTCAATAATTCAAATTCTCAGATCTAAAAAAAATCGTTATAGCTTGTGCACTCTAACTTCAATATACACAATTAGTCTCAAGCTTATTCATTCAATACACCTACTCTTAGAGTGATCATGCGTGATCAATCTTTTACATTTGAGTCTTAGTTTCACACCTTGTTTATCCGCGAAGTTGTTACGCTTACTGAGCCAATTCTGTGCTCGGGCTATGTGATTCCTAGAACGTTGTAAGGGCTCACCGGTTCCACCTTGTACTTCCTTCCTCATTGGTTTAAGAAAGGCGAGTCATCTCAAATGTCGCGAGTCCCGGAGACGTAGGCGTTAGTGTCAAACTCCATAAGCAACTCTTATATCAAGTGTTTATAAACTCTACTATTTACTTTATTATTACATACTATAGTTTAGGACCATGTTATTCTAGTTTTCGCCAAGGTTAACTATAAGTGTCTTTGGGACCAACAAGTGGTATCAGAGCGAGAAAATCAAGTTAAGACACACTTAATTTGATTATTAATATTAGATCCGATAATGACACACTATACCAAAAATGTTAGAGAACCTTCAATGTTGACATCATCCACCAAAAACTTTAGTTATTGGAAAAGGGAAATAATCATTTACCTAAATCTGATTGAGGTGTGGGAAGCGATAGGAAAGGCATATATCCCAGAGTATGACAAATCTACCAACAAAATAACCACATAATCAAAACTTGCAAAAAAGATAAATGATTTTGCTATGAATACTATCATGGGTAATGTATATGAATCAACATCCATAGTGTTCTCAAATTCCAAAAATGCTAACGAAATGTGGGATGCAGTTATTCACAAATATGAGAGTAATGACCAAATTAAATGCACTAAGCTCACTGGGTTAGAAAAAAAAATTGAAACTTTGTGTAGAAAATAGTGAGTATGTAGAAGACATAACAGTTTACAAATTCAAAATGAATTTATAGAACTTGGACAACTACTTTCTAACAATAAGATTGTAGGAAAGCTTTTGCGTGTCATGATCAGAAAACCTAGATGGGAATCGATGGTGAGTGCGCTAGAAATATTGTCAGGAATTCAAGTCTTAACACCAGAAGAACTGTATGCTCATCTCAGAAGTTGTAAAAAAACTAAAACAATCCGAGGACCTAAAATCCAAATCTAAACTCAATCTCTCTATGCTCAAACTCAGAAACCTACAAGATCAAAAGAATACAATTTTTCATCCTCTAACTCACCTAAGCATTCCAACCCACAATACAGTAACTCTCAACCAATCGAGCAAGATAGTTTACTAGCCGAAATGATTCCAGGAATGTTGGATTCATGAAATGAAGTACAACAAAAAGAGAGAAGACAATAATAAGAAGATTATCTATCTCAGCTACAACAAAGAAGGGCATTCTATTCGAACCTGTTTCAAACTCTTTCCACCCAAGAAAAAAGGCGGTGATAAACCAAAACAAAGGTTCAGAAACAAACGAGACATAAAATCTAATAACCAGAAGGAGAAATCAATGCTTGCAGATCAGCAAACAGAGACGAAGTACAATAGTGGTGGAGAATTCGACTCAGAGTCTGAGAATGAGAAAGTCATCAACCTAACCTTGATGGCTACCCATGACAATGAAACATCCTCTAGCTCAACAAGCAAGATACATCAACCTCTAGATTTAAATTCATGTGGGAAATCAAACCAAACTAGTGATTCAAATATTTCCTTAGATAAGGAATTAAATTCTAGGTTTGATTATAGGTCGAGAACCTTGCTTGATGAAACTCATGCCAAGTTATTTGAAAAAGATGGCATAATAAAAAAACTTACAATCTGAGATGCTTGAGCTAAAACTTAAGGTAAAAAATATAGAGTCCACTGGTTTAGAGACTGAGATAGAACTGGCAAATGAAAATGATACTAAAAAACTTAGAAATGAATTGAGTAAATTGCGAGAAGAGAACCAAAAACTCACCTCATAATTGTCAATTAAAATTATTGAATGTGAAAACCTAAATTACGAATTGGAAAATAAAAAATTAAATGAAAAATATAAATGTCAACCACACATAGCTGAGGTTAGAAAATTAACTGAAAAATTAAGTACACTAGAAATTGAAAATGAGACTTTGAGGTCGCCTAATGAATCTAAGAGGGCCATTAGGATAGACTTAAACAGTTACTCATGTGAGAAATTTCTAAACGGTCTCAAGAAGGGTAATACCTCATTTGACTCCACTCACATGAAAAATCAAAACATCAAAGAGGGACGAGCTCGAATATTTAATTCAACATCTAAATCACTCACACCAGAGTCTATGTCTGAGTCTTAGAATTCAACTTTAAAATTAGACACACCACAAAGGGAGGTAAGATCCAACGAAATGGATCAAAAAGAGATGTTCCCCAACATTCTATAAAAAATACAAGGTGTAACAAGCAAAACAAACTAGTAACGCATAAAACTAATAAGAGTGAGTCTATGGTACTATGCATAGCACGGATGGGTCCGTACTACGGTTCAATATCTTCATTTTCAAAATTCTAACGGTCGATCCAAACCGTTCAACATGATTTCCAAATGAATATGTACTTCTGACCAAATTTTACATTTTTTAGAATTTTTTTACTATTTTTTTAGATAGGTAGAAAATCACTTAATCTGAAAATTCTTGACCATCCAAAAAAAGTGATTTTCTACCTATCTAAAAAAATAGAAAAAAAAAATTCTAAAAAATATAATTTGGTCAGCAAGCACATATTCATATGGAAATCATGTTGAACGGTTCGGATCGACCGTTAGAATTTTGAAAATTAAGATATTGAACCGTAGTACGGACCCATCCATGCTATGCATAGTACCATAGACTCACTCAACTAATAATAAGAATGTTAAAACTAGTAAGACTCAAGGATCAAATAAAATCCATTTCAATAACATCACGCAAGGATCCAACTTAGATACAAGCATCTCATCTGAGATCAACTCAAAAATTATCTATAGTGAGTAACTACTATTGCAAACAAGGACATAGATCAATGAATTGTTGATTTAGGAAGAAGAATAATATGTCGAATGCTGTTTGGATGCCTAAATCTAGAAATGAATAAATGATGTGGATAATCATCTCCCCAACCAAACTTGAGATTTACAAAAACTGAGAGGGAGATGAACATTAAATGTGTACTAGTATCTCTTTGACTAGTATACATCAAAATTTGAAAAATGGAATTCTTGCTGAGCAAATATTTGAATCATTGGTGGAAAGGGACATGGGGATAGATAGATATGTCTGAAAAATTAGAGATAAATGCCTAGTTAGTATAAATAGGAAGCATAGAAACCGTTAAAATGAATTTCGCGTTGAAAAATAATTAAAACATGCTAAATTATCATCTACCGTTACCACTGTTCATAGACCGTTACAACGACACAAGAGAAAAGTATAAGAAATAGCGCTGAAAAATTGAAAAATTCATATTGCCCATCGTCACAGAAGTCTACCGTTATCACGGATAAATTATCTAGTGTGTGACGGAATAATTCAGTCAGGACCGTCACCCAACGGTAGAGCAACCAGAGAAGACCGTCACGGGTACCCTTATAATGCTGGCATTTTTGAAGATAAAGCATCAGCAAACCGTTACAACAGTTCGCCCAGGGGTCGAGACTTAAAACCCTTCCTCTTTCTTTCCTTCTTCTTCCCTTTCTACCCGATCTCCTTTTATTTTCTCTCTTCCGCCGTTCCTCACCACCCCTACCTATCTAGGCCACTCCGGCCACCAAAATCACAAAGAAAACTTTCATTTGTCTCTCCTCTCTCCTCTCTCCTCTCTACTCTCTACTCTCTACTCTCCATTTTCAACAATAGCTAGAAATTTCTCTTCTTCACCAAAACCCTAGTTTTTGAGGTTCTTCAAATTTGGTAACTCGACCATTTATTCGACGATCCATCTTCTCAATCGACTTCTCTACAATGTATATTAGGTAAACAACTCATCTTAACTTGAAATCATGCCTCCAAGAACCAAAGGGTCAAAAAGGACACATGACTCATCTCCTATTCCCGGAAGTTGGAATATTAATTGTGACAATCAGTACATGTTCCTAGATGATGATGTGTATTGTTGATACATCGGGAGTATAATTAACCTGGAAATAGCCAATTGCTACTACTTTGTCAAGAACATACCATTTTGTGACCCCGATGGAACTCGAATTGATGACTAAGTGGAAACCATTGATTGAGTGTGATATCCCTCACACAGATCTACTTACTAGGTTATTTTATGCAAACTTTAGATATTCTGAGAACCCATTCCTCTGTACCACACACGTATGTGGTAAACAGATAAACCTGTCATTCCAAACTTGGCCGATTGGTTAGATTTATAAAATATCAGTACTGAGGTATATATCAATAAGAAATGGCTCTACCATCCCCCAACCAAACGTACTGAGTTGGACTATTGAAAGTGGATTAGCCGAAACCGACCACTTGACTCAATTTACTCTACTAGAGGCCTTCCTTGCACTGTTTTGCTCATGTCCTCATTAATAATGTTTTAACCCCCAAGGCCCAAATCAAAACAAAGTTGAGTTTTTGATATTATTCTATCTCCGTCACATTATCTCTCTCGATGACCTTGATCTCCACATTCCATACATTATCCTTCACCACATGAAAACAACCTCCAACAATTCCCAACATTCTCTTCCCTATGGTCATACTATTCAAAGGATTCTCTCTACAAATGGGTATTGATCTTCCTCATGATCAAGATCTTCGCACTCCTATAAACCTATGTGAGGAACTGACTACCATGGGATGGGCTGAAAAGGGGATCCAAGGAGTGGAACATCTGGTTCCAAATGACCGCCCTATTAACTATTTGATCTGGGCAACAAATGCACTACCCAATCAGTACTTGGATCCAAGTACCGAGGGTGACTTTGGGGATGTCAGGGCCGGATCATCAGCTCAAGGTGAGTCGTCACAATCTGTGCCATATGGAAGCACAGTGGAGCAGTAGGTGAGTTGGATGGCCCAACAGATGGGGAATCTCACCACAGGGATGAACAACATGCGTGATATGATTAGACAACATCAGAAAGATGCGGATAGTCGATATGATTTGATGGCTAGTCAAGTGAAGAGTATTGAGGCCATTCAGAAGGGATTTCTTCAACGCTTCAACCGCCACTTTCCTGTGGATGATGAGGAGGCTATTTAGATTAATACGATTCGTATTATTATTGGCTAGTTCAAGAGATTTGAAACTTGGTCTTGTAGTAATTATATTTGGTTGGTATGCTTGGACAACTAGGAACGTACTTTCTTAGGACAACTACTTCTATCTAGCTTGCAGCAAAGACGGCACGTCTTGGAGCATGTTTACATGCAATGATTGCTCTGAAGCATTCAATTCTAGCTGTGTTCTTGGAAAACCAACCATTCCCTCCGACCCAAGGTTCCATTTGTTCGTGTGTACCGATTGCAAACACATTCGGGAGACAAGTGAGGAGCTCAACATGGATAAAACTAAGAAGCAGAATGAGGAGATAGAGGTTGAACTAGAGGAAGAACCTGAAGAAATTGAACTCGAAGCAAAGTCCTAAGATCATTAGTTTATGTGTTTTAACTTAGTGAAATTATTTTTGTTCTCTCTTTCTTATGATGTTCGAATTTTTTTCTATTCAATCGTGATGTATCCTAGGACGTAATATTGAAAGTCTATATTTCTAGCTTTTCTAGTGCAATTTTCGATGAAACATCATGCTATTAATCAAATTAGTCGTCTAATTATGTATAATACACTCATTTCAATGTTCCTCTCAATTTAGAGGCAAACTTATTTCATCATAAATTAATTTCAATATACTCTTAATTTAGAAGAACAAATATGATCAAATTCAAATTTAAAACTTCAAAATTCTGCCTAACCTAGAGGCCGTTTTAATTGATTACTAATACAATTTCAAATTTCTCTTCATTAGAAGAATTAAATGATCAAATTAAAACTTCAAAATTCCGCCTAACCTAGAGTCCTTCTTAATTGATCATTAATAGAATTTCAAAATTCTCTTTATTAGAAGAATTAGATGATCAAATTAAAATTCAAAATTTCAATATTCAATTCCTTTGCGCTATAATTTCAATAGCTCGCCTAAAATAAGAGCCAAATATACTTGATCTATACTAAATTTCAATATTTTTTTTTAATTTAGAAGAATAAAATGATCAAGTCATTTCTAAATTGATATTTAGAAACAAATATATATAACTCAACAATATCATGACTAAAAGAGTCAAATTTCCACATATTGCACTTTATAAACTTCAAAATTCAATTGATTAGTGTAATTATGCGTGTTTCAATTTCAATTTTCATTAATATGTTATTTTTAGGCCTTAATTAACAATTTTACCAAATTAAAGGGGAGTGCATGAATTGAGGGTGAGCGCTCTTCATTTTGATCATAATTATGTTTTATTTCAACTCTTTGGACCATCTCCAAAAAGGGAGAGAGATAGCACAAGTTCATGCAATATTGGTATTCTATGACACCACACAAACAAACACGAGAAAAAGAGAAAAATAATAATTATGTTTTATTATATGTTTCGCAAATTGTCAAAATGAGAGATTGTTGAATTGTGTCATAATCCACTTGTCTGTTTGACTAGATTTGCAAAATATATATAAATTGAATTTTACAGTTTTTTTGTTTTCAGATATTGTGCAGGTTCATGAAATAGAAGATCCAAAATTACACATTAATGATGAAATAATAAATGTTTATGCACTATCAAGGATGCAGTCATGAAACACAAAACATGGATAGCAGAAGCATCATTTTAAGATTTGGATAATTGATCTGTAAAATTGGTAAAATAAGTTTGAGAATGAACTAAGTGAGGCATACCATTGCAACAGTTCAGAAACCGTTGTAACAGATTGAATAAATTATCTATCGGTGTGTGACAGATTAATTCGATTGGAATCGTCACCCAGTGGCAGGATTTCCAGAGACTTCCATTACGACTACCGTCACGGATTCACATCCGTTGCGACCCTAGAAAGATGAACAGTAACCCTAAAATCTCTACTTTTCCAAATCTATCCATCCAATAATTCCGTGTACGTATATCAAAGCAGCTGATTTTTTCTTACACGAATCGCGAAACAATTCAACAGTTGGATTCGGAAAAGCAGGAATCGTAGGTTACTGTTCATGAGGAAAGAATCGTAGCAGATTCGGATCCTACCATCACAACGGTAGCCTAGCGTTAGGGTTAACGGCAACCAAACTTGGCGTAAGTTTACCAACCGTTATAACAGTACATGGAACCGTTATAACGGTAGGGCCAAATTATTATTTTTTATCAGCTCTCTATAAATAGAAGCAAGATCAAGGTTTGGATTATTACTCTAGCTGCCCCCAATTTTAATATTTCAAATTTTCAGATTTAGAAAAAGTCGCTGTTGCTTGTGCACTTCAACTTTAATATTTACAATCAATCTTAAGCTTATTCAACCAATACATAAACTCTTAGAGTTGTCCTACGAGATCAACATTTTACCTTTGAGCCTTAGTTATTCATGAGCCTTTAGTGCTCATGAGCTATTTTCGTACTTGGAGCATGTGACTTCCCAGAAGCTTGTAAAGGTTCATCGGTTCCACCTTGTACTTTCTTTCTCATTGGATAAAGAAAGACGCACCATCTCGAGGAATTAATATAATTAATTGTATTTCAATGTCTTATGCGTCATGAAATCATAAGTTCGAAATCTAACTCAAGGATTTTTTTTTATATTTATTAAAAATAAAATAAAAAAACATAACCCTATCTCTATCTTAAAAAAATTAACAGCTAATTAGATAAGAGCTTTGACATTTCTTCAGCAATTAAAAGTGACAACTGTAACCGGATTCTAGTAGAAAAACTAATCTGAGTTTTAGTTTTAGTTTTTTGTTTTTTTTAAGGGAAAGACGAAAGTCTAGTCTGTAAATTTCAATTTTCATATGAACCTTCGTCCGCGTTTTTGTGAGTTTCCTATGTGTTGCATTTTTGTCACTGGAGTAAAAGTCGGTTCTTGTGAGTTTTTACTTTAAACATAATAAATAGAAGCCGTTAAAAATTGTAACAGAGCAGTAACTACCCAAGTCAACCAGTCCATCACAATTGCACATTGCATATCATGAACTAACAAATAACTGAAGTCTTCAAAAAACTTATCTGCAATTTAAATACAAATGAGCATATTTTGAAGTACCTGCATGGCGAAGACAGCAGCGATGAAGGCACCGCGGGTCCTTTTGTTGGCATACTCCGACATAATAGTGGCCGAAAGTGGGTAATCACCACCAACCCCAAATCCAAGCCAGAAACGGAAGAAGCAGAGAGTCGTAATGACGCCCTTCGGCTTGTAACCGAAGGAGAGACCTGACGCAATGGAGCAAATCGTCATGAGAACCAGCGTGAAACCATACACGCTCTTCCTACCGACCCTATCACCAAGCCAACCAAAGAAGAGCTGGCCGGCGAGGGTACCACAGAGGGCCACGCTGTTCACTGCTGCCGATACATTGGGTGGGAGGTGGCCCGGAGATTCATAGCTCGGGTCTGAGTAGTAAATACGTCCCAGGAGTTTCGCAATGAGGGAAATTGAGAAAAGATCATAAGCATCAGTGAAGAAACCCATGCCGGCAATCACGATTGCGCGGAAGTGGTACCACTGTGTCCGGGCGGCATCGAGGGTAGTCAAGACATTCAGCTGTGGCCGTGCCATTTTTTGTGGCAGATGATTAACAACTGTGAGAAGTTGTCTTGTTTAATTTCTTCTTCATTCGTCTGCTTTGTATTGTTCCATCGGAGGAGGCAATATTAATTAATTGGAGGAATTTCATGTATACCTTTAAAAACCTTGAAATTTACCACTAAAATAGTAAAATATATGTTGAGTCTACTCATAAGATTTGTAATGTAAAAAGTTATTGGTCAAAGGGTCGAATACAAAATTGATGATTTTAATATATTCAAGTAGACTATCTTTTAAGCTTATTATATTACCGTACCTTAGCTTACTATTTCGTAAGATTTTCGTAAGATTTTTCCAAGCAGAAGCGATCAAATCCCGGCATTTTTATTCATAACCAAAAAAAAATATAAAATATTATTAATAACCGCTCCTCCTCAACAATTTTACCCATGCCCAACCCGCCCCTCCAGGGGGCGGTTTACCCCCCCCCACCAACCAGCCCCATGGAGGGGCGGTTTACTTTTTTTTTTTTTTTTTTTTTTTTTTCGATGATGGATTATTTATAATTATGTTTATAATTTATGTATTTTGTAATATTATGTATTTGTTTATATTTTTAATACGATAGATTTTATGATTTGTGAATAGTTTAACAATAACACATGATATGGATAGATAACAATAATTGTTTTGTAATATTATGTTTGTTTGAGCAGATTGAATTTATTACTTGATATGGATAGATAACAAAAATAAAGATTTGAATACATAACACATGATATGGATAGATAACAATAATTGTTTTTTTTTATCTAAGCAATGCACTGATGCTCATTAAAAAAAATATTAGTGTGATCTCATTGTCTATGCCAAAACACCCGTCATTTTTATCCATGCCCATCGAAACTTACATTGCCCATCAAAACAAAATTCTGTCAAAACTGCCCAAACCGGCTCAAATTTTTTTTGAAAAAAGTTATAATTTAGAAATTTTTTATATGTTTCTTTGAAATTAGATAGAAAAATATATAATTCGGATCAATATTTTTCAGATCAGATTTTTCGCGGCTGTAAGAAAAAGTAAAATATTTCATTTTGTGTTATTAGAAAAAATAAAACGGCCATAACTTAAAAAAAATGAAATGGATCAAGAGTCGGAAACATCGTTTTTTTTTTTAAACTTTAAACGGCCATATCTTTTGCTAGGAAAGTCGGATTTACGCGTATGACCCCAATTCGGAAAGGGGAGGAGGAGACGGTGCTGACCGTCACCCCGGGGTTTACCCCGGGTATCCGGAAAAATCAGAATCGCCAAAAAACGTCGTTTAGTGCCTCAAAAATTAAGTTTAAGATTTTTAGTATCTTAATTAAATTTTTTTATGTCAAAAAATAATTTTCAGCACTGAGAAATGAACCAGTAGCAAGTGTAATTGCCACAGGAGAAGTCTCATACAAACATTTTGTCTTCTAGTTTGATTTCAAGGACTGAAAGGTATATGCTCTAGCGATCCTGTAATTATAATATAGTTTACTAGTTCCGTTAATTCTAAGAAGCGTAGGCGTCTCTTAAATAAAGACAAAGGAATAAATCATAAAATCATAATGGATATTTTTTTTAATAAATGGTATAATGGATATAAAATGAGTAAAGGGTATAATGGATATATTTTTATTTATTTTTAATAAAGGATATAATGGATATTTTACAAATTTAAAATAAGCTTTAACAGACAAAGAGATTAAAATGAGTAAATTTGTAAGTGTTTAAAGTTTAGAAGAATAAATATGATATTATGAAGTTTAGACATGAAATATGTAATATTGACAAATCATAAATCATAAAATCATAAAATCCATCGTATTAAAAATATAAATAAATACATAATATTACAAAATATGATATTATGAAATCATAAATCATAAATATAACATTATCAAGTTTAACCTTGCATTCAGACGTTATTTGATTATTTTGTTAACTTATGTTTTAAACTATTCACAAATCATAAAATCCATCGTATTAAAAATATAAACAAATACATAATATTACAAAATACATAAATTATAAACATAATTATAAATAATCCATCATCGCAAAAAAAAAAAATAATAATAAAAAAAAATAAAAAAAAAGTAAACCGCCCACCCATGGGGCGGGTTGGTGGGGGGTTAAACCGCCCCCTAGGGGGGCGGGTTGGTGGGGGGGTAAACCGCCCCCTGGGGGGGGCGGTTTGGGCATGGGTAAAATTGTTGAGGGGGAGCGGTTATTAATAATATTTTATATTTTTTTTTGGTTATGAATAAAAATGCCGGGATCAAATCGAAGCCTGCTTCTTGATTTTTATTAATTAGTTCTACTACTAAGCTTACCTACGTGTGATCGATACACTCCTGCGTCCCGACAAACTTATGTCGATTTCACGAATGCACCATTCAGGCCTTTGATAAATGAAATGCAAAACAGAAAGTTCTGATTTAGTAAATAAATATTTTCATCAGAGAGAATCCCAACTCAATATATATAAGGCCTACAGATTAAATTCTAAAATCTAATTCTAAATTACTAAAATAGAAATGTAAAATGGATCATAAGAACTGGTAAGTATAAATATCTAAGCATATTATTATTTCTTAGATGACAGATGTAGGTGAACGGTTACAGTTAGAGGACTGATACCTCCTGATCGGAACCAATTTACATCTCTAAAACAAGAGAAAAGAACTCTCATTTTTACCAATTATCATGATCAGAAGAGAAACACAAAGAAGAAAGAATTTGATTTGATGCAATTTGAAAAGGGCCAAAACAGGGTCTGTCTTGTGCTTTCTTCTTCGTGTTTTCTTCGCACCTCCAAATAATGGGTACACGCAATGGCGGATCCATGTATAATAAAATTGACATTTATTTATTTTTCAAAAAATTGTACTTATAAGATGATTTTTTATATAGTTCAGAATAAATGCTACGGGTACTATATAAGTAGAGGAGGGATCAAGTTACAACAATTTTGAGTTACCACAAAGTTACAACAACGGTTATTTTCATTTTCAAAGTCCAAATCGTCGATCCAAACCGTTTAACATGATTATCTAAAAAAAATGTGCTTCCAGATAAAATTTTACATTTTTTGTGAATTTTTTTACTAATTATTAAGATAGATACAAAAACTAGTCAAATTCAGACCATTGAATTTTGTACCCAACTTAATAAATAGTAAAAAAATTCAAAAAAATATAAAATTTGATCTGGAAGCACATTTTATTTAGATAATCATGTTGAACGGTTTGGATCGACGATTTGGACTTTAAAATAAAAATAACTGTTGTTGTAACTTTGTGGTAACTCAAAATTGTAGTAACTTTATCCCTCCTCATATAAGTAACTCTCATACGCAATATGAAAATTTTATATAATTAACCTTTTATACACGTTTGACTCTCATAACTTAAAAGCATGGTTCTGAAAATTGGCCGATTCTAGGCTGAGTCAACTCGGAATCGGCCTAGTCCGGTCCGATTTATATATGAGTTTCTCGCCTATGCGATTTTTTCTGCAAAAATCGGATGAACAGTGTCTGACTCGGCCGAGTCAGGCCGATTCTGTTAGGTAATCGGAAGATTGAAGAAGGAATTTTGTTAGAAGGTTATCTAGGTTTTCAATTTGGGACAAAAAGTCGCAGGAATTTTGGCGAAGTAAAACGCGTTGCTTGTGATAGGAGATGGTTCATCTGCGTAGACTCGTTTCACTATGTTATTGGCCAATAATTTTAAGAGTGAGCCTATGGTACTATGCGTAGCACGGATGGGTCCGTACTACGGTTCAATATCTTCATTTTCAAAATTCTAACGGTCAATCCGAACCGTTCAACATGTTTTTCATATGAATATGTACTTGCTGATCAAATTTTACATTTTTTAGAATTTTTTTACTATTTTTTTAGATAGGCAGAAAATCACTGTTTTTGGATGGTCAAGAATTTTCAGATCAAGTGATTTTCTGCCTATCTAAAAAAATAGCAAAAAAATTCTAAAAAATGTAAAATTTGGTCAGCAAATACATATTCATATGGAAAACATATTGAACGGTTCGGATTGACTGTTAGAATTTTGAAGACAAAAATATTGAACCGTAATACGGACCCATCTGTGCTATGCATAGTACCATAGGCTCACTCTAATTTTAAATATGCTTCATGGTTCAAGCTACATCATATTCGCCTAGATAAACTGAACACATTTAATTTTAGTTCTTTATATATGTTCATTTTAAACTGCTATTTTTCAATGGCTCTCAATGTAGCGGGTCAATTATATATATTTTTTTCTAATTGCCACATTACTGGTCACAGCAAACAAGCATGTACAAAATAAAATAAACTAGTGAATTCCTAATAATTGGTGCAAATGGATCGGATACAAATCGGATAGTGGTCAATCCATATATGTATTTGTTTTTTTTCAGAAACAGATACGGATTGGATATTAATCGGATACGGACACGGATTTGATATTAAACGGATATGAATATAGATTGGATATTATCGGATACGGATATAATTCAGATTTTTAATTAAAATATTTATATAATTAACTTGTTATGTAATTACATAATATATATCTATTTAATTAAAATTCATCATCAACTTTACTGATTACATCATTTGAATAAAATCAGTAAGAATAAGATCAATTATCACATTCTTAATTATATTCCCTTTTCATTTTAATGGACCATGTCAAAGTCGAGTCTACATATCAATGCCTCTATTTTAAAAATAAATAAATCAAAATATTTGACCCATTTGCAAACAGTTTAAGTCTTCAAGCCTTCAACTCAAACCCTTTAAGTCACAGATAATGCCACAAAGAATTGGAATCTTCTCCACTAAAAAGCTTAAAGCACTGTCACTGACAGCTGTATAGGACATCCTTTTATTTTATTTTTAATATTCAAATTAAACATAAGAGTTGAAATAACACCGATTATAAAAACGGATATCCGAAATTACAACATATGCGGATACGGATAATTATCCGTATCTGTTTCTCAGATTAAACCCGAATTCATATTTGCATATTCTCTATCCGTATCTGTATTCATATCTGCAAATTATTCGTATCTGATTATCCGAATCCGAAAAATCTGAATATAGATCCGAATACAGTCGGATATTACCCGACACATTTGCACCCCTAATTCCTATACAGCTATCCATTTTGCTTCTTTTTTTCCCCTCTAAAATTTAGCTTTCGTAATTCAAATGTCATGTGTGTGTATATATTTATATTATGTATGTTATTAATTATTATAATATTTTATTATCTATGTGATGTGCAATTAATTCTCCATGACAATTTTGACTATTTAGGTCCGCTTCTATTTTAATTTTTTATACTAGTGGATTATATAAGTGGGATTATTTTAGCATCTTTGAATAAATTATTATTTTTATAATTTTATTTTATCTGATTAGCTTTGAATGTTCATATTTCATTTTGTTAGTGAATTATATTAATGTAAAAACTGACCTTAACATCATTTTTGAACTAATTAGTTTATTACATTTTTACTTATTTATTTAATACAAAACAAGTCTTTTTCGAATAAATTCGAATTTCCGAGTTGACTCTGTACAAACTAAAATTTTTAATTACTCATAATTCATTATTAGTTAGTTAATTAATTATTATTTTTTCAAACTATAACAATTGATGTCTTCATTTTTTGGCTCTATACAACAATATTCCTATTCATATTTTAATACAGAGGACGATGAGATAATCCAACCATCTCGGCATAGCTTCTAACATAAAAAGTGTGTTTTATTTATAATGCTTGTATTACATTATATAATTCGGCTACCTCAAGAGTTGTTGTAAATGATGAAATGTCAGATTTTTTCGTTCATAAAAGGGGTTTAAGACAAGGAGATCCGCTCTCTCCAATGCCTTTTAATTTGGCAGTGAATATCCTTCAAAGAATGATAGCTAAATTAAATCAAAATTTATCTAACATTTATCTTACAGGTTGAGAGAAGCGGTGCTTGCCCTACAATACGCTGATGGTACGGCTATTATTGCCAATGCGGATGAAGAGTCATCGATCTCTCTCAAGATCATTCTAAGGATGTTCACGGCAATATTAGGATTCACATAAACTATGACAAAAGTTTGTGGATCCCGATTAATTTACAAGAAGAAGAATGCAAGCGGGCAGATTTGATTCTAGGTTGCCACCGCTCAAAGTTTCCAACTACATATTTGGGGATGCCGCTAACAGTACGAAGACCAACAAGAGACCTATTCATGCCATTAGTACACTGATTGAAAGCAAGTTGATGGGGTGGAAAGGTAACCTAATCTCAAGAGGTGGTAGGCTGCAACTTGTGAATTCGGTTCTTTCCTCGTTCCTTATTTATTTCATGGCTTGTTTTCAGTTGCCTCAATGTGTTATCAACAGATTGGACAAAATTAGAAGAGAATTTCTGTAGGGAAAAAAATGAGAACAATAAATCAGAGTATCATTGGTTAACTGGGATACGGTTCGTTTACTGAAAGAGTGGGGTGGCATGGGAGTGTGCAATTTGAGGTTGCGAAATATCTCGCTACTTTTGAGGTGGTGGTGGAGATTGCATACCAATTTTAGTTGTCTTTAGATGGAGAAAATTATGGTTGTGAAACAAAAAAAATAGCAATTTAGAAGGGTCTGCATGTTGGTTTCAGAAGGGATCTTTTTTCTGGGGCAACCAACTTGAGCTATACACACTCTTTACTTGGTCATGTCAAGGGGTAAATGATACTGTTCAGATTCAATGGCGGTGGGAAACTAACGGACCCTACTCGGCAAAATCAATTTACTCAGTTTTGGTTGGAGGTGGCAAGGTAGCATGGCAATATGCAAATATATGGATATACAAGGTCCCGCCAATGGTACGGATCTTTATTTACCTCTTGCTAAAAAAAACAGATTATTCACTCATGAGTTGATGGAGTGTAGGGGTTTTAACTGTTCACCAAATTGTGAGACATGTGGTTTAGGGGAGGTGGAGTCCACCATGCATCTGTTTTTTTAAATGCCTAAAGGCAATTCAATTATGGGACAGGATGGAATTTATCTTGGGTGTTCGTCTTATGTCTAGATGACACATGGAAAAGATCAATGGTGAATACGACAAATTTTGGAATGAGAAAAAATTAGTGGTTAGCATACTTTGTATCAACCTGTTTGTCAATTTGGAAGCAAAGGAACAAAAAGATTTTTAAAGGAAAGGAAGTGCCGATCAAATAGATAGAGGAATACACGTTGCAAGAGACCAAACTTTGGATACAACACTGTTGAAAATTTAGTACAGATGAGAGTTGTGAGGGATACTTGTTGTGGATGTAATTTTATTTTATTTTTTCATTTTTTTTTCTATTTATTAATCTTACTTGTAACTGACAGCCGCTGTCAGTCTTCTCAAAAAAAAAAAAAAAAGAAAAGAAAAGAAAAGATAATGGTTTTCTTTTGTTCTCTTGCTCCTATATCAAATCATATTTTTAATATTAAATGAACTCTTAAGAGTTTCTTATAATAGTTTGATAATGAATTTTATTCTCGTATTATTTTGTTTCTTTTTTATTGAAATGAACTAAATTTTTCCTCCACCGTTGTTCTGATCCGATCAGAAGGATAAAAATACTTTCAAGTTGAAATTCATATCACACTCCTATATTAATATTATTACTATTGTGCGTTCCAAGAATTCACCAAAGAAAGCTTCGAGGAAAATTAGTTTACTAAATAGTAGACTGTCTAGCTAGAGCATGATTGGAGGATGCTTTATATAATCTCTTCACCTTACCTCAGATATTTTAATGCACTAGCCGGACGTTTAATTTTGCTGAAATTTAAAATCTTAAAATTGTTGCTCAGGTGTGACTGTACGGCTAAATGTCGATGGCGTGCAACTGGCATCTTAAAATTATAAACTCAGCATATTCGCACCTTTGTTAAGATGTGGGTCAACGGGAAATTTTAATTTGTTCTTGTTATGGTACTGGCCATCTGTTAATAAAATAGGCCGCAAATGGGCAATTTTGTGAATGGCCCTCCTCCTACAAATAATTGAATTAAACATTCAAAATTAGTTTTGTACATTATCCTTTTTAAGTTCATATTAGAGATGTCGTCATTATATTTTATTTATTTTTTAAAATGAGTGATCTGGTTTGACTCAACCTATACAGAAACAAACGTCATAATACACAACTTATACCAGAGCATAAATTATGAACATAAATCTGGTACAAATCATAGTACAAATCTGGTACTGATTAAAACAGGATAAAAACACATGACTGACATCAACATGCTTCTAAACCAGAACATAATCAAATTTATACCGGAAGAACCTGATTTACATTGACCCGGCATTTTTATTCATAACCAAAAAAAAAATATATATATATATATATATTATTAATAACCGGCTCCCCAAAAAAATTTCACCCATGCCCAAACCGCCCCCCCATTGGGCGGTTTACCCCCCCCCCCCCCCCCCCCCTAGACCGCCCCCCCATGGGGCGGCTTAACCCCCCCCCCCCCCCAACCCGCCCTCCCATGGGGCGGTTTAGTGTGTGTGTGTGTGTATATATATATATATATATATATATATATATATATATATATATATTTTAATTATATAAGATCCCCTCCGAACCCGAAATCCTAGCCACCCCTCTCTCTCTCTCTCTCTCACTCTCGGATCTCGGATGTCAAACAGTGGTCCGATGCGATTTTTAGCCGATTACGATCAACAGTGACCGAGGTATGTTTTTTTTTAAATGTTAGCATTTTTTCTAAATGTGAGAAATTTGATAAATAAACAAAAAACTAATATTGAACGAATAATTCATTTTGTATTATTATTTTATATGTTGTTTGTGTTGTTGCCTTATTTAGGCGAAAACGATGAACAGAGAAACATCAAGTGAATCTTCCGGTAGTGGAAAAAGGAAATCTGAAAGGTCAACGATGAACGGTTCTTGTACTATGAAGAACTGTGTAATACATAGGTCATTGAATGACGATGATGATTTTGAGAAAAGTCTTAACAAAAAACAAAATCCGATTAATTTTGGGAAAAAGCCTGATGTGACTCATATCGGCGATGTGAAAAGAAAGAAAAATGCTGGTAAAACTGTCTCTTCGGCTGCTGCGACTGAACACTCTAACAATCAATGTGTAATAAGTTAATTGAATCAGTGTGTAAGACTGTCAGTGTGTAGTAATTATCAGGTTTGGTAGTAATTATCAGGTTTTGTAGTAATTATCAGTTTTTGTAGTAATTATCAGTTTTTATCTAAGAAAAATGGTTCACAACATAAGTTTTTATCTAAGAAAAATGGTTCAATATCTTTCCGTGAAGAATATAATTTGTGGTGCGAGTTCAATTTTGTATACTCTTTTTTCTTTTATCACTTATCTCCCTGTTTATTTCCATGTCAGTCGTGCTTTGTATTTGATTTAATTTCGTGCGTGAGTTTCAGACGATGGAGAAGATAGAGGAAATGTCAATTCCAATAATTTATATTCGATCATCAGAAAAGTTGAGGACCAATAATGGTATGTTTGTACCTGTTTATGGTTTTGTAACATAAGTTAATTAAATAAGTTAATTAACATACGGAAAATGGTTCACAACATAAGTTAATTAAATAAGTTCATAGCGTAACTGAACAAATAAGTCTGGAATATAAGATAGAAATATAAATACAACATATGCTGAATTAAGTCTTCCTGCGGCTGAACAGACCAAGTCTACTTCTTAGGTTTCTGGAAGTGGATGACGGCGCGACATCAACAGTTGTAGAGCCCTGACTACTCCCTGATTGGTTTCCCTGGCTGGGTCGCCTGCTTCCAGAAGGTCCGGCATTGGCAACCACCCTAGCATTCTCTCTTTCGTTGACTTCGTTTACGGCATCTACAATGCATTTCATTGAACATTTAGTATCAATATTTAAATTTAGTTTCAAATCAATTTTAAGTTTATCACAGATCATCTACATACCTGCCCTCTGTCTGTCAGTAGTAGAACGGTGAGCCTCATGTCCCACTCGACGACCTTGCATCCTGTCCATATGCATTGTTCGTCAATTGTGTTTCCTCCTCCCCTTCCTGATCCATTTCTTATCGGGAACCACCGTAGGCCCAAGGTAGTATGGCCACTGGTACTGGTTGGGGTAGCTGTGAAATGATGGTGTCCAGGTGTGCAGAAGGAAATCGGTACGGTAATAGTTATCAACAAATACGTCCTCAGAAAAGTTTCGTTCTCGGCAAACCGCCATAACATGAGAACACGGTATGCGAACTAACTGGGGGCCTTGGCACTTGCACGTTACTTGATTGTTATCTCCTAAAATGACTTTGTACTTGCATGCGCGTTGTTGAGTTTCTATAATGTCATTTTGGTTCATGCGCAGTGGAATAATCTCACTTTGAACCTGCACTTCATATTCCGTACCTGTGGTACCATACGGTACAACGCGCATGACAGATCTTTTTTCTCTGTGTTTTCTTAATTTCTCTTCAACTCTATCTGAGAATGTTTGGTCCCTACTCGCTAAGGCAGTGGCTTTAGCATGCCTCTCAACAAACCAAGCATTTAACTTGTAGAATGTGTCCTCCACCAGTGAAACCACGGGTAACATACGGCTCTGTTTGAAGACATTGTTTAATGACTCTGACCCATTAGTGGTCATAATTCCCCATCTCCAACCTCCATCACATGCTTGAAATATCTTCTCATATGCTGACGGCTCGAACGGATCTTTTGGACGTCTCTTGCCTGCCTTCGCTAAATAGGCATTTGCCTCTGGAAATGTCTACAAAAAATAGATAAATAAAAGTCAGTTATACAAGTCGTACAAATGTCCAAAAAAATTATAAAAAAGAAATGCATACATACTCTTGCAAATTCTCAGAACATCTCTTCCATCCGTCGTGGTTTTTTCCTTTTACAGCCAATTTTGAACCTGTCAGCAAGCCACTCACCCTCGCCGGTATTCTTGCACAGGTTCTCTGAAATGTGTTGCATGCAGAACCTGTGCACAGCCTCTCCGGTATTCGTGTTCCAACCATAGTTGGGGCTATTAAGTACATGTTTAATGCCCAAGTGCTGGTCTGATATTACGCAGATGAACCTATTTCCTACCACCTCGTTTCTCACAAAAGACATGAAAAAACCCCAATTTGGACCATCCTCCTGTTGAACAATGGCAAAGGCTATGGGCAACAACTGGTTTTCAGCATCATATGCACATGCTATAAGCAGAGCCCCACCATACCAGCCGGACATGAAGCATGCATCGATGCTGATCACAGGTCTAAGATATCGAAAGGCTTCAATACATGGACCGAAAGCCCATGCTATGCCCTTGAATTGTACCTCACCGGGTGTATCGGTTGGTACATGCCACTGCTGGAATCTGGTTCCCGGATTTGTACATGTTATGGCAATAAGTAATGGTGCGAGGAGATTGTACGACCCCTTCTAGGTTCAGAAGCATCTGCAGACTGCGAGTTCCCGACCTCTCCACAACCTATTATAATGTGGGGTTATATATGGGTAGATCTTTCTCACCGCACGAGCAACCTCCTTAATGCTCATCGCAGGCTCTTCCTTAATGTCTTCCATAATTACATCGGGAATAACTGATGCCGTCAGCGCAGTATGGTCTTTCCTTTTTGACGCAGACTTGCAAGTGTGTGGTCCCTTGACATCCTTAATTATCCATGCCTCCCCCTTGCCTTTAGGCGCGGCAGACAACTTCCATTTGCACTTTGTATCCTTACAAATTGCAACATACCGGGTCCTCTCTCGCTTGGCTACTGTAAACTCCCAGTTACCATTTAAATGGAACTGCTTAACTTTCCTCGACAGTTCTTCTATGTTGGTGTAAAGCTGGCCCGGGCTAATCTCTTCGTTATATACAACGCGTGTCCCAAAAAAAGAAATGTCTGCTTCTTCAAAGGAAGTAGTGTCATTGAATGTCCTTACCGGGTGCTTGTCCCCTCGTCCACTGATCGGAAATCTATCTTCAATTGGAGGAGGCATAATATTCTCATCATCGCCCTCTAATAATCTGTCTGAATCCCAATCCCCGTCCTAATCATCACCAGTTTCTATTTCCTCCCTCGGTATCTCATCTATACTATCAATATTAATGTCTACATCATTTTGATCGACTGCAGACTGTCTTCTAGGTTCAGGGGGGTTATAGCTAGGTAATGGATCAGGTGCTGATTGATATCCAACCCGACCAACACATGACCGTCTTCTAGTTTCAGCCCGGGGTGCAGCACGGCGCTCAGGTACATGCAAATACCTATCTCGTCTCACAGGTTCACGAGGGGGTGAGGTCACATCCTGGTTGTGATCATACCCATAATCAGTGGTATAATTGTCATATCCTGGGTTTTCATTTTCGACATAAGGTCCAGCCCTAGTGTCCAAGTTCTGCTCTGCATAAGGTCCAGCCCGGTGTCCAAATTGTTCTGGGTGGAAGATCCAGCCCCAATGTTAAAGTTGTTCTGGGTAGATGGTCCAGCCCCGGCACCAACTGGTTCAATCGAAACTTTTTTGCAAAATATGTCCATTATCGGGATTGAAGTGGACTCAAAAAAATCATACACAGCTGTCCATATATCCTGGTCTGCTATAGGATATTTTACATAATAAGGTTTGCCACCTGTCGGTTGGTTGTTAATTCGGGTACTGATTTCTACAGTAAATCGGGCACGGTCCCAACTGGTTTTTTGCAAGATTGCTTCCTTTATTTCATAAATTGAAGTATTGGCATTCAGTTGGAAGCCGTAACTCGCATCTTTCAAGTATTTGCATCCGAACTCCCCTTTCGTGATTTTTCCACCCCAGTACAGTGCAATTAACATTTTTTGTTTATTTCTGAAACAACATATAAATTCGCCTCAAAACAACATTTTTGGTTCAATATAATAAGTTTTTTGTTTATTTCTAAAATTTCTAAAATTTAAAAAAAAAATTTAAAAATACCTCGGTCACTGTTGATCAAAATCGCCTCGGAACACTGTTTGAGAGCAGAATGGATTAATTAGTTTGTATTGGACGAATTATGGTGAGACAGGAGAGAGAAAACGGTTAAATATAGGAAAAATGGGTAAACCGCCCCCTGGGGGGGCAGGTTGGGTGGGGGGTAAACCGCCCCATGGGGGGGCGGGTTGGGGGGGGGGGGGGTAAACCGCCCAGTGGGGGGGCAGTTTGGGCATGGGTGAAATTTTTTTGGTGGACCGGTTATTAATAATATTTTATTTTATTTTTTTGGTTATGAATAAAAATGCCGGTACATTGACAATATCAGAATAACATCAATTTTTTTTTTTTTTGAACAATTTGAAGAACCAATAGAATGTACTAAATACCTCAATTCCACACATAATTTTCATTTCATCTCTCCCATCTCTTCAAGATCTTAACCCAACATAGTGATATTCTCCCCTCTTTTCTGTAAACTTGGTAACCGCTACCAAGCAATTTCAAAAATATATATATATATATATATATTCTCCCCTCTCTTGTCTCTACCTTTTCTAGCGGAGAAGAGAATAAGCAAGAGGGGAGGGAGTCAACTGAAGCCGAGAGTATGGTATCGTCAGAGTTTGGAGTATAGAGTCTCTACCAATTTCGAACGGTCCGACCGTCGGTGAGTGGCGGTGTGTAGATCCAACCGTCGGCCCATGGTGATGTGTAGATCAGGCCATAGGAGCATGGTAGTAAGTGTCTGAGCACTGCGGTGAGTAGATTCAATTGTCGGAGCTCAACGTGGAGTAGATCCGGTCATCAGAGTGTGGCAGCTATAGGACGAAAGCAGATCCGATTGTAAAGAGGGATTAGGAATGAGATATTATGGTGTTTAAGAGTTTAAACAAGTAGAATTAGATGATGAGAGTAGTTTAGATGAATTAATGAGAATAAATGAGTTTAGATCTAAGAATTATAATTATTTGACTCGTTGTAAACACGTTTTTTATCAATGAAATTATCAGTTGGCATTTAAAGTCACTAATCTTCAAAAAAATAAAAAAATAACATCAACTTCCACAAACCATTTAATCTAATTCGCTTTTGCTTTTGCTCCTCTAAGTGATGATATTACTTCGTTCTCTTCTAGAATATATACAATTTTTACAATTCAGATACAGATACAATACTCTTATCATAAAAAAGATAAAAACATAGCGACAACACTAAACAGATGAGATAAAATTATCCCAAGCACATTCTAGCTAGTACAAGCAATAGTATATATCTCAACAATGTGCGTGTCAACACATTTCGACACTGAGCATGTCTTACACCTCATTTTCATCTATATTCTCCATGGTAACCTCTTCGAGTGACTTACCTTTTGTCTCTGGCACAAACAAGGTCATAACCATACCCAAGAAGTTGGATGTGGCAAGAACAAAAAGTGAGTTACGCAACCCAATGTCCTTACTGTAACCGCGTTGTGGGGTATTCTCCTGAGACTCATACTGGAAACCAAATGCACCAACTACAGCACCAGCCTTGCCACAAGCCGCTGAGATACCATGACACGTTGATCAGAGTCTTGCTGGGAATATCTCAGCTGGAATAATGAAGGTTGTTGCATTGGGACCAAAATTTGCAAAGAAGAATGTCAACCCGTACATGACCACGAAGCCCGTGTGATGGCCAGGGGAAGTCCAGTGGTGGTAGGGAATTGCAAGACCGAGCATGAATACAGTCATCATAAAAAATCCCATGAATTGAATCCAGAATCGACCTATTGTTTCAATGAATGCGACAGTGAACCAGTAGCCAAGTACAGTGCCACAAAGTGCGAGGTAGGTTTGGGCACGAGAAATGTGGTACACTTCCTCGAGGGCATTCATCGTCTCAGCCTTTGGGATCCAACCAACGTTGCTGAAGATGTCTTTTTGGAAGAGGTTCTGGCTGTAGAATGCAATGTCGAGGAAGAACCAGGTGGAGGTCGTCGCTAGCAGGTGTAATCCATGTCGTTTTGAAAATTGAGGGGAAAAGAGACCCCAAGTGTCTCTTCCTATGGCCTGATCATGACCTGGCACGTTCTCAAAATTCTCTTCAATCTCCATGTGGAGCACTGTTGACATATCAGCGGCTGCTTTCTTGATGTTATGGGCAACGAGGGCGGTGTATCGTGCTGTTTCTGGCATTTGCATCCTCCAGTAGTATGTCAGCGCAGCTGGAATGGCGCCGAACATGAGGATTATGCGCCATGCGTAATCTGCTTCCGGGACGGTTGAGCGCACACGGTCCTCAGCGTATGATGGAGCTTTGAACGTGTTGTTGAATGCAGCAGATACGATCAGCGAGATGATGGAAGCAAACAAAATACCAAAGCCCTGCATATTTGTTCATCTAATCAGTGAATATGAACCAAAGGTTAAAAAATTAAAATGTGATTTGGGGCCAGAGGTTTTTAAGCATTTCCATTAATATTTTCTGGTGCAAGTTATTATTGATAACAAAATTTTTGTGCTAATTATATGAAAATATTATTGATAATTAAGTTGAAAGAAAAGGTCCTTAATGAAAAAAAATTACTTTCTGAATATATTAAGTTCTACAAAAAAAATCAATTAAATCTATATTTTATATTTTTTCAAAACAAATCTATATTTTATATATAAATAAGATTATAATAAGTGCAAGACAATTCATAATTATTAATATGTGGTGTAATCGTAGGTAGTTTAGACTATCATAAAGATAAAATAATATAGATCACTCTCAGTACATGGTTAATTATTTATTCAGAAATTATTGCATGAGCACTCCGATGATATTGTTGCAAATCGGATAGTAACTAATTCGATAAACTGGAGAGAAATATCCTTTTGATTTGTTAATTATATAGTATAAATTTTTTTTGGAAATTTTGCAAATAATACCACTCGAGAAATATCCTCTTTTGCTTCTTCTGAATATATAGAAAATTGAGAGAGAAAGAGAGCATTATGTAAAACAAATGGAGGAGAGAGTGAATATGATTACGTATGAGAATAGCAGCCTATTCATACGAATGTAAATAAGAGAGGGAGAGAGAATAATAAAGTCTTATTAATTTTATTTTATTACAACCTTGTGCACATGCATCTCACTCATACACACTCTCAAATAAACTGCCTAAGTATTTGAATCAAAGCCACAACAAACTTGAGTAAATAAAATGAAATTCATTATGCCTTACAATTGTCCTGAAGAGGAGGCGTGCGTAAATGCAATGCAAGAAGACATAAAAATGATCAAGAGAGGTGATTTTTGTGTTGTTAAACCGGAATGCTTTAAGCAAGTGGTCAAAAAGGAGGTGTGGGTAAATGCAATGCAAGAAGAGATAAAAATGAACACGAGAGAAATCAAACTTGGGAATTAACTGAAAAACCAAAAGAAATTAAAGTGGATTTACAATACATAGACGAATCTGGATGGTTTGGTGCAAAAGCATAAGGCAAATGAAGAATCTAAAAATGTTGTGTTGATGAAGATTTTAGAAGATATTGCAGATGACAAACTAAAGTCTTGAAATTAATGTTTTAATTTGGGAAATAAAATTTATTAAATTGGTCAATTTGTCAAATATTTGGGTTAATGTGTTTGGATTTTCTATATATATTAAATGTTTATGGTTTCTAGGGTCATGTTGGAATGTACAATTCATGCACTTGATATTTGTGTCATGTTTAATGTTATTTATGTTCTAGTATATTTAAAAGGCATCATGTAACCTATAAATAGATGAGTTATTATTTGTAATATGTAAGAGAGTTGGAAAATATCAATATAGTATGAAAAATTCTGCTACTCTTTTTCTCCTTACTATTTGTCTCTTCCACTAAATATAAAATATAAAACAAAATAACAAAAGGCCATGAATAGGCCAACATTTTTATCTGTGAGTAATCTATCATTCACTAATAGTTAGACTAATAATTCTATTTTTTGGTGGGGCATTGGATTTATATAGAAATCAATGATGAGGGTAACGCATTGTGGGATTGATATGGAACGTGTAAATTGATTTTGGTATGTAATGCTAGAGGCGGTATTTAGACCAAAGAGATTTATCAGGATTGAAGTTCAGAGCCACTCCAAATCAGCTAAAAAAAAAGCAGATTGGGTACATAGACGAACGAATGGTCGGTAGTTTTCGTGCAAGCGTGCCAACCTTGTCATCGATGGTCCACCACAAAAGTCTCCAACTAATCACGCGCGTAAATGACTCACGAGGAAATTAATTTTTGGGCTCATTATACCCCAAATCACAAAATCAGCAGAGTCAATTGATCTGCAGAGGCCTTGTCGGCTGACACCAACCTTCCATGGTATCTTAGATGCATATTAACTAAAAAGAAAATCTCATGTCCAGTCCAAATGCAGAGAAAGAATTTAATCGATTGTTTGCTTTTCGCCTTGCCTCCATTGTTTGAGAGAAGTTGGTGGATATTAACGGCAGTTCGTTAAATGATTGAGTCAGCAATTATATGCATCGCTTGATCACCTATATCGCCATGAATTTCCTCTATTCTAATCGTGGTTTGATTGTGTGCCAATTGGGCGAATTTTGGAATATGAACTTAATATTGGTAATTGGTCTAGTACGGAATCAAACCTACTCTGATTTCAAAATAGTAATCAGCAAATATAATGAAAAACTGTTTTATTGATTATTTCTCATAATTTACATGTTACTATTTGATGTAAGCTCTGGAAAGGACAAAGAAAGGAATATATAGATAGGGTATAATTTGCAAAAGCCACCCGGTTATGCTAAGTATATCCGGGTGGTGTATCTGCAACATGACTCTTAATCATATTGCACCAAGAACGATCCACAATCAGCACAGACCTCTAAAATATTTTAACGGAAAGAAAAACCTGTTGCACACAGAAACAAATATCATAAATTATAAGCATCCAAACTGTATCATAGTACAAATCTGGTACTGATTAAAACAGGATAAGAACACATGACTGACAACAGCATCCTTCTAAACCAGAAACATAATCAAGTTCCTGCCAGAAGAACCTGATCTACATTGACAATACCAGAATCACATCAATTTCCAGAAATCAAACCATTTAATGTAATTCGCTTTTGCTTTTCCTCCTCTTAGTGATGATATTACTTTGTTCTCTACTAACATATCTACAATCTTTATCATTCAGGTACAGATACGATACTCTGTCATAAAAATGATAAAACAGAGCGAAAAAGACACTAAACAGATGAGATAAAAGTATCCCAAGCACATTATAGCACAAGCAGTTGTATATATCTCAACACTGTGCGGGTCAACACATTTCGACACTGAGAATGTGTCTTACACGTCATTTTCATCTATATTCTCCATGGTAACCTCCTCGAGTGACTTACCCTTTGTCTCTGGCACAAATAAGGTCATAACCATACCCAAGAAATTGGATGTGGCAAGAACAAAGAGTGAGTTACGCAACCCAATCCCCTTCTTGTAACCGCGTTGTGGGGTATTCTCCTGAGATGCATACTGGAAACCAAATGCACCAACTATAGCACCAGCCTTGCCACAAGCCGCTGAGATACCATGACACGTTGATCGAAGTCTTGCTGGGAATATCTCGGCTGGAATAATGAAGGTTGTTGCATTGGGACCAAAATTTGCAAAGAAGAATGTCAACCCGTACATGACGACGAAGCCAGTGTGATGGCCAGGCGAAGTCCAGTGGTGGTAGGGAATTGCAAGGCCAAGCATGAATACAGTCATCATAAAGAATCCCATGAATTGAATCCAGAATCTACCTAGTGTTTCAATGAATGCCACAGTGAACCAATAGCCAGGTACAGTACCGCAAAGTGCGAGGTAGGTTTGGGCACGCGAAATGTGGTACACTTCCTCGATGGCATTCATTGTCTTAGCCTTCGGGATCCAACCGACATTACTGAAGATGTCTTTTTGGAAGAGGTTCTGACTGTAGAATGCAATGTCGAGGAAGAACCAGGTGGAGGCTGTCGCTATCAGGTGAAGTCCATGTCGTTTCGAAAATTGAGGGGAAAAGAGGCCCCAAGTGTCTCTTCTTATGGCTTGATCATGACCTGGCACGTTCTCAAAATTCTCTTCAATCTCCATGTGGAGCACTTTTGACATGTCGGCGGTTGCTTTCTTGATGTTATAGGCAACAAGGGCAGTGTACCGTGCTGTTTCTGGCATCTGCATCCTCCAGTAGTATGTCAGCGCAGCTGGAATGGCACCAAACATGAGGATTACACGCCATGCGTAATCTGCTTCCGGGACGGTTGAGCGCACACGGTCCTCAGCGTATGATGGAGCTTTGAATGCGTTGTTGAATGCAGCAGATACGATCAGCGAGATGATGGAAGCAAACAAAATACCAAAGCCCTGCATATTTGTACATCTAATCAGTGAATATGAACCAAAGGTTAAAAAATTAAAATATGATTTGGGGCCAGAGGTTTTTAAGCATTTCCATTAATTTTTTCTGGTGCAAGTTATCATTGATAACATTAATTTTGTGCTAATTATATGAAAATATTATTGATAATTAAGTTGAAAGAAAAGGTCGTTAATGAAAAATACTTATTTTCTGAATATATTAAGTTCTACAAAAAATCAATTAAATCTATATTTTATATATATTTTTTTCAAACAAATCTATATTTTATATAAATAAGATTATAATAAGTGCAAGACAATTCATAATTATTAATATGTGGTGTAATCGTAGGTAGTTTAGACTATCTTAAAGATAGAATAATATCGATCACTCTCAGTACATAGTTAATTATTTACTCATTCAGAAGTTCTTGCATGAGCACTCCGATGATATTGTTGCAAATCGGATAGTAACTAATTCGATAAACTGGAGAGAAATATCCTTTTGATTTGTTAATTATATAGTATAATTTTTTTTCTTTTCGAAATTTGCAAATAATACCACTCGAGAAATATCCTCTTTTTCTTCTTCTGAATATATAGAAAATTGAGAGAGAAAGAGAGCATTATGTAAAACAAATGAAGGAGAGAGTGAATATGATTACGTATGAGAATAGCAGCCTATTCATACGAATGTAAATAAGGGAGGGAGAGAGAATAATAAAATCTTATTAATTTTTATTTTATTACAACCTTGTGCACATCTCACTCATACACACTCTCAAATAAAAAATGTGATATATTTTTTTATTGAACTTTCATTTCGATAAAAAAAAAAATGCAAATAAGAGCTAAGGACCACTATTTTATGATCTTGCACATAGTTAATTAGATAGCCAATTTATGTTCTTAAGCTGATGTGTGTTATTTATAGTCACCTGATATCTTGTTTTTTATAAAAACTAATAGAAATTTTTTCATTTTATGCAGCTAGTACAAAATACAGTGTTGGTTGAGTTGTAAAATGTCATTATTGTGGAACATCAATGTCGGTTTTATAACCGTCACTATTTTCAGTATCGCTTCTTCTTGTTTTATACCGTCACTATGTGAAGGAATTTTTCCTAGATAAAATTTGAAACTTCAATTCCAAAAATATTCAACAGTAAATTATATCGATTATGAAAAAGCCACATTATTTGGTTACACTGAATATAGTAACAAGATTCACAAATTATTCACGAATAATTTGTTTTTTTTCCTGATGCCGAACCGAACGTCGAATTATTCAGTTGACCAAACTTTGACAAAATTATTCACGAATAATTCGTGAATTTTACAATTTTTTCCTAAATTTTACGAACTATTCACAAACTTTTCCTGAATTTTTCCCATAACTTTTTATTTTGGAATTTTTTTTTTGCTTCCTTACAGGACTAATATCTCTGATTTGGATAATTCTGAAACATTTCCAAATTATATTTGAATTATTCCCGAATCACAATTTTTTTACCTCACTGAACCGAATCCGCATAATTAATTTGTTACTATGACACTGATAATGCATGCATTTATCCACTGAATGCAAACCATCAATTATATAAGATAGATTATATTAACCAACGTTGTTTTAAAAGAAATATAATTAATTATACTTTAATGTCACAAATTTCGAAATCTAGCTAGCTAGCTAGTTAGAAGATCTTTTGTGAAAATTTAAAATTTTGTTCTAGTCTATAACTGAAAAACATAAATATGAACTTCGGATATAGTTCTATAACATAATAATCTAGCAGCTAAGATATGAGCTTTAACGTTTCTTTTTATTTTCCACAAAAGTGACAACTGTCACCGCCTTCTAAAACAACAGTTAATGTGAGTTTTTACTTTTAATGCAAGAAATAGGCCGAATCTGCTGCGATTATTTATCCGTAAACAATATCTTACAATCTCTGTTTTTTTTTTTTTTTTTTTGAAATTAGTGGCATAACCACCGATTTTCCATTAACAGAGAAAATCATACAAAATATCAGTTCGGTATTGAGTAATACCAGTGTACCTGAATCAAAAGAAAACTCTAAAGCGAAACCCACTTGCATCAAAACAAACTCTAAACATAACCCCTTGAATAGTATGCATGATAACCTAAACAGCTAAGAAAACACATCTTAACAAAACCTGCTTATTACAACCAGAAAGTTAGAACCAAACACACACCAAAACACAACCTTTTTAATCAGTACTCATCCTAAAATCCGCGCTTTTATATTCAGCAGATCTTTCATCTATCACTCTATCTTCTTCTCCTTCATTCGATCTAGTCGCGGGTCCAAGCATACGGATTGAAACCGGTGAATCCTCCACGAAAGTGATTAGTGTAGTTCCTGTCAGGTCCTTTAAATCACAAGGAAAAATAAGATTCAATTGAGATGTTAAATCCTGTTTTTGATTTAACGCCCAAAAGCGGACTACCGACATTATCTTGGATCCTAAGACCCTTATATCATGTACCTGTCCATCCTGAAATATAATTCGATTACGATCATTCCATAGAGTCCAAAGGACAGCACCCCTAATAATTTCTATAAGTTTTGGATCTTTCAAAGGTATACAATAATCAATTTCCCATAGAGCCTCTATATTATCAAAATCAAAATAGAAATTATTAAAATGGGCAATCCATTGCCAAATCGATTGGATGTAGCAACAATTCACAAACAAATGGTCTATTGTCTCCTCTTGAGAGCAATATACACAATATGGCTCACCTGTCCATCCGCGTTTTCTTAACCGATCTCTTGTAAGCACTCTCTTTTGTTTGACTAACCATAAAAAGATTTTAACATTTAAAGGGATAGTAGCTTGCCAAATGCTATTAAATGAATTGACTACTAACTCAGCTGACCCAAGATGCTTATATAGAGTATTTACACTAAAAGTACCATTGGCTGTCAATTTCCAACTTATTTGATCCTCTTCATTACCTATTTGTATAGACTCAAGTAGAGAGATCAAAGCTGTCCATTCTATACGATATACCCCTGTTAATTGTCTAGCTAAAGGAAGAACAAAACTGTTGTTAATAAAAACATCGGCAATCTTTATATTTTTATCATATGCTATTGCATATAAGTTAGGAAAACATAGACTAAGTAAAGACTGACCACACCATTGGTCTAACCAGAATCTAACTGATTTTCCATTACCCACCTGCCATTGAATACAATCATGTATCATATCCTTTAAATGCATAATAGAATTCCATAGAGCAGATTTACACCCTTGTTCCCCTGTATGTGAATATTTTCCTATAATAATAGATTTCCATGTACCTGTTTCATTCGCATCATAAAATCTATATAACCATTTGGAAAGCAAAGCAATATTCATACGATTAAGATCTATTACACCTAGTCCCCCTTGATCTTTACTCATGCAAACTTTCCCCCATGCAATGAGAGAAGGTCTTTTTCGTACTGTATTGCCACCATACCACAAGAATTTCCTACGAATACGATCAATTTTGTATCTGATTTTACTAGGCATTTTATATAACGAAATCCAATATAAAGGTATAGCTGAAATAACCGAATTTAACAGAACCACCTTACCTCCCATTGATAATAACTTACCTTTCCAAGTTTGTAGTCTTTTTTCAATTTTTTTTATTAAGGGAATCCAATCAGATTCACTCAACTTTTTCCAATGAAGGGGAACACCTAAGTACATTATCGGTAAGCTTACTAATTTACACCCTAATAAATTGGCCAATACCAAACCCTGCTCTTCACTAATGTTTAAAGGCACCATTTCACTCTTGTCAAAATTAATTTTCAAACCAGACAAATTTTCAAAGCATAACAGCAACCATCGAAGGACCGTAATCATTTTATAATCAGCTTTTAAAAAAAGCAAAGTGTCATCTGCAAAATGAAGATTTAGAATACTGTTGCAATTGGTAAAACAACCTAGTCCTTGTAGTAAACCTGCATGTTGAGCTCTCCCTAGAATTTTGTTTAATACATCAGCTACCAAATTAAACAATAAAGGTGAAAGAGGATCTCCTTGACGGAGACCTCTCTTGCAATGAAAATATGTCCCTAGCTCTCCATTTAGATTAATACATGATTTGCCACTACTTAAAAGTTTTGCTATCCAAGATATAAACCTATCTCCAAACCCTCTTAATTTAAGCACTTCTAGTAAAAATTCCCAATTAACCCTGTCATATGCCTTCTCGAAATCCAACTTAAACAAAACCCCCGGTTCTTTACTAATCCTAACAGAATGTAAAACCTCATTAGCCACTACAATATTATCCATTATAAAACGACCTTTAATAAAAGCAGTTTGAGAAGAATCTATTAAATCATTCATATATAGGGATAATCTATCTGTTAAACACTTGGTAATGATTTTTAGACTACAATTAATAAGACTAATGGGACGAAAATTCCTAACATCTGATGCATTATCCTTTTTAGGGATGAGACAAATAGAAGCCATATTTAGCTTTTCAAGGTCTAATGTATTATTATAAAAAGCTTCTATTAAATGCATAAAATCTGTTTTGATGTCTTCCCAGAATGTTTGATAAAATAAAAAAGAAAAACCATCTGGACCTGGAGCTTTAGATGGATTACATGAAAATACTGTTTTTGAAATTTCCTCCAAAGTAAACGGAGCCTCTAATGCCTGCTGCTATTCATAAGACAGCTGTTCTACCGGATCCCATAAGGATTGAATCGAAACATTTCGATGTGTAGTAGTACCTAATAATTCCTTATAGAAACTAGTAATATGATGCCGAATAATCTGATTATCATGCACTAAAATACCATCAATCATAAGAGCAAAAATGGTATTCCTCTTCTTTCTAATTGATGCTTGAATATGAAAAAACCTAGTATTTGCATCTCCTTCCAAAAACCATTTAGTTTTTGCCCTACCTTGCCAATACAATTCCTCATCTTTAAATATTTTTTGTAATTCTATTTGACAATCTTGCCACTGTAATTGAGACAAATCATCTAACCTATCACTTTCAGCTCTAAGTTCAAACCTATCTAATTTACTCATTAAAATAGTTTTTTGTTGACGTTGACCTGCCCTAAAATTATTATTCCACCCCCGTAATTTTTGCCTCATGAATTGTAATTTCACTCGCCAACTGTTTCCTAAGTCCAAAGTTAAAGAAAATGAATTCCACCATTTCTTAACGAGTTCTATAAAACCATCCTGCTGTAACCAATCCTTTTCAAATCTAATCAATTTATTACCTACAGATGAAATATCATGAGTACCAATAATAATCGGATTATGATCTGATTGGATCCTAGGTAAAGAATATGCCCCTGAACATTTAAAGTGATCGTGCCAACTTAATGAACATAAAAATCTGTCTAATAAAGCTTTAGAATTCGAAAAAATCGATCTAGCCCAAGTATAACTCCTATCTGATAACTTTAAATCCAACAGTTCTAAATCTGAAATACATTTGTTAAATCTATTGCTTAGTGCATAATTAAAAGACTTGCCAACTTTCTCACTTTTTCGACGTATCAAATTAAAGTCACCACAAATCAGAACTGCCTCTGGACCTATCTGAGATATTTCCTTAATTTCATCTAAAAATGCCCCTCTTAAATGAGAGATAGTAGGCCCATACACCACTGAAAAAATCCATTCAAACGAATCTATCTTATTTTTCAGCAACAAAGTCACTGAAAATTCCTTAACCCAAACCTGTAAAACTTCAAAAATATTATCATTTACACCTACTAAGATGCCTCCAGCACTACCTACTGAAGGTTTATAATGCCAAGAGTGAATAGTAGGACTTAATGTACTAAAAAATCGATAAGGATATATCTCTAACTTAGTTTCCTGGATCCCAACTAAATCAATTTTATTATGAAGAAGCATATCTTTTAAAATTCTTTTTGCAAGAGGATTACCCAATCCTCGAATATTCCAACTTAAAATCCTATGCATCATTAACATTAGAAATCCCCTCTGTATTATCGACCTTTAATATCGGATTAATATCCAAATCTGCTGTGCCTAAGACCTTTTTTTGTGCTACAATATCCTGCATAACTTTAGCAAATCTCTCTTTATGTAAACCCCGCAACATCGTAATCACAGCCAATTTATCGACATAATTATCCCCTAATTTAAATCCCGCAATCTCATAAAGATGGATCAATTCATCATCAGTGAATTCAACAAAAGGGAAATCACCTATGAAGGGTAATGTACCTGGTCCAGCAGTGGTAGGCTGTCGGCCACCTCGTCCGCGACGACCTCCTCTGCCTCGGCCACGTCGGATGAAAGTCTGCTGCACTGGGACTCCACGCAACCTGTTGCTATGACGAGGCTCCTCCGGTAGTTGTACTGGTGGCACCACCTCATTAGGCTGTGGTACGATCACAGCCGACCCTCCTACTTGCTCATTCACACCCCCTGTTTGATCAGAACCGGAACCCAACAAATCTTCATCAGATTCTTGAGCAGTAATAGTTTTCTCAACCTCTAATTTATCCTGTGGGTTCTGCTCCACCTGATTTAAATCTGCACCTACCTCCTCTTTCTTCTCCTCCCACCTATCCCATTGTTTTGCCTCAACAACCTGTGTCGAACCTTCTCCTACTGTAGCTAAAATCTCAAACCTGTTAGAACTCGAATGATCATGAGAAAACTGCCCCTCACCCTTGGAGGAAAGTTCGACTCGTGCACTCCCTTTACCTTTTTCAACCTCCTGCCAATAGAGACGCCCCTTGGCCACTTCACTAGATGGGATGAGAGGTGGTTCAATCGAGATGGATAAAGGGTAGAATCTACTACGACCAAATTCATCCTGGAAAGACATATCCCTTGAGGATACTATACGTTTCCTGTTAGGTACCCCTAAGCACAATCTAACAGTCCCCAAACTCTCTGTTGCTCGAGGATCAACATCAATAACTATACCCCCTAACTCATCTGCAATCCTCTTGAACTCATAATCAGTACGCAGACGTGGAGGAATACCGTCAATCAAAATCCAAACTGGTATTGGATCACAACCTCCATCATGCCTATAAGGATCATACGGCTCAATCGGAAAGCTAACATCCCCCAACCATATCTCCCCTTTAGAAAGTACCATTTTTCGCCAAGCAAAATCAGGAGGTTCGACCAACAGCAACTTACCTGCATCTCTTTCACAACCCAAGGTTTTGAGATGTCTTTGAAAATACGGGAGAGTTGTGCTTTGACATAAGAAACACCAAAGCCATACGCATCAGACAAAACTAATGAATTTAGCAAACGGTCTTGCAAGATCTGATTATCTCTATTCGGATAAACCCTAATCAGAGGTGCTGGAACCGGATCTGCCATTTGTGGCCTCTCAATCAACCGAACCTGAGTAGGAAGAGAAGGAATCGCTCGGCAATTAACAGCTCGGTGACCTATTCTACCACAACTGAAGCACACAAGAGCATTTCTACACGAAGAAGCTCAATGCCCTCTATCTCCACAACGAAAACAGCGAAAGGGTTTAGAGGAAACGCGGCTAGGGCGACGATAAAAAGATTGAGGCAAGAATCGATCATGCTGTGTCCGCTGTGTAGACACAGGACCATCAGGTCGCTGCACCCCTAATTGATTAAACCCGTTAGAGGCGGTTAACTTAGGGACATCGACAGAAGATCTGGGAACCGCTGGAAGTGGATTTGCTACGTCTTGCTTGGGAGTAGCTAACGGGACAGCCGAAGAGAGACCACCCTCAGTCACCGCTCTATGGGTCCTAGCATCAGAGTGAGAATGAGGTGCCACAGCGGAGCCATCTCCCAAAGTGATTAAAGGACAGGGTCCACCAGCAGGCTCAGTTGAAGGAGGAACAGTCGACAAAGTACTGGAGGGAAGCTTTGGATCTAAAGTCCCACCTGACAGAGAAATACGCCCTGACGGAGAAACAGACATCTTCAACGGCTGTATCGATGCCTGTGTAGCCGGAACCTCACGAGTCGAAATTGCCACCTGCTTAGCGCAATCCAAGAACCGCTTCATAGAAAGTTCCATATCACGGAGAACTGAAGAGATGTCCATTGGGCCTTCAAACCAGAAAAGGACCCAAGAAAATGAATCTTGATTAACCGAGGTCGGTGGTTGGCCCAAGAGAGAAATTTTTTTGAGGTCGGTGTTTTCCTTACTAGAACAATATTTTTTACCAATTACATTCACAAAAATACAATCTCTGTTTTTTAAATTCAAATATTGAATTGTTTTGAGATTTGTGCACAGCAAAATCAGCCATTTTGAAATACATGTACAGAAATTATTGCACGGCTGAATTTAGAAAAATAGAAATTTTAAGAATACTATTCATAACTTTCAGATCGCAGCAGATCCAATTCCAAAAAATAGAAGTGGTTAAAAATTGTAACATAGCAGTAACTACCCAAGTCTACCAGTTCATTCATCACTATTGCATATCATGAACTAACATAATCATTCTATGGAGAAAAATATATAATCGTATCTTTAGAGATTGTTCTTCTCATCTTGAAGAATTGTTGCAACAAATTCTAACTGAACTTAATGTTTCTTTCACTTAAATTACCATATTGTTTTTTTAATGTTTTCTTTTTTTCTTGAAGTTTTCACTTGTATTTTGTTGTGCCTTATTTTCTGGTCAAGTATTTTTAGCTTCTTATTTTAGGTTTTCAGCATAAGATACTTTGTTTTTATTTTTATAAAAATAAAACTAACTTGGGGCTTTATCCCTGTCTTATCTTAAAAAAAATGAACTAACATAAAACTGAAGTCTAAAACATATCTGCAATTGAATTACAAATGAGCATTTTGACGTACCTGCATGGCGAAGACAGCAGCGATGAAGGCACCGCGGGTCCTTTTATTCGCATACTCTGACATAATAGTCGCCGAAAGTGGATAATCGCCACCAACCCCAAATCCAAGCCAGAATCGGAAGAAACATAGAGTCGCAATCACGCCCTTCGGCTTGTAACTGAACGAGAGACCCGATGCGAGTGAGCAAATCGTCATTAGAATCAGTGTGAAACCATACACACTCTTCCTACCGACTCTGTCTCCAAACCAACCGAAGAAAAGCTGCCCGGCGAGGGCACCGCAGAGGGCCACACTGTTCACTGCCGCCATTACATTGGGCGGGAGGGTGCCGGGAGATTCAAAACTCTGGTCGGAGTAGTAAATACGTCCCAGGAGTTTCGCAATGAGGGAAATTGAGAAGAGATCATAGGCATCGGTGAAGAAACCCATGCCGGCAATCACGATTGCGCGGAAGTGGTACCACTGTGTTCGGGCGACATCCAGGGTTTTCAAGACGTTCAGCTGTGGCCGTGCCATTGTTTGTAGCTGATGATTAACAGCTGTGAGACGGCAGTATGTGTTGGTTAATGTCTTCATTCGTCTTCTTTATGATGTTACATCAGAGGAGGCAAGTTCTAATTAATTCAATTAACAACTAAAATAGTGAAATATATTTATGTATTGAGTCTACTTATAAGGACTGCAATGTAAAAAGTTATTGGTCAAAGGGTCGAATACAAAATGAGTTATATATATTTAAGTGATCAAGTAGACTATCTTTTAAGTTTTAAGCTTATTATATAATTCCTTAACTTACTATATTTTCGTAACATTTTTCCTAGCAGCGACGATCAAATCAAAGCTTGCTTCTTGATTTTTAATTACTTCGACTACTAAGGTTTTTACCTACGGGTGATCGATACACACTTGTGTCCCGACAAATTTATATCGAGTTAACGAATGCGCCGTTCAGGCCTTTCATATATGAAATGCAAAACAGAAAGTTCTGATTTAGTGAATAAATATTTATATCAGAGAGAATCCCAGCTCAACATAAGGCCTACAGATTAAATGCTAAATTTTATAGATATGTACAAGTTATCTAAGAGGAATAGAATTTTACTGAAGTAGGAATGTAAAAAGAATCATAAGAATCAAGAAGTATTACATAATGTCATTCTTTTTCAAAATATAGAACAAAATATTATCTTTTTAAAATTCTTAACAAAATCCTCTTGTGGGTTCCATATTTCTCTCCTCTTCCCCTCCTCCCTCCCTCCCTCCCTCCCTCCCATTTATTTTTATTTACTCCTCTTTATTGTTCTAAACTTATACTTTTGTTTTATATATTCAATATTAATATGATTTCACACTTGTCAAAAAATTTGTTAGCATTTTGATATTACATAAATAAATATTTTACAAGTTATAGATTAAACACTTATTTGTCAATAGTTGATTCTAAATAAACTTACAACATATTAAAGGTCAATCAATAATTAATTAGTTAAAAAATAATTTTTTTTGTTAATAATTGAATATGCTTAAACAAATAAGGGTGCTGATGCTTATTATTATTTTCTTTAATTTACTAATTACTTATCTTTATTGAATTTTGCTGACGAACTAGGTGATAATTGGAACACTATGATTGGTGAATAAGTTCAGGATAATCCAACTTACGATGCACAAATCCATTTTTTTTTTTAAATTAATAGTTTGTAATTTATGTCATTTTATCTCTACAAATATATATTTAAAGTATTTGAATTTTGTCTTTTGTATTATCATTGTGAAATGTCCTATGTGAATATTTTTTTTTTCATATTCTTAATTCTCATTAAAATAAAAATGTTATAACCAAATATAATAGCCTTATTTTATCATTCTATTTTAATATATTAGTTATAAAAATTAAAATTAAAAGCATAATAAGACATAAAATGAGCCCTTCAAAATAACTTTTATATCGTTAGTAATATACTATCAAAAATTGATCCTCTTACTGCAATGCATGAAATGGTTTTGTATCATGGTCAATTATTTAGTTTTATTTTGACTAGAGTATCTTGCTATATTGCTCTGTTTCTATATAGTTTCTTGTTTATATTTGTAAATTACAATGACATTTTAGAGTCTAAATGAAACAGACAAGGAGTTGATAGAAGTCTTTATGAAAGTCATTTATATGATTATTGAATTAGTACCATATTTCATAAGATAGATACATGTAAAAAAAATATTAGATGCTCCGAATATGTCTAAGTACGTAAGAGATATTAATTTTATACGGGTAATATTAAATATATAAAATATAAGTATAAGCTTAGAATAATAAAGAAGAGTAAATGAGGAGTGGAAGGGAGGGAGGGAGGAGGGAAAGAGGAGGAAATATGGGGCCCACAAGAGCATTTTGTTAAGAATTTTAGAAGGAGAGTATTTTGTTCTATGTTTTGAAAAATAATGACATTATGTAAATTTTTCCCCATAAGAATTGGCAAGTACAAATATAGAAGCATATCATGATACCTCCTGATCCGCTGATCGGAACCAATTTACCTCTCTAAAACGAGAAAAGAGCTCTCATTTTTACGGATTACCCGATTAGAAGATAAACACAAAGAAAAAATAATTTGATTTGTTTACAGGTGGTTGGAATTTGGAGGCATTCTAAAAGATGAATATCAAACAATTTGGAAACCTCACATTCCCTTCAAAATAAAAAATTCCATCTGGTTGGTAAGAAGGAATAAAATTCTTACAAAGGCAAACTTAATAACTAAAGGTTGGCAGGGTGATTTGAAATGTGTGTTTTGTAGTCATGCTGAAACTGCAGATCACTTCTTTGTCAATTGCTCTTATAACAGATCAATTTGGGAATGGATTCCAACTTTTAATAATTTTCAATTTGAATGCACATGTTTAGATGACCTGTGGTATATTGATGCAGCTATTCCTCTCAAGGATAGACTGTTAGTTGAGTTATTAATAGGAGTTGTACTATGGTGTATGTGGTTAGAAAGGAACTGGGTGTGTTTCAATGATACCCAACCCATCTCTGTGAAAGCTTTAGGTGCTAAGATTATTTCCTTAGCATATTTTTGGTGTAAAACTCATGTTAAAAATTATATACTTAAATTAAATCTAATGCCTCCCTCTGATATTAAGGACCTGTCAGATCAACTCATGGAGGAAGTGAACAGCAGCCCAGCCACAGCTCAAGCCATGGCACTGCTGTTGTCCATGGCACAAGAGGAAGTCAGAGAGGAAACATTCAATCAGAATTCTAGTGTTGGCAGTCCAATGTCTGAAGAAGGCAGGGATGAAGAAAATCAGATTAAATGGCAAGAACTGACTTCTATTTAGTTCTTTCTTTTGTTAGATATGCTGTTAAACTGGTTGATTTTGGTGTATAGTCAGTTCTAGTTTTTCTTTTGTTGTGGATGTTAGAACCTTATGCTTATATTTCCTTTTGTAATGATTGATGTAAGATTGTTTATTTGGTTGGTACCTATTTTAGGTACTGGCTTGGTACTCTCAATTTCAATATGAAATCAGTGGATTATTCCACTATTTTTTTAAAAAATAAAGAAATAATTTGATTTGATGCAATTTGAAGAGGCCAAATTGATATTGGAAAATGTGAGAAAATCAGTGGTATTCGACGAGAATTGGTTTTAGAAGAATAAAAGAGCCAAAACAAGATCGTTTTCTGCTTTCTTTTTTGTGTTTCCTTTGCACCTCCAAATAGTGGATATAAGCAATGGCGGATCCATGTATAATTAATTGCCTCATTTATATTCATTTTTTTTTTATGGTTAGTGGTTAAAATATCATTAACAAATATATTGATAAGAAAAAGTTATTTACAAAATTCTAATTCTCTCTCCTTATATAACATAAAAGTAAATATTTATATTCATACTCAATTTTAGAATTTATTTTCAATCTCGCTTCATGACCGAATTCGCCTCTTCGATCGCCGCCGCTCTCCGACAACGATCAGATCTACTCACCGTTGTGCTCTGATCGAGATGAACACTCTACATTCTGAGCTCCGACATACTGCACTCTTGGCTCCAATCGACTCCGCTCGGCATTAATTCCTTCTCTCTCGCTCCACGATCAGATCCGCTTCTTCGATTGCCGCCGTGCTCTGACGACAACTGGATCTACTCACCACTACGCTCCGACCGAGATGAGACTATGCTCTAAGCTCCAACGATACTGCACTTTTGGCTCTGGTCGACTCCGGTTCTTGCCTTCTCTCTCATTCTCCTCCTTGCTTGAGGAGGTAGTACCGAGAGAGGAAAGATACTGTGCCAAGAATGAGATCTACAAGAAGTAAAAATAACGGAATTTAATGGAAGGGAGTGGAGAGATGGAGAAGATTGAGGGGCGGAAGGGGACGTGGCTGATCTAGTTGGGAAAGAGAGTTCATATGCATTTTTTTTTAACTTAATTATGCGTGATTTTTTTGTAGATGAAGCCAGACATATTCCCTGTACTGATGTGGCTAGTAATCTTCTCCATCTTTATTTATCTGTTTTTTTATTGAGAGAGGAAAATTTTAAGTCTCTTAAATTTTAATGTTCATAAAGGTTCCCTTATTCAAATTTCCAATTCACGACTCTTTTGTTCTCTGTTTTCTATATCCAACCATATTTTTAAGATTAAATAACATCACAAGTTAATTACTAAACTCTTAAGAGTTTCTATATTATATAGTTTGATAATGAATTTTATTCTCATGTTTTTCTTTTTCTTTTTTATTGAAATGAACTAATTTTTTCCTCCACCTTGTTCTAATCCGAAAAGAAGGATAAAAATAACTTTTAAGTTGAAAATCATATCTCACTCCTATATTAATATTATTTATTTATTACTATTGCGCGTTCCAAGAATTCACCAAAGAAATTAAGCTTCAATAAATATTAATTAGTTGACTAAATAGTAGACTGTCTAGCTAGAGCATGATTGGAGGATATGCTTTATATCTCAATCTCTTTACCTAATCAACTTACCTCAGATATTTCTATTGCCTATTGCCTATTGCCTATTGCCTATTGAACGAGACGGAGATTTCCACGTAATTCATCTTTAATTTTGCTGAAATTTAAAATCTTAAAAATGTTGCTCAGGTACTACCGTACGGCTGACATGTCGATGGCGTCTAGCTGGCGTCTTAAACTTAAACTCAGCATATTCGCACCTTTATTAAGATGCAGGTCAACTTGGAATATAAAAAAAAATATATTCTTGTTACAGTACTGGCCATCCGTCAATAAAATAGGCCGAAAATGAGCAATTTTGTAAATGGTCCTTCTTTCAAAATTAGATACATGAAGAAATATTATTGATGTTATTTTCAAATTATTTTATTTTGTTTTTTGAAAGTAAAGCTTTTATGTATATCATTGAAACTACTACTTGAACTATGCAAACCTCTTATGTATATCATTAAAAAATCTCTTATGCAAATATTTTATTTATATCATGCAAATCTCTTATGTATATCATTTAAACTACTACTTTGAACTATGCAAACCTCTTATGTTTATTATTTAAAAAAAATTCTTATGCAAACCTCTTATGTATATCATTGAATCCAGTGGTGAGGCTAGGATTTGCGATAGGGGTAAGCAAAAATCGAATTCGGGTTCGAATAAATTAACGGGTTTAGGTTCGGGTTCGGATTCAAGACACAATTCAAAAAAATAACAAAAAATATATTAAAGGTTTCAATCAATTTTCTAAGTACCAAATTTTCTATCGAATTTATCGAAATTTACCCAAATTTTCTAAGTTCCAATCAATTTACCGAAGGCGCAGAGCGAGGGCACGAGGCTACAGAGGCGGGCCAGCACAGTGGCGGGCTGGGCGGCTGGCTCTAGTGAGTGCCTGAATGGCAATGTTGTAAAATGCGGTTTTGTTCATACATGCGGAAGGTTATATGCGGTATGCAGCCGCATATGCAGATTTTAATGCAGACTTATATATGCGGATTTTAAACTACATATTAATTTATTTTCACTCAAAACATGCAATATATTATCATTAAAAATAACTTGTGTCACATGTCAGATGAAATAATCACATCGAATTCCAGCATATTAAAATTATTCAGTGAATTGGGTCTAAGCAGGGGCATTGATCCTAGAGTAACTCACTAAATTAACTAGATGCAAATAATTTTTTGACACTCAGTGATAGAATCGCATGATGCCAGATGCAAATAATTACATGATTAAAAATCAACATGCTTCTTTAAACTGGAAAGATATGATTTTCATGCGAAACCGCATATACGAGATTGCATGAAGATTTTCATGTGGAATCTAACTGCATAAGCATATACGGCCGCATGAACCGCATTTTACAACACTGCTGAGTGGCGAGTAGCGTCTCCCTGTTGGCCTCTGGCGTCGGCGCATCTTGTGGTGAAATCGCATCTGGTGGCGAGTGGCGTCGGCGCGTAATCCCCTCTGCGGCTCTGCCTCTGGCATCGCGCGTAATTCTCTCACTCGCGTACGGGCTTCAGTCACGAACTCAAGATTCCATAGTTCAAAGTTTCAATTTTTTTTATTTCTATGTGCTTCAATTTGGACTCTGGGGTAGGCAAGCCCATATTTTAGGAGTAGGCAAAACTAAAAAAATACTCGGTTCTAATAAAAAAAAAAAATTCAGGGTAGGTAGATGCCTACCCCTGTGGCAATGTAGCCTCGCCTATGATTGAATCTACTACTTTGAACCTTGCAAACATCTTATGTAAATTATTAAAAAAACCTCTTATGTATATCATGCAAACATCTTATACAACACTTTAAATTTTTCAAGTTTTATAACTCAGTCTACATTCATTTAAATTTTTAAGGCTTTGTAATTGAGGTTTATATGTTTTGTACATGAGCTTTGTATATGAAGTGTTATTGTTGATGTATATATGTTTTGTACATGAGCTTTGTATATGAAGTGTTATTGTTGAGGTTTATACGCTTTGAAGTGTTATTGTTGAGATTTAAATTCTTTGTACATGAGGTTTATACGCTTTATTCTAGATTGGAATTGTTATTAATGAGGTTTATATGCTTTGTGCATGAGATTTATATGAAAGATTTGAAGGCTTGTAAATAGAGGCTTAAATTGTATTGAAGCAAATAAAAAAAAAAAAACTAAAAGTCACAGAGATTTAAAATGGTAAAAAAAATTTCGACACAAATATAACCCGAAAGTTATTCTTCATAGATCTCATTTGAAAGAAAAAATCGAATAAAAAACGTTCGTATTTTTAGATTCGCAAAATTCATCAGTGATCGTCAGAAAAATGGACGAGAATGATCAGACATTTTAAAAAAAGTGGGTGAAAATAATATTTTCTTTTGTCTTGAAGACAAAAGTAGTTATGAGTTAAAACTATTCAGATTTAGATTTTTAAATGGTTGTAGATAGAGATTTAAATATTTTTTTAATATCATTTTAAATGTTATAAACATAGCTTTAAATGTTTCTGATATGAGTGTTGAAAATAGAAGTTAGACATCAAGTACTTGGGGGCGCTCTCGGGAATTTATTTGGGGTCAATTATCAGGCTCCAAAAGTTAATATTTAGGAAGCTGGTATCAGTATCCACACTACAGTACCAGCACTGTACCCGCACCATAACTACCATAACTACCATAACAATTTGGGGGGACTGCAAAAACTCCATAGCTGATTTTTTTTTCTAAAGTATTACTATCTATACAATGAAGTATTTATACTTATGCACGAAAGTATTTATATTTATGAGATTAACAACTTTTACGTAAATAATATCTCTCCAACTAAATTTTTAACACATACCCACACTATAAATGCATGTGGGGGACCATACACGTTCTTAGAGGTGGATTTTTTTCTCCGTTCAATCTCGTCCATATTTCTGACGATATGTGAGAAATTTTATAAATCTAAAACTACGAACATCTTCTACGCAATTTTATTTTTCAAATGAGATCAATGATGACGTACTGTCACACCTCCGTTCCGGAGGTGCAACAATTCTACGGCATCCAATTTACCAATTCAATTCACGTAACACAAGGCATGGATCTTTTTATACATTGCCAATAGTATCCATTATTTTCCCACATTTCAATTTATTTACAATAATTATCTGACATTTTACAATGGATGATGCTAAATGAATTTTCTGCACCATGTCAGATAAAATAAACCAAAATCCCAGATCTTTAGATGGCCCTGCTGTCAATTATAATCCAAAAAGCGTTTCTCAATCTTCGTCTAACAGACCTGTAACCCACAAGGGGAAACGAGTGAGAAATAATAAATTATTTCTCAGTGCTGATTGCCACTCAGATTATTGGATTCGAAGGAAATCCATATTCGGAATGAAATCTCCGCACGAGAAACTAACAGTTCATTTTAAAATGACGAATGCAAATGCTCAATAACAATATCCAATTGAACAGCACAAATTTCACAAATAAATCACTACTCTAAGGATCTTATCAGAATAAATGGTTTGGGTCAAAACTTTTTAAACCATAAAGTCTGGTAATGTTTGGTTTCTTACCTTTATAATTTATAGTCTGGTAACACTGACAGATACCATAACAAGTATCGGTTGTGTTAGGACTTATACTGTTCTATCCATCCTGACAATTTATTAATGGAAACAATATAGAATCAATATTTCAATGTCGTCAGTATCAGAAAGAAAATCGATGATAAGACAGTTCTAACTATCCTGACAATCGGTTAGTAGAAACGATACGAAATCAATATCACAGTACTGTCATTATCGGAAAGAAAATAATTGATAATACCACAGTTCATTAGTATTATAGTCACAATTCATATTTATTCAATATCCCCTACCCAATCGGTACTGGGTTCAGTTGGGGCCATTCACCATATGCGCATAAGGGTCCTGGAGTAAAGTCTAGTAGCTAGCTAAACTTTACGATATATTAATCCTTTTTCTCCACTCTATGGAGGTTCAAGGATTACAGTATTTAATATTCAATTAATTCAATCACTGTGGTCTCAATCAATCATCTGCAATAAGAATCAATCAATCGATAAACAATATCAACATAATAGTCAATAGACTCATCTGTAATTCAGTTTCAATTGTATTGGGCTATGCATATGATGCAACAGTGAGATCAATGCAGTCAATCAAATATTCAAAATGCACAGCGAGTTATGATTTAATTTCTAGTCAAGAATCTCAGACTAATCCAATAACCTCGCACCTGATATCGTAGGGCACCAGATAAAGTCATTAGCAGTCTGTACGTTCCAAACTTTCTGTCTCGTCAGTCTCTTTACGCCTATGTCAAATAATATATATCTTTAAGTACTTTTACGATCATTCTCAATCACTGTTTAATAAATAAAATTACTTATTTAAAATGGTTAGTATCTCTTTTATTAATTAGTTTATCATTTCCTTAATCTCTGTTTTGTTTTATTTAATTTGATTTCAATTCAAAAATCTCAAGCTACTCAACAAATTCAGTCGAATTCATTATTCCTTCTTAATTTATTATTCAAATCCGAAAGCCTAAAATCCAAATCAATTTCATTATCTAAATTTCCAACTAATCTATATATATGGATTTGCACTAAGACCCCCTGACGAGTTCAATTTACCAATTCACTGTGCTTTGCAAATTACACCCTTCCTATTCTATTTATCCTGCAATCAAACCCCTGAAAGCTCATATAAGTATACCAGTAACCAATTTAAACCGACACGGATCGGTACCAGTTTTCAAATTGTACCATACACCCCGCAAACCACTTAACAATGCATTAGAAAGCAATTAAACAGTACTATTATGGTTGAGCTCTAAATAAAATTTCTGACAATTGAATCACCCAAGTAATCTTGTTACAAAGGTAAACACCATAACAATTTTCCATGTTCAAATTCAATTGAGGAACACTGGGGTAAAAGGGAAACCTTAAGCAAATCCTTTAGAATACTTATTAAACAAATTTTCAATTAAATTCCCCCAAAATTTTAGCTTGTCTTATTCAATATGTTAAACCAATATTCCTTCAAATATCATAACCCAATAATCCTTTTAATTTTCTTAGCAAGCTTTAACTTGTTGAATTTCATATTCTGTCAAAAGTCTAAATTAGATTAAGGAAGAGCAATTTAGAGAAATGAAATACCTATATAGTGTCAACCTTGAATTTCCAAGAAGAAACAAAGAATAAATATCAATCTAATAACATAGTTTCTTTTCAAGAGATATTCATCTCTGTTGCCTAACGGAAAGAGGAAAAGAAAAATTAAATGAAAATGGAAAGTTTAAAAGAGAGAGAGATAGAGTACCATTAATTAAGGGGTATTAAGGTGGTGTGTGAACCAGTGAGGGACGCGTGGCCTTCATGCCACGTTGGTCATTTTTTTCTTTTCTTTTCATAATTTTGTATTTTCTCATAGTTACCCTTTAAGTTATCAAAGTTTGCAAATTAGTCCAATTACATAATAGAAGATTAAAAATATTATCTTGTATAAATTTTCTATTATATCTATTTCATGTCAATTCTGAATTTCAAAAATTCGTTTCGATGTATCTCATTATACAGACTTTATCTCAGTTAAATAGATTTCCAGACAATCAATTTATCATATTTAACTTTAGTTTCACTTAATTATTTTACTCGAACACATTCAAACATTTCGTACATTACTTTCAGAATCTAATTTTATATAAGCATTTTGTATAGTGTTACACGTACTTTCGGGTTCGTCGTCACACAAGTATTTATACCTCATCGTGGAAGTATTCATACCAACAATTGCAAGCCTTTTTTACATATGACACTGGATAACATCTGAAAGTATTAATATCAAGTATTGCAAGTATATATACCTATGTATTGAAGTATTTATACCTATGTAGTCAACTATGTTTGTTAAAAGAAAGTTGACGCGTGGACGATTGGGGTAGGTTGATGCAGGGATGCGGGGTCCCCACTATTTCATTTGAAGAAGGTTGACACGGGGACTATTGGAGACTAAAAAAATAAGTGATCATATCAAGTGACGCACGCAAATAAGTATCAATTTTTTATCTTGCAAGTATTTATACCTATGAAGGTTGACCTGTGACCAGTGTGGAGACTCAAAAAGAGGGGACCATTCCATAATACATCATTCCTTTAATGTACAGTGCATGTACTGTAACGCGGATATGAAAATAATTATTCTAATATTTAGGCTGAAAAAATTATATTTTAGTCATATTTCTACTATACATGCATCAGCCCGAGTTTTTTTTTCATAACCATAAAAAAAATAATAAAAATAATAAGTATACCAAATTAATTTCAAAAGTAACCAAACCGCCCCACTGAGGGGCGATCTACTACATTAACTTTTTTTTTGGATCTGAATGTTTTAATCTAAAAATGAGAAATGAAAAATATTCAATTTTATAGCAAACAAAAAATATTCAATCTTACTTATGTCCTCAAATTTTTTTTTAAGATCTTAATATTTTCATCTAAAAATGAGAAATGAAAAATGTTCAATTTTATAACAAATAAAAATATTTAATCTTACACCGTGTATAGAACCCAACCCAAGTACTGAGAGAATATACTCTTCACAAATTTCTTTTATTTTGTAAGTCATTTTGTGTCATATTTCATAAATCATAAAAAATAGTAAAAAAATTCCAAAAGTAGTAAAAATTAGTATTCTACATGTTCATTATATAACCAATTTACCAAGCTACTTAGATCGATAAATAGAAATGAAAATCTTAATCGAAAACTTCAATTTAAGTTTTGAAGTTCTTTCCTTTGTTTTTTTACAATTCTGAATTTTGAAAGCCGGCATCATGGTCACTGACGCATGCGTATTTTCACAAGTTTTTCACGTCATTTGCTGAAATCAGACACTCGAGCGCTGTTTTATGGCCGTTTGAAGTTTCGTTGTCGTTTTATGTCTTCTCAGTAAATATATTGTCTCTTCTCTTGCTTTATTCATTATCCTAACCTCAACTGTTTATGAAAGATGTCTTAAATAAATATATGTACAATATGCAGGTGCTTTAGAAATGAGACAAATAACTTAAAAAAATTAATACATATGCATTATAACAGAAAGACACATATCAAATTTGTTGGACTACTAATAAATATCCGTCTAAAAGAGTTGTAATGTTAATTTCTAATAAATCAAATTATATAGTATTGACTACTTTTCGGAGCTTAAATGAATTCATTTATTACCTAATAAAAAATAGAAACCTGCCAATAATTGGCCAGTTCGGGCATTTTTAAAATTACCTAACTTCCGTGGGTATACTTGGTAATTTATATTTATTGTTGGATATTAATAAAAATCACGGTGTAAGATTGTTCATTTTTGTTTGTTATAAAATTGAACACTTTTCATTTCCCATTCTTAGATAAAAATAGTAAGATCTTAAAAAAAATTGATGACATAAGTAGGATTGAATATTTTTGTTTGCTATAAAATTAACATTTTTTATTTCTCATGTTTAGATTAAAATATTCAGATTAAAAAAAATTATAAAATTCGAAACATTTTTGTTTGCTATAAAATTGAACATTTTTTATTTCTTATTTTTAGATTAAAATATTCAGATTAAAAAAAAGTTATAAAATTCGGAACATTTTTGTTTGCTATAAAATTGAACTCGATCATGACCTCTCACATAGAGGCCGTGTACCATAGCCACTAGACCAAAAGCTAGTTCTCTAAGTTCTATTTTAATATCAGAAACTATCTAATCAGTTTGGAATCAAATCTTAAGAATTTGAAAATTATGACAGGATTAAAGTCGGTTCATTAAGAAATTATTAGCGCTTCAACGTCCCTAAATTTTTTAATTATCCAATAGATACAGATGTTTTGTTTTTAATAATTTGAAAAGTCTAGCTTAACATCATGAGTTAGGAAAATGACACGCTTTTATTCGGTTACATAGCAACGCAATAATTGTACAGTTATTGGAGATATTTTTGGTTGCTGTGGAATCTAATTCTAACATATTTTTCGGGATTTATTTTTTTTCCGGTCCAATTACGAATTTTATAATTCCATGTAAAAAATTAAAAATCTTGCTCGTTTTTAATTTACAATATTAAACATGGACTTCGTTCCGAAAAAGAGCAATATTATTTAAATAAAAAAGTTTAATTTACAAAAGAAGATAATATTAAAAAAAAATGGAATTATAAATGAGTTTAGTTTTGGAAATAATATTAAAGAATGAGATAATATTAAAGAAGATAATATTATTTAAAGAAAAAAGTAGATCCGACCGTCAGAGTGCGGCGGCTATCACTACTAGAATTCCAACTTTTTCCATGAACTGAAAAATGGCTTTTTTCATGGGATTACCCTTGGAAAAAGCCCTAAAATGGCTTTTTCCATGGGCTACCCTTGGAAAAGCTATCATTGCTAATACCCTCCTTGGAAATAGTCAGTATCTCCAAGGGCGCCGTTGGAAATGCTCTTTTCTGGCTTTTTCCATGGGACTACTCTTGGAAAAAGGGCGCATGGAAACACAACAGCAGACGGGCCCATCTGCGGCCGGCCAAATCGGTCGCAGATGATAAGGGCGCCGGTCGCAGATGACAAATTCGGTCGCAGAAGATCGAAATCATTCACAGATGAGTCGGTCGCAGTTGCTCCGTCACTGATGACCCTCATGATGACATCATCGGTCGCAGATGATGACGTCACCGGTCACAGAAGAGTATTTAGCGACCGATTGAAATCCGTCCCTGATACGTTATGATGACGTGGCTGAAACACATCAAAGACCGCCCAATCGGTCGTGGATGTGTATAAATCGGTCGCAGATGTGTGTGTGTGTTTTTTTTATATTTTTTCTGTTTTTTTTTCCTTTTCACCAATTGATACGAATTGTACGATATGTAGTATTCATTTTTTTTTCCAGCCCATTCGTGACGAATCGTATCAAACAATTGATTCACAAATAATTTAAATATAGTGACATAACAAGCAATTCAACAAAATAAAAAACAATTCACAAGCAATTTAATTGGTACGTAACGCTACAAGCAATTCATAAATAATACATAAATATAAAATATCTAAATACTACAGAAGTATCAAATATGAAATATCTAAAGTATGATATATAAAACACATACCAACTACAGAGAAAACATCAAAATATCTAGGATAAGTCATCGCCGGACCAGTCATCTCCATCATTATTTTCAGCATCAAGGATCGATGCATGATGCGAGCTAGAGCCTCCCTGTGATTTGTGCCTTTACTTAGTGTTATTATTTTGTTGATGCTCATAATTAGATTCAAAGATACACAAAAATTGAATTTTGTACCTGATGAGATGGAGAACGTCCTATGGTACGCCTAATCTCATCCATGAATTGGGTCATCTGTGGTTGAAGCACGCTTAACACCTGACCAGATATTGTATTGATGTCTTCTTGCCTTAGAGGAGGCGGTGCCGAAGAATACAATTGTGATTGCGATTGTGATCTTGATGACGAAGAAGTCTGGGGCCCACCTGGACGATACATCGATCTCGTCTTTCCTGAAACATTAAAAATAAAATAATCAGTGTACGTTACAAATAGTAATACTAATTTACAATTTAAATTGTGCAAATTACCTAAAGCACCGAGACTATAGTTATCGCCATGAGCATTATTATCTGTGTTGTTGTACCAGATGTCTGCGTCAAAAGGAGGCCAATGGTTTCGATCAGGCCCATACTTTGCACTCATATCCCGATCGTAGTCTGCTTGCAATATTTATAAAATAAAATAATAAATTATGTACAACAAAAAAAAGAAATATTATTAAAAGATTGTTATATTCTACTACCTGTGCTTTTTGCGCCTTGCTGAAACAAATTGCCCCGTCTTCTTTCTGGTATGTGTCGGTACGAACAACTCGTCAGACCATCTCGGCTTCCGTTGGTTCTCATTCTCCTATTGTGAATAAACATTTCAACACAAAAAAAAGTATCAATGTTAATTCAAGTCAACTGAAATTGAACTTAATTGTTTTGATAAAATAAAACATCTTACGAATTTTTGTTTGTGAACCAGCATGTTCACCGAGCCCGTGGTTGCAAAGGAACTCTCGTTTGATGCTGCCCTATTTACACGATTTTGATGGCTCCGCTTAGCAAACTCATCGGAGCACCAATAGTCGCACAATTTGGGCCAGTTATTTGCCGACTCTTCACTTGCCCTGCCTTGCCTTGATTAGTTGTAAATAAAATAAAATAAAATAACGACACGTCAATGAAATAATGACATTAACTATCAATAGGTACAAACTCTTTTGAGTCTAAATATTCCGGTTTAGTTGGATAATAAAACAATACTAATTAAGCTAATTCTATGAGCAATTCAATTAAATTAAAATAAATTTACCTAAGCAATTCAATTAGACAAAATTAACCTAAGCAATTCAATTAGACAAAATTTACCTAAGCAATTCAATTCGACAAAATTTACCTAAGCAATTCAATTTGACAAAACTTATCGAAGCAATTCAATTAGACAAAATTAACCTAACCAATTCAATTCAATTAAATTAACCTAAGCAATTCTATTAAATATATAAACTTAATCGAAATCTACCTTCTTTTCTTTGCCACCACCGGACTTGGCGAGCTTGGAAGAGGGAGACACCTTGCTGTCTTTCTTTGGCACCTAATTGGAGAAATAAAATGAACATTTATCAACACAAACATATATTTGTTTGGAGAAACACACTTCAACTTGCACTGCCACTACATATATATATGTATAACAACTACAAGATTCATTTAATTTCATGTTTTCCCATTATTCAAAAACACCCCAAAATTGAGATATTAATTACCTATACGATGACCTTAATTTACAAGTATATTATGTGAAACTTGAAATATAATAAAAACATTAATCTAGGTACCTTAGTATATTAAAACATGTACGATCGATGGTTGAGAATCAAACGGGCTAGCTAGATATATATATGCTTGCATAGCTTGTGTACATTAATTGCATCATCATTTTTATGTAACTGTAAGATACTCACATGAGGTTGTAATTGTATTAGCAACAATTAATACACCTACATTAGCGAAATGGCAAGTAACTCGGATAAATTGAAGTTGGAATTAATTGCATGCGGTTCATAATTTCATAAGATTATACGGATTATTATATTCAGTATATACAATGATGTTAATCTGGACAATTTGCAAAGGCATGTCTCGTTGGCTTTTTACTTGGTTCATGCTGCTGTCTAGACAGAAAGAGAAGAAGGGAAGTTAAAATACAAGGACCTAATTACAAATACAAATTATGATCCAATTAATTGTGATACCAATTATGATCCAAAATACAAATATATATTATACCAATTGTGCTCCAGTCAGACACGAACGTTCAGTACTTTGATGTGAAACCATTAACTGCTTCCAAACAGATGCATGCCACTTGATTCAGAAAAACCAGAAAAAACCAGGAAAAACAGAAAAAAAAACCAGAAAAACCAGAAAAATCAGTAAAAACCAGAAAAACCAGTAAAAACAGAAAAACCAGAAAAAAAAACAGTAAAAATCAGAAAAAATCAGTAAACTGAAAACAGAAAAAAAAAACGAACAAAAAACAAATAAAAATAAAACAGAAAAATAAAAAGCAAATCGAAAACAGGAAAAAAAGGGCAAAAATCGGATCAAAATGGAAAATGAAAACAAACAAAAAGTAAAAATTAAACTTACAAATTCAACAAGAGGGCTTACAAAACCACCCATAGACCTGGATTTTGACGTTTAATTAACTATTTCGCGTTTAATTTATCACTAACTTAATTAACTACAAATAAAATTAAAAAATTCACTGAGAGAGAGGGTGAGAGAGAGACGGACCAGGTTTGTCGGCCACAGACGGAGGCAGGATAAGATCAGATCGGTCACAGACGGAGGCGTGGAGGCGGAAGTCGCGTTTCTTCTCCGGTTCGTCCAAAATTTGGGGATACGTGGGAGACGGCGAAAAAAAAAAGGGTTCGCGCGTAAATTTTTCCCCAATACTCTTCAGAGACCGATTTTATCAGTCACAGATATGTTTTTCGCCGGTCTCTGAAGGATCGGTCACCAATGATTTTTAGTTTTTTTTTTAAATACTCATCTGTGATCGGCGATAGACCTGGTCACAGATATCGGTCGCAGATAGGCCCTTTTGCCATAGTGAAATACTTTCAAACTTGGCCACTGTCTGAAGTATTTCCAAGGGGAGCACTGTGGGGCCCACTCTAGTATTTCCAAGGGGATCACAGGAGGGACCCACCTTAACATTTCTAAGGGTGAGGCCCCTGGGACCCACCTGAGTATTTCCAAGGGTATCAAAGGAGGGTCCCGCTTGAGTATTTCCAAGGGCAGTTTACGTGGAACCCACCCTAAGCCAGCGAAAGTGGACCCCACCTGTCAGATTTTGGCACTATTATTTGAATGATTGCATGCATTCTTTCCATGGATATACCCCTGGAAATACTGTTCTTCTTTTTTTGGGTACCAGAATGCTTTCATTTGACAATCCTCCTGGTACCAGCCCAGTACTTTATAATCCCAAATTCTCATTATAATGATAACACATCTTACAAATAAATAGAAAATACATTGAGAATAGAGATTGCAAAGCATTTAGTAAGCATAAATCATTAACATAGCATAATCAACACATTGTATTACAAAAATGTGGAAAACCCTTTACAACACAGTAATGTGTACTTGCACACTGCTAATATACCCAAAATATACCCACTAAGCTAATATGCTCAACACAACAAAGAAAATTATGATATGCATCTTAATATAATTTGTTTTTGAGGATAAAAGCAACTAAGAATTGCAAAAGCTATTTCGACGAGAACTGACACATTGGATTTAAGAATTTGTGTACTAGTTCATCACCTACAATAACATCATCTCCTGCAGTTCATCACCTTAATAACATTAATTACATATGCAACCTTTTGTGAAGCTGCAACTCTACACTTTATGTCCAACCCAAATTGTACAACCTGCATAAATGAAGTCTGAGTTTAGTGACCTGACATTGTGGAGGAATAGAGAAACCTAGTTCATACATGTACTAGATTCAACCTTGAAAGGGCAAACAAACATGATAATAGCTAATTTCAATATTTACTTAAACAAAGTGATATTGTCTAGAGTTAGCAATGCTCAAGTTATTCATTTGTTTCAATATTTACTTACAGGTCTTTTGCAAAATAGCATCTCAGTTTGTTTCATTGCTTTGCTTCTAACTACTGGTTATCACTTTTCATTTATTTAATTTAAATTATTAGTAGATGTTCACCTGCTATTAATAAATAAGGAAAAATTTGACTATCAAGATAATTAAGGGAAAAAATGACAAGATATACCTCAATCTGCTCCAGTCCTATTCCTCTGCAACCTCCAAAATCTAAATAAATCAAAATAGATAACAAAATTAAGATAAACAATACAAAGCATATTGTTCGTTGCACGGGTAACTAAGAGAAATCCAACCCTATGTCACATATATATTTAATGATTAATTTAGTCTATTCCTTTTCTTCTTCTTTTTTTCATTTTGCTAGACACCTTTACTTGAAGCATGGCCTCAACCACTTTTTGGCCGGCAATGATAAGTGATAACCATGTAGTGAATATTACACTTCTTTTAACATATTAAGTGGTAGCAATGTCATAGCAGTGGCTATTATACTAATAGGATTACCAAATAACAAATTAACCATTAACCATAGTTATTCTACATTTATGCCCCACTTATAGCCAAACTAACCTCAATATATCAAAACTGATGCAAGTTCAAGACATGTCACCCTTATCCAACATGTAAATAAAAGTATGAAAATAACTAAAAAGGAACTTGCAAATAATACCTACTGACCTTCTCTAGGACCTTGGGCGGCAATATGTGCAAATCCAACATCCGGAAACAAGCCAATTCTATTTTCTGGCATTGCCAAAAGAGTTTTCTGGCATTATTGCACATCAAGTAAAATATTAACTATTGGAACTTAGGAAGTGTATATCATGACTAAACTGAAAGGGACAATAGGATTGAAGTAAAAAAAACCAAGAAGCATGGTGACCTTTTTGCTTGTTACCACCTAAGGTTTAAATTTAATTTAGTTAGAAATCGCAGATTATGGAAATGTAAGCATATGAAAAGTGCTTGTCTTATCGGCATTAAGGCATTAATAATGACAGCATAGTTAAGGGATTGACATTTATCATGATAGTTGAACTCAGTCTCATTTATTGCTACCATCTGAAAAGCAAAGAAAAAAATGTAAGAAATCGTTACATGCATATTTATATATTGGTGAATTATTTCCAACAAAAATTTCAAGCATAGTCTAGAAGTAGCATTGAATTAACATCATAATGCTCATCAAATGAAACCCCAGTGTTTTATGTATTGCAAAAACCAAACAATTCTCAAGTGTTTTTAAAGTCCAGTATATCAACCAAATAATTCTCAACAGAGCATGTATGAATAGATATGATTATTCTCTACCTAATATGCCTCAACCTAGCTCAACAGAGAATGTATAACCTTGCAGTTTTTTTATTCAGTAAATCTATCATCCCACAACAGAAATTATAATTTGATTTTAAACATTCATCGAGCTGTCAAACAAAAGTTACTTTTTTGGCTTGAGCAATTTATCAAACACCTTGTGAGCAACCAACTATCAAATAAAGGTAGTAAAGGTACTTTTTCTATACAATTAGTTCTGAGGCACATAAAAGTTACCATAATCAATAAACTTGTGGTTCAATTCAAATTTCAATTTCACACACAATCGACAGTGATACCAACAACAATTCAAGCAACCATACATTTCACAAGCAAATTCAAACTAATATACACTTATGCAACTACAAGCTACAAACCATAATATATATTGTATTAATTATAACTAATGTTTCAAATAAATGCATAGAAGAAAAGAAACTAATACCTTTCCAAGATCCCAAAGGAAGCACTTCTTTCATTGCCATATTGTTTGAATAAATATTTGAATATATCTCCTACACAATGTCAGTTGCAGCTTACCATTTAGTAATTGTATATGGTAATTGATTAAAAGTGGGAAAAGAGAATGGAATGGGATGCCAGTGCTCAAGAAAAGGGAACCTACAAAAAAAAAAAAAGATGAATAGCATGACTTAAATAAACAACAAGGCTTATAGAAAAACACAAAAAGAGTCAAAGAAAGAAAGAAAAGAAGAGGGTAATAAATAGAGACGTCTGCATAAGCTGTGAAGTACAGTACTTGACTTGGTTGCCAAATTCACGAAAATAGACGTCTGCATAAGCTGTGAAGTCGTCTCTGTAAATATCATATTTAATAAAATAACAATGGTGAATTTAATTTTTTTTCTTTTTTTGGCATTGATTGGCATAGTGATGTGTTTTCAGGTAACCAGCTCTTGTGGTAAAATTCACAGACCAACCAAGAGTCATGTTGACAATAAAGTAGACTAATGTAATACTTCATTTGTTAATAGTAGCAAAAATAATATCCGCAAAGGGGGTAAAGAATCACACACAAAATTTTCTTCTATTTTGTGTTTAATTTTATCCACTTCTGTTGCTTTTCACATATGAAATTATCCTAATATTGCCTTGTCTATCTTAATTGTGCAAAGAAAACATAAAACCATTTAAAAATTAGATATCTTACATGATTTCGGGGCTCAGCCAGCCTCCGTACTCATCTTGTAGTATTTCGGAGAGATCTAGTTGGTAAATCATTACATGATCTTGTAGTATTACGTGGTTTCGGACATACAACAGAGAGATCGACGGAGCTGGAACCCTAGCTCGATGGATGGCTTCCGATCGACGGAGCTACGCCTTGGTGCGATCTGGGAAAAGGTGCGAATTGAATGAGATGAGGGAGATCTGAGCGGGTTTGGGAGGATCGAATCTGAGAGGAGAAGAAAGGAAGCGATACGCAGCTAAGCGGGGCGATTTGGAGTGAGGGTTTTGGGTTATTTGCTAGAGAGGGAACCGAAATTTTCTAAAGAAGGGAGATAATTTTGAGAGGGAATTGAAGGAGGGAAGCGAAAAATTTAGGATTTTGACGCTCATACTCGGTTTTTCTACGGAGAGTACATGGAGGAGAGGAGAAGCGGAGAAATTTCGTTAAGTACAGAGAATAAAAATAGAAGGGACTTGTATTGCATATACTGGGAGAATTCTAAACTCTGAGGTAACATAATGTTTGTGTTCAGATCGGGACCGTCTGATCATCATTACACACGAAAATTAAGGGATCTTGCTCGTCACATAGAGTCGGATCTAAACAAAAATATTATGTTACCTCGGAGAATAGAGACTCCCTACTAGGGGTGAGTAAATCGCTCATAACTCGTAACTCGCTCATAACTCGCTCACTAAAAACTCGTTAAGAACTCGCTCATTAACAACTCGCTCATTAACGACTCGCTCATTAGCGCTCATTAACTAAATGAGCCGAGCATGAGCATACCCCAACTCGCTCATAACTCGCTCATTAAGAATCTGCCACATCTAATCCTGCCACATTTAATCACAATTTCTTACATTAATATTAAAACTAAATAAATAAAAAATTCCAAACCTACTTATTACGCTCCAGACTAAAGTTGAAATTAAAATTGCTCCAGCGGTCCAGTGAGTCTAAATTGCCTAAAGTCCAGTGGCCCATTGTGTAATTAAAATTGGTAAATGAGTAAATGACGCTTCATAGTTCAGAGTTCAGACTATTTATGGATAATTTTTGTTAAATTATGTAATGTTTAATTAGATTGGATTATGACAATTTGTTAAATTCTATAAATAAAAATTAGTTTTTGAAAATTAGGTTTTGAATTTTTAAATTACTTATAATTCGTGACTCGCTCAGTTGCTCATAACTCGCTCATTAACAATCCGCTCATTAATAATTCGCTCATTAACAACTCGCTCATTAGCGCTCATTAACTAAATGAGCCGAGCTTGAGCATACCCCAACTCGCTCATGCTCGCTCATTAATCAGCCCTACTCCCTACCCACAATATATAAAATAAAGACATCAGAACCATTCATTATCTATCGAACGGCTCAGAGGTTGATATTTACTAATTACATAATGCATGTACAACAAATAATATGAAAAAATTTCAAAAAAATAAAATAAAATTATTCACATCTTCTGTGGCCAAATCGTATTTATAATTGTCCATTTTATAGACTTTCATCATTATTTGCCCCTTCAAATTTAACAAATATCTACGAACCGTTCATTTTTACGTGAGCAATCAACGGTCGATCTGTAATGAAATGATTGCAGGTTTATTTTAAAATCATCAAGGGAAAATATTGAACTTAACCAACATAAAAATTCTGAAGTTTTATTGTGTCGAGCTTCGATCTAGCGTGAAGTGTTCACAACCCTTCGATATTTCGATATTCCGTCGACTCGCTGGATAGGCAAATAAAAAAAAACTTCATCAAATTTTGCTGCAGGAATCTATATGCGGTGCTCTTTAATTTCAACAGTTCCGATCGACCAGCGGACGACGAGTATACGTGCGCCTTCACTAACTCACAAAGCAAGAGTATATGTGTTATGAAACATATATTCTTGCTTTGTGAGTTAGTGAAGGCGCACGTATACTCGTCGTCCGCTGGTCGATCGGAACTGTTGAAATTAAAGAGCACCGCATATAGATTCCTGCAGCAAAATTTGATGAAGTTTTTTTTTATTTGCCTATCCAGTGAGTCAACGAAATATCGAACATCAAATTGTTATAAACATTTGTAAATCTGAACCGTTTGATTAAAAACATGCTATCCTGATTATCAATGGATGCCTCCATTTAATAATACTAGTTATATTTTTTATATAGATCTATTCAGTGACAGATGGGTCCAGATTTCCAGCTTAAGAGAACTCCATATTTCTCACTGTACTAAGACTTATTTTTCCCTCCAAACTTTTCATTTTAGCGCCCTTTCCCCCTTTCTACCATCTCTGACAATCATGTCCCACCCTCCAAACTCTCTCCCTTTCACTCTGGATTGCGCCCTTTTAATTGCCCCCTCTCTCACTCTGGCTCAAACCCACCAACTTTCTCTCTCGCTCAAGCTCAAACCTTTTCCAGCCCTTATCCCTCTCTCTCGCTCTCTCTCACCCTCCAAGCCCTCCTTGCTCCATTTTTTTTAACGCCTCGCACTTCTCTCCACATCACTGCCCTCCGTCTCGCCTCTCCTAGTGTTGCAATTATACGCTTCCAAGGTCCCAAGAAAGGGTAACTATGCTTATCAAGGTGTTTTTTTTTTTCAAACTGTAACATTTTTTTTTTCTAATTTAAAGTTCAATTCAAGTGTCACAATCTTCAAATTCTCAATTATTTCAGGTGGAGAAGTTATTTCGAGAGAGGACGTGACGAGGTTGTCCCTGTGGAGGGATGAGATGGTGCAGAGACTCGACATAATAGTTCAGTCAAGTGTAATATCTCTCATCATATGGTTCAGTTAAGTCCAATTTAATCAAATTGAGCCTTAATTTATTAGTAACCGGCAGACAATGAAGGAGGTTCGATGAAGGTTAGAATCATATATTAAGAATGATGAGTTTGTTGTTTCTTTAGATCTTAATGTGATAAATAAGACCGATGTATAATACGCTCCAAGCTTTTTCCATGTAAGGTAGGTTATGTTTGGAAGCAAAAAATAATACATTAATCCATATGCACTTTATTTTCACAGCAGGTGGTGTCTGGTTGATTCAAAGAGTCACCTGAAAGTTCGGTTGGGTTACTCTTGCTCAAAAGATGGTGAAGGGATCTTATCAAGAAAATTAGATACTAGTTATTGTTGAGTTACTGCAAAAGATATGAAGAGGCAACAAAAGAAGTCAAATCTGATACAAATTCTAGCAATTACTCTTGACTTCTATGACAAGCAGGTCCTTGCAGCTCTTGTCAGTTTCAAGCAATTACTGTTATGAAGCATTTTAGGTTACTGGTATTTACTGATACAAATTCCATCAACTTAATTGTGAATTTTCATATTTTAGAAGGTCTATCTTTGTAAATTTATAAACTGGAGTAAATACTTCTTGTTAGAGGGGTTTAAGCACAAGTGTTGGTATTATTAGTTGGAATGGACTCTCTTGAAATCAAAATTTTGAGATGGGAAATAAATGGTTGGGTCTACGGTAGCTAGAGAAGAAACTAAAATTGAAAAGAACTCGGGTGCTTTGACTTGAGACTTTAATTTAATTTGGTTGATTTTGAATCAATCTTTTTGGACAGCTTGCAAGCCAGAATAAATAGAACTGAGCTTACAAATATTATCTATGGTAACTGAGCATTTTTGTGATATAATGTTGCTTTGGTGTGCATGGAACCTGTATAGCCCCAAATCATCAATTCCTGGTTCAGAAATATTATCTATGGCAAGGGTCATCGTTACTTCCGATCTATGGCAAGGGTCATCATTCCTTCCGATTTCATTATTTCACCTGTCTGAGCTAAATGGCCCTATGCTTGTAATTCTAATTTCTGCAATTCACTATACAAAGCAGTGGGTTCTGTTCTGGAATGAAGTACCTGTTACGTACCACCTAACCTTGCCAGCTTTGTAAATTGTAATGCTTTTTTATGACTATCAGATCAATTGACTATTATTTCTCATTTTTAGGCTGAAACACTGAAAGAGCAAGGAAACCTCCTAGAATTAGTTGACCGATGCCTTGGTTCAAGCTTCTCAGAAATAGAAGCCCTTAGAATGATAGAGATTTCCCTTCTTTGTACCAAATTGAATCCGAACCACCGACATCCCATGTCATCAGTGGTTCAGAACTGAAAAGTGCGACAATATTGTAAGTGTTTGGTCTTGTGTTATTTGTGCATAGCTACTTAATAACTCCTTTTTAATTATTTTTCTAAAGATCTCCTACAAAATCACCATACCCGACACTGAAGGCTTATTATGGGCTTGAAGTGGGTGAGAAAGAGGAGAAAGGAGAAAGATTGTTTTGGTGAGATACAAGGGCTGATTCTGAAGGCTTACTGGAACAGGTTTTGCCATGGCTAGTCTCCAAGCTAAGTAATGAAGAGGCACGCTCCTTCCTTCAAAATATGCACCTAGCAGGTTCTACCTTAACCTCTTTTACTTACTAGCACCATTATATGGTTTAGATGTTCAAATTTACTTAAAATGTGATCTGACAATTGTAAAAACAAAAAATGTGCACAATTTAGATATAAATGGAGGAGATGTTCATATCACTGGAAACAAAAACTTGTGAAGAGTAAACAAAATACATAATCTAAATAGCCAACATATTAAAGACCTATCACTTCTTCCTAGTCTCTTCTTCTCAACAATACCATCACTCACAATTACTAAAAATCTTCAGTATTGCTTCTGTCAGCATAATCTTTTTAAAGCAAGACTTGTTTATCAGAGGGAAATGAGAATATGTGAATTGCTGGGAAGAAATCAAACTCATTGAATCGGTGGGCTATTTTCATGCGCAGAATATCTTCAAGGAGCATCCTTGCATAATGTAGGGAGCCTTAACAGATGATAAGTTGATGTTTACGACATCAAGGAATGGCATGTTCACTCTCAAAGAAGGCCTACCGCATGCTGTATGGAAACAAGTTCACCTCAATTGGACAAGTCTTGGTCCAGGAGAGGCAGTTCTGGAAGGAAATTTGGGGGCTGCAGGGTGCCGGCCCGAGAGTCAAGCTTTTTGTTTGGAAGGCTGTCAGAGAGCGTTACCGGCAGGAGCTGTGTTGCATGCAAGGATGCGCGAACTAGAGACAGTGGTTCAAATGCTTTTTCACTCCGCTACACCCTGACTGGTATGGTTTTCATCGCCATGTTAAAGTCTGACACCCTACATGGCAGCCTCGGCAAAATATTGCAAGACCTACTCGGCGCCCTGAACTCGTACCAGGTATGCATCTTTATAACCATAATGTGGGCTGTCTGAAAATCACGTTGTGCGCAGATATATAGGGGAAAAGCCAGTAATCATTATTGATATTAAACATGACTTGTGCAATGGTACAAACAATGGAAGCATGTAGATTAGTGCATGAGGTGCAAGGAGAGCTGGTACCAGTTGCGGTGTGCCAACTCGAAGCAAACCAGGAGTCTTTATGTTGCCGATCTAATGGATCCTATAAGGAGCCGGCACAAGGGGACTATGCTTATGTGCTTTTCAAGAGAGAAGAGCTTATTGAGTATGGGGTTTTACATTTCCATGTTTTAAATTATTGTAATCAGATACTGGTATCTATGACTCTTTATGCTACTTATTAATGCAAAGCATAAGGACAAAAAAAAAATATCCTTGTACCGATTGGTACAGTAGATGTACAGGTATGCTGTAAGTGAACTTTTCTTATTTTTGTAATTGTATTTTTTTGTAAGTAAAAAATTAATGTGCTTGTGATGAAGCTTCTTTTTTTTTGCACTGTATGATTGTTTCAATCCTGGTTAGTGATGTTTTGTTTTGTCCAATACATTATTATAATGTTAAACCAACTGAATATTATCTGTACCAGTAAGATTGGTACCATTTGCTGGAGGATACAAGTGCAATTCAAAAGAATATCTTATGTAATGCTATCATTTATCACAATTTTTTGTATCTTAATTAAATAGATTGGCTTTATTACAAGGATCAAAATTTAAGTTTTCATTCTAATGTTTCAGTTTATTTCAATTAAATATTGCTTGGTGTGATTTTCTTTTGTTGAATATTCAAATGGGCATCTCAAATAAACAGAAATGTTCCTGTCTTCGTGAACTAAACTCTTCCAACAGTAGTCTTAGGGAAAAAATGTCTAATTACAAAATAATATAAACTGAATCAATAAAATATTTCCAAGGGTATTGTGTTCTAGCATTTTCATGAGCCTTCCTATAAAATAATATAAACAAACATACCAAAACATTTCCAAAAGCAATGTGCTCCACCATTTTCATGAGATGCACAATAAAATAATATAAACAGACCTAATCAAACATTTTCAAGGGTAGTCTAATGAAAATAATATGTTTCACAACTTCTATATTATTTCCATGCGCTGGTGGTTAGGTATTTCTATGGGATCTCAATAAAACATAGTATTCGGTCTGCAAAAGTATTTTCAAGGGCGGATAAAAACCATTTCCAAGAGCAAACATTGGGCATTTCCATGCACTACTATTTCCATGGGACTTCTGTTGGAAATAGTTAAATGTGTCAGCAAACTCGATTTTATTTCCAAGGGCCCTTCCTTCCCTTGGAAATAGGATATGCTCCCCATGGAAAAAGTGAGAATTCTAGTAGTGTATCGGATGAAAGCGGATCCGATTGTGGAGATGGATGGAGAATGAGATATTATGGTGTTTAAGAGTTTAAACAACTAGGATTAGATGATGAGAGCAGTCTAGATGAATTAATGAGAATAAATGAGTTTAGTTTTGAAAATTATAGTCATTTGACTCGATATAAATACGTTTTTTTATCAATGAAATTATTAATTAGCATTTAAAGCTACTAATCTTAAAAAAAAAAATAACATCAATTTCCACAAACCATTTAACCATAAAAAAAAAAAAAAAATCCACAAACCATTTAATCTAATTCGCTTTTGCTTTGCCTCCTCTAAGTGATGATATTACTTTTGTTCTCTGCTGGAATATATACAATCTTTACCATTCAGATACAGATACAATACTCTATCATAAAAATGATAAAACATATATAGCGACAAACACTAAACAGATGAGATAAAAGTATCCCAAGCACATTCTATAACAAGCAATTGTATATATCTCAACACTCTGCGCGTCAACACATTTCGACACTGAGCATATGTCTTACACTTCATTTTCATCTATATTCTCCATGGTAACCTCCTCGAGTGACTTACCCTTTGTCTCTGGCACAAATAAGGTCATAACCATACCCAAGAAGTTGGATGAAGCAAGCACAAAAAGTGAGTTACGCAACCCAATGCCCTTCCTGTAACCGCGTTGTGGGATATTCCCCTGAGACGCATACTGGAAACCAAATGCACCAACTATAGCACCAGCCTTGCCACAAGCCGCTGAGATACCATGACATGTTGATCGGAGTCTTGCTGGGAATATCTCGGCTGGAATAATGAAGGTTGTTGCATTGGGACCAAAATTTGCAAAGAAGAATGTCAACCCGTACATGACCACGAAGCCTGTGTGATGGCCAGGGGAAGTCCAGTGGTGGTAGGGAATTGCAAGACCGAGCATGAATATAGTCATCATAAAAAATCCCATGAATTGAATCCAGAATCGACCTATTGTTTCAATGAATGCGACAGTGAACCAGTAGCCAGGTACAGTGCCACAAAGTGCGAGGTAGGTTTGGGCACGAGAAATGTGGAACACTTCCTCGAGGGCATTCATCGTCTCAGCCTTTGGGATCCATCCAACCTTGCTGAAGATGTCTTTTTGGAAGAGGTTCTGGCTGTAGAATGCAATGTCGAGGAAGAACCAGGTGGAGGCCGTCGCTATCAGGTGAAGTCCATGTCGTTTCGAAAATTGAGGGGAAAAGAGACCCCAAGTGTCTCTTCTTATGGCCTGATCATGACCTCGCACGTTCTCAAAATTTTCTTCAATCTCCATGTGGAGCACTTTTGACATGTCGGTGGTTGCTTTCTTGATGTTATGGGCAACAAGGGCAGTGTATCGTGCTGTTTCTGGCATCTGCATCCTCCAGTAGTATGTCAGCGCAGCTGGAATGGCACCGAACATGAGGATTACACGCCATGCGTAATCTGCTTCCGGGACGGTTGAGCGCACACGGTCCTCAGCGTATGATGGAGCTTTGAATGCGTTGTTGAATGACGCAGACACAATCAGCGAGATGATGGAAGCAAACAAAATACCAAAGCCCTGCATATTTGCTCATCGTATCAGTGAGTATGACCAAAGGTTAAAAACTTAAAATGTGATTTGGGGGAAGAGGTTTTTTAGCATTTCTTAATTTTTTTTTTCTAGTGCAAATTATAATTGATAACATAAATTTGTGTGCTCACTATGAAAATATTAGTATCAAGTTTAAAGAAAAGCTCCTCAAATAATAAAAAACTTTATTTTCTGAATAAAAATTCGAAAAAAAATCAATTAAATTATGTGCTATATATAAAAAAGATTATAATAACTGCAAGACGATTCAGAATTATTAATGTGTTGTGTAAATTAAGATAGAATAGCACTCTCAGTACATAGTTAATTATTTACTAATTCAGAAGTTTTTGCATGAGCACTCCGATGATATTGTTGCAAATCGGATAGTAACTAATTCTATCAAATGGAGAGAAATATCCTTTTGATTTGTTAATTATATAGTATAATGTTTTTTTGGAAATTTGCTAATAATACCACTGGAGAGAAATATCCTTTTGATTTGTTAATTATATAGTATAATGTTTTTTTGGAAATTTGCTAATAATACCACTGGAGAGAAATATCCTCTTTTGCTTCTTCTGAATATACAGAAAATTGAGAGAGAAAGAGAGCATTATGTAAAACAAATGGAGAGAGTGAATATGATTGATTACGTAGGAGAATAGCAGCCTATTCAAGTATTCATACGAAAGCAAATAAGAGAGGGAGAGAGAACAATAAAGTCTTATTATTATTTTTTTTATTACAACCTTGTGCACATCTCACTCATATACACTCTCCAAAAAAATGTGATATACTTTTTATTGAACTTAATTTCGAGAAAATAAAAAATGCAAATAAGAGCTAAGGACCACTATTTTATGGTCTTGCACATAGTTAATTAGATAGCTAATTTATGTTCTGAAGCTGATGTGTGTTATTTATAGTCGCCTGATATCCTGTTTTTCATGAAAATAATAGATTTTTTTTTCATTTTATGTATCTAGTACAAAATACCTCATCAGTGTTGGTTGAGTTGTAAAATGTCATCATTAATTGTCAGTTGTGAGTCCATCACACATAGCTACGACTGATGATATTGTTGAACATCAATATTAGTTTTATAACCGTCACTGATGAGAACATCAGTGTTGGTTCTTAACATAACAACCATCACTGATGTTACTCTTCAGTATCGCTTCTTATTTTAGGAATTGATATTTTTTTTTAGGAGAAGGAATCGATACTGAATTACTTATGTTTGCCTTCAGATGGTCGATGTCGGTTCTTATATTTGGAACCACAATAAAGTTAATTTTTTTTTAATTCATATGATTAATAATGTGGGAGAGGAGAATGAGGGAGAATGTCGGCTCTTATCTTTCTATTTCTTGTAGTCTTTATTCTTGATACAACATCTCTCCTTTCTCTCGGTTCTATCGTTTCGAGTGGAGAGGAGAATGAGGGAGAATGTCGGCTCTTATCTTTCTATTTCTTGTAGTCTTTATTCTTGATACAACATCTCTCCTTTCTCTCGGTTCTATCGTTTCGAGTGGAGAGGAGAATGAGGGAGGGGAGGAACCGATGCCGAGCGGAACAGAGAGTGCGGTATCATCGGAGCTCATAGCGTAGTCTCCATCTCGATTAGAGTGCGTTAGAGTGATTAACATCTCAATTGGAGCGGATCCGGTCGTGAGACGAGATGGCGTTAGAGTGATTAACATCTCGATTGGAGTGCGACGATGAGTAGATCTGGCCATTGTCGGAGTGCGGCGACGGTCAAAAAGGCGGATCCGGTCGTGGACCGAGATGGCGTTAGGGTGATCAACATCTCGATTGGAGCACAACGGTGAGTAGATCGATTCGGTTGTAGTCAGAGCTCGGCGGCGATCAAAGAAGCAGATCCAGTCGTAGAGCGAGATGAGGATTAAGGTATTAGAGTAATTAAAATATATTACAATTTTAGAGTAGTTTAAAGATGTTTATGAGAATAAGAGTAGATTTAGAGATTACGGTCATTTGATTGATGTAAATATGTTTTTTTTATCAATGAAATTGTTAGTAGGTATTTAAAGCCACTAATCTTAAAAAAAAAAATAATGTGGCTAATTTTATAATTTGTTAGTCATACATATTAGCAATTGCAATCACGAAATCACTAATAAAATATCAAAATATTACATTACTCAAAATATCTGAACTGATTACAACTAATTTTCTAACTTAAAAGTAAAAAAATACTACAATAAATCCTTAAAACTAGTTAATTTGACAAATCTGATGAGTACATAAAATTTTAATTAACAATTCCTAAGGATCAAATATGGTAAAGGAAAAAAAATCGAAAACTACCGACAACGGAAATTGATTATAATTTTCAACTCAAATTTTTTAGGCTTCACACGATGTATTTTTACTCTGAAAACGGGAATTCAAATGAAAACCATACAAATGTATTTTTTTTTTGTATGGCACTAGAAATTTGCTGTGGAATGATGTCTTTACAATACAATATTTGAATACAATATTAATATAGACTCGCAGGCCGCAATAGTGGCTTGAGTTGATCATAGAAAAGACTGAAAGTTCAAAATATTTCCTCTCCTATTTGGTGTGTTTTATTTGAGACAAGTATCAGAAACTTAGATTTTTCATTCAAATGCTGCTTCTTGATTTTGAAATAAAAATTTGGAATATTAAGTTTGAAATTGATTCTTTCAATTCTATATATACTGGCAGCTCTCAAATGAATCTGTCTGACCGAATTGCTCAAACCCGTCAAATTTAATTAGATGCTATAATTATATACAGAGAAATAAGACCTCTCACATTTGGTCTAGTGGCAAAGGCCATGTGCCCTTGTTACTTAAATTACCATTTTGTTTTTTAATGTTTTCTTTTTTTTCTTGAAGTTTTCACTTCTATTTTATTGTGCCTTATTTTCAGGTCAAGTATTTTTTAGCTTCTTATTTTACGTTTTCGGCATAAGATAATTTGTTTTTATTTTTATAAAAATAAAACTAACTTGGGCTTTATCCCTGTCTTATCTTAAAAAAAATGAACTAACATAAAATTGAAGTCTAAAACATATCTGCAATTGAATTACAAATGAGCATTTTGACATACCTGCATGGCGAAGACAGCAGCGATGAAGGCACCGCGGGTCCTTTTGTTCGCATACTCCGACATAATAGTCGCCGAAAGTGGATAATCACCACCAACCCCAAATCCAAGCCAGAATCGGAAGAAACATAGTGTCGCAATGACGCCTTTCGGCTTGTAACTGAACGAGAGACCCGATGCGAGTGAGCAAATTGTCATTAGAATCAGTGTGAAACCATACACCTGCTTCCTACCGACTCTATCTCCAAACCAACCGAAGAAAAGCTGCCCGGCGAGGGCACCGCAGAGGGCCACACTGTTCACTGCCGCCATTACATTGGGCGGGAGGGTGCCGGGAGATTCAAAACTCTGGTCGGAGTAGTAAATACGTCCCAGGAGTTTCGCAATGAGGGAAATTGAGAAGAGATCATAGGCATCAGTGAAGAAACCCATGCCGGCAATCACGATTGCGCGGAAGTGGTACCATTGTGTCCGAGCGACATCGAGGGTTTTCAAGACGTTCAGCTGTGGCCGTGCCATTGTTTGTAGCTGATGATTAACAGCTGTGAGACGGCAGTATGTGCTGTTTAATGTCTTCATTCGTCTTCTTTATGATGTTACATCAGAGGAGGCAAGTTCTAATTAATTCAATTAACAACTAAAATAGTGAAATATATTTATGTATTGAGTCTACTTATAAGGACTGCAATGTAAAAAGTTATTGGTCAAAGGGTCCAATACAAAATGAGTTATATATATTTAAGTGATCAAGTAGACTATCTTTTAAGTTTTAAGCTTATTATATATTTCCTTAACTTACTATATTTTCGTAACATTTTTCCAAGCAGCAACGATCAAATCAAAGCTTGCTTCTTGATTTTAATTACTTCAACTACTAAGCTTACCTACGGGTGATCGATACAGTCTTGTGTCCCGACAAATTATATCGATTTCACGAATGCGCCGTTCAGGCCTTTCATATATGAAATGCAAAACAGAAAGTTCTGATTTAGTGAATAAATATTTATATCAGAAAGAATCCCAACTCAACATAAGGCCTACAGATTAAATGCTAAATTTTATAGATATGTATAAGTTATCTAAGAGGAATAGAATTTTACTGAAGTAGGTATGTAAAAAGAATCATAAGAATTGAGAAATATTACATAATGTTCTTCTTTTCCAAAACATAAAACAAAATGTCATATTTCTAAAATTCTTAACAAAATGCTCTTGTGGATCTCAAATTTCTCTCCTCTTTCCCTCATCCCTCCCTCCCTCCCATTTATTTCTATTTACTCCCCCATTTTATTGTTCTAAACTTATACTTTTGTTTAATATATTCAATATTAATATGATTTCACACTTGTCAAAAAAATTGTTAGCACTTTGATATTACATAAATAAATATTTTACAAGTTATAGATTAAACACTTATTTGTCAATAGTTGATTATAAATAAACTTAAAACATATTAAAGGTCAATCAATAATTAATTAGTTAAAAATGATATTTTTTTTGTTAATAATTGAATATGATTAAACAAATAATGGTGCTGATGCTTATTATTATTTTCTTTAATTTACTAATTACTTATCTTTATTGAGTTTTGTTGACGAACTAGGTGATAATTGGTACACTATGATTGGTTAATAAGTTCAGGATAATCCAACTTACGATGCACAAATCTATTTTTTTTTAATTAATAATTTGTAATCTATGTCATTTTATCTCTACAAATATATATTTAAAGTATTTGAACTTTGTCTTTTGTATTATCATAGTGAAATGTCCTATGTGAATATTTTTTTTTCACATTCTTGATTCTCATTAAAATAAAAATGTTATAATCATATATTTGCCTTATTTTATCATTCTATTTTAATATATTAGTTATAAAAAATTAAAATAAAAAAATAACAATACATAAAATGAGCCATTCAAAATAACTTTTATACCGTTAGTAATATATTATCAAAATTTGATCCTCTTACTGCAATGAATGAAATAGGTTTGTATCATAGTCAATTATTTAGTTTTATTTTGACTAAAATCTCTCGCTATCCTGCTCTATTTCTATATAGTTTCTTGTTTATATTTGTAAATTACAATAAAATTTTAGAGTCTAAATGAAACAAACAAGAAGTTGATAGAAGTCTTTATGAAAGTCATTTATATGATTATTAAATTAGTACCATATTTCATAAGATAAATACATGTAAAAAAATATTAGATACTCCGAATATGTCTAAGTACGTAAGATATATTAATATTGTACGGGTAATATTAAATATATAAAATATAAGTATAAGCTTAGAATAATAAATGAGAGTAAATGAGGAGTGGAAGGGAGGGAGGGAGGAGGGAAAGAGGAGTAAATATGGGGCACGCAATGACATTTTGTTAAGAATTTTGGAAGGAAAGTATTTTGTTCTATGTTTTGAAAAAAAATGGTATTATATAAATTTTCCCCATAAGAATTAGTAAGTACAAATATAGAAGCATATCCTGATACCTTCTGATCCGCTGATCGGAACCAATTTACCTCTCTAAAATGAGAAAAGAGCTCTCATTTTTATGGATTACCCGGTTAGAAGATAAACACAAAGAAAAAATAATTTGATTTGTTTACAGGTGGTTGGATTTTGGAGGCATTCTAAAAGCTGAATATCAAACAATTTGAAAACCTCACATTCCCTTGAAAATAAAAAATTTCATCTGGTTCATAAGAAGGAATAAAATTCTTACAAAGGAAAACTTAATAACTAAAGGTTGGCAAGGTGATTTGAAATGTGTGTTTTGTAGTCATGTGAAACTGCATATCACTTCTTTGTCAATTGCTCTTATAACAGATCAATTTGGGAATGGATTCCAACTTTTAATAATTTTCAATTTGAATGCACGTGTTTAGATGACCTGTGGTATATTGATGTAGCTATTCCTCTCAAGGATAGACTGTTAGTTGAGTTATTAATAGGGCTTGTACTATGGTGTATATGGTTAGAAAGGAACTGGGTGTGTTTCAATGATACCCAATCCATATTTGTGAAAGCTTTAGGTGCTAAGATTATTTCCTTAGCATATTTTTGGTGTAAAACTCATGTTAAAAATTATATACTTAAATTAAATCTAATGCCTCCCTCTGATATTAAGGACCTGTCAGATCAACTCATGGAGGAAGTGAACAGCAGCCCAGCCACAGCTCAAGCCATGGCACTGCTGTTGTCCATGGCACAAGAGGAAGTCAGAGAGGAAACATTCAATCAGAATTCTAGTGTTGGCAATCCAATGTCTGAAGAAGGCAGGGATGAAGAAAATCAGATTAAATGGCAAGAACTGACTTCTATTTAGTTCTTTCTTTTGTTAGATAGCCTGTTAAACTGGTTGATTTTGGTTTATAGTCAGTTCTAGTTTTTCTTTTGTTGTGGATGTTAGAACCTTATGCTTATATTTTCTTTTGTAATGATTGATGTAAGATTGTTTATTTGGTTGGTACCTATTTTAGGTACTGGCCTGGTATTCTTAATTTCAATATAAAATCAGTGGATTATTTCACTATTTAAAAAAATAAAGAAATAATTTGATTTGATACAATTTGAAGATGCAAAATTGATACTGGAAAATTGTGAGAAAATCAGTGGTATTCGACGAGAATTGGTTTTAGAAGAATAAAGGGCCAAAACAGGATCGTTTTCTGCTTTCTTTTTTGTGTTTCCTTTGCACCTCCAAATAGTGGATATAAGCAATGGCGGATCCATGTATAATTAATTTCCCTATTTATATTTTTTTTATGGTTAGTGGTTAAAATATCACTAACAAATATATTGATAAGAAAAAGTTATTTACAAAATTCTAATTCTATCTTCTCATATAACATAAAAGTAAATATTTACATTCATACTCAATTTTAGAATTTATTTTCAATCTCGCTTCACGACCGAATTAGCTTCTTCGATCATCGCCGCGCTCTGACAACAATCGGATCTACTCATTGCTGCACTCCGATCGAGATGAAAACTCTACATTCCGAGCTCCGACATACCGCACTATCGGCTCCAATCGACTCCGCTCGGCACTAATTCCTTCCCTATCGCTTCACGATCGGATCTGCTTCTTCGATTGCCACCGTGCTCTGACAAAAACCGGATCTACTCACCACCATGCTCTGACCAAAATGGGACTCTATGCTCTAAGCTCCAACGATACCGCACTTTTGACTCCGGTCGGCTTCGGTTCCTGTCCTCTCTCTCATTCTCCTCCTTGCTTGAGGAGGTAGTACCGAGAGAGAGGAAAGATGTTGTGTCGATAATGAGATCTATAAGAAGTAAAAATAACGGAATTGAATGGAAGGGAGTGGAGAGATGAAGGAGGAGATTAGGGGTTGAAGGGGACGTGGCTGATCTAGTTGGGAAAGAGAGTTCATATTCAATTTTTTTTAACTTAAATTATGCGTGATTTTTTTGTAGATGAAGCCAGACATATTCCCTGTACTGATGTGGCTAGTAATCTTCTCCATCTTTATTTCTCTGTTTTTTATTGAGAGAGGAAAATTTAAGTCTCTTAAATTTTAATGTTCATAAAAATTTCCTAATTCAAATTTCGAATTCACGACTCTTTTGTTCTCTGTTTTCTATATCCAACCATATTTTTAAGATTAAATAACATCACAAGTTAATTACTAAACTCTTAAGAGTTTCTATATTATATAGTTCGATAATGAATTTTATTCTCATGTTTTTCTTTTTCTTTTTAATTTATTGAAATGAACTATTTTTTTCCTCCACCTTGTTCTAATCCGATAAGAAGAATAAAAAATACTTTCAAGTTGAAAATCATATCGCACTCCTATATTAATATTATTTATTTATTACTATTGTGCGTTCCAAGAACGGATTTTTTTTTATTTACCACTCAGAAAAATTGAAATTAAATAAAAAGCACTCTGTTTTAATTTATATCGAAAATACCACCCCCGCACAAGGGTTGTGCACACCCGAAAAACGGGCACGCACAAGGGTTTGGCGCACCCGACTGAACTGACCCGCTGACCCGATCCTCTCCAAACCGGATCCGCACAACCCTTGTGCGCACCCGATCTTCTCCAAACCGGATCCGCACAACCCTTGTGCGCACCCGATCCCGACAAAATCGGGTCGGCATAACCCTTGTGCGCACCTAATACGGATCCTCCCAATGCTTTTGCGCACCCCCGGGTCCGCACAGCTATTTGGCGCACCAAAAAAAAAATATAAAAAACGGGTTTCTGGAAACTGTGTTCATTCCACAACACTACGAAGGCAGCGACAGCAGAGGTAAATAGTTCTTTATTTTTTTAAAATTATTTATTTTACATTATTTTTAAAATTAACATTAAATTTATTAATTGATAGGTTTGTTCAATTAATTATGATTGGAATTGCTTGTTATTTTGGTGGTGAAGTTTTAAATGGGCCAAAATGGTGCTTATTACAGTACTCAACCTTAAAAAATGTTCAATATCATGCCAGATTTAGATTTTAGAGGTATAACTAGATAAGTGTACCAGCAAGTTGGCATTGATCCAAATTATTATGAACTGGTAATTTCCGCAAGGATCAATATTGGTCAAGGCAACCAAACCTGGTTCCAACAGCTCCCGGTACAAGACGATAATAGCTGGGGGTTGTATACCCAAATGACAATGAATTTGAACACTCCTTTCAAATTCCTAGAGTTATATATTGTAGCCAACCCTAGACAGAATCCCAGACGTAACCCAAACCAAAATACCAGAAATAACCCCAGACAGAACACCAGACCTATGCCGCAAATGACACAGGGTAGGGTTATTGAGCAATCTGTGATGGGTCCTGTACGGGCCCTAACTTTGGGGAGTACTAGTCGGGCCCAACCTGAGATGGGACGTCATAGTACTAGCTCTAGTCGGGTCCAACCTGAGAGGGGACGTGCTAGTACTAGCTCTAGTCGGGCCTAACCTGAGATGGGACGTCATAGTACTAGCTCTAGTCGGGTCCAACCTGAGAGGGGACGTCATAGTACTAGCTCTAGCCGTGCCCAACTTGATAGGGGACGTCCTAGTACTAGCTCTAGCCTTGCCCAAACTGATCGGAATCGATCTCCAACCCCGGAACCGCTTTATTATGCTAAAAATACAGATGAAGATCCCGAAGAGCGGGAGGCAGAAGAAAATTGGGATGCCAGTGATGGCGGTGGGGCAACTGATTTCAGTGATGTGGATACAAATTTTCCTGTACTTGGTAGACGACAGTGGCAGGTGTCGGGTGGTGCATCAGGACAGCCGTTCGAGCAATTTCATGACACATCGGGATTTGAAGAAGCTGACAGCTCTTTTTTTGCAACTTCTGAGGTGTGTTTCATTTTTAATTAATTAAAAAATATATTTATTTATATTTTTTAATTTTTTAATTTTTTAATTTTTTAAATAGGGTGAAAAACAACATGAATTGTCTGAGGGTATGACGTACGCCAGCAAAGAGCAAATGCAAGAAAAAATTTACCGTTGGCATATAAAGAAAAATATCGAGATGAATCAGACACACAGTGACACAAAAAGGTTGAGGTATAAGTGCAAGAGCGACCGTTGCTAGTGGAAGATGGCTGCGAGAGCTACAGGTTTTGGTGATGACTGGACAGTCACGACATATAAGGGACCTCACACATGCTACGCTGATGCAACAAGGTCAGATCATGCACAGTTGACGTCCGCAATGGTCACCAACTGCATAAAGTTGTCATTACGAAAAAATACTGATATTAGTATCAGCACCATCAGCGATCTGGTTGCTGAAAGGTACGAGGGCATCGTCCCTAAGTACAACAAATTGTGACGTGGTAGAGAGTTAGCTATTGCTCGGGCGTTTGGTAGTTGGGAGGGGTCTTACGGGCTTCTTATCCCATTGTTGGATGCAATCAAAAGGGCAAATCCGGGAACCCAATATAAAGTTGTTTCAAAACGAACCAAAAGAGATGGGTACAGGTATTTCATGAGATTAGCATGGGCTTGGGGGCCATGTATTGAAGCAGTGAGTCACCTCAGACCAGTCATCAGCATCGATGCTTGTTTCCTATCAGGTAGATACAATGGTAAATTGTTGATTGTAACCGAATATGATGCGGAGAACCAGTTAATCCCGCTAGCATTTGGGCTGGTAGAGAGTGAGCATTTTGATAATTGGGGGTGGTTTATGAAGTGGGTGAGGCATGTTGTAATTGGTCCAAATAGATTCATGTGTGTAATATCTGACCGGGCCATGGGAATAAAAAAGGTGTTCGTACAGGATGATCTGGGTTGGTCTGAGGAGAACGGGGAGTGTGTTCACCGGTACTGCTCTCAACATGTGTTTGAGAATTTTGGTAAACACTCCAAGGATAAAGTTGCTGCCGATTTTTTCAAAATATTGGTGAAAAAGAAGAAACCAAGAAGAATGGTAGAAGGCCTCGATGCAATCGGAAGGAGAAATTCCGAATGGCTAAAATACTTGGATACATGTGGAAAGTACAATCCTGATGACGAGGCAGAACTGTCTAAGCCATGGAAGGTGTATCAAGCTATGGATAACGGGGCTCGTTGGAAAATCATGACCAGCAACGGTTCTGAATCGCTCAACAATGTCTTCAAAACTTCCCGAAGGTTTGTGTTTTATAATCAACAAAAATTTTATTATTTATTGACAGTTTTATCTTTCTTAATTTAATAGTATGATGTAATTTTCGCAGGTTACCAGTTGCCGCAATTGTTGAGGAGACGTTTGCCAAGTGTGTCGACTGGTTTGTTGAAAGAAGAGAGCGTGCGGTGGAATTGCAATTGCAGGGTCAAAATTTTTCCACTCGTGTCCATGAAAAGATGGATAAGCACATTCGTAAGACCCAAAAAATGAGCGCGGTCACATTTGGCCGTAACGAGTGGCAGGTGACCTCCCATGGTGAGAAAATCGCATATGACATGCAAAGAGACAGCTTGTCACAAATGGAGCGAGACGCCACATACAGAGTCGTACTTCAGGACAACAATCGCATGGAATGCACCTGCCAAAAGCCCCAGCTAAGTGGAATACCATGTGTTCATGTGATGTCTGTGTGTCGCTTAAGGTACCAATCTCTGATGCTAATTTCATAACAATTGTATAATAATTTGATAAGATTGACATAATTTGTGTAAAATTGTAGAAACTTCGATCCAAATGTTTTCGTAAATTACTACTACACCATCGATCAATTAATCGCCACATGGAGTGGTCAATTCCACGTGTATGACAATCAAAGTGATTGGCCGACGTACGAAGGCCCGATCTTAGTTCCGGAGCGGAGAATGATTAAATTGGGTAGGAGGCGACATAATCGGATCCGAATGTGGATGGATATACTGGAAGGAAGACCAGCAGGTAACCAGCCCAACAGAGAAACCCTGGAAAGGAATGCGAGAACGAGAAGGAATGCACGGGGCAATACTCAATAAGGATGTTTGAATGTGATATTTGTATTATTTATGATGTTTGTATGTTGTATTAGTTATTAGCTGAATGAGATTAGACAATATTATGATGTTTGTATGTTGTATTATTTATTAGCTTATGTTTAGGTTATTTATTAGCTTATTTATTAGCTAAAAAAAATAAGTCTCAAACACGAAATAACAACATAAAATATGCGTAACAATCCCAAATAAAATATGCATAATAGTCACAAACATAAAATCTAAATAAAAGTCCCAACACAAAATAACAAAATAACAACTAAGATCGAAATATCAACGGGAGGGCGGTGTGTAGGGAACCGTCTTCCTCTTCTGCCTCTTGCCGCGTCCCTCCTCCTGTATCTCCTCATGTGCGTTCTGAAATATTGGCATGTAGGATTGGGAGGGCAATGACGCCTGTGGAGCCTCCTCCTGTATCTCACCAAACAAACTCTCTGCATGCTCGCCCTGATCTGCCCCTGGACCGAATGTGATGTCCTCGGATGTATCAGCTATATAATTGTCTGGTCCGAGTGTGGATGGATCCTGCTGGGGCTGTGAGAAGAATACAGGAGAAGAAGGGTCATCCTGAGAAGGGAAGTCCTGCGACTGCGTGGGGTTACCGTACTGAGATCCCAGCTCAAACGTAAAATTTCTCTCTGCCTGCGACGGATCATCCCATGGCCGGTGTGTACGTCCCTGAAATTACAACATAATTAGGTTTGACAATGAAGATAAAATGAAATCACTTTTTATATTAAACACGTACCGCCACATCACCAGCTGTCGCAAATGCCGCCTCAACAGTCGCAGCTGCGTGAATATCTGACATATCTGGCTCAGCGGTGCTCCCAGGCGGTGCAGAGTCGTCACTCCGCATGTCGTGCAGGTCCTCATAAGCTGGAAGATCTGACAATATCAGGATCTTGTCTAGTTGGGGCTTGTATCCGGCGACGAGGACTGGCGGTGCAGCCATGCACAACATTCTTTTTCCGAATTTCTTCCACCCTCTTGTGATTGCCATTCTTGCACTTATCAAGCATTGCTTGATGTTCATCAGCACCTTGAAATAAATTGTAAATAAATTAGTTCAGAATGTAATTTAATACCAAAAACATTTTTAAATAATAAAGGGATAATAAAATCTTACAATCTGTGCAGTCGGACCACTGCATGGAATGTAGCCGTAATCTCGGTCATTCATGTCACGTCGTATTGCGAGCGGCTTCTTATTTATCTCCGAGATCTGACCGTACATGAAGACTGTAAATGCACAGTTCTCCTGGTACCAACGGCGGTACTCCTGGTCGTATGCCTCGAATGCGTAAGTCTGGAGGTGCTCAGGAATCATGTCCTCCGGAGCCATGGCCTCAAGCCGCTGCACATAACCCTCACGCAAATTCTGCCAATTCTTCCCATCGGTAGTGTCTAATGCCCTGTGTAACTGGTACCATTCGTCTTTGCTTATCGCAGCGGGCACAGGGAAATACTGAGACATGCCGAACTGCCTCATGACCCGCCCAGGATAATAATGCTCTACAACCTGGAAATAGACAAGCGGTACCTGTACAGGAAAAAAATATAAAACTTTCGGAACTACAAATTTTATGAATTAATTTTTTATCTAAGAATACAAGCGTTACCTGAGCTAACCAGAAGTGTCGCTGTGCCGCGCATATCGAAGGCAAGTCGTCCAAGAAAGAGTGGTAGCCATAATCATTGTCATTCGGTACAGGCTCATCGTACGGGCGCCAGTCTACGTGCTCATCTGGTCTCATCTGCTCGAACTGACACCGGAAAAAAGCAACCCCTGTAGGTCGTCCATGTGGGGTACAGTAGAAAGACTTCTCCGAGCACCATCTCTGAGCATACGCAGGACATGTCTGCTCGTCGGGCTGACCCCAATCTGGAGCCCAATCCTTCACTAATGGCGATGGACGGCCGAATGGAAACCTCGTCCATGACCAATGATGGAGGAGACTAATCGGACTGTAAAATCTCTTCTTGGTCACCTGTTTTAATGCAAGTTGCAGTTTTTTTTAATACAAAACATAGATCAAATTGTTGAAATACTAACTAAAAAAAATAATTTTCAATACCTGACACGCATTGCATAAACCACGGTATAGACATGCCAAGACCGCTGCACCCCAGTTCATGTTTCACGGGTTCTCCAAGTCCACCAGAAATTGTAATAGAGAGGCAGGAATAGTGCCCCCGGATGAATCTGGGAACATCCAGCATGCGAACAACTCCATAATGTAACCCCGGGTCCACCGAGCTACCTCAGCGGGATCGGCATGTTCGGCTAGTTCTTGACTGTAAAATTACTTGTATACAATGTAAATGCCGCAATCAAATGATTTAAAAAGTTACATGCATACAATCAATTAAATTTAAAATTACCTGAAACGCTCCCACAAGGCGACTATACAGATGTCGTTCTTAGAGTCAATCATGCCATTCTTTGTCCTCCTCCACTTCATCAATCCCTCACCCAGCAGATTGGTCACGAGATGCGCAAAATTTCCGTACTCGACACCGGTCATAGCATCTCCAGTAATGGGTAGGCCCCAAAGACAACTCACGTCCTGCAGAGAGACTGTAATCTCTCCAATGGGCAGGTGAAACGTGTGTGTCTCCGGCCGCCACCTCTCGACCAGTGCAGATGTAAGTGAGGCATCTGCAATAACAGGGGTGAGCTGTGACACATGCCACAACCCCATCCTCTATAACACCGGAGCATAGCGCACGTCATATCGTAGAGTCATATGGTTATTCCTCACCTCCGTCATGTCATGATCCTAAAATAAATTCCAATTGCAAATAAAATAAAGAATAGATATATTTTTTCAAAAAAAAATACAAAAAAAATTAATTTAAATTATTTCTCAAATATAAACTTACATATGCTAGCTTCATCTTGTGGCCCTCGCGCGGGAACCAACAAACGGGGCTAATGCTCTCATCCGTAAAGTTCAGAAATATTGTAGAGATCAACTCCTGATCCCAATCATGCTCATCCAATGGGGGTGTGCCGCTCGTTGACGCCATACTAAAATAAAGTATACATTTTATGTCAAATCTTAAAACAATCGATAAAGTAATCTACAAACTAAATTAATGAGTTATCGTCCGATTAAATTCGCAAGAACTACAATTATTTTACAACTATATTATCTAAACTTAATCTACAAACTAAATAAATTAAATTATCTAAATTATCTAAATTAAATTAAACTACAATTATTTTACAACTACATTATCTAAACTAAATAAATTAAATTATCTAAACTACCTAAATTAAATTAAACTACAATTATTTTACAACTACATTATCTAAACTAAATAAATTAAATTATCTAAACTACCTAAATTAAATTAAACTACAATTATTTTACAACTACATTATCTAAACTTAATCTACAAACTAAATAAATTAAATTGTCTAAACTATCTAAATTAAATTAAACTACAATTATTTTACAACTACATTATCTAAACTTAATCTACAAACTAAATAAATTAAATTATCTAAACTATCTAAATTAAAATAAACTACAATTATTTTACAACTACATTATCTAAACTTAATCTACAAACTAAATAAATTAAATTATCTAAACTATCTAAATACTAAACTACAAATTTAAAATAAAAAAAAATTACCTTTTACTGTGGGTGAGAGGCGCTGGACTGGGATGGAGTAAAATCGGGTGCGCAAGGGGTTTTATAGCGCCAGGGGCGGGTGCGCACAACCCTTGTGCGGATCCGATCGGTGCGCCAAATTGTTGCGCGGATCCGGTGCGCGAAATCTTCCGTGGACCCGCCAGGGGTGGGTGCGCACAACCCTTGTGCGGATCCGATCGGTGCGCCAAATTGTTGCGCGGACCCGGTACGCGATCTCTTCCGTGGACCCAAACTTCAGGTGCGCCAAACGCTTGTGCATGCCCGTTTTCGGGTGCGCACAACCCTTGTGCGGGGGTGGTATTTGTGATAGAAATTCAAATGCAGTGCTTTTTATTTAATTTCAATTTTTCTGAGTGGTAAATAAAAAAAAAATCCGTTCCAAGAATTCACCAAAGAAATTAAGCTTCAATAAATATTAATTAGTTGACTAAATAGTAGGAATCCGACTCTGCTGCTTTTATTCCATAAAAGCAGGAACCTGCTTTTACCATCTCAACCATTCAAATTTGTTGAGATTTGTGTATGAAAAAATTTCTTTATCGAGATACGTGAATAGAAAATTTTGAATGGTTTGGATGGTAAAAGCAGGACCCTGCTTTTATTCAATAAAAGCAGCAGAGTCGGAATCAAATAGTAGACTGTCTAGCTACTCTAGCTAGAGCATGATTGGAGGATATGCTTTATATCTCAATCTCTTCACCGAATCGCCTTACCTCAGATATTTCTATTGCCTATTGGCTATTGCACGAGACGGAGATTTCCACGTAATTCATCTTTAATTTTGCTGAAATTTAAAATCTTAAAAATGTTGCTCAGGTGCTACCGTACGGGTGACATGTCGATGGCATATAGCTGGCGTCTTAAACTTTTAAACTCAGCATATTCGCACCTTTGTTAAGATGCAAGTCAACTTGGAATATAAAAAAATATATATTCTTGTTATAGTACTGGCCATCCGTTAATAAAATATAATGCAAGATTGTTGCTCTTTAGTCTAACGACTTTTTTTCCCTTCAAATCTTTGTATTTTGCTCATGCCACTCCTCTTCTAGAATTCAGCTAAGTACTTCACCTATTCATTTTCCCATAATTTCATAAAATTATACAAAATGAAATCCGAATAGATAATTAGAATAAACCAGCTATGATCTGATTTGATCCAACTATTATAGAGTAAAAACCCGACCCATTAGTATATTAATTAAATTGGGATGAACAGGTTATAATGAGACACTTAAATTCTAGATGTCAGACATAAAACGGCAGCTTGGAAAAGAATTTGGAATGTAAGGATATAGCTCGATGGTAATGGCGAAACTTAAAAATCAAATTTCAGAAAGAACCCTAGTTGGAGCAATAAATTTATGAGGTGTGGACTGCGAGCTGCGAAATTAGTACTAAAAGTTAAGAGCAATGCTTTGGCTCCCCGAGCAACTATACCCAAGCACGCCACCCAACTAATTTAATAGAAAAAAAACCTTTCAATTTTATCTAACTTCTATTTTCATATCAAATTAATCATTTAAAGTTTATTTATAACATTTTACAATGTTACTCGCAATAATTTAAACATCTATCTGAAAGCATTTAAATTCTAAATCTAAATAGTTTTAACTCCGAACTACTTTTATCTTCAAGCCAAAAAAGAAAAAGTTCCTTTTTCACCCACTTATTTTTTATTTTTTCTCTGATTATTCTCATCTATTTTTCCGACGATCCGTGATGAATTTTACGAATCTAAAAATATAAATGTTTCTATTCAATTTATCTTTCAAATAAGATCCATGAAAAAATATTTTTGATGTTATTTTCAAATTATTTGTTTTGTTTTTTTGAAAATAAAACTCTTATGTATATCATTGAAACTACTACTTTGAACCATGCAAACCTCTTATGTATATCATTAAAAAACCTCTTATGCAAATAATTTATTTATAACATGCAAATCTCTTATGTGTACCATTGAAACTAGTACTTTGAACTATGCAAACCTCTTATGTATATTATTAAAAAAAAAACTCTTATGTATATCATTGAATCTTCTACTTTGAACCGTGCAAACCTCTTATGTAAATTATTAAAATAAAAAACTCTTATGTATATCATGCAAACCTCTTATACAGCACTTTAAATTATCAAGTTTTAAAACTAAGTCGACATTCATTTAAATTTTCAAGACTTTGTACATGAGGTTTATATATTTTGTACATGAGTTTTGTATAAGAAGTGTTATTGTTGAGGTTTAAGTTCTTTGTACATGAGGTTTATACGCTTTATTCTAAATTTGAATTCTTATTAATGAGGTTTATACGCTTTGTGCATGAGATTTATATGAAAGATTTGAAGGCTTGTAAATAGAGGCTTAAATTGTATTGAAGCAAAATAAATAAATAAATAAATAAACTAAAAGTCACAAAGATTTGAAATGGTAAAAAAAAAATGACGATACAAACATAACCCGAAAGTTATTCTTCATGGATCTCATTTGAAACAAAAAATCGAGTAAAAAATATTCGTATTTTTAGATTAGCAAAATTCATCATTGATCGTGAGAAAAAAAGACGAGAATGATCAGACATTTAAAAAAATGTGGGTGAAAATAATATTTTCTTTTTTTGTCTTGAAGACAAAAGTAGTTATGAGTTAAAACTACCCAAATTTAGATTTTTATATTGTTGTAGATAGAAGTTTAAATGTTTTTAAATACCAATTTAAATGTTATAAATAGAACTTTAAATTTTCTGATATGAGTGTTGAAAATGGAAGTTAGACATCAAGTACTTGGGGGCGCTCTGAGGGATTTATTTTGGGGTCAATTATCAGGCTCCAAAAGTTAATATTTAGGAAGCTGATATCAGTACCCGCACTGTACCTGCACCATAACTACCATAATAATTTGGAGGGACCGCAAAAAATTCATTTCTGATTTTTTTTCCCAAAGTATTAATATATATACAAGAAATTATTTATACCTATGCATTGAAGTATTTATATCTATGAGGTGAACAAGTTTTACGTAAATAATTATCTCACCAACTAAATTTCTAAAATATACCCGCACCATAAATGTATATGTGGGGCCATTCAAACTAGATGGGGGGCAATACACATTTTTAGAGGTGGATTTTTTTTCTTTGTTCAATCTCGTCCATATTTCTAACGATCTGTGAGTATTTTGTAAATCTAAAACCACAAATGTTTTCTACGTAATTTTCTCTTTCAAATGAGATCCATGACAACATACTTTCAGGCTCGTTGTCACACAAGTATTTATACCTATATTTGCAAGTGTTTTTTACATATGACACTGGATAATATCTGAAAATATTAATATCAAGTATTATAAGTATTTATACCTATGTAGTAAACTATGTTTGTTAGATGAAGGTTGATGCGTGGACGATTGGGGTAGGTTGATGTTAGGATGCGGGGTCCCCACTATTTCATTTGAGGAAAGTTGAAGCGGGGACCATTGGAGACTGAAAAAATGAGTGATCATATCAAGTGACACACACAAATATTAATATTTTATTTTGTAATAAGTATCAATTTTTTTATCTTGCAAGTATTTATATCTTTGAAGGTTGACATGTGACGAATGTGGAGACTCAAAAAATAGGAGACCATGTAACTAGTGGGGACCATAGTACATCATTCCTTTAATGTACAGTACATGTACTGTAACACGGGGATGAAAATAATTATTCTAATATTTAGGCCGAAAAAATTATATTTTAGTCATGTTTCTGCTATACATGCATCAGCTTAGTCTGGAGTTTCTTTTTTTCAATTAACTATAGAACTAAGTCCTCCTATGTTAATATCAGAGACTATCTAATCAGTTTGATATCAAATCTTAAGAATTTGAAAATTATGACAGGATTAAAGTCGGTTCATTAAGAAATTATCAGCTCTTCAACGTCCCTAAATTTTTTAATTATCCAATAGATACAGATGTTTTGTTTTTAATAATTTGAAAAGTCTAGCTATAACATCATGAGTGAGGAAAATGACAACAACGCAATAATTGTACAGTTATTGGAGATATTTTTGGTTGCTGTGGAATCTAATCCTAACATATTTTTCGGGATTTATTTTTTTCCGGTCCAATTACGATTGTTATAATTCCATGTAAAAAATTAAAAATCTTGCTCGTTTTTAATTTACAATATTAAACATGATTGATTTTTTTCGGACTTCGTTCCGAAAAAGAGCAATATTATTTAAAGAAAAAAGTTTAATTTACAAAAGAAGATAATATTAAAAAAAAAATGGACTTCAGAAGATTTTGGATATTAAAAAATATTTTAAAAAAAATTGAATCTATACCCATCAGAAAAAATTATCATAAAATAAAGTTTAATTCAGTTTTAATACATTCATTTTTCTTTAAAACTAGGTTCGAAGCCTAGATTTAGAATGGAGCTAGGCAGGTCTTAATTAATTCAAAGCCGAATGGATATACTCTTGTACATTCAATTTTCTTGATCATCATGTTTGCTCACGTTCATTAATTAATTCAAAAGGAATGGAGATAGGTCTTAACTGATGGCATTTCTCTTAATTCAAAATTTGGATGATGCGCGCTCATCGAAGATTTAAAGTGCTAATTAAATGCCACCACCAATATTGTAGAGATGCAAGGTATTTTAATTTTTGTAGTAGTAAGTAAAAGTTTATTATATTTTTATTAATTAAGGAAAAGAGTATGGACAAGAAAAAATAAAGGAAGAAGATAAAGAAAAGATGAAAGAAGAAAGTTAATGTTGTATCATCGGTCTACAACTACAAATTAATTCAATAAATTATGTAAATTTCGTATAAATGCTTTTTTTAGTAAAGAAATTTGAAGGTTAAGCTATAAAATTATGAGGAAATTGTGAAAATGTCACTCCAAAATTTTGAAATTGTGAAAATGCCACTTTAAACTTTGAAATTGTTAAAATGCCACTCCAAACTTCATTAATTTGTAAAAATGTCACTTCAAATAATTAATGACTAAAATACCCTCGCCTGTCTATCTCCGCCTCTGCCCCTCCGCCGCCTCCTCCCGCACCCTCCGCCGACTCGACCCTCGCCCGTCGCAAGAGGCGCAAGAAACAGTTTCCGGGCATGATTCCCCTCGCCTGCCTTCGCATTCTTCGCAACCCTTCCTTCTCCGACAAGCACCAGCACCATCAAACCCTCCTGTACGACCCCCCTCCGCTGCGCTCAGTCGCCATTCGGAACAGGAGAAAAAAAGAAGGCCGGAGAAAGAAGAGGAGAAGAAGGGTATTTTAGTCATTAATTATTTGGAGTGGCATTTTAACAATTTCAAAGTTTGGAGTGGCATTTTGACAATTTCAAAGTTTGGAGTATAAGAAGTATAAAGGAGCTACATAATTTTAGTCTCTGTCAAAAAAAAAATCAGAAAAAAAAAACAGGGCCGAGTCATATTGAGACAGGAGGTTGTCTAATGTCTACCTTAAAATTTGAAAAATAAGTCTTTGGTATTTAAAATTAAGTTTAAACTCATATGTATGTTAATCTGAGCTTTTGTATATTTAAAAATTCAATTTTTGTTATGTCAGAATTTAACTTTGCACAACTTAATTTTCTTTTTGCGCAATCTAATCTTCAATTTCTTTTACACTGAATTTTTCTCTATTTCTGAATCAATTCCTGATTACGCCTCCAGCAAAAAAAAATGTATAATTTTTCTAAATCCTTATTTTGACATTATTTTATTTTCGTCTGCTATGATGACTTGGAATTTTGGAAGTAAGACAGAAAAGGAGTCAACCAAAATTTGTCTCTTTCCCCAGTAAATAGAAGAGCAGTAAGAGCAAAAACTGACAAGTCAACCTTTAAATCTTTATCCTAATGCAGAGATCTGCACGTCCGCTGCACTTCTAATCCTGAAAGTAGTATGACAAGGCGAACGAGTCCGTGTCCTCTGAGATATCTCAATTTTTGCGTGACCGACGTGTCCGGTGCCTATTCGGGGCAGCGTGGGGGGCTTGTTTTATTTGAGCTTTGAGATTCGTACAGAATGTATTTTAACGATTGAGATATTCCAAAAAATCATGCAAAGTTTGAGATATCTTAGAGGATGCGAATTCAAGGCGCACCTAGTAGGGTGCAATACTATGTGCAAACGGATCGGATATTATCCTACCGGATCCGGATTTGAAATATGAAAAATAGATATGAATATTTGATATTTAAATATTTATATGAATACGAATACAAATATAATTTTAATTATCTGTATTCAAATAGTAGATATATATATTATATTATGAAAAAATATATGTATATCCATCCGTTTATATCCGATCCATTTGCACCTCTAGCATCTAGTCTATATTGAAAGTGGGACAGCATGTTTCCTTCAATTCCATATTTATTATCCAGCATGAAATATTAATACAATCCTGGAAATCATTATCAACTAGCTAGTCTTCATGTTACATTTACTAAACACTGGAGCTATTTAACGAATCTACCAATCAAACATGACTAATTAAATGCTCAAGTTTTATCTCTAATTTTGCTTTCTTTTGGACTTTTCAAGATATCACCAGGGTCTGAAGTTCTGAACAATTATTTTAAGTGAAACAGAAAAGTATATATGCAATAAAAAATAAAAAATAAAAAATAAAAGATGAAAGATCTAATGAACTGATATGGATAAAAAATTTGATGGGATTCACCACTCGCCATGGTACTTAATTCCTTTTTTCTCTTGGTAAGGACTAAAATACCACATAAAATTATTTTTGCTGCTGAAGTAAAAATTTATAAACCTCAGGTACGAGCATATATCTCTTGGAAGATAAATATGATTTATTCTTAAAATGAAAAAAAAAAAAAAAAAAAAAAACGATGAGCTAGGCTGAACGCCTGAAAACTATCAGGGAAGTTTAAAAAAGATGAGTTTATACGCCCCAAGCCCAGTTAGTTAAATAGTTAAATTCGAATTTATAATCCTAAAGTTTGGTAAAGATCATGTATTCTCTTTAAAGATTTTATAGGCTTTAAAGTTGGGAGCGTAGTTGTTCCTTGTAACAATTTCTTAGTCCCTCTCTCAAGTATTAACTATCTGAGTGATTATTAATTATCTGGGAAGATTGCCTAATATTTGAAAATTTTACAATTAGCGTATGCAAATATGGATATCTATGCGCACAAGGAATTGTTTGATAAACAAATTCTGGTTTCACAAGTGTTTAGTACAGAGGGCATAAAAATTGCATTTAGTAGACAAATTGTTAGTGACTACCATACTGAATGGTGTGCATTACAGACCAATTTCAGAATTTTTGTTTAGATACTAGTAATGACCAGATTGTATGGAGGTGGTCTAGCACAGGTAGGTTTAGTGTATACTCTCTATATACCTGGTTATCATTTGGTGGAATCCCTAATCCTATTTTTACTAATATTTGGAAGGCTCATTTACCTCTTAAAGTTAGGATATTTTTATGGTTAGCCAAACAGAACATAATCCTTACTAGAGACAATCTTTTGATTATGGGTTGGCAATGTAATCTTTCTTGTGTGTTCTGTCCTGCAGAAGAATCTGTTTCTCATTTATTTATCAATTGTCCATTGGTAAGACAACTATGGCAGTGGATTGCTAAATATAATAACTTCATATTTTCTTGTGCTACTTTTGAGGAACTGTGGGATATAGGTGCCTGGATACCTATGAAAGATAATAATGTAGTTATGATTATCATAGGAGCTGTCCTATGGACTGTTTGGCTCGAGAGGAACATATTAATTTTTTGGGGGGGTATAGTTAAATCTCCTCAAATTTTAGGTACACAAATAATATCATTGGTTAGGTTCTGGTGCTCCCATCAGACCTACAATGCTTTACAGGTACTAACATGTATGCTTCTGTCCGATATCAAGGATTTAGCAGGGGATTCACTTGCTACCCGTATGGCGGTTACGCAGGGTACAATCCCTTCGCTTGGGACAGGAAGCATTATGGAGGTTGATTTTGCAGGTGAAGAATGACGAAGCAGGTGAAGCATGAGGAAATGATATGAGTGACTGCTTAGGAAAGCTTTAGTATCCGTTAGGATTATTTTGAATAGAGCTGTTATGATCTTTATTATGTTTTTATATGGTAGGCTTTGTAGATCGTTGATGGTTTTGTTTGGACTGTTGGCAGGTATCTTCTTGATACCATGTTGTTTAGGTAGCTCTGTTGTTATTGGTTTTGGTATCAAGTTAGTGGTACAGTTTCAATTATGATGTAAGGATTTTTGTTTTTAATGAAAATCGGTGAGCTTGATCCCACTTGTCTCCAAAAAAAAAAAAAAAAACCAAGTATTTCAAAAAAAAATTAAACATATCAGTTTTCTTTTATTTCTCTAATTACACATCCATCTTTTACATGCTTTTAGATGTGGGTTCTTTTTCTCCGTTCAATCTCGCTAATATTTCTGACGATCTATGAAGAATTTTACGAATCTAAAATCACGAACTCTTCTATGCAATTTTGTAACATTATGTAAAATACAATTCAGAAATTAATAATCGAAAGTATTATACAAAATGTTTGAATGTGTTTTTCAATTAAATATGAAATGTTTAATATTCGGTTGGTATTTTACTGAGCAAATTAATAAGATAATCAAGTTATCTCAAAGTTAGCTACAATTAGATTTTCTAAATATTAAATTGATGAATGATGTAAAGTGTATGTTACATAGATTAAAATTTTAAAATATTAAGAGATAAATTTTCAAAAGCAAAAAACTTATATAATATTGATATAATATAAAATTAACATCCGTTAATATGTTGAGACTAATAATTTGAAAAGTTTGGAAATGTAAAGTTAAATTGGTAAAATAAGTTTTCAATTGGCTAGATAGAACTTATTTATAAAAATTGAAAAGTTAAAGGTTAATTGTATAAAAATACAAAATTTACAAAAAAGAAAATGATGATGAATTGCCAACGTGGCACTAAAGCCACGCGGCTCATGTTGGGTGATCACCTCACCTTAAATTCCCCAATCCCGTAAAGAAAGGAAATAAGAAAATAAGAAAATAACGAAAAGAAGAGAAAAGAAAAGAAAGAAAAAAAATATATAAGAGTTTCTCTCTCGCGCTCGCTCAATGGCTGAAACGATTAAATCTATTCATATGTTAAGTTTTTGTACATAACAAATTCTATGAAATTATAATTATTTTTTTCATATGACACTAGATCATGTTTGAAAGTATTAATATTAAGTATTGCAAGAATTCATGCAAATGTGAATAGTTCATACATTAAGTGTTTTTATCTAACATATAATATATTTCTTTTTCCCTTTGTGGCATTGGATGACATTTCAAAGTATTAATATCAAATATTGCAAGTATTAATATCAAGTGTTTGTATCTAATATATTCTATCATTTTTTTTTCCTTATGGTATGGGATTACATTTGAATATATTAATATCAAGTATTGTAAGTATTTATAACTTGTCATCACCATACAAGTATGAATAGTTCATGAATCAAGTGTTTGTATCTAACATATTATATTATGAGTAGAACTAGTGTGCTCCTAAGAGTACCAAGTCCCTTTGTACTTTTAACTCTAAAACCTATCGGATTAACTTCGAACGACGAATCTAAACCGTTGAAATCCTTCTACCTTACGAGTGATGCGTCTACATGTGAAAATTTTAAAGTTTTGAACTAATGTAGTATAAAGTCAAGTGGTCAAAAGTCTTCCAAGAAATGAATGCATTAAAATTAATTTAGAAACCTTCTAATTTTGACCACTTGACTTTATACTAAATTAATTCGAAACTTTAAAATTTTCACATGTAGACACATCACTCGTAAGGTAGAAGTATTTCAACAGTTTGGATTCGTCGTTCAAAATTAATCCAATAGGTTTTAGAGTTAATAGTACAAAGGGGCTTGGTCCTCCTAGGGGCACCCTAGTTCTACTCTTCTATTATTACTATTTTCTTATAGTATGAGATGACGTTTGAATGTATTAATATCAAGTATTATAAGTATTTATATCTCGTTATGCAAGTGCAAATAGTTTATGTATCAAACGAATTCAATTGCAAGTATTTACCGCTTGACTTTGTACTAAATGAATTAAAAACTTTTAAAATTTTACATGTACATGCATCACTTTTGAAGTAGATGAATTTTAATAATTTGAATTCGTCTGAAAATAACCCCATAAACTTTTGAATGTGTACTCACTAACTCTTCTGAGTGAATACATCACATCCTAGCTTTGTTTATCTTAAAAAGCATAATTTTAGGCCCACTAGGAAACTTAATCCTCGAAGTGTGTTTTCACCTGGACATAAGGCCTCCTATTCGATCAAGTCTGTTGAAAGTCCAACATTTAGTGAAAGGGAAGTGGGGTATCCGTAGGGCAGTGGACCAATCTCGGTCCAATATCTGATCGGTAACCATTCAATCCACGTTAAGATTCATGCAGAAAATAATGTTTATAAATTGTCTAATAAATTGAACGGCTGCACGAATCTCAATGTGAATCAAATGGACTAGATAAATTGGATCTGATGCTCATTGGACTCTCTTCACTCCAAAAAAAAACATGCTTTTGCAAAATATAAATAAACTAAATAATTTTCAAACACTGACGTTAAAGTTTTCTACAATATTTCGGTTAATAGCTATCAAATGATTAAACTGTTAATAACACCTGCTGTTAAATATATAGTAAATATATTTTAATTTCTTGGTAAAAAAGAAGAAAACAATATGTATCTAAAAGACATATATACATCAGTTATGTGCTAGATTATTAATGTTGCAGTGTTGGTAGCATGGTTTTTTCTATCTAAGCACGGCAAAATTAAAATTAGCTAGAGAACTAAGCTTTCGACTGTGTCCATTAATCATGAAGACAGTAACGATGTTTACTAATGCAATGGGCCTTTAGAGACCCTTTTTTTTTCAAAAAAACAAAAAAAATGTTGCTGTTTACTGGATCAACATGAAAAAATGGATCACGGAAAGAAATAAATGCCAAGTTCAAAACACATTTCATGGACAGTGATATTGTTGCCTCGTTCAACATCATTTGCTAAGTCATTCACAAATTTATATAATCTTTTTCTCTCTCCATAAATTAAAAATTAATATATAATGACGGTCTACAGTAGAATTTTGATTATTAATTGCATTTGGAAGAACGATAGTGAATTTGTACAATATGCAATAAGAAACAGATTCGATCCGACACATTTTCAAGATGAAACATAACTTCTTAAATACAAATCAAAAGTTACGAAACATATATACTAAGATTATTTTTTGGATACCTTGCTAGCTTTCTACCTCAAGATTACAATTAATTAATAGGGAACATTGGAATTATAAGGAACGATCTTCCAGTGCTGGATTGGGGTGCCGTTCCAACGCTGGACGACGATCTTGGTGCCGTCATTGAATATGCCAGCATATTTGTCGATGGCTGTCATATTCAGGGTAGGCGTGCTTGTAATCCTAATGGCACGGAAACCTGTCGATGCCACCTCTGTCCACTTCACCAAGTTGTCGAGGTGGTTCTGTCCATAAGGAACTAAGCTGACCTGATGTATTCGTGTAGAAAGTAAAAAGGGTTTTATGTATTTATCTTAGTTGTGAGTTCTTTGATTATCATGCCAAATAATTAAGTTTGGTTAACATAATTAATTATTTACCCTTTCATTTTCACCAGCCGGGTTCTGAAGAGCTTCTCCTGTTACTCTGTTGACCAGTGCAAAAATAGGAAAGCCATCAGTATCTTTTGCCTCATTGAAGGAGCTCATGTCCTTGATCCAGTGCTACATGAATTTTTAAAGAAAATTAAAGGATTTAGTTAATGAGCGCATATGAAAAGGTTACATCAAGCAAAGCCAATTATATATCAGAGATTACCCAAAAAAAGGAAAAAAAAAAAAACTAATTAATCAATTAATTAACTACCTGATAGTGATCATTAGAATCAGCAGGTGCCAGCACAACAGTACCATTTCGTGCAGTGAGACTCAAATCCTTAGCGGCCTCGCAGTAAATCCTGACCGTCGGTTGTCTCGGCAGTTTGGTGTTTTGGTTGCTGGGAGCATTCGGTGGAGCGTAGCTGTCTGTGTGGAAGCCATTATGAAAAGGAATGTTGACCCCACTCGGATTTCCTTTATTGCCGTTATCATCTAGCTTATCAACATCTGGTTTCAGAGCTGGTGCCGGAGCTGATAGTCGAGGTGTTACCAAGAGAATATACCTGACTCTGAACGTATCGTCTTTCAGATATCTATTGTCATCACTTAATGAATTGTTAACGAAATTCTCGTAGCCCCAACGGGCCTTGCCATCTGATGGCGAGATAGGGACGAGATTAATGGTAGAGCTCGACCACTTGGAGGTGCTCCAGTCCCACGGACGGAAGGAACTTGACCACTTGGAGGTGCTCCAGTCCCACAGACTGAAGGAATACATTGACTGATCTGGTTTGGTTGCATTGAACAATTTGACAAAAATTGATACGCAATCCGAGACTGACTCGTTGATGCCTTCAGGGTAGAATTCTATCGCCCAGTCATAGCCTCCCACTGTGAAGCGCTCCAACTCAATGCCGTTCTTGTTGCGGATGCTTTTGAGGGTTGAGAAGTCTGTTATTTCAAGAGTTTTCGATCTGGAGACGAATATCGGGGGCTCCTCCTCTGGGGCCATTTCGATTAATGGTTGTTATTTGTTAGAGCAAAAACTTCATTGATGAGAAGGATATATAGAATTGTTTGTTAGACTGATATTTTAGCTTGCACTGCTGTGGAATGAGTCCATTAATTTGCAGATGATTCGTGCATTTATAGATATATGCATGGGTCATCAGTTGCCGTCTCAGAATTAATTACACAATATAAATAATGTAATCTTTTATGCTATCTGCTAATTGTTTTGTACAATTAGCATCAAAATGTAAAGAATGCATTTTTTGTGAAGCTTAAAATTTTCATAATACATTAATTTTATTATGTTTAAGATTTTATTTTTTAAACTATAAAATAGGAAGTAGCAGAATATTAAAGAAAAGTACATTTGGAGGTGACCAATGCAAAATTATATAAAAAATGTAGTGGAGAAGCTCATGACCAGCTTCTTCATCAATTCTAATTGTTTTTGTTTGAGGATATATACATCAAAACATCGAAATAGACGCAAGCGAATGAGAAACAAAATTGGCAAAGAATATGAGTTTCCTACCAAGAAGTTACAAGGATAAGAGAATAACAGCTTTCCAGGGCTTTATTTATTCCTAAACTAGGACACTGGCCAAAGTATGTTACTTTTCTGAAGCGTTCACTCTTTGAATCTCCATAGTTTTAGTTTAATCGAGAAATGTAAGTTATAATGAACTAAAACCCTATATCAAGAAATGGCCAAAATGTAAGTTATAAACTTATAATGATACATATTCACTAGTATATTACAAAATACAAATGGCAGAGTCATGCATGGTATTGTGAATTATAGATCGACCTTCAAGGAAAAACATGGAAATTACAACTCATACAGGACAGATATCCGTCACATTGAAATTAATGATCATATCAGCCAAATCCAGTGAGATACCGTAGGATGTAGAATCAAATCCGAGCTGTCTGTCTTAATCTGGCACAAATTATCATAGAAAACCTAAATTTACTCAAATTTTATACTGTTTTTATCGAAATTAAATAAGAACACTTCTACAATTTTATTTTTTAATTTTGAATAATGTTTTACATATATATGTACCATAAAAAATTAAGGGAGAATTTCATATATACCACTCAAAAACTATGAAATTACGTATTTATCATCTAAAAATCTAATAACTCATATATTTATCCAATAAATTAAAAAATGAGATTAATTAACTTTAATATTATATAAAATATAATTAATAAGTTATTTAGTTTCTTCTAACTATTTATTGTAATGATCTTTCTTGAAGTCTTCTCTGTTGAGATGCTCGGTTGAGCTCAATAGTTTTTTTTTCTTAAATTTGTTGTATTTTTGAGTGAGACCCCGTAATATAATTCACACAAAGCTGTGAATTATTTTTAGGTTAAGATTCATTTACTCATGTAGAGTATACATTGCTACTAATAGGAAATTGTGACCAAACATATCCATTGATTTCGCAAAATGCAGGTAAACTCTGTTATGATATTGTATCATTTTTTAGTCATTTTTTCTGTTTTTCTTGAAGTCGGTTTAGAATATTTGTTTTTAATCTCTTATAACGGATATAAATGAGTACAAGTCTAAGAAGAGAAAGAGAGAGTGCTAAGTTGATTATTGATTAATTATAGTTTTAAGAATATTAAATATAATTAATCTAAGTTTTGGATATATTTGATATATACTAAAGTTATATTAGGTAGAGAACTAGCTTTTGGTCCAAGTTTTGTTGTAATAACAGGAGTATTAAATAGTTGGGTGGCTTGACCTCCAACCTTTACTCAAAGTTATATTAGGTAAATACGTGAATTATTAGATTTTTAGATGATAAATACGTAATTATAAAAATTTGGATGGTTAATACGTAATTTCACATTTTTGAATAGTATATATGAAATTCTCCAAAAATTTAATGTACCATAAATTTTTTTTTTTTTTTGCCGAAAGCATGTTACATAAATTTTCAAAGAGTTATAAGTAAGTTGTGACATAATTTAGAACAATATGTGTTTTTGAAAGCATTCAGCTGTAAACAAACTAAAACGCATATGAGGTACATGCATCTTGTGGACACAAATTTTGATCATCCTTGCTTGATTGTAATAAGAGGAGCCTAGTGATTGTTTCATCTGGGCGCATATTTTGTCTTGTTTACTCTAGCAGAAGGCACTAAATCAAATCAGATCGAGAACTGTATCAACCAAATTAGGACAATCACCACTCGGAGGGATATGCAGCCTAGATCAGGAACTGAATCAACTGGATCAGGACAGTCACCACTTGTAATTTGCCAAAAGAAGAAGAAGAAATAGCAGACGGCCAACACAAACAATAACAACTCAAACATATAATATAAGTAACTAAGTACAACTCGATCCACCCATTCTTTCATTGTCAAAGAGAGAAAGAAAAGCTTAGAAGAAAAGGGGAAGAGAAAGTGAACCGCTTATTTTGGAGAATAAAACCTCTCATAATGGAGAGCGATGGCCAGATCCACTAATTGAAAGCTTCAAAAACGGTGGCCAGATCCACCAGACGGAAGAACCTGTACCATAAAATTTAGATGTACGCTGCAAATGTATTTGTACTTAACTTTTTATATATGATATTGTTTGTGAGGATACCTACAATATTTAATTAAAATCTGGTATATATAAAAATTTGGAAAAGTAGAAATAGGAATTTCTAAACATCAGGCACGATAATATATATAATAGCCCTGTTATGCATCTGTTTCTAATGATTAGGCTATTGCAATCATCTTGGATGATTTATTCTTAAAATAAAATAAAAAACGGTGAGTTGGGCTGAAATGTATTAGAGAAGTCCAAAAAGAGGTTACACGCCCCAAGCCCAGTTAGTTGAATTTGAATATATAATCCTAAAGTTTGGTAAAGACTACGTCTCTTTAAAGAATTTATACGATTTAAATTGTATAAATTAATTAGCCTAATTTGAAGTGAATTTATAGGCTTTAAAATTTACCAACTACCAAAAATTTTAAGACTAATCTAAAGAATTAGAACACACTTTATAAACCTAATTTTGAAGATATATGTGTGGCCACATTTTGGGCCAACTACCAAACTTGATTCTAGAAGTGTGTTTTGACCTGGACACAAGGCCTGCTTGTATAAGGATCATAAATCAAAAGAAGTGTTGCTGATCATCATCATCTTTGTATGTTGGAGAGAGATGTACAAATAAGAACTAGATCCTTAATTTTACTCAGAAAATAATGCTGAGGAAAAATGAAAGAAGAGGATGCCCGGCCAAAGATAAGACATGGGAGGCTGATACAGATTTTTTTTGCATAAATTATTTAAAATATAGGATATTGATATTTTTTTTGAGGAAAACTGATCGATATATTGTCTTTCAGATTTTAATTTTATAGAAAGAATCGAAAGTAAATTTCAGTTTCATTAGACAATTTTAAAGGAACCAAAAAAATTTCAATTCCTTGAATTCATGAATGAAATTTTCGGTGGCACGAGGTGGGTGGCACGTTGAATCTTAAAGAAACTGAAGAAGTATTTGGTTTTCTTTATAATTGTTTAAAAGAACGGAAAACTGTTTTCTATTCCTTATGTTTGATCAAAAATTCCATGCAATCCATCTAATATCTTATCTTATTTATATATTATTTCTATAAATAAATTAAAAAAAAATTGGGTTGATACTTGATACTGATATTGATGGTATACGACTATGCAGAGATGTTAGCAATATTGCTGGCTTATCATTTCTTTGCATATATATACTACATATATATAGTGCACGTGAAGATTGACATAATTTAATACAAATTTTATCATTCAATAAGTAACTTAAAACTTGAGACGACTTGTAATTGTTGTCTTTTGTTGGAACAGCACATGACGCTCAATTGAAAGAAATAATCCGTAAAACAAACATCACACCTATAATGTTTTTTCTATTTCCAAACTATAGTTTTATTTGGAAGTTACTGTTAAGAAAACTGTTGTCAAGACATTAGATCCTTAAAATAAAAAAGAAAAACTTTCTTAGCTAGAACAGGGCTCGTCGCTTGTTTGGCAACCATCGCAATTAAAATTCTCATCTTGTAAATTAGAATCTCGTATGTACGCCTAAGAAGTTGGTGGATTAGGTGTTCTCAATCTTAAAAATCTGAACATTTGAAGAACAAAAACTTTGGAAAACAATTTTCAGACTCTGTACATAAATCAAGACAATACCACAAACGGATCTCGTTGCTCAGTTCTGACAGTGCTTTATACATAGAGTTGCTGGAAATGGCAAAACCATTGATTTCTGGTGTGAAAATTGAGGGAAGGATATAATGGAAAGAAGATATGAGACACTGTACACATTTGCTTAGATAAAAAGACAGCTCGCTTCATCAATTTCTGCTGGAATCAGACATATCAGTACTGTTTAGAATGGCTCTGTCACACAGGGCCTCAGAACAGTTCTCTTCTATGCTCCTTGACTTAGTGCCAGAAGGAAGAATTGACGATGCAATCTGGATTTGACAGTTATCAAGCTCCTGCTTTGTAAGGTCAGCATATTTCACTATTAAAAACGGTCCCAGAATTATGAAGTCTCCATTGTCACCACTTTGAAAGCTCAATGTCCATCTACTTTTCAAAGTATTTTGTTGGCTTCTCTTGGATTTGTTCTCTCTGTCGCATTTAATCTGAAATTTCATAGATTCGATGAATGCGCTGTCTCCATGAGGATTCACCAGAAAGCTATGGCAAGGTTGTTGCGAAACCAGTCTTTGTCATTCACTCGGCAGCAGGATTACATAGCCAAACTCATTGACAAAAGAATATCAGAGAACAGGGAATTACTTCTGATTGCACAGTTCATACTGTGGAGAGAGAGATACGACTGTTTAGAGAGCACTACAAAGGATTGAATGAATTAGTTGAAGAGGTTGCATGTCAGTGGTATTTCTTAGGAAATAACATAATACAACAAAACTGGCTGTAGATTAGTTTGAGCATCATTTTTCATTTTTTTTTTCTCTTTATTTTTTTTTTTCATCTTACAACATCAATCCTTTGTATATCCATGGAAGGGTTACACCTCAAAACTCTTTCAAACCTTGTAACCAATTGAGGTTAATAAAATAAGAGCTTATTTTCTTACTAAATAAAAATGGTTGCCAGAAATTAGGGAATAACACTAGAATAGACTAATACGCTATTCTAGCAATAAGATCAAATAGAGAATTAGTGATGTACAAATAGTAATGTTTATATTATGTTGTATGATTGAGACTATGGTACTTTGCAATCATGTATACCTGTGCTTTGATACATTAAGGGCCTGTTCGGCCGAAGTACTGTTCACGTGGGAAGAAAAAAAATCACATGTAAACAGTAATTTTTAGTTCTATTTCTATGTCCATGTCCATTCCCAATTGGAGGCCGAACATGCCCTAATTGTTGGAAGTGCGCACCCTAACATAAATCTGACGCCTGACATTGAAGCACACTAGGTAGGTGTATATTATAATATATTATTTATCATTAAATTTTTAAATAATAAAGTTATATTTGGACATAATTTTATTATCTTATTATTCTTTTATTTAACTACTAATATTATAATCATTTATATTATATTATTTACATTATTTTAACAGTTATTATTATTTTTGTTTTTGTTATTTTTATTATTAACATTAATATCAATACTTTTTTATCATTATTTTTTACTATTCTAGCTTACCTTTTATCAAATGAATTTTCACTCTTATAGAATAGTACATAGTACTACTTTTTACTAATAAAAGAAGAGAGTTCAAATACCTCAAATTTTTTGCCTTCATTTTTAGAACTACCATAATTTTAAATTTTAAATTTTAATGTCAAAATAAAATTGTTAGATATGATCTATATTATTTTCTCCATGCACACATAAATAATCATGACATGTCAATTTTATTTGATTTAGTATCAAGGGTTTGTAAAAAAAACCACCAATGTAGATAAATTCTAGACGTTGATTTTTCAACTTATTGAATCATATAAAACAAAAATAAAAAATGATAATTTTTATGTGCATGTAGAGAAGATAAAATATATCGCATATTCACATTTAATAATTTTATTTTAACATATAAATTTTAAAATTTTCACGATGAAGACACAAAAAATAGATGTATTTGGACTCTCCTCATAAAATAATTTTGACATTTAGTGAATGATTTTAAAATTTTCATAATGCATATGGAGTCAATTTTATACAACTCGTAGTATTTTATTTTAAACTATATAGAAAATAATGTATATGTACAAAACATATTGAAAATAAATGATGTCAATTGACCATTTTTCTTCCAACATAGCTCTGCAATAGCGTGTGTACCAGTACAGGAATGAACCACTATGGACTGATTGTGATGACAAAATGAGGTCTAATGTGTATCCACCTTGGATTAGTTCCAGTGTTGATGCAAAGCAGGTGAGAGAGCAGGGTTGGGGTTTCGATGTGCGACAGCCGACAGGAGATGGGAACAAGTTGGAACTAGAATTTCGTTCCTTGAGGAAAAAGAAATTGAAAAGAATTCAGAGGTAAAATGAAGGAAAACGATGCCCGGCAAAAAAAGGAAAAAGAAAAAAGAAAAAAGACATTGGAGGTTGGTATTGTGTTACGGTACGACTATGCAGAGATGTTAGCAATGCTGACTTGAGATTTCTTTGCATATATAATTATATATAGTCCATGTGAGGAATGACAAAATTTAATGTAAGTTTTATCATTGAATAAATAACTTCAAACTTGAAACGATTCGTGATTATTGTCTTTTGATGGAACAACACATCACACATGACGCTTAATTGAAGGAAATAATCCCTAGTACCAAACTACAAGCATCATGCCTATAGCTTCTTTTCTATTTTTCAAACTACTAGCATCAGGCCTGATGCCTATAATTTTTTTCTATTTTTCAAACTAATAATCTAAGACGCTATTCTCGCAATTAGATCAAATAGAGAATTAGTGATGTACACAATAACAATATTTATTTTATTATATATTATGCTATAGAGTGAGGCTATGGTACATTGCAATATATATCGTTGTTTTGATACAACAATTGTTGGAATTGTTTTGATTTTCATTCAGCGTGCATCTTGACATAAATCCGACGTCTTATGTATCGAAGCATATTAGGTAGGTGTACATTATAAAGCATCATTGTCTCACTCATGTTATAATATATTATTTACATTAATTTTTTACATAATAAAGTTATATTTGATCATAATTGCTTATTATCTTATTATTCTTTTAGTTAAATACAAATATTATCATCATTTAACGGTTTGGATTTCAACGAAGTACATGAATTTTAACGGTTTGGATTCGTAGTTCAAATTAAATCCGATAGTCTTTTGGAGATGTACTTACCAATCCCTCTTAGTGAGCACATCACACTCTAGTTTTGCTCTTAATGAGCACATCCCTCTTACTGATTACAATTGTCAAAATTTTGGGGTTTATTTTGCAAACAATATTTTTTTCCTGCTTTTGATGTTATTTTAGTTAAATTGTTTCAGTCATGAAACGGTCTGTCAGCCTTTTTTTTCAAAAAGAAAAGAACAAAATTGTAACAGAGATTTTACTATTTCCATGCTTGGTCCTTGGCAAACGCAAAAGAGACTAGCAGAGTTTCATTTGTTGAATGGAAGTTTGACAGTTTGTATATATCATACGCTAGATCATAAAACTAGTGACGTAACCCATTTAATGATAAGTCATCAATTGGTAAATCGGACTCCACCATCTTTAGTTAATTACCACCCTCCAGTAATTTCGGAGTTGTAAAGATCACATGTGATTTTCATATTAAATAATTGTGGAGGGGACTGAAATTTACTACTCCAAGGAAATTTGTTATTATCATAACATTATTAAAAAAAAAAGCATGGACAACATTACCCTCACTTAGTTCTTTACTCAAGTAATCAATTACACCATTGAGTACCCCAGATTTGTTTCCTAAAGGATTTTTCCTAGACTTGTTGGACATTTTTATTACTCCAGATCAATTTGATTCCGACATAAATACTATTGTTTTAGCATTTAATTAGATGGTATATTCTATGCCATGTCACCTCTAGTATCAATTATTCAATTTCTTTTTCTTTTTTTTTAGTTATCTTGATCCGAGGGTTGTGTTAATTACTTCTCTCCTTAAAATTGTATTTAATATCGTAATGTAATTCATAAAATGATATCTCTTTATAATTATTTTGTAGAAGTTTTCACATAATTAATTATAGTTGGTTTCTATTATACACAGTTTAAATGTTTTGAAAAAAAAAATCTATTTATTTGTTCTAAATTCAACTACAAGTAAAATTTATTAACATCAATTTCATCATATTTATAATTCCATATTTCTCCAATCTCATATTTTTTTCTGAAATAAGTTGGAAAAATCTCTAGTTCAGATAATATTTGAATTTGATATTGAATTTTAATGACAGAATACATATGGCGTTTTTCATCAATGTAAAAACAAAAATAAAATAAAGAATAATACTTGCAAGCAATGTTATAAAATGCGGTTTCTATGCGGTATGCGGAAGGTCACCGCATACTACATATACAGTATGCGACCGTATATGCGGATTTTAAAATAAGAATTCATATATATATAAACCAGTATGCGGTAATATTCGGTATTATACGGCCAAATATGCGGTATAAAATGTGCGGCCGAATATGCAGTAGTAATGTGCGGCCGAATATGTGGTCGAATATGCGGAACCACATATATTGACCGCATATAGATTTCTATGCATATTGCAACCGCATACGCATATGCGGCCGCATAAACCGCATTTTATTACACTGCTTGCAAGCACATCAAAATAGAAAATGTACCAAAACAACATCGCAATACGAACTGGACTATGGTACTTTATGACGTAAGAGCATTATTTTACTTGAAGTTTGTATCTCTTTACTTAAAGTCAAACGATCTATCTGAATCGTTTAACTTATTCTCCAGGTGAAATTGTGTCTAGAGATCAAATTTTATATATATTTTTTAAATACCTTACTATTTTTCAATAGGTACAGAATATGTATTTTTTAATGGTCCAGAAACTTTCATATTCATAGATTTTTAACCTAAAAAAAATAAAAATAAAAATCATAAAATATTTTCATACATAAAATATTCCAAAAAAATGAACAGTTTGGATCAAGCGTTTGAACTTTAAAAACATACGAATATAAAGTACAAAAAGGCATTTACTTTATGGAATTCACATCCTCCCAGGTACCTGAAAAGGAAATCTTTTATAATTAGCGGATCCTGACAGTTCTTATTAACTCGGCACGAATCTCAAAGCTCAATATTTGTGCAGATCAAGCGAGCACAGATCATCAAATAAATCAGATAGTTCCAAACGGGCATCAGATCGATTTGGGTCCGACACCCATCAAACGCGCCCCACTTTCATAATGTAGACATAACTAACAGGGATAAAATTGGCAATCAAATTAAAATTTTGAACGTTTATTTTTTTATTGGAAATTTTGAACGATTTTGTGTTAGTAACAACTTATGTTGTGTGAATGCCAATTTCCAATTGGAGTGCTAGAACTGTTGTTAGATGTTGTAAGTGCCTAACTAAAAATTTCTCAATAAATAATTGGTATGGTGATGTAGACAACCGGTACCAAAGTCCGTAAGTAAATTGGGAACCACAAGATATTAAACTAGCGGTCCATTGTGTCAGTCGAAAATTGAGGAGATCTCTACGCAAACATTTGATTTTTTTTTAAAATTAAACTCAGAGAAGAAAGCGCTCAATTTGACATCATGTATGATGTGTCATCGACTAAGACAGTGGTTAGAAATTTTTTAAACGAATGCATTTCATACGGAGACATCTCAGCACCAACTTTTACTGTACAACTTATGTTCAATTTTGAACATTTTCAAATCCTATAATAGCTACCTCAATAATAATTATATCTAAGCTAAATATTTAAAGACATAATCATTTAGTTAAGAAACTGATATATTTATTAATGACTCTAAATTTATATCTTCATATGTTGTACTTAATTAGTAAATAGTGATGGATTACGATTGATATGACCAATTTAATTATATTCTCAGCATATATATTTCCATACAATTCATCAAGCAAACACGTCTTCGTTAACTACAATATATAGTATATTTAACGATATATTGCGAAATGTTAGAAACAATTACCAAAACTTTTTAATGAATTAACATGTACGTCAATGATATATTAATTAAAATTTGTAAATTCAGAGAATCCATTCCTTTCATTTTATTGCTATTTACTGTTAAAAAATATGAATTTGTAAGAAAGAACCAATATTTTTATTTTATATTATTTGAATTTTAAGTGACTGTATATTATTGTTGATGAATTTTGTCAGTTCATTAAATAATTAGATATTTGTTCTTAACATTTCAAAATATATTGTTACCATTAGCCTATTATTATAGCCACTGGAGATATGTTTGTGTGATTCTACGGAACTGACATTGTCAATAATCATTGATCTTATTATCCCACTTTTTGGTTAATAGGTATTATGATACTCTTTTTTGGGTAAAAATTGGATACTTGTTGGAAGTAAAAGTCATCCAAGTATCCAATTATTTGATATTTATACACAGCTCTCTAATTTGAATTTTGAACATACCGTCTTTCATACAGAAAACATTGTCTTTGTCACTAGATTAAATTCTAATTTTCAGTATTACAATACTTGATACAATTTTTTAGTGTTTCTTAACATTTAACTATATACAATTAATTTAAGTAATTATTACAAAACTCAATATATTTAAATTTTTTTTGAAGAAGAAATGTAAAGGTCACGTCTTCAGATTCTATTAATTACGACACGGTGTCAATTTTACAAGGTTTTATGTAAAAACTCAATATATTCATGATAGAACCGAACTAGAGTACTGGACTGTATAAAAATTGAACAGCACAGCAGTCCTTTTCTATGTATAAAAAAAAAAATCTTCACTTGTTAGATTATATTTTGGGAGACTGGTCGCCTGACCGCCTCCATCGTTTTGCTAAATATTCAGGGAGTAATTTTGAATGGCGAGAAAACGATTCCAATTTTGTTTGGCTGTACTGTTCTAAGTGTTACACGTGTGAAAAAAAAATTCACATTTTAATTCCTCGCGTAAAACCGATACAGTTAGAAGTTTAAACTCATTATCAGAAAGCAAACTTCAAAACTATTTTAATTCCTTCCAGTACTTGAAAAGTTGAAATTCTTGCTAAATTGGCTGACCTATACAAATCGTTGATTTGCTCTGGAACTGTGTAGTTAGTTTGAGATTGTCCGTCAAGAAATCAACATTTCGAATTGAGATCGTGGGATCTTGTTTTGCTTGTTTAGATCATCCGATTCAGCACAAACAAAATCAAATTTATTTTGATAACGTCATCAAAAAGCCTTCCCTAAATGGCATTACTAAGGTTGATCTGACATGCTCGGTTTAGATCAGATGGTCCAAGCTCAAAACCACGAATTCGGAACCTGGCACGAATCTCAAAATATATATTTGATTGAATTTGGTCTGACTGAAATTAATCTGAGCCGTCCGTTTATGTATATTGTAACTCAGCTACATACCTGAGAGAGAGACTCTAAAACCACCACCTCAAAATCCAACACCCCACCCCACCCCACTGCCCACCCAAACAACCACCCCAATTTGAAACCTGTAGGTGCCCAATAAAAGTTTCATATTAGTAGTATATGACAAAGCATCAATCTATCATTTGATTCACGGTGCTTAATTAATCACTAGTAGAATATATATATATATATATATATATATATATATATGAGTAGAACTAGGGTGCTCCTAAGTTCATCCAACCTCTTGTGAACTTGACTCTAAAATATATCGAATCGACTTTAAACAATGAATCCAAACTGTTGAAATCATTATATCTAATGATTGATGTGTCTATATGTAAAAAATTTTAAGTTTCGAATTAATTTAATACATAGTCAAGTGGTCAAAGAAGTCTAAAAATAAATCCATTAAAATTAATTTATAAATCTTAAATTTTTGACCACTTGACTCTATATTAAATTAATTCGAAACTTTAAAATTTTCACATGTAGACGCATCACTCATTAGGTAGAAGGGTTTCAACAGTTTGGATTCATCGTTTAAAGTCGATTCGATATATTTTAGAATCAAGTTCACAAGATGTTGGGTGAATTTAGGAGCACCCTAGTTCTACTCTCTCTCTCTCTCTCTATATATATATATATATATATATTTACACAGAAAATGAGAAAATGATTGAAGTAAAAATCTCTTCCTTCACGTTCCTTGCGTTTACATAGTATCTCTCATTAAAAAAAACTAAAGAGAGGAACACAGCAGATGTCATTCCAGCTGCAAAATCGTTCCTATCCTAAAACTGCACAACACAAATCATTTGAAGAAAGAACAAATTAAAAAATAAATAAACTTACAATCATTTTTTTTTTTTTTGTGATAATATGAACTTGACAAATCAAATTGAATTACAGCGCCAAGAGGAGCAATTACTGCTCCCCATCTCGGAGGTCCTTAACAACTCCTCGAGGTACTCTGTTCCCAAATCCTCCAATTCAACCACGCTTCGCATCTCCATTTCTCTCCCCTTATTTCTCTTCCCCCCTCCTCTTTTCCTCATAGAATGCCTTCTCTTCAACTCCAAGACCGGTGATCCCGTGTCACCACTCATAACTCCCTTCAGAGACTCGCGAACTTTCTCGACGGGAAAATTAAGCACTGCCATCGATCCACGCATGGCGAAAGCAGCCTGATCATAAGCTAAAGCGGCTGCCTCGGCACTGTCAAAGGTTCCTAACCAAACTCTGACGCCATGTCTGGTGGAATCTCTTATCTCAGCAGCGAATTTGCCCCAAGGCCGACGTCTCACGCCACGATAGCACCTGCCTTTAGGGCTAGCTGTTGAACTTTCTTCAATCTTTTCGCATTTTGGGGAGCGAGATGCGGCCTCTGTTTCTTCTTGTTCTTCTTTCGTCAGTCTAGGGCTCGTCTCGGCCGTTGCCAACATGTCAAGGAGCATCATCTCGTCGGAGTCATTTGGGTTGAAAGGGAGAGGAGTGTAATCGCCAGAGAAGTTCATTTATTCCAGATGTTTGAGTTTGTTCTGATTTGTGGATGCTCTGTTTGCTCTGCTTTTTACACTTGAAATGTTGGCGCTCATCCCCTTTTATACTTGTGGAGAAGAAGGGAAGCATTAAAAGTTGAAAGAAAAACATATTCATATATACCCTTTGAAGTTTTGTTGTAAAGGTGGTCATAATCTACCAGCTAGTACGTGGCAATTGACAAGGGCACATTTTCAATTCTCTTAAAAAATTATAAAAAACGAAACTTCAAATTGTATGTGTTAGTATTTAATTTTAACTATAATTATTTCAAATAATCTCAATAGTTTTTTTTTCTCTTGAAGAGTTAACTGAAAAAGTTAATGATAAAGGGATCGACAATTGAAAATTTTGCTGGGAAAGAATTTTGAATTGGTCCTAAAGGAATAAAATAATATACAAATCATCTGGTGTTCTTCCTATATGAGTTTTGAATTTGATTGAATTTAGTATTTAAATAATTTCAATAATCTAATGTTCTTAAACTGCTACTAAATAAAAAAAATTATGATAAAGAAAGAGGTCAAAAGTTAAATTGAAAGGATTTCGAATGGATTCTAACATAGCAAAACAGTAAACAATTCATAAGTGTTCAGGTTATATGAGTTATATTCAATTTATATAAATAAAATGTTCGATTTACACTAAATTAAATTTGTGTTTATGATAAACTTATTCGGTTCATGGTAACAATGATGTTATCAATGTAGGTAAAACATAAATATTTTCATAAAAAAATAATATTGATTTGTATTAATTTTGACTAACTCCTTTGAAAAAAACATGTTTTTTTTTTTTATTTATCTTCACCTTACTTATAATATATGGAAATTATTTAAACTCTTACTATATAGAGAAATGCTGTTTGAATAAGTAATTGGTAAGGCGAGAGAAAAAACAGAACTTGTTAGAAGAAGTCTAGGAACAAATAAGTTAGTAATAAGAAAAATATCTAATTCTGTGGTGTATTTAAGAAAAGATTTTGACTTGGGCAATAGCGCCAAAAAGCGAAGTATAAAAACTAAAAAAGAAAAGGGTTTTATTTTCTAGAAACATCCCAATAAGATTTAAAAAGAAAAAAGAAATGCCTTCGGTTCGGTTTATTTTATTTTTTTTATTTCTTTTGTATTCGGTTCGGTTGAAAAGTTGCCCCGGTACATGGGATTTAGGATTTTGTCCCACCAGTAAGAAAGTCTAGCACGTGGGTCAATCAAGCACGGCGGCCCGGTCAAATATGGATTCGGATTAATGTGCTGGATCTGCTGTGGCAATGGAGTGTGTAATCTTTGCTTTGTAAAATTACTAATCAATTAACCGACACTGTTTAAAACATAGAAAAATTGTTTAATACTAATCTTATTATTTTCAAATATATGCTTTTCTCAATATTATAGAACAAAAAATTAAAAATAGTATAAGTGTCTAACAAAACAGCACATTGTTAGACTTGTTTTCATAAATTGTATATTGTATGTTTTAATTTCTTCAATATGCATCTTGCCCTTTAAAATGCATGATGATGCTAGGATTTTCTTAGCCATTATTTATTAATTAAAAACATCATTACAAAATTTTTTGTAACTAAGTATTAAACTGACAACTTTTCTCACCAATATTTTACACAATGCACAAACTATCACATATATTCATACAACACAACTAAGAAGGTTTTTGTTGGTTTATTTTTTCCTTTATTAATTTTTTGGTATTAGAAAGTATACAAGGTTGTGATTTTCATCTAACAAATTTTGTCATCTGCTTTCATGAATCATTATTGGCACCAAAAAAAATATTAAGCAAAATGAAAATAATATTAGTGAAACTGTGAAACCATCTGATTTAGGTCCCAAGCAACAGAATACCCAGTAGGGTTCAGAGACACATAAGATCTTGATCCTTACTCAAAACTGTCTATCTATTACCATATTGATGACATCAAAATATAAATTCCTCACCAGTTGAGAGTAGTTCCAATGCCCATCGGACCTACCTTTTTCGATGGGTGAAATGACCATCAGATCTCCATCAAGATGCGTGCCAACTCATTATAATCCGTACAAATATTTTTCAGTTTCCGTGCGCACAAATCTCAATGATAATCGTACGGTGTTAGAGCTAATTGAACCTAAAAGTAGGCCCATCGGACCTACTCTCTTTGAAAATGCATATGCTTCTATTTTGTTTATTGAGAGAAAGCACGTGGCTCAGCAATCTTGGCCTCTTGGGTGATCGATAAACGCTTAAAACTCAGAACTCGTCACCCACTTAATTTTCTCGGAAATTTCCCATTTGTGCATAGTTTATTGTTATTGCATTGCGAACACAATAAAAAATTGTTAAGGTCGAAGGAGACAGTCATATTATCAGGTCTATTTCATTAAATATATGTAATAAATTGGGTTTCATTAAAAAATTATATCCCCATTCTTATGTTAAGGTCGAAGGCGACAGTCATATTTCATTTGTGCATAGTTTAATATTAGTTTTCTAATTACATAATTTGTCTCCTTTGACTAAATACATCTATTTTATTTGTAAAAATTTAAATTTAGTTAAAATATACTCACTATATATACAGCCACACGATATGTTACAAATAAAATTGAATATACTGTCTTTTAGTGTTTTTCATTATTTCCTTATTTTTTTTCTTCTTCGCTTCTATACATATCACTCTACATCAGAATGGAAATTTATTTTTTTTATTTATTTTCTTATTTCTCATTTCTTTATTTCTATAAATACCATCCCACAACACATGAAAATCTAAAATATATTTTCAAATTTTGTTTTTATGTAGATCACCCCAGGAAAAAATCAAGAATATGTTTCCAAATTGTGGAGAACATCGAATATCAATCTTGCCGCACATGCCAAATTATTTCTATCTTTCAATGTTTTTTGTTAAAATTTTTAATTTAGACAAATCCATGGCAACACAAAACGAGAAGTTTTATGCAATTTTTTTTGTTCTAACTTGTAAGTAATCTATTTTGTTGAGTTCAAGTTTCCGGTTAGTATTTGTGAACTTGAAAGCATTGTATTTTGCTTCATGTTATTGAACAATTTAATGCTTTCTTTGTGTTTGATGAAATACCTGAATAAAAATGATATAGAATTTTGTGCAACTTTTGTTGTTCCAACATGCAAGTAATCTACTTTGTTTGTGACTTCGATTTTTCGGATAGTATTTGTAAACTTTAAAACGCTATATTTTGCTTCACATTATTGAACAATTTAATGTTTTTTTTTGTGTTCGATGACATGCCTGAACCAAAATGGTATATGAACTATTCATTATAGATCTAAGGATTAACACTTAGATTATTCATTTATTATTGGTATGATTGGATATATGCTTCACCCAACTCAAAACTTTCTTTGTGCATTAATAGGATTTCTTAATTTACATTAGAAAAATAAATTGAATCACAATTTTTCATGATTAATGCTGGTTATTATGTTTCTATCATTTATGTAAGATTCCAATTAAAATTAAAAACCCAACTAGCGCCGGCTATACAATATTTCATAAAAAGTTGATATGTTCAGTTTTAGAAAAATTTGATATTTAGATATATTTGATATGTCATACATCAACACTTGCATGCATAGGTATTTATACTTGCACTCATTAGCGGTAAATTTGCAGTTCTTAATGGCATGCAAGTATTATTTGATATTTTATAAAATAATAAATACAACGTTTTAAGTCATTTTTGGAACCAAATTTTAGATTTAAAACTCAAAATTTATTCATTATTAAATTTAGCATTCTTAGCGCATTCACTTTAAAAATTAAAATATGTATTGCGGAAAGTTGAATTTTTAAAGTATAGTAGAAACTATAAAATAAAATACATCACTAAAACATGCTTAGAATTATTGACAGTGGAAAACATAATATTAATATGGTACTTTATTACATACTAGTATTGTACCGTGCGTTGCAACGGACACATGTTATGTGATAATTTATTTTTATATAAAATAACATATTTTCATTAAAAATAGACTAAATAACATATTAAATGACATATATTAGTTTTATCTTTTTGTATATTTTCATAAAAAAATCTCATATAAAATGATATATTAAATGACAAATAACATTCCATAAATAATATAAATAGAAAGAAATGAAGACATGACCATTCAATTATCAATCAACTCAAAATTCCATAAATGACATTTAAAAAATAGAAATATATCATGACCAATTAGAAAAATGATAAAATTTGCATGTAGAGAGTATATGTAGCGAGTACGTGTCTAAATAAATTTAGACTTCTACACGTAAAAAAACATTAAATAGATTCATTGAATCAGAATATTTGACCAGAGGGCTAATATCGAATCCAAAATTTCATCTTTTAATCCAAATCATTGACAGATCGGAACATCTACATGCTTAATATAAGAATGAAAATAAGTATATAAAGGTTTTCATAATCTATAAAGAGTTTTTTTCTAAGACGAATTTTTATTTTTAGAACAAGATTTGAGAAATAAGTTTAGTTCAATTTAAGAAACAACAAAAGACAAGCCAAAAGCCAGATGACCTGACATATGGCATTGAGAGAATGATGAGTATTTTGGGTATAGGATATTTGCTATAATATGATACTCGTTTTACTTTTAAATTTATAATCCTTGATACTCAATTAAAAGGTTGATTGCAAGCGCACAACCGATCAATGTAGTACTTAGGGTATCGGTCCAAGGGATAAGGGGAGACTTCAATTTTTACCTTAAAGAATAATTTCAGAATTTTTGTTTCAAAGTTTGTTTTAAAATTTTAATTTCTAAAGTCCTAAAGTTGGCGGGTTCAATACCCAAAGAGTTGAAGGTTTAAACAATAAAAACTAAAAAAGAGTAAAGCTAAGTTAGGGTCTAACAAAGATTGGAGAATTCTAGGGGCTTTCGGTCTACAATCCCTTATTTAATCCTATCTATTTGGTTTATTTAAATTCATGCTTGATTTGATGAGGTTTCTAACCTAATATATTAAAAAGGGTCACTTTCGTGAATTAATAACGTGCCTAGATAATTTGGACTTCACCGATCGGTCTATCACCCTAGCTATCTAGGTTATGAAGCTCTTGTTAGTCTATCCTATCCTTAGATATCGGTATTTCACCCTTAGGTTCTTCATACCGATATCCAATTCAATTCTAGATGTCCTAATTAGGGTTTGATTTCACTTTTGGGTCCATCACCAAATACCTAACTTTAATTTTTGTAGTTCCGGTTTAGATTAAAAGATGGTGTTTCTCTAACCTAAATCCTAATGACTTTGTGACACAATTTATACTATCATATATGATCCTAAGCTACTTTGGAGTCTAAAAGACCTAAAGCGGGATAACTACAATTCAAGCACAAATCATGCGAACCACAAAGAATAAATCACCAAAAATTAACAATCAAATCAAACAATCATAATAAAAACAAATAACCAAATAGAATAGAATTAAACAAGTTCATGCATTGACCTAAACCCCTAGAGAGAGAACTACTCTCTCTTGGAGAGATCCATTACAAAGTTTGGCAAAATAAAGGGAAATGAATTAAAGAAATAAATTACACCCTTTGTTGAATCAAAAACCTCAATACTTGCCGGAATCTCCTTTGAATATTCTCCTTCTCCTTCCTTAGCAAACACCTTGAACTTAGAGAATTTTCACAGAAATTTGGATGGAAAGAGCACCAAGAGATGAGGAGAGAGATGTGAATTGTTGATGGAAAGATTGATAATTGGATGGATGGATGGATGGATGGCGAGATGGATGGATGGAGGGATGATGGGATGATGATTTGGATGGGAATGAACCCTCCCTTTTATAGCAAGAGATCATGCCTAATAAAGATGATTGAATGTAGGACTAGTGGGGTTAATGGGTGTTATTTTTGGATTGCTTTCCCATGATGTTATGTCCAATCTTAGCTGTAAAAACGTGTCCATGATGTGCCAAAAATAGAAAAACTGTCAAACCGTGTAATTTTGGCTTTCTGCGGATTTAATACGTCCACACTGGATTTTACATTCCGAATTTGGATTTTCTTCCTTCATGAAAGTTGTAGATATTCTCGTTAGCTTTCCGAAAAGTGGTCATACGCTCAAAACGGAGTTCGTATGAGAGAATTATGCTCAAAATACGAAACTGTGTCGGAAGCTGAAATTTCGGCCGAATTGAGTGCGTCCGCACTGGCTTTCACTGCGTCCGCACTGCGCTCGGACTTTTCCTGTGCGCCCAGAATGCGGTCCGCATCGATATCCGTGCGTCCGCACTGGCACGGATTTTGATGAAAACCTTATTATACCTTAAAAAGATTGGCACATGCCCAGAAAATCCATCCGCGTACTTATTTTGTCCGTATCAGAATCCGTGTGTCCGCACTAAGCTCTGGAAGGCCGTATTTTGCCTTTTTTCGTCATTTTCTGCAATTTAAAACAAGTATAGGCAGTAACTTGATTTAAGGTGTAATATATGACATTTATATTCTATAATACAAGATATTTAGAGTATTTTCAGAATAAAATCTAGATCGAACATGTGTAAATGTTTGTATATTTTATGCCTATCAGAGAACACCTCCAACAACTGACTCATAATGTTACACTTTTGATTTTCACCATCTGTGCCAATTGCTCTGTGTCTGTGTTGGAGACGTCTAGCGAAACATTAGTATCTAGTATCATCTTGTGATGCAAAAATAAATATATATGTGTAAATGTTTATGTATAACATATCTAGTATTTTATGTTTAATATTTCATGTGTACGAAAAATTTTTAAAAATAAAAGCTAAACTTAATAAAAAAGTTTACATAAGTTTTAAAAAAAAATTGGAGAATTTTGCGGGAGATAAAAACAGAGAGGACGAGATAATTTCTCTAAGTTCATATTTGGTTGTGGAGTAAAATTACTCCGAATTAAATTTCTTACTCCGACTTAAGACGGATTAAAATAATCATGTTTAGTTGGAGTTTGGTTAAAGTTTGATAGAGTAAGCTAATAAAGAAATAAATTATAACATAATGTTACTCTAACTGTGAGATCCACAGATAGAGCAACTTAATATGAATTCATTCAAATGTTACTCCATTTTACTTCTTCAAATTTACTTTCTGTTGAACTCTTTAAAAATAAAGTAAAGAATTTACTCCACCTCTTGTTTCAAGATCAAACATGACCTAAATGGAAAAAAGCATCTAATATATGTTGCTCAACAGTGACTCTAGTAGTACCAATAGCAACCAGATTTCGAAAAAAATAATAGCGCCTTGGCAATTCAAATTCACCGATGCAAAATTTCTGGCACTATATCTGTTGTGAATCACTGATAATTGGGTCCCAGGCGCGGCAGCAATTTCAGATTGGTACTCTGTTCATAGGGACCACTTGAATCAGTGACTCGTAACAAGAATTAAATTAGAGAACCCGAAAAAAAAATAATAACCATGATTATTCATATAACAAACATCTGATGTCACCTGGACGACAGATTCACGTTTCCGACATTGTGCGTAGTCACAACTACCTCATGCCATCTCTCTATAAAGTGAATTCATATCAGAATAGTTCTGTTTGGATCTACACCGTTCAATCATAATTGTACGACTATTAAAATAGCTTTATGCTTTCCAGTTCCACCTTGGACCGGATTAGTTCGGATTATGATCGGACGACGGTAATTCAAATAGAAATATTGCACCTTAGAAGATATGGATTCTCTATGAATTCGGATCCCCCAGGTACATGAGATGCAATAATTAAATCCGAATTATTCTTTTGATTTAGCATTAATCTCAAAATAGATCCTCTATAATTTTTATAGGCCCCGCATTGAGTTTGATTCGGCTGAGATTAAGGGAACATGCACTCCCTCTCTATTTGATGCGATTTTTCTGTGTGTGTTCATTACGGATATATTAGAGATTATGTTTAATTGTTTTTTAAATTAAAAAATAGTTTATTTATATCCCGTTTGATAATATAAGTCATGGTTTAAATTGATTTGTCTGAATAAGTAAAATGTTGGAAAATAAATTTTCGTCTGTGGTAGTATTTTTTTTTACCGACTGAATAAGTGTAGAGTAAACTAATTTGTCTGAAAAAATTATTCAACTACAGTTATTATTTTATCTTATTTCTCGTATTCTTACTCATTATTTGACTATTTAAGTGTGCAGTAAGATGTATACTTTACATCTTACTTCATGATCACAATTAAATAGTGTAAAAACAATATCGTTGAAATTAATGTACGAAAATACTATGAGAAAAATCTCTTTTTTTTTTTTTTTTTTGAAAACTTGGTAGTGGCTACTAAGATTAGATTAATAGATTTGCTTAGTACATTAGTTCCTAATTATTACCATGCTAGTTCGGAGCAATTGCTCTGTTATTTGTAATAGCATACCCCAACCCCTGTACACCCTTTTTCTTACAAAAATTTAACCACAATTGAGCATCTTCAACCGCTCTGTTCCCCACTATCCACGGTGGAGTCTTCTTGTCTCGAAAGATTAGTTCATTTCGTTGTCTCCAGAGGGACCACAACACTGCCATGAAAGTAGAGATCCAAATTTTGAGCCTCTCCAATTGTCTCGAAAGATTAGTTCATTTCGTTGTCTTGAAAAATCTCTTTCAATTGTTTACGAGTCATTGTGTTATCTTAGAATATTGAGCCTCTCCAACAAAACAAATTTTGAAAACATTGTTTTATATGAAATAAAATAAAAGTAATAATCATGTATAAATTTGGATGGTACAATCAGCACTGACTTGCAAGCATCATACATCACATTACTTATTTTGTATTATATAACAGATCATAGTGAAAGCAACATAAATATATATAATCTTAAGAAGAGATATTATCCAACAATAACTTACCTTAATAATCTTAATATTTTTACGAACTAATTCAAAATAAAGCCCAAAATAAAAAGAATAAGTTTATTTAAATTTTATTAAAGTACTGATCACATTTTTTATTAAATTTAACTTTCGTCTGATTTAAATCCTTTTGATGATGTCCAAAACATGTACCAAATATAATCTATAAATGTGCATTGTACAATCATGTCTGTTTGTTCACACTACTTTATTTCAAATCAAAACAAGTTATTTGGGGAAAAAAATTGATAGGTTCTATTCGTACGGATCGACACATATATATATAAACAATAAAATAAGCTTCTTCGAGAATTGATTGTAATTAAATAACTTTCGTGGCCTATGAAAATAATATGTATTTAATTTAAATTAAAAGAATTATTTGTTTCTAACTTGCAAAAAACAACATAAGATACGAAACGGACGTAATACTGGTGTTTCTGTGGTGGTGTTTCCGTAAGCCCCTTTTTTACTTTTTTTTTTCCAAAATGATTAAAAATCTAGAAAAAAAAAATTAGAGGGGCATTTAAAAAATCGCATTACTTTAACTGTCAAGATAGTGGTGGGCCCCACTCTGGGGACATTTAATTTGGCTGCAGCTACGACTTGGTAGCCATTCGTGCTGCGGACACGAAATACTTTCTTTTCTGCATCTTCTTCACCGAGGCCACACACAGCCGCATAAATTGTTTAAAGATATGCTCGACAGCAGCAGCCTGTGTCAAGTGTATAAATTCCGGCATTTTTATTCATAACCAAAAAAAATATATATATATTATTAATAACTGCTACTCCAAAATAATTTTATCCATGTCCAACCCGCCTCTCTACGGGGTGGTTTACCCCCTCACCAACCCGTCCTCTGGGGGGCGGTTTACTATTTTTTTTTTTTTTTTTGCGATGATGGATTATTTATAATTATGTTTATAATTTATGTATTTTGTAATATTATGTATTTATTTATATTTTTAATACGATCGTATTTTATGATTTGTGAATAGTTTAACAATAACACATGATATGGATAGATAACAATAATTGTTTTGTAATATTATGTTTGTTTGAGCAGATTTAATTTATTACTTGAATTTTAAAAATAAAGATTTGAATACATAACACATGATATAGATAGATAACAATAATTGTTTTTTTTTTATCTAAGCAATGCACTGATGCTCATTAAAAAAATATTAGTGTGATCTCATTGTCTATGCCAAAACACCTGTCATTTTTATCCATGCCCATCGAAACTTACATTTCGCCAACTCTGCCCATCAAAACAAAATTCTGTTAAAACTGCCCAAACCGGCTCAATTTTTTTTTGAAAAAAGTTATAATTTAGAAATTTTTATATGTTTCTTTGAAATTAGATAGAAAAATATATAATCCGGATCAATATTTTTCAGATCAGGTTTTTTTTCGCGGCTGTAAGAAAAAGTAAAATATTTCATTTTGTGTTATTAGAAAAAATAAAACGACCATAACTTAAAAAAAAATGAAATGGATCAAAGGTCGGAAACATCGTTTTTTTTTTAACTTTAAACGGCCATATCTTTTGCTAGGAAAGTCGGATTTACGCGTATGACTCCAATTCGGAAAGGGGAGAAGGAGACGGTGGTGACCGTCATCTCGGGATTTATCCGAGGTTAGTGCCTCAAAAAACGTCGTTTAGTGCCTCAAAAATTAAGTTTAAAATTTTTAGTATCTTAATTGAATTTTTTTATGTCAAAAAATACTTTTCAGCACCGAGAAATGAACCAGTAGCAAGTGCAATTGCCACAGGAGAAGTCTCATACAAGCATTTTGTCTTCTGGTTTGATTTCAAAGACTGAAATGTATATGCTCTAGCAATCATGTAATTATAATATAGTTTACTAGTTCCGTTAATTCTAAGAAGCATAGGCGTCTCTTAAATAAAGACAAAGGAATAAATCATAAAATCATAATGGATATTTTTTTTAATAAAGGGTATAATGGATATAAAATGAGTAAAGGGTATAATGGGTATATTTTTATTTTTTTTAATAAAGGGTATAATGGATATTTTACAAATTTAAAATAAGCTTTAACAGACAAAGGGATTAAAATGAGTAAATTTGTAAGTGTTTAAAGTTTAGAAGAATAAATATGATATTATGAAGTTTAGACATGAAATATGTAATATTGACAAATCATAAATCATAAAATCATAAAATCCATCGTATTAAAAATATAAATAAATATATAATATTACAAAATATGATATTATGAAATCATAAATCATAAATATGATATTATCAAGTTTAACCTTGTATTCAGACGTTATTTGATTATTTTGTTAACTTATGTTTTAAACTATTCACAAATCATAAAATCCATCGTATTAAAAATATAAACATACATTTTTGGACTGGTGACCAAAAATGTATGTTTTGTGATTCCTTAGAGACCATAGACCATTTATTTGTTACTTGTCCATTTATTGCTTCTTTATGGTCATGGATAGCCAATTATAATGATTTTGTGTTTAATTGTAGTCATATCTCAGATCTTTGGTTGTTAGATGCTTGTATACCTCTCAAGGATAGCTTATTAATAGAATTGGTTAGGTCTGCTACTATGTGAACAGTCTGGTTAACCAGAAACAGTATATGTTTTAATAATTATGTTGTCCCTTCTTTAGCTACTTTAGGTTCTAAAATTATTGCCCTTACTACCTACTGGTGTAGATCCAACAATGATGAGTCTTATTTCAAACTTAGTTTAATTTTCTCTTTTGATGTTACTGACCTGACCCAGGCAGGCAACCTTATCATCCTCTCGGGGACTGATACGTCTCGGGGGGGGGGGGGGGGGGGGGACACCAGCAGCTGGGATTCCGAGGCAGATCCCTCACTTGGACTAGAGGGGTCGGATCTGGAGGAATACCTTAGAGATAAAGCTGAGTATGATGCTATTGATGCAGCTTTCTTCCAGTCTCAAGATCTGACCAGTTCCCAGACTGCCTACTGGTTTTCATGTTTACTTTCTTATTTCCTGTAGTTTGGTTCTGTTTTGCTTGGGTTGCTCTTAGTTTGTCTCTACTATCTGTGCTTATTTTGGTTATCATCTCAGCTTGTTTTGGAGATGTTTAGCATATCTGGACTTAGTTAACTATGTGTACTATGCTTGTAATGACTCTATTATGTTTCTAATGAAACAGGTGGTTTTTTACCACTTTTTCAAAAAAAAAATAAACATAATTATAAATAATCCATCATCGCAAAAAAAAAAAAAAAAAAAAAAAAAAATAGTAAACCGCCCCCCCAGGGGGCGGGTTGGTGAGGGGGTAAACAGCCCCCTGGGGGGGCGGTTTGGACATGGGTAAAATTGTTTTGGGGGAGCGGTTATTAATAATATATATTTTTTTTGGTTATGAATAAAAATGCCGGGTATAAATTGTTTAATTTCAGGTATTAGGACTAATCGTAGTAAATATTATTTTAATATTGTTATAAAAATTAGTTAACCTCAAGTCAAAGGTATTTCTCGATAGAAAATTAGGTCAATTTTGGGATGACACTAAGTAGATTTATATGAGCAAATTATAATTGGTTTGACATTTTTTTTTTATTATTTTCGATTGGATCCGTTCGACACAGATTAAGAAATTTACATCTGAACCCGAACAGATCATACGTAGAACCTACTTGATCCATATAATATGATTGCTTCTTTTAATTAATACAGAAGTAATTTATAAGTTTTAGTGCGTAATAAATTATAAATGGTTACAGGTTTTTCAAACTAAATTTAAAAAACACAATTCATTGAATCAGACGGATTCGGAAACAATAGTTTTAGATCCGTATCCTACTCATTTAACCCTCGAATAAGTATGAATCGGGTCGGATCTAAGCTGAGTGAGAAATTAGCTCCCCAGGATGACACTGTAAATACTCAATACGCATCGATCATTATCGTAACAGGAAGCGTGGAAAAAAAGTTTATTAAAAATCTCACTTATATGCACATGATGCAATGAACAAAGATGCAATTCTGAACATTTGGAGAAAAAAGGTTTCTCACAGCTGGCAATGCAAGCTCGATCCATCGCTTATAAACATTATTCTTTTGATTTTAATTTTTAAACATGTGCTTTCAGCATTCAATTAAGAATGTGCAATATCATCTATGTTGCAAGATTACTGGTGGTAGGTATTTCAGCACTAATTAGACCTTGGGAATCATTAGTGGCTTTTCAACTTTTCAAAAAGTAATAAAATATATGTATCAAAATTGAATTTTTATTATTAGTTACTAACTTGACTTATCAGCACCTGCCACGTGTTGGCAAAAGGGTTAAATTTCGCTCTTGTACTCCAAACTTTGTTCATGGCACAAATTATTCATTCAAGTTTAATTTATCCATTTATAATCACTAAATTTTTTATTTGTATTAATGAATTTATTTTATAACTTTTCAATATTAACAGAATATACTAATTCCGTTCAAAATAATAACTAAATATGTTTATTCTGTCCAAAATTTTAACAGAATATGCTAATTCTGTCCAAAATACTAATGAAAAAGTTACATTTTATTAAATTTTTGAATGAAAAAATTATAGGGTGACTTGATTTGAATAAATTAAAAAATAAGTCGTTAGAGGAACAAATTAAACTTAAGTTGTCAATTCATGATAAAAGACAAAATTTAGATATACACGTGGCAGGTGATGATAATACACTTGGCCGGTTCATTGAATAAGAATTACTAATTTTGCCAGCACAAGAAGAATTTATAGTTTTTGTGTTCAGTCGTTCTGCTTATTTATTAATACATATTCTTCTAAATTTAAAATATATTGTTTATTTGTTATGTCAAAAGTAAATGTATCATTGATATATTTTTAAATTCAGATATACACACACACTTGTTAGTTATTACATTTGGAATATATTTTCATTTGACTAGTGAATCTTACTCCACTTTTGATGAAGCAAACAATTTTCTCTCCTCCTAATTTATTGAGTCTTCTTTCTCCCTCTTCGTAAAAAACCATCCTATTTTTTCATCAATTTTTTTTAGCGAATTAACTAAGTAAAGAAGATGGTTTTTTTTTCCATTGAAATATAATAATTAGTATTAAAGTTATGATTATCTATTAGACTGAGAAAATTGTATGGAAATTATTTTTTAGAGGACATACACTTAAATGTATATGAGAGTTATATTAAAAGAAAGCAGTAAGGTGGACCTTACTGCTTTCCACCGGGGCAGTGGAAGTGCCGACAGTAGAAGGTCTAACAGTGGGAATTGCGACAGATTGAACCACTGGTACTGGGGCAGCAGATACCTCAGACTGAATCATCGGTACAGCAGGTACAGCAGGAACAGGAGAGGCCGGTGCAGCAATAGAATGAACTGGTACAGCAAGAATATCACTCGAGATATCATGGATAGGTTGAATAGAAGCTGGGTGTGCAACACTTGACACAACAGCACTTGGCAAGTCATTAGTAGGAGATGGAACAGGATCAGGTGAAGCAGCAACAGTAGCACCAAAACCCAGCTGATTATCTGATGGGACATGAGAAATAGCCTCAAATGCTGGAGGCAATGGCAGGCCAGCTGAAGAATTAGGTATATCAGAAAGTAATGGAGGAAATTTCTGAGTCATGGGAGGTGGAGATACTGATTTGAGACGTTTTTTGGAGTATAACTGACACCTTGAGTGTCCCCATGGTAGAACATCAGATTCATCCTCAACCACAGTTTGGACAATGTGAGTATAACCCTCTCCATTCTCTTCTGTAAAAAGAAGGTGCTTACAAGCCGGGATGGTTTCTTTATCCGGGACACCAATCTTGATCCTAAGGCCAACCATACTTGTGCGATCGAAGGAACGAGGATCACAATCAAGCAAAACTCCACCTAATTCCCTAGCAAGTTGACGGATTTCAGCATCACGCCAAAGGTCGTGTGGAAAATCGTACACTATAATCCAATAAGGCCGAAGATGAGAACGGTGATTAAGAACAGCAAAATCATACTCACAAACTGAAAAAGAACTGTCACCAAGAACTAGATGTCTGTCGCGAAGCCGCTGGTCGCGCCACTCAAGAGTTGGGGATGCCACCAAGAATTGGTTATCAGGGAGTTCCCGAGCAATCCAACTCCAGTGCTTAATAGGGAAGAGTCGAGTGAGATTTTCCTGAATGTATCGAGGTCCCTTGTGACAAACATCCAACATAATAATTCCATGAGAAAGGGTTTGGCGAAATCTAGAAGTAGCCGGTGTTGCAAAAAATCGCATAATCGGAAGTGTGTTGGCCTCAAGAAGTCTAGCCTGGGAAGGTGGAGAAATCGGAGGGATGGGAACAGGAGGTACTAGGTCAGGCTTGGTGAAAAGCGACGATTGAAATCTTCTCTTCTTGACAAAATTTCCTCATATGAACTTCTCCATGACTCAAATTCTCTTTCTCCATCTGATTTCTCCCTTTGGCAGGAGTGCCAAACTAATCTATATAAAATTTTAAAAAAGGAAGAAATTTTCTGGCACCAACGATCACGTTTGAGATGGTTTTTAGAGGGAGACTCCAACACAAAATTTTTCCATATTGCAGCATCTACTAGAAAAAATAAAAATACAATCCTTTCTTTAGAAATTAATGGTTTACCCGTTTATGATCCTGTAGTCTTAAAGAGTCATATTACTTCGTATTATAAGAATTTGTTAGGTACCACTTCTACTCGATTACTTAGTTTACAATCTAATTTGTGGCCTATTTCCGAACAATTAACACCAGTCCAACAACTTTCTCTTGAAATTCCTTTTACTCTTGATGAGATTCGAAAAACTATTTTTTCTTGTAATCCTGGGAAAGCTCCAGGTCCTGATGGTCTTTCGTTTCTATTCTATCAATCTTTTTGGGATTTAATACATCCGGATCTTTTTAAATTGTTTCAATCTTTTTATAATAGAACATTAGATATTTCTAAATTGAATCTCGCATCTATTTGTTTGATCCCCAAAAAGGCCGATGCTTCTTCCATTACACACTATAGGCCGATTAGTCTGATAAATTGTAGCTTTAAGATGATCACTAAGTTATTAACTAATAGGCTTTCTTTAGTAATGGATCCTCTCATAGATGATTCTCAAGCTGCTTTTATAAAAGGTCGACTGATAGGTGATAATATCATTTGTGCACATGAGGTACTTCACCAAGTACGGGTTTCTAAACAGAAATGTATTCTTCTTAAGCTAGATTTTGAAAAAGCTTTTGATAAGGTTAATTGGGATTTTCTTCTTGAAGTTTTGACTGCTAGGGGTTTTGGAGATTTATTTATTAGTTGGATTCGAGATATTTTGCATGGTGGTAGATCTTGTATTTCCTTTAATGGTGATTTAGGTGATTACTTTTCTTGTAAGCAAGGTCTTCGTCAGGGGGATCCTCTATCTCCTTTACTTTTTGATTTAGTAGCGGACGCCCTTAATAAAATTTTAAGTAAAGCACAAGCAGCAGGTTTTATTTCTGGCTTGGGTAATGATATTAAGGTATTAAATCTCCACTTTGCCGATGACACTTTGTTATTTTTGGAGGCCAACTCTCTTATGGTCGAACATCTTAAGTACTTGCTTTTAGGGTTCGAAAATCTTTCAGGTTTAAAAATTAATTTTGAGAAAAGTGAACTTGTTCCATTAAATATTTCTGCTTATGAATCTTCTTGTTTAGTTAGCCAATTAAATTGTAAAATTAGTTCTTTGCCCATTTCTTACTTAGGAGTTCCTCTTCATTGGAAGAAATTAAGTTTAAATGATTGGACTCCCCTTGTTGACAAAATTGAGAAGCGATTACAAACTTGGAAGGGTTCCCTATTGTCATTGGAGGGTCGAGTCACTTTATTGAATTCCGTTCTTTCATCCATACCTCTCTATTGACTTTCTATTTATAGATTACCTATCTCTATTAGAAAAAGGATTGATATCATACGTAAACGGTTTCTTTGGTCTAATGGTTCCACTGGTAGAAGACGATACCATCTTATCAAATGGTCAATTGTTTGTTTACCCAAAAATCAAGGTGGTTTAGGTGTTCTTGATCTTAATTTTATAAATATTGCTTTGTTAGCTAAGTGGTGGTTTCGATTTAAGGATCCCACAGTAGCTGGTAGGTGGAAAACCATTTTAATTTCTAAATACGATTCTTCAGGTTTGGCTTCTACTCGTTTCTCTCCTTTTTGGGCTTGTATATTAGATCTTACTGAAATTTTTGATTTAGGCATTAATAGGATTGTTAGAAATGGTAGAGATACTTCTTTTTGGTTAGATAGATGGCATGGTAATTGTGATTTATATTGTTCTTTCCCTAATCTTTTTCGTATTACTATTGATCCTTCTATTACTGTCTATGATGTCTTCTCTAATTTTTCATTTAGTTTGCAATTTAATAGGCAATTAACGAGAATTATCCTTCATGAGTGGCACCATCTTTTAGGATTTTTTTCTTCTCATTTTCTAGATTCTACTCAGCCGGATAGTATTTATTGGCGATGGATTTCGACGGGTCTTTTTACTGTTAATTCTCTTTATAAATGGCTTTTATATAGTGGTATGTCCAACAATATTTACCATAATTTGTGGAAGGCAAAAATTCCTCTTAAGATTAAAGTTTTTATTTGGTTACTTCGTTAGGATAAGATTATTACTAAATGTAATTTACGTACTCGCGGATGGCAAGGTAATTTAGATTGTGTATTTTGTGGTGCCCCTGAGACTGTAGACCACCTTTTTGTTACTTGTCCGTTTATTTCTACCTTGTGGTATTAGATTGGTAATCATAACAATTTTGTTTTTAATTGTACCCAGGTTTCAGACCTTTGGCATTTTGAATATTGGATTCCTCTTAAGGATTCATTATTGGTTGAGTTAATTAGGTCAGCAACCTTATGGATTGTTTGGTTGTCCAGAAATAAGATTTGTTTCCAAAATTCACCAATCCCATCTATTAGTTCTGTAGCATCTTCCATAATTGCTTTAACTTCTTACTGGTGTAAGGCTCGTTTAGATAATTCATATTTTAAATTATCATTGATTATGCCTTTCGATGTTTCTTCTTTAACTCAAATAGGCCCCTTGATTGTTCTATCGGATTCGGATTCACAGGTCAGTCAAGATACAGACGGGGCCCCTACTCTTGGGTTCGCCGTGTCTGATAGGGCGTTCTCCGATGCCATTGAGGAGGCCGCTGGTTTGTCTTCTCCTGACTGGTCTTTGGTGGATACTGGGTCCTCATCTCTTAGTATGATTGACATTAGTGATTGATATTGATGGATTTTGTTTCTTTCCTTTGCTTTATGTTGTGATAGTTAGCTATTGATGTTAGTTGGATTTTTGTTTTTCTCTAGTTTAGAATAAGTGGATTTTGGGTGCTCTGCACGGTTTTGTAAGTTTTGTAAAAACATTTGTTTCGTAATGAAACCGGTGGATATTTCACTTTTGCAACAAAAAAAAAAAGAAAGCAGTAAGGTTTCTTCTATCAAACATGACGTTCTTCAAATCAATATCTTCATCATATAACACAATGAATTATTTGACTAAATTTGTTGTGTTTCTTTCTTTTCAACGGTTGATATTGAGAGTTCTTGAGTTTTGAAACAAATATAACATTATTAATTTAAAAAATAGATAGATACTTTTTATGTTCAAGAAGGATATATGTAAAATTTCGAGAGATGGGCGTACATCGTGAATTAAACATGTTTTAACTGGCGTTCAAAAATTGCGATTTCAATATTTAAACAACCGACACGAGCCAAATTGTTTTCTGTTTTCAGAAATACAATCAAACCGAACGAAATAACTTATCATCCGAATTAAAACCAAACCAAAATAAATTTCAGTTTATTCGGTTGAACCAAAATAAGAATATTAATAAAAAATAATTTTTTTTGTTAATTTTTTTTAATTTTATTTGTAGGCTCATAAAAATATTTATTTTAATACACATAATTGGATTAAGGTTTGTTGGATTGTGCCATAATCTACTTGTCTGTTTGACTAGATTTGCAAAATATATATAAGTTGAATTTTACGGTTTCCTGTCTTGAGATATTGTGCAGGTTCGTGACGATATAAGTTGCTATATACACTTATCAAGATGAGTCACGAAGAACCAAGCATTGGACTGAGAAGCATCAAGTGTGACATGACTGTCGATGATATTTCCTTTGTATTTGAGATAATTTACTGCACCATTGTTCTGATGAAGTCCATGACCTCAGAATCAAGATCTACTCTTCACAAGCTTTCCGAGAAATAGTCATATGCCGAAATTAGACACCCGAGTTCCGAGATACATCAGTTTGAAGATTGCTGAAGAATGATGAAAGTGTATAACCGTTATGATGGTCATTTAGGCATTATGATGGTTGCTATCTGAAAGTCCTACCGTCAGGTGACGGATAAATTGATTTAATCTGCGATGCAACAGGCCAGGAAGTGATTTATGCCATGGTAACGATTGATATCCAGCAACTTACACACCGTTCGTATTTTGGCCACCGTTAGATCCTACGAACTCCGATTTGAGTGAATCAAACCTTGAAATATCCAAGAGACCGAGATATACAACTTTCATGTGTAATTTTATTCAAATTATGAAGTGATGGGTCACTATGGACCGTGCAAGGCAGATGTCAGATATGGTAACATGTATATACCTAGATTTACTTCTCTCCTTATATATAGAAGCAAATATTAGGTTCTCTTCAAGGCTCCAGCCATCAAATGCCTTCTCCTCAACTGAATAAAAAAATCTCCACGGTTGCTTGATTTTCTAACTTCAATACTCATTCAACAACCAAGAATCTACTCCACCTTACTCAATCCATTGCAAGAATTAGAGTAGTTGTGAGAGATCATTTACTTACTACTACAAACACTAGAGCCTCTACTGCTCGCCTCTTCTATCTCGAGCCTTTAGTGCTCGCAGAACCTTTGAGCCTTAGTTACTCACCTTGTTTATCCTCAACTTTTATTTGGGCCGTGTAACTTCCCAGAACGTTGTAAGGGCTCACTGGTTCTACCTTGTACTTTCTTTCTCATTGGGTAAAGAAAGGCACACCATCTCGAAGGTCGAGTGCCCCGGAGACATATGCGTTAGAGCCGAACTCTGCAATCAACTCTCGTATCAAGTGTCTCTAAACTCTACTATTTACTTTATTATTTTATATTTTAGTTTAGGACCAAGTTATTCGAGTTTCCATCAATAATAACTTTAAGACATATTAGCGACTTATAAATTAGTTTAAAATTTAAAAAGACCCTAGTCACACCCCCCCCTCTTGCCTTTAGGGACCAATAGGTTTAGAGAAATAAAACATTCAAAAATTAAATAATTAATATTTTATAGGTTCAAAATAATTACACTTCTCTTTTTGATCAGTTTAGTCTAACTCTTTTTGATATTTTCTAAGACAAATCGAACCAAACCGAACCAATCTATTTAACTGGAAAAATAAAATGGTTTAATACAATTTCTCTTGATTCAATTTAAAACTAATTAAACCAGACCCGATGACTATCGCTATCCATATTTAGGGCTGATTAATGAGCGAGCATGAGCGAGTTGGGGTATGCTCATGCTCGGCTCATTTAGTTAATGAGCGCTAATGAGCGAGTTGTTAATGAGCGAGTTGTTAATGAGCGAGTTATTAATGAGCGGATTGTTAATGAGCGAGTTATGAGCAACTGAGCGAGTCACGAATTATAAGTAATTTAAAAATTCAAAACCTAATTTTCAAAAACTAATTTTTATTTATAGAATTTAACAAATTGTCATAATCCAATCTAATTAAACATTACATAATTTAACAAAAATTATCCATAAATAGTCTGAACTCTGAACTCTGAAGCGTCATTTACTCATTTACCAATTTTAATTACACAATGGGCCGCTGGACTTCAAGCAATTTAGACTCACTGGACCGCTGGAGCAATTTTAATTTCAACTTTAGTCTGGAGCGTAATAAGTAGGTTTGGAATTTTTTATTTATTTAGTTTTAATATTAATTTAAGAAATTGTGATTAAATGTGGCAGGATTAGATGTGGCAGATTCTTAATGAGCGAGTTATGAGCGAGTTGGGGTATGCTCATGCTCGGCTCATTTAGTTAATGAGCGCTAATGAGCGAGTCGTTAATGAGCGAGTTGTTAATGAGCGAGTTCTTAACGAGTTTTTAGTGAGCGAGTTATGAGCGAGTTACGAGTTATGAGCGATTTACTCACCCCTATCCATATTAATATGTGCTTGTAGATCAAATTTTTATATATATATATTTTGGAAAATTTTACTTTTTTTTAGATAGGTGAAAAATTGATGGTTCTTTTTGGTTGAAAAATTTCTATAAAATAACAATTTTGTATCTATTTTAAAAATAGTAAAATTTTTGTAAAATTGTAAAATTTGATATCTAAACATATTGTAATGCAGGAATCTTGTTAAATAGCTATTTGGATTTTAAAATCACAAAATATGAGTACAAATTAAAATAGATATTTTAATTCGCAATGTACATTTGGCCCATCTTAAATTTTGACTTATACATGCGAAATTTGACGTTATTGATTGTTTGATAGTTAGATTTTTTTTTTTTAATGAAAAGTGAAGGTATAGCTCACCAATTTTTTTTTTTTCAAATTTTTGCTTATATTAAAAATAATTTTTTCACTTTGTGAATTTCAAATTCTTAACCTTTTATCTGAGAGTTATGTGCTTTTATCACTAGACCAAAACTAGTTCTCGATAATTAGATGCTTAGATGTACTACTTTGGAATTTGCTTGGTTCAAGATCAAAAAGTCATAAAATTGAAAGTCCTTGCAATGAAATTTGATGCATTGAACATTTTGACTCATTTTGTGTAAAATATAAATTTTAAATTTTATGATTTTTGTTTTCAGGAAATCCTGACAGTTATTGAAAATTCAGTATTTGCATGAAAAAGATGTAAAGATGTAAAGAATAATTGGAACCACAAATATTTCGAAATTTGGTAAATTTAATTAACTTGATTCATTAAATAATTGGAACCACAAATAATTGGAAAGAGTCATTGCAATAAACTTGATACATTAAATAGTTCATGTCACGACCCGCCGCCTGTCTGGGAGTTGCGACAAGTGAGGCACCCTCGCACCCATCCATCGTCCTGTACTCCCGTCAGCCTACGTCGCAGGCAAAAATAACAACAGAAACAATACAGAGTCAGCTACAAAGCTCAGTAACTGATTATTTAACAACGCAGCTTCTCTATAATTGGCTTAATTAAATGACCATTCAAACAGACTGGATTAATCCACACAAATTCAAATGAAATTATGCCTGCATATTTAACTGGCGATAGCACCGGGTCTCGGTTATCAGTCAAACAAGTCACACGGTATCCATATCATTCCATTTCACACAGTCATATCATTCACAATTCTCAGTACACAGAATCATATCATTTCACAATTCAAAGTCGAACCTCAGACCCGCTATCCCGTTAAATATGCATCATATGAACCAATACCCGATTCAAAATGCAATTCAACCAAAACAAATCGAAAACACAGATTATAGAGAAGTCCGGTTACCTGATAGCGATCGATTCAGAAATCCAATTTGAGTTGCAATGACTGTTCAGAATCAATGTGACGTACTCAGAATTTCAATCAGACCCACAATCAAATAATAATCGGTATCAAATATTTATCAAAATATTCTTATTTTCTTTTCCTTTTTCTCTTCTATTTTTCTCTCTTTTTGTTTCCGATTTTCTTTTCATTTTTCTTTTCCTTAGTAGACAGGAGGCTTTTAATTAGAGGAGGTTACACGGTGGGGGCACCTTCATGGGCCACGTGGCAAGTGTGCCACGTTGGTCCCATCTTTTTTTTTTTTTTTTTTTTTAATAAGTTTTACATTTTGCAATTTAAGCCTTCAAATTTTCAAATATTACAAATAAGTCCAAAACAAACATTAGAATAAATATAAACATTACCGGGTGTTACAGTTCACTATTTAATTTTGTGTAAAATAAATTTTAAAATTTTATGTTTCTTGTTTCTAGGGGGTTAATGGGTGCGATATGTATCGGATGAAAGTATTTTTATACCCATATCTATCATAATAATGAAAAAAAAAATATGTACTCTTATCCGTACCCGATAAATTACGAAACAAAATTCTTATTCTTATCCGTTTTTTCAAATACATTACGAGTCGGATAAACATATTAAAAAATGCTATTGACATTCCAATTTGTACTTTTGATAAAATATTTTTCAAAACAAGAAAAATGAAGAGAATTAATAATGAATAATAATTTGTATACTGAAAATTTAGTGAAAAGTAGAAAATTTTATCATATCATGTATCAACTTCGTATAAATATATATATATACAATTTTATTTTTAAAAATTATCTTATAGGATAACAGATAATATATGGTCTCTCTCAGTATGCTCATCCGTTATAATATATGGTCTCTCTGAGTACTAGATAAACGAACAAATAAATTTTTTATTGTTACTCATCTTTTCAAAAAAGATACATATTAGATAAACATATAAAAGTCTGTCATTGACACCCCTATTTGTTTCTAGTAAATCCTGACAGTTATTGACAATTCAGCATTGCAAGAAAATATATGGAATAATTAGAACCACCATTTGGAGTTTGGTAAATTTAAATAAGAAAATCCGAAAGAGTCCTTGCAATGAATTTGATACACTGAATATTTGACATTTTAATTTTGTGGAAAATAAATTTTAAATTTTATGATCTGAATTTTCTTTTACCCCTGACAGTTATTGACAATTCAGTATTACAAGAAAGACATATATAACAATTGAAACCACGAATATTCAGAGTTTGGTAAATTTAAATAAGAGGTTATACCAATGCTTCTCTTCAGGAAATTACATTAGAAGCTTCGTTTGCTGACTCCGATTCGAAACTAAAGAAGTATTGGCAGTGACATTTGCCAAAAAGTTGACATCATTTTTTTGTCAATTTATCACGGTCTTTGGTAAAAGAAAGGGCATAAAGAAACTGAATTGAATATGAATATTAAATGCTTGTGTTATGGTGACCACACGTGGGTTCTGAATTGGTAGATACCTTGCCTTTAGTTGGGGGTAAGAAAGGGATAATGCTAGTTTTTTTCATAAGAAAAAATAAATCAAAGAAAACACTGATTCTTTGTATTGGATTGTAGGAAGCTTCTATGCTACTTCTAAATTTGGATATGTTCATTTAAGGTTTATATATTTTTGGCAGCTCCTTATGAAAAGACATGTGATAGGGATTTGTATTGGAAAATTATTGACATTCTCGTAGGATTTTTTTTTTTGGAGCAATTATTAATTTACTAATGAATATCTTCAGTCTACAATAATTTAGTGAATATTACTAATAACTAATTAAATATTAAGTATGGTCAACTAATTATATATTGAATGAACTAACATATTTAGAAATTATATAAAATAATACAGTTAATAATTTTAAAATTATACTTAGTAACAAATTTATAGTGTTAACGGTAGATAATAATACATTCGTAGTCAATACATAATTGTCAACATAGTTATATAGGTTAATAAATGTCGTAATCATCAATACATAATTTGACAAGTAACTGACATAAGTTATCTTTTCAACTCCTCAATTAAATCCCTACCTTGCATTGTAGAGAATTTTATTTTTCAACATCATATATTATTAGTTACGTCCATGGACAATTATTTACACCAATGTTGTTACTTTAGATATATTCTAATGGTAAAAGAAAATTACAGTGGGTAGAAATATGTCAAATAACAATTTACCAATGATCATGTAAATATTTTCTTACTTTTCTTCTTCATTTTCTCACAAAAACCTTATATATGGTTATTGATGTCATCTCTAATAAAAGTTGGAGAGTAGACCTCCATATTTTCTCTAATATTTTTTTTACCAATTATTCTGTAAACAATTTTATAGTGAAATTTGTAGAAGTATTTCACTGACAAAGCAGCCATTAGGAGAGGCTCTAAGCCTCTAACAGTCATTATAAAAAAATTTAAAGGACCAAAGACCAGCAATCAAATTCAAAGATAGATTGCTATGAAATTCATTACAAATTAAACTAAATAGTGACTCCAACAGTCTTTTCCGTACTTTTTTTTGGCGTCGACCTATCATGTAAATAGTATACATTTTTTTTAACATAAATTAATATTAAAATTGCATTCTTTATTAGATTGTTTTGAAGGAGAGAGTTTCTGCTTGCTAACCACATATTAAAATCAGAAATGCACATTAAATGCTTCTTCTTCAAAGAAAACAGGCATCATCAAAGTCACAAAATTTGAATAGAATGTAAACATTATGCGAGAAAACAGAGTATCTAAAACTAGAGGAGAGTTCAAATATCTTAATTTTTTTAATCTTCATCATGCCTTTAATATTACAATTTTAGTAACTTAAAATTTAAATTTTAAATGTGAAAATAAAACTATTAGATATGATTTATATAATTTTCTCTATGCACAAGTAAAAAATTATGACAATTCACTCTGTTTTGATTGTTATCAAGAATTTAGAAAAATGAACTTATAATTTTTTCAACTTATTAATTCATACATAAATAAATTTAAAATGTGTTATGAGATATGCGACTTATAAATGTCATTTAAGGACTCATTTAAGGCTCAAGAAAACCGTATGATCAAATTTGGACGAATATTAAATATGTCATGTGAATTTTAAACTGATTTGAATTGGTTTGGATGACAGTTCAGATTGAAATTCAAAATTTGAGTTACTTTAGGATATCCAAACCCGAATTCACATGATCAGTATATCACATAAGTAAACTTAAATTTTGAGTTTAATTTTGAACTGTTCAATTTATTTTGACATGAGTATTAAAGAAGTCCCATACATTCTATCTCGAATTGAATTATCTGAATTTTTATCAGACAGTTTGGATTTAAACTCAAAATTTGAGTTACTTCTTAGGATCCAGACCCATCCTAACTCATGCGACACTCGGGAGCTGTCCCCATCAGCTTTCATGAATCCTCCATTGTGGAATATCTATCTCTATTCTCTAAGCATTCGAACAGTTTTTTTGGGTTGAAAGCCAGTAAGCATTTATAATAGTAGAAAAAGTTACAAATTACTTATTACATAAAATTAGATAATGAGTGTCTGTGAAAACATATAGCTAAGCAAAACTAAAAATGCACAGGATTGTGGACGCAAATTTAATCATTCTTGCTTGATTAGAGTAATAGGAGTCTAGTGATGGTTTCCTTTGTATGCATATTACAGTGGAGAAGGCACTGAATCCAAACTAAATCGGAAACTAAATTGACCGGACCAAGACAGTCACCCATCAGCTGAGAAGGTACTGAATCAAATCAGACTGGGAACTAAATTAATCAGTTCAAAACAGTCACATCTAAACAGAAAGAGAAGAAGAAATACAGAGGAAGAGGCAAAAAGAAGCATAAAACAACACACAAACATCAAACTAAAAACGGAAGGTATACCTACTGTACACAGACGGGAGACCACTCGCCCTTCCGTTACCAAAAAAGAGAAGTCACCCGCGACTGGTCCATTACTTCAGTCCGACACCCATAAAAAAATATGAACAACAAAGATATTCATGACTTTTTTTTTTCACTTTCTCAATCATCTCAGATCATCTTTTTCCTCTTAAGCAGTGAGCGTCGCTTTTTATTTCCTCCCGATCATTTAGTTGCATTCGAACAGTTTGATATTGATCAGCAACACGTAAGTTTACTGCATAACGCATGACGCCCAAGTTCATGCGAACATGACGAACCCAGAAAAGAGATACTTCTTTCCTCTTAAGCCACTCTAAGAGCCTGTTCGGCTGCACATGGAGAATGGGAATGGGTTGGAGTTTGGGTCCATTTTGAACTAAAAACACTGTGTGCGTGGGAAAAAAATTCATTCTGAGTGAATATTTTTTCTCATGCATACAGTAATTGCCAAACAGACCCTAAATAGTTTTGAATAGCAAACAAATCCCCACAGATAAACAGTTTAATTTTGATAAGATGATCTACTTAACTTTTCAAGCAGAATGTGTTCAACATTAAATGTTTTTGTATTTTACATTTATTCTGTACTATCTTTTTTTTTTATATTAACCTAAAATGAAAATAATTTATGTGATTATAAATATAAAAATACGATCAAGTTGTGTTTTAAATATAATACTGTTTATATGATAAATAAATATAATATGATCCATAAATTAATAGTCGCAGATTCAAAATTTGATTGAAAATTTCTTATTAATATTCAAAGTTAGTAACTTGATCCTCATATATATTAATTTTACAAAAAGATGTTTAGAATTTTGGTTATTATAATACAACAAAAAACTTATATTTTCGGATGGAGACCCAAAGAACAACTCTAGTTAAATGAGTAGTCCATAAAATTTAATATCTGATTTTTTTTTTTTTTACTTTGTTTGTTGTAGAAGGTTCGATTTTTTTTATTAGACTAAGAATTTCTTAATATGGCGTCTTGACATTTTTTTAGTTTTCAAATTTTAGATTTAGATTTTTAATTCTTTTTAAATTTCTGTGAAGGATCATAATTAACCCAACATCACTTTTACATTATGTGATCTTGGGTTAGTAATTATTGTAAAAAATTGATAAAAGAATGAATCTGAGCAAGAAGGCCTCAAATATATTGTTTGCACATGAATTGGTCACCGGGCACAAGCAAAAATATTGTAATCTATAGGTGTCACTTACGCACTGATGCTGCTTATACGACCCAAGAAACATATTGTCAATCTATACTTTCTTTCCGTTTAAGATTCTAAAATTATGTTGTTTGAGTTTTTTTCGTTTTACTGAAATTTGAAAATTTATGTGTGCATTTTGATATCCCAAAATGTAAAAATTAATATGAAAATTGTAATAGTGAAATGAATTTTTTTTATTACCTTTTGTTTTTACTTAGTATCTTGCAAAGTTGACAATTTTTACTTAATTAGAAATTTTCATGGGAACATATTGATATTCTTTTTTACATATTGGAGTACTGTTTTATTTTTTTTATAGTGGAGTGCTCAAATGTCCCATTGCTTTCGTGTCTCTATCATACTCCACATCCTTAATTATCTCTAGTTTGAACGTCCAGACAGATGATCCAAACCGCTCAACATGATATTCATATTAAAATACGTTTGGAGAACAAATTACATAGTTTTTGGAACATTTTTTTACTATTCTTTAGATAGGTACAAAATCAATGTTTTTGAATTCTCCCTACTTTTTGAAACACAATGATTTGTGCCTATCTAAAAAATCGTAAAAAAAAAATCCAAACAAAAATAAAATTTGATATCCAAATACATTTTAATATAGATATCATGTTGTAGTTTAGATTGCCTATTTAGACTATGAAAAGAAAAAATAAGAACGTGGGGTACTATTGCGGCACGAAATCAATGGGTATTATTGGAGCACGAAATCAATTTTTGGGTTTACAAATTCTAAAGTTAGAAAAAATATAATTTTTGGGTTTACAAATTCTAAAGTTAGAAAAAATATATTATTGTTGTTGGATAAGATCAATGATTTTACATATTATAATTAAATAAATCTTAATTATATTTACATCATAAAAAATTGTATTTGAAAATATAAATCATTAAATTGGGGATAAACTCTATATTTACATCATCAATCATAAAATGTATTAAATAATATAAATTATTAAATTGGGGATAAATTCGCAGCACGACAGTTAGGGGCAAACCTACATGATCCCAGGGGGGCAACCGCATCTTTTGGATTTTGAGATTTAGTGGAGATTTATCAGTTCCAGTAGACTCCCCCCCCCCCCCCCCCCCCCCCCCCCCCCCCCCCCACTGGATGCTTGATTTGAAATTCGGATTAAATTTAGGGTTAAAATTAATATAAATTTCTTGAATTATGATTGGTAATTAAAATTATAAGTTAAAGTATCAAAAATTACAAGTCAGAATATTAGAAAGTATAAGGCAAAATATTGTTTTTTATCGAGTACTCAATTAGTTAATGAGTTTAAACTCGATTTAATATTTTTTTGCCTCCTGACGAAAATTCTGAATCCATCACTAAAGGCAGTCATGCTCTTATGTTATATAAGCCGATGTTTCCCTTTCGATTTTTTTTCCTTATTAAGGAGTTCATGTATATTTCAATATATAAATTTTATTTTAAAAAAAATGTACATTATTGAGAAACGTGACTTGTGCTACTGCGCAAAACTTAAGATCAAAATACACCTTCCATTAAACCACATGTAAAGTCTGTCACTATTGCATGTTTCATTATTGATTGCAGGAAATTTTGCTTTTTGACTTCTTATTGGAGGATGCATGCATCTGTTGAGAAGTTTTCACAACTCATACATAGAGCCGTGCTTGGCTTTAGAAAGCATGCATGATCACCTGCTGTCTTGCTCTTCGTTTTCTGTCAAGCACCCTGAGATAATTTTTGTTTTATTTGACAACTTGAATTAAACAGTGAGTTAATTTTCATTCCCGTGTTGTTCTAAATTTCCATTTTCGTAGAATCTTTTTCCGTGTTATACTGTGACAACTGAATATGTTCTAAATTGCATGGTACCCATATGAGTCGCATAGTATATTTCTATTATGGTTATGTATGGACAGAGGATAATTTGTAGGTTGGGACACAAATTTTGAATGAGGCATAATTTCATAACTATTTTGAATATTAAGTATATTTGTATATTTTTTTAAATATCGAAATAAAAAACATATTTTGGAAAAGAAATCAGTAACCATAATTTTATAATTTTTTGAACCTTAAGTATGTTTTATATATTTTGTTTAAAAAAAACATAAAATTAGAAGTATACTTTTGAATTTTTTTGAGTTGGGACTGGAAAATGTTCATTGCAGCTCCACTTGACTCCTGCCACTATTATATGAAGTTTGTCTACTGGTTAGGTAGAATTATTTTTATTAGTTGTAATAGATATTAATTTCATAAAGTTGTTTTCCGGGGGAAAACACATTTATAATGCCAAATAAAATTTGTAATTTGATGAAGTCAACTGACCCTATTGAAACAAATATAGCTACGGCCACTTGGGTCAATCGAAATAAAACAAAAGAAAATGACATAATAATTAACCCAGTACTTGGAAAAATAACAAGGTGGCATATTAATTCACGCTTGTAAAAATTTCAGGTTTATATCACAACATAGGAGGAATATTATCTTAATTTTTTTTATGAAACAATTTTTATATGAGTAGGGATCTAATTACATCATTTTGTGGCAAGACATCAAGGCATCTTGACACCATATGCTTATAAGTCATTTTTGTTATTTTAAAGTCCAAACAGTTGATTTGAACTGTTCAAAATGATCTCCATATTAATATATGCTTGGAGATTAAATTTTACATTTTTTTTAAATTGTTTATTATTTTTTTAGAATTTTTGAAAATCACTGGTTTTCAATAATCCAGAATTGTCTGACAAATGCAATTTTGTACATATCTTAATAAATACTAATAAAATTTAGTCTCCAAGCACATATTACTATGGATATTATTTTGAATAGTTCGGATCGACTGTTTGAACTTTAAAATCACAAAAATTACTTATAAATATATAGTGTTAAGATGTGTCACCATAAAATAGTGTCATTGGATCCCACCTCTTTTTATATTTCATTTTTTAAAAATGCAGTAAAGCCATAAATTTCATTAAAAAAATAATGCATAATAATTCATTAAAAGATGATGAAATATATTCTTTATTGTTAATTAAGTTATATACAAATGGATAAATTCGTTTTAGCGGGCCCCATAGAATATTTCTACTGTAGAAAGGATAAATCTGGGGCTTGTCTCTAATGCAGGTGGCAATCTATTGCCAAGATAGAAAGGCAATTCTCTTTTAAGTCTTTTGACCGATTTTTGTTTCGTCCAATTGTCTCTTTTTGATTCTTTATGCCGATGCAATATACTATATTTTGCGTAGTAGTTTATCATGATAAATTTAAAATAGTAAAATAAATAAATGAGAGGTCCCTGATCCCTCAACATTTCCTTTGTAACCTGCCCACATAAATCATTATTATGTGCCTAACACAGATGATCTGGTTTTCTATTTTGTGTTGTGACTTGTGACCCAAGAGCATTAGTGCTATTTAGCCACTTCCGGGTCCCAAATTCAAGTCAAATATTCTCCCAATTTGTGGCTAAATGGCAATTCTCAAAATGATGTTATGATGATAGCCGTCATTCAATTGACAATCAATTTATACTTTGTTTTGTTAGTTATTTTACAACCACATAATACTACAATTGGTTTTAAACATAACCCTTTCTGCTTAAAAAAGGATTTTAAGCATTACTTTTTGTACAGGAGAGAAGACTTTAACAAAAAAAAAAAAAAAAAAATCCAATTTCAAGTGAGATTTATGAAAACAAATCGGCATGCCTTATATTTATTAAGAAAATAAGTTGCTTGATTAGTTTTCAAATAATACTTTGTAAGTTTTAAAATAATATTTTGCAGGTTTTAGTAATGAGAAATCATTTAGTGTTTAATATTTTAGCGGCCATAAAATGATTTATAAATCATAATACCAACAATGTATTTTCAAAGCAATTTTGTGCATGTTTTATGCATATTAATCAAGAATATAATACCAACTATTGATAACTGAATAAAAATTAAGGTAAATGATATTATTAAGTTCTTAAATCTGAATACAGAATATAAGATCAACGTTGGAAAAGAAAAAAAAAACATACGGATCAATTATGACATTAGATTATTATTGGAGTCTTGAATAATTAGTATACAGAAATCCAAACGGATAGGAAATTGCCGCTATGTTCCTCTGCATCTTCCAAAACAGCCCAAATATAGATTCATACATTAAACTTGTAAAGGAATACGATAGTTAGAATCTTCTTAGTAGTACATTGTAATGGGTGATGAATGAATGTTATTTCAACAGGTAGGCCTGCTAGCCTGTACCTAACCAGAATTCCAATTTTAATTACCTTACCAGAATTTCAACCACAATCAACATATCCCATGAGATCTGCCTCTGTTAGCCCATTCACACAAGGAATGAATTGAACAGCCGTTATTTCGCTATAGTATGCTCCGATTTCGATCAAAACCAGTGCGAATCTGGGCCAATTTTAGGCCCATATTTCTCTTAAAATAATACACAAGTTTATTGTTGGGTCTAGGAAAGGTCTTTTGAGAAGTGGGCTATATTTCATCGAGCACGTTCTATTAACTTCAAAACTGGCCTCGTGTGTTTATAACTCAATTTTTTAATTTAGATCTGGATCCGATTCGAGTTTAGGCCAATCTTAATGTGACGGCCCGATTCAAATATGACAATCTAGAACCAATGTTCTAACTATAGTTTTTTCGGACCATCAAAACTACGTTCTGAGATAAAAATGCACTATTTCAGCTACGACTGCTATAGCTGTAATAGCTGGATGCTATCACCACTATGCGCTACGCGCTATTGCTATCGCTATGCTACATAGGCCTTTTTTGTGATTTACATGGGCTTATGTACTTTTGCTTCAAAGCAAGCCACATCTCTTTGGCAATCTCATATTGCCTAAACTCACGCATGACATCATTTTTCATACTGCTCAGTAATGTAATGCGAGCAATGGAGTTCTTCTTTTTCCAGGAATCATATGCAGCTTTGTCACTGGTATGCTTTTCAGTTGTACCTTTTTCTGGTTCGGTTATAATATGATCCAGAACCGTAAGAACCTCTTGTTCTTCCAGAACATACTGAATTTTCATGGTCCAGATTTCATAATTATCGCCATTCAGTTTTTCACCCTTATTGAGTTCTGCCACAATATTCTTAGATGCAGATGCCATTTCACTAAGAAATTACAATTAAACTAAATTAGAACATATCACACTTCTGGTGGTTTAATACAAATTATTTAATACTAAGCATAACACTTCTAGTTTTACAATAACTGTGATAATTTAATAATAATAATATATATAGATTAAAATCGAAAGATCACTACGTTTCACAATCATCTTTTAATCTATAAATTTTATTATCATTAATTATTTCGCTGTGTAAAACTCCCACTAAAATTATACAAATAATACTTTATATAATTTTAACAAAAAAATTTTAAAACAGATAAAAAAAATCTGTACATATTATAGATAAAACCGTACAAAAACAATCTATACATATCATCAATAATATATGAAACCGTACAACAACAAAAAAAAATCATTAAAATTTTAGATTGAAAGTTAAGAGAGCACTATTTTTATTGTATGTATATATATTGATTCATCATAGTAACAAGAAAGTTTGTGTAGGGTAGTGGTTAGAGTATTCGGATCTCACCCAAAGGGCGTGGGTTCTAGCCTTGAACCAGGGTGTACAAGCAAGGAATAGACCATGTTTATTTAGCCTTGAACCGGTGTATTGACCTCTCCAATTCCGATAGTAATGGACACATCCATTGTCGCAGTTTGAAATAGAAACAGATTCTCTCCGATCGGGGAGTATAATAACGGTCCACACCAAATATCAATCATCCAATGTGCGAAAAATAAAATTCAGGAAGTTCCGAGAATTCTTGGGAAAAAATGGATCTTTGGACGGATGTGATTCGTTTGGACCAAAATATTGTCTAACCCAATTGTATAAGATCCGAAATAAACTAAAAATTCATTGTTTTGCTTTGCATCTCCCATTCTCACTTTACAAGATCATTGTTTTGCAATACATCTCCAAATGATACTTTTAAAAAATCTCTAAAATAATGAAAACTGATCAAATTCGTATTTAGATTGATCAAATTTACAAAAAATATTGTAAATTAAATTTGAAAAAATTAACCATGATACAGAAAAAAAAAATTTTAAAAAAAAAAAATTTATTATTTCAAAATTATGCATTTTTTTTCTAAAACATGAAATTAATTTTCAGAACAATTCGTGTCGTTTATTAAAACCAGAATACATGCTATAAAAGCTCTGATACCAATCTTAATAAACGGATAGAACTTACAAATTACTCCGTTAATTTTCGTTCGGAAGTGGATCTTGCGAGCTTAGCAGTATCACTGGTTATGCAAGGAATCACAAGCTGAAGCTGGAAGCCCTGCGTTTTCCACAGCCTAAAACCTTCAAGCCTTAACAGAGTGTTTCTTGGTGCTCTCTATCTTTTCTCTCTAATTGTGGCTGTCACTATTCATACGTTTTTCAGACAGATGAAGAAGAGAGATAAGGATAGGGCTTATATAATATTATTGCATCTTTTCATGAAGGGTCTGCACTCTTTCATAACGGGTCACTTATTGGATTCGGATTTCCCATAATGGGTGTACCAATTAATAAATCCAACATCACTGAAAGTCAGTTGCATATGTAAATCTCTTTTCATGGAAATTAAATTAGAGCCATAACACAAATAATTCTTTTTATCAATAATATAATTAGAAGAACCACTCTTATAAGAAAATTAATCATACCCATTTCCCTAAAAATAATCATTATCCAGGTGCTTCATGGAACTTTTTATATTAATATATGAATGTTTCCGTTGAGCATAAAAATAAACAGCTGTACTTGCACATAACATCACCATTGTTCTTTGGAATTGGATTTGTACAAATAGCTTTGTACCAATCTCATTCAAAATCTGACAATAACCATCCGATCTGCATTGATATACGTGTGAAAGATTTAAACTTATTAAATTTAATTTTTTCTGTAAATCTAAACCATTCGTAAGAATCTTGACACAAACAGTTTACATGCGATTTTGGATAAGACTTTTGTTCAAAGCCTTTGACAAAAACTCCAAATTTTTTTCCTTTTTCTCGTTTGATTATCTGAAGCCACCCATGTGCCTTTCCACTTGACCAGCCGATCCCTCTTGAAAGTCCTTTCTGTCTCTCTCTCTAAAGCCTCGGCAGAGGCTGCTGCCAAGTTCTCTCTCTTGCCAACTGGAACGGATCATTCTTCATAGTTTCATTATTTTTAGGCTTCAACTTGCACCAATCCCTATTCATAATCACTTCCCTTCATACCTATTCACACTTTCCTCTACATCCTTTCCTATTCTATAAGCTCCTGGTATATCTCTCTTTGAGCATACATAATCTCTCTTTTCTCCAACTTTAGATTACCTTCACTACTGCCTTGTAATTTTGGAAAGTGATCAAACTAGTGCATACACATTTAATTAACAGCTCTATGGATTTTCAATCACCACCACCCGATCTGTTTCCTTCTCCTTCTCCAGCTGGTACTGGTGTTCCTATTTCAGCAATAATAGCAGTCGGTTTCATCGCCACAGCGCTAGTGATGACCATTTATTACCTGATGGTTGTGAAATTCTGGCTCAATGGTCGGTACCAGAGACGGCAGATCAGCGATGCCTATATGCCACCGGTTTATTTTTCCTATGAAACAGAAGGTCAAGGCGTTGATCCTTCCATAATAAAATCTATCCCTGTAGTAATTTTCAGGAAAGGTGAAGATGGCGAGCAGATGAAAAATCTCTCTTTTCATGAATGCGCTGTTTGCTTAGCAGATTTTCAAGAGAAAGAGAGTATTAAATTACTGCCGGGCTGTTCGCATGCTTTTCACATAGATTGCATTGATACATGGTTACAGTGCAATGTAAATTGCCCCATGTGCCGTTCAGTCGTCACAAGCTCAAGTCTGGCACAAAAGCTAGATAATCACATAGCGGGTCAACCCGAAATGGAAGCAAGCGGCGACGAGAAACGTGAAGGTGGGACACATAGAGATCATGAGAACGGTATACGTAGATCTTTCTCCATGGATTGGTTTAGTGAGAGAAGAATTAAAAGAGGAGAGACAAGTAGCAGCGGTGCAGCTGCGGTAAATGGAGATGCAAGCGGTCGGTTCATGCGGTTAGTTCACTCGTTTAGACTTGGCCGAAGCTCAAGAAATTCAGTTCTTCCAATTCAGATGGAGCCATGATTGATGTCCTTTCTAATTTTTATTTTGTTTAGTTAACAGACATTAATAGGTTTTGTATATCATCACTTAAGAAAAATTTGGAATTGTCTTGGTGTCTAAATTTTTCATTAGGTTGCGTGGATTATGACTTGATGCACCTTGCTTCCTTTCTTCTTCTTTGATATTGTTTTAATATTTTATTTTATTAGGTGCATTATTCTTTAATTTCTACAATTTAGTATAGCATACTATACAACATAATTCTTGCAAATTATGTTAGTAATTCACAACATGAAAAATTATTTTTTCTATTTTATGAAGTAGATCATGAAAGTTGTTCTGTTTATTACTTTTAGGCAAGAAGTCATTTACATTTTAATGAAAGGAAAAGGTAAAAGAACGATAATATTCTTAACATCCGACTCTAATTAAAGATGCATATTAATTGGAGTCCCGAACTTCTGATATTAATTATAAAATCCAATTTGCTATATATTTTTCTTCATATTAAAGATATATATTATTTTGTATGAAATGAAGATCAATTTATATTCGAGTCTGGTTAGTCGACGAATTAATTATCCTTCGCTCCAACAATAACATTTAATCAAATTATAAATATAATCATTTGGTAGCTAGGATTCATTATTAAAATGTCATGTTCTGGTAGTGATTGATGTGTATTATTTCTTCTATTGGCGGTTAACTAAGAAGATTAGCTATATATAGTTGAAAATAGGAAAAAAGTAAACAAAGCAAAGAACGATTCAATATTTTGAAAGATTGATTAATAAATGACATGTTCTGATAGCGATCGGTGTGTATATCTTGTATCAACCGTGGACTAAGAAGGATAGTATATAGTTTAAGAAAGGAAAACAAAACAAAAAAAATGATTCAATTTGAAAGATTGATCTAATTCTCTACAATTGCAGCATATACTGGAGAGGCCTGTGGTGACCACTGAAACCAAAGTACCAAATTTATATATACCTTTATTTATTTTTGTGAGAAAATTGGAGGTCAAATTTTTAAACTTTAAATATTCATAAATAAATAAAAAAATCAAAATCTATCCCTCTTGCATAGATAATATTGCTTTAATTTACTATATCAAAAACGATCTTTATATTCATACACTTGATAAAAAAAAATAAAAACCATACACTTAGTAAAAGATTAAAAACCGTGAAGACACACTATATGCCCTCCCGAGGTAATTTCATTCCATATCTAAAATTGTATAGCTAATGCAAAATTGCAGGATATGTCCAGTTTAATATACAAATGGAGATGAGATGGAAATGACGTGTATCCCGTTGACTTTTGAGATGTAACTTGATCATCACGTGGACTCATGAGGCATTCAATTGATCCAGTAAATTAATTATGCAACAGCACTGTCATTTGCTGTAAGAAGTAATCACAATAGCATTAAGTTTATTGCTTGTAGCAGTTAAGTAATTAAAAATGATTTTAGCTGTTGGGTTAGTCTCGGAATCCGGGTCATATATTCTGTTATTTTACATTAAAAAGAAGAAGCTATTTTGCTTTTACTAGTCAGCGGTTGTTGGTTGGACCTACTCTATAAATATATTGGGCCTCTTTGTGACTTTGTAAACTATTTTAAGTTCAACTTATCAAAAGAAAATAATGTTTTGGGAGGTTCAAATGGGCCATAAATCAAATTTGTACAGTACCCTTGTGATTGAAGTAAACAGATACATACACATCACACTTGTACAGTTGTTGTAACCCCATGATTAGGTACCGTAAAGTGGGGCTCACAACTTTACAGTTAAACATTTACTCCTAGTCGGATTAAAAACTTAATTCGGTGCCTCTTTAGATGTAGGAGTTCCCTTTTAAGTGTCGTGTCAGATTTAAAAAACAGTCTAGATCTACTAATTCTAACGAACGGTACCCGCCAGGTACCTGAGAGGATCCGAATTCATGATAAGCAATGTGACAAGCTACTTTGTAATTTGTATATACAAATTGTATAGTCCCTTGAAATAGGAATTAGCATCATCAGCCGAGAGCTAGTTTATAAATTGTAGAGCCCAACTTATTTTGATAAGGCCCGTTATTATTCAAGGCCCATGATTTTTGTCTGACTTAACTTTCCTTTTCGTTACTCATTTTCACTTGTATTTAATTTACACTTCGTAATTTGTTGTTACTAAAACTAAAACCCTCCGCTGGTCTCCTACTCCCTCTTCTTGTTTTCTTGCGCCATGAAAAGAGCTTACCGCCTCGCGTGTTTGTCTCTCTCTCGATCTCTCCTCTCTTCTCATACCCCACTCCTCTCAAATCCTCCATCTCTCTGTTCTTTCGAGTACCCATTAAACCGCCTAATCCAGTCTCTCTCGCACAATCCAGCTCCTCCATCTGTTGGCTCTTGTTTCCAAGGTGATGAGAGGAAAACCGGACTTGATTTCTTGAAGACCGCGGAGCTTCTTGTTGAAAGCCAAGAAACTGAAAACATCAAAAAAGCTCTCGACTTTGGCATCAAAGCATTGAGTATCTTTGAGAAGTCAGATGGAGGCTGGTCGTTTCAAGTCGCAAGGTCACTACTTTTGTTGGGTAAGGTTAGTTTCAAATTAAAAAGGTATAGTGACAGCTTGGATTCACTAAGTGCTTCATTTGAGATATTCGACAGTTTAGAAAAGGGAAAGTATGGCATTTCTGAAATTGGGTTATTGGTTATTGACGTCCATAGTCAAATTGCAAAGGTGAAGAACTCTATGGGTAAAAGGTGGGAGGGTCTGGTGAATTTCAAAATGGTTGTGGAGCTTAAGGTCAGAATCTTTGGACCCGATAATAAGGAAGTGGGTACCGCTTATGGAGATTTGGCTGAGACCTATATGCTTGCATTGAAGTACAACGATGCCTTACCTCTTTGTTTAAAATCATTGGGAATCCATGAATTGGAACTTGGAGCTAATTCCTTCGAAGTGGCCAAACTCAGAGATCAACTCGGTGTAATCTACACTGGACTGGGACAATACACACAGGCACTAGAACAAAATGAAATCGCAAAGTCAATTTTTGACGGTTTAAATTTGGTCAATGAATCAGTCCATAAGGAAATTGATATTGCAAATCTGCTAATTATGATTGGTCAGTTGGAGGAGGCAACCAAGAGATTACAAAAAGCAATTTCAAATGTTGATAAAGATAGCGACCTAAAGGCATTTATACTGGTTTCCATGGCCAAATCTCTATTCCACCAACAGAAATTTGGTGATTCAAAAAGGTGCTTACAGATATCTCTTGAAATTCTCAACAAAAAGGAATCGACCATCCCGAAAAAAATTGCCGAAGCATACGCTGACATTTCCATGTTGTTCGAAACCATGAATGAATTCGAAATCTCCATCTCTCTCTACAAAAGATCTCTCTCCATTGCAAGACAACAAGAAGAAATGCACCATGTAGAGGGGAGCATATTGGCTCGGCTTGGCTGGTTACTTTTAGTTACAAAACGGGTTGATCAGGCAGTACCATATTTAGAAATGGCAATTGAGAGGTTGGAGGGGTGTTTTGGTAAGAGGCATTTTGGGCTAGGGTTTGCATATAAGCATTTGGGCCAGGCCTATATGGAGACAGACCGCCCTGAAATGGCAGTTAGATATTTGAGCTACTCAAGGGAAATAATAGAGGAGACATTTGGGCTGCCACACGATGATACCATTGATGTAAATCAGTGCCTAGCAAATGCTTATGGAACTATGGGATGGTAATTTTTGTACTTACTCTTTTATTTTACTCTTTTGCAAGTTGTGTCCTATATTGTTTGTTTTTTGCAAATGATTCCTTCAATTTGATGTTTGCAAATAGTGCATACTATAAGAACTGCGAAAATGAATGCATTGTAAGAAGTTTTTTAGCATGATGTTTTGGTTATAAATCAATGCCTTGCAACTGCTTATGCTGTTATTATAAGGTGTTTTAGTGGTTTGTGTTTTGTTTATCCCAAGGATGCCAAAACTTTTTAGAATAACTGAGATTAAAGACCTAATTGTTTTGCATGTAGATACTGTTAGTTAAGGTCAAGCAAAAGAGAACGAATTGCCCTTGAATTCCATTTGAAGGACAAAAATGAAAATTTTCATTTCATAGGGGTGGCTTAGCCCCCTTTCACTTGTATATTGTTCCAACACTGAGGTCATATAAGTAGTGAGACAAAAATGGGGATCTAAGATGAATAGAATATTTATTCATACTAGGTACTGCAGGTGCCATAGGCAAATAAAAACTTAATGTGCAATATTTTTAAATTTAAAATTTATATGTTTACCTGTCGCGGGAAGACTAAGTTGCAAGCTGCTGGGGAGCACAGCTAATTTGCTCAGTTTCAGCTATTGCAATATTTGTGCCACACCTTTTTTTTTTAATATGGCATTTTGGTTAGAATTTTTTTTTTTTCATTTGGCCAAAACACAAATTTGTTCTTGGAGGATGACATACCAATGTATTTTTTTTTTTTGGTTCAGCAATACTACATCGGAGCTGTCAAACTTTTGCAATATGTCAAATGTAAATTCATCCATGGTAAGTAAAATTATTTGGCATGAGTTGGGTTAATTGCCTTATATGTTTCAATCCGGTGCTGTTTTTGCTTTGCTGTAATACATTTATGGGCACTTGACAAATTATCATTACAATTAAAAAATAGGCTAATGATGTTTAGCTGTTGAAATTGTAGTTATAAGCTTGCTATGGAATTCCAGCGGCGAGTGGTGAATGCATGGGAGAATCGTGGGGCTGATGCCACAGAAGATCTAAGAGAGGCTTACAGACTTCTAGAGCAGCTGAAGAAAAAATCAGAGGGATCTCCACATGCTGTTTTTCCTGCAAATTCGCTTCCTGTTATACCCCCTCCTAGGGAGTGACATTCTTCTCCTTTGACCCTGGTAATTGTCCGTTTTACATTTTGTTTCTTTTTTTTATTTGCTAAATTCATTTACTGCAACCCAAGTTTTAGAGTAGCAGATGACAGTACAGTGTCCTTATGGTTGTGCCAGTAGGTGCAGGCTAGTTTTGAGAATATTAATGTGTATTGAAATGAGCTCTGCCATTAAGATTACATCATTAAAATTGAATTCCCTAATAGATCGCAGCATACCCCTATTTATGCAAGTATTGTCCTTGGCATTACAAATTAGAAGGTTTGAAAGGCTTAGTTGGGGAGCTTAGTCGGGTATTTAGGAATTGGGGGAATTTCATGTATACCCTCAAAAACCTTGAAATTATGTATTTCCCCTTCTAAATTTCATAATATCATATTTACCCTTGAGTTTTAAAAACTCACAAAATCCAATTTATTGTCTACTTTTATAAAACTCATTTTAAATTTATATAATACCCTTTATTAAAAAAAAGAGTAGCATTTGTAAGAGACCTAATTGACCAGTTCATGAGGGGGAAACTATTCATTTCTCTACTTGTGCATACACAATGACAATTAGGTATATGCTTGTGTGTGTCACAATTATGAAAATGAATCATTTGTTCTCACATGTTAATTATAAGACTGGACATTTCTTACACATGCTACATTTTTTTATAGGGGGAATTTCATGCATACCCTTCAAAAACTTCAAAATTACGTATTTCCCATTCTAAAGTTTGAAATTACATATTTCCCTCGCTAAACTTTAAAAGCTCACAAATTTATCCATTTTATTGTTTCTTATATTATAAATCATTCTGAATTTTTAAAATACCCATTTTACCCTTTATTAAAAGCATATAAAGCCCATTGGATTCAAATTTGAATCTGAAGGGTGCCTCTACTGTCCGATCCGTGCGCATCACATTAAGATTTGTGCGCATCGTTTCAATATTTGTGCTGATCTAACGTGCATGGATCTTAAAGCAATTTCGATCAGTGCGTATCGCATTAATATCTGTGTATGTCACTCCAATATGCGTGCGTTTTTGCATCAAGATTCATGTTGATCTTGCGTGCACATATCTAAAAGCAGTTCGGACAGTAGAGGAACAGGTCATATCCAAATTTCCGTCTAATGGGATTTATATGCTTTTAATAAAGGGTAAAATGGGTATTTTATAAATTTAGAATGAGTTTTAATATAAAAGACAATAAAATGGGTAAATTTGTAAAAAAAATTAAGTTTAAAGGGGGGAATACGTAATTTCAAACTTTAGAGGGGGAAATACGTAATTTTGAAGTTTTTGAGGGGTACACGTGAAATTCCCTTTTTTAAAATAAGGGTAAGATGGGAACTTCATAAATTTAAAATGAGTTTGAATAGAAAAACCATTAAATTGGGTAAATTTTTTAGTTTTTGAAATTTAAAAGAAAAATTATTATATTATGAATTTACAAGGGGAATATGTAATTTGGATGTTTTCCTGGGGGGCATACATGAAATTCCCTCTAAGAAATTGTATGTTGGATTTACAATTTTGAAGAGAACTGTAGTATTCTTTTCTTTTTGTTCTTTTTGTTTTTTGTTTTTATAATATGGGTGCCCCTTTTTTTAGTAACTGCCTTCATTTTATTCAGGAATGATTTGATGTCCATAATGGCTAGATTTCCTCATTTTTTTGATGTGAAATTGGCATATGATTTGGAAGGGCCTTTATTCATGGCAAGTTTTTATGCACAACTATATAGGGATGAAAAAATTCTTGTCTGCTGCTGGGAATTTTTTTCCAAAATATGGCATCTAGAAGGCTGTAGAAATTACTGGTAATAAGGTTACAAACTAGCTTGTTGATACACAACTGGAATGGAATAGGGTGTGAACAAATTTCAAGGGAATCCGGGCTGAAACTGGTGTAGTTTTGTCCCCTGTGGCCTCAGCAATAGCATTTCAGAAATTTATCTTGAAGTTCTTGCTCAAAAAAAGTAAACATTCATACTAATAAATCTTCCTTTTTTTTTTTATTACTTTTGCAAATGCTGTGAAGTCGTGAGGGAGAATCGAATTCTCAATCTTTGAGTAACAAACAGTCCTAGAACTTCTTCCTAGCAACTATGTTACCTCTCCTTTCTCTATACAAATAAATCTGTCACTTGAGCAGTACATGCATAGCCTTACAAAACGCTATTTCCTTGAATTGAGGAATTTGACTTGGGCAGTGCATGCTTAGCCTGAACGCGTATCCTCTGCATTAACTCAAAAGAGAATCTTTTGAGTTAATGAATTTCAACCATTCGATTTATTTTAACATTAGTGCAGACTAGATTCACACTAATATTGAAGGACCTTGTGTTAAAATTAGATGGCCGGGTTGACTCCGTTTAAAATCAGACAGTTGAGATACATTAACTCAAAAGATTTCCCTTTTGAGTTAATGCAGAGGGTGTGTTGTGCTTAGCCTTGTGTATAGTATCTAGGGGTGTTCATCGGTTTGGTTCGGTTCAAACCGAACCGAACTAGGCAAACCAAAGTTTTAATTCGGTTTCAAAAATAGAACCGAACTAAACCGAACCAAAGTTTTATTTCGGTTTGTTCGGTTCAAACCGAAATATATCAATTTTTTAATTTAAATCAATTGTTTTGTAATAAACCGAAGTATATTAAGAAATAAATTAGAGTATTAAGAAATAAACCGAAGTATTTAAAGCAATTGATTAAAAAATAAACCGGAATATTAAGAAATAAACCGGGACGGTCTGGACCAAATTCATAATATATAAAAGTTCGGTCGGTTCGGTTATTTCGGTTTTAAAATTTTCAAACCGAATTGAACCGAACTGAAGTTATAATTCGGTTTTAAAAAGCAAACCGAACCTAACCATTAAACTGAAAAAACCGAACCGTTTGAACCGATCTAATTCGGTTCGGTCCAAAACCGATTAAACCGGACCCTATGAACACCTCTAATAGTATCTCCTTGTCTTCTCTTACAATCTCTATTTTAAATCCTTATTTCTCTGTGTAATTTTATTTGAGAAAAGGCCTGTCAGGTTGGGTTATTTTGGTAATAGCTTCTTACCTTGGCTCTTGCATGTGGGAGCGACAATGTGCACATCATTATCTGAACTTGGCAATTAATAAATTGTTTTGCTGTATATATTCCTGTCCCGAATAGGAGCAAACAGGCCAATTGAGCTTAATTGACTCTCGTATCATTTTGGGTCGGATTGAGTCTTGAGTTGCAGTTATGTGCTGGTCAAGGTAGATCATAATTTGGGGCTGGCTTGTTTTGGTTTTGTTTTAAGTTCTAATTTGGTTCAGGTCAGTTAAAGGCTGGTTCAGGTCGATGGATATTGCCTAGTTGAGTTTTCAAAATTAATCCTGTTTGAACATGTCCAATTTTAAATGGATTTTTCAGGTAAGTTAGAATTTACCCCATCTAGTACAATGTTCGTTGTGGCCGAGGTGCAACAATCTTATGCAATTTTTTCTCTCTTGTGCAAGATTTCATCTCCATATATCTTGTATTACAATGTGGGAGAATGTGATTTATCCCATCATATGTTGCAACTTTTATTTTAATTTAGACTTTGTGAACACAAAATAGGATTAACTTTGTGAACCTACCTGCACGGCTTGTTTTTTTTTTCCCCCAAGGTGTAATGTGGTGATGTGATCTAATAAATCATGGTGTTCACTCAGCTCAGTTAAGTAGCTAATTAGATCACTTGGTTCTTTATGTGTAATCCTCACTGAGCAAAGTGATCTAATTAGTGTGTATTTGATCTATTTAAATGCGGGTTTGATTAAAAAAAATTCCATGAATTAGGCCTCCATATAGCCTACAATATCACATGAATTGTTGCAACAGTTCACTGAAAAATGAAAAACAGTGGAAACCGGTACTGACTGCTGAATAGTTGTTTTGGAGTTCTGTAGATTGGCAACTGGCAAGTAGGCTAGGTCTTCTTAATTTCAATCCCCAAGTAAAAAGTTGGAGAGAAATTCTAGTCTAGAATGAATTAAGATAAAAAGAAACAAAGTTAACAATTGTTTTCCATTTGAATTAAGAATTTGAGTAAACGACAGATACCGCCGCATGCATGCATCAGACGGTAGATACAACTCAGGTTATATTACTGTATTATATACCATACAACATTTCAAGTACCCTATTTACTAAATTAAGTCTTTTTCATATTATATTAATTAATACTACCGCCTGCTGTATCAGGCAGTAGAAACACCTCGGAGATATTAATTATACAGATATTATAATATAATAACATATAATATTTTTAGTACCATATTACTCTTTTTAAGTTTTTTTTTCATGCTAATTTAATTTATAAATGGACAGAAATAAAAGAGCTAAATGGGTGGTTGACCACATAAAACTGTAATGGTCCCCTTAATGTGATAATTAATAAAGTGGCCATCCTTCAACCAACTATAAAGCAGACTATATACGTTGACATCCTAACTTCCATTTCATTACTACAATTAATTATCAATGGATGTACTGTTACTAAAGAACACAATTTGCACCCCCTTTTTTTGCTGTTTATTGCATCAGCAATGCTTATGTTATTAATTATTAAATAATCTGACCTGAGACATGATCACATGCCACTTTTATGTTCTTCTAAAATTATTGCTAACCTGATGTAAAAATAATTGCAGAATTGTATGGAAAAGATGGTACGATATATTCACAAAAAAAATTATTTGAAAACCGAGACAACCGACGTCAAGATTTATTATTGAAAAAAAAAAAACTGAAATTGTATTGAAGCCTTTATCATTTATATAATTAATATGTTGCAATATATGCAGTTTTTAGTCACAAATCAAATATTGATAACAATAAACCTTGATATTTAAAATCACTCAATTGATGGCCAACTAGATTTTTTGTTGTATCGGATAGATACATCACCTATCTGAATCATAATATATGTGTACTGTTTTTATTTTGATAAACATAATATAAGTTGTAATAGTTGTAACACAACAGTGGAACTAGTAATAGTGGTGGCGGGGGGGGGGGGGGGGGGGGGGGGGGGGGGGGGGGGGCCCGAAGGGGAGCAAAAAAAAGAGCGCTCTTGGGCAGGGGCGGAGCCAGACTTTCAAGCTATGAGAGTCAAACATAAATGGGGCTGAATTGGGGTCAAGTATATAAAAATTTTCTATTACGAATGGGGGTCAATTTAACCTTATTCATATATTTAATTTAAATTTATTAAAAATAGGGTATAAATTAAAAAAAATTGCAAATGAATTGATCATCATTCATTGACTGTGGATCCGCCACTGCTCTTGGGCAGCGATATTGGAGTGATTTTAAAGCCCTAGCTGCCGCCACCACTGTTCCTCCTCCTCACTCTTCCTCTTTTCCTCTATAGTCTCTCTCTCACTCTTCTATATCTCACATCCAATATAGCTCCTCTCTTCTCTCACGGCTCTACTTTCTTAAGTGGAGAGAAAAATTAGAGAGGGGAGGGACTATAGCCGAATGGAGCCGATCAGAGCCGAGAGTGCGGTATCGTTGGAGCTCGGAATATTGAGTCTCTATGTCATCTTGATCGGAGCACGGATGAGTAGATCTGGACGTTGGAGCACGGCGGCGGTCGAAAGAGCATATCCAATCGTAGAGAGCTATAGAGTTTAAGTAATAGAGTAATTATGAGTGTATATAAGTGAGATTAGAATATTAGAGTTATTTATAGCAATTTGAAGAATTTTGTGAGAATAAAAAATTTAAATTTTGTATTGGGAAGTCATTTGACTCGTTGTAGGTTTTTTTTTTTTCTTATCAATGATATTGTTAGTTGGCACTTAAAGCCACTAACCTTCAAAAAAGAACTAGTAATAGTGAGATTATCCATAGACTAAATTTTAATGCAAAAATCTTAAATATGTTCTAAACTAGAGGTGCGATAACAAACAAACAAACAATATCGTTGTATAATTTTGTTTTGTTATGTATGAATTTTGCACCTTTTACAAATTTTTTAATTATGTATTAATTTAAATTTGCATAGATTTCATATTTTTGATATTTTGTGAAATAACACCAACAGTGATAATGCTTCCTAGATCCAAATCATTCCTCTTAACTAATGTGCTCTATGTATATCTGACTTTTTTTTTTTTTTACGAAATAAGGGGTCTTACTATTTTAATTAAGAGCAATTTAAAATGCACACACCGGATTAATTCGGTTTAGAATTTAGAAAAACATTTTTATATAATATGGTTTGTTCATTTTAATCGTAATGTTTGATTTAGAATATATAGTAGGATCTAGTTTTCTTTTCAGAATAACAAGGAATGATACTAAATCAGACCTTACTCATCAAGGGCAAAATGGGTGCAACTGTGGGGTTGATTATCAAATTCATTAGCAAGATAATTGAGGACAAAGGATAGAATAGACCGAATAGTCCATTTCATTGTCACGTTTGGTCCGGGTTGTCGTTTTGGGACCATCTCCAGTTGGAATAAATTAAAGCTGTCTTTCTTTTTAGTTAAGAATCTGGTGAATAATTACTAACTATATATCATCGGTTATTATTTATAATCTTTCATGCATTACTGCAAAACTATTGCAGAATATTTTAGGAGTATGGCCTTGAAAACTCATTAATTATCACAATGATCACTAAAATTAAATGTTTAAAATAATAGTATTTTAACTTCTATGGTACATCTAAAATTTTTTTTAGTATCCATGCATCCAACCTTTGTGTGCTCATTATATAGATGACGAATTTGTCAAATTTGAGTCAATTTGAAAATTTTAAATTTTGATTGATCATTCATTATATATGCAATTATTAAAATTCTTCCGTTAAATTTTAAATTGTTGAATAAAATTGTAAGCGACTTTTGAACTGAACCAAATTGTATACAAATGCTAGGTAAGAAATAAAGAACATGCAACTTTATAAATTGAACACGTACAAGAAAACATTGAATGGTAACAGTTAGCACATTAAATAAACAAGGGGCTCTAGGCAAGTTCTAGCTTCGCAACAATGATACGCGCGTGTAACAATATAAATCAAAATTAAGATGAGTACAATGATATGTACATCAATTATTCTCGTGTCATTACGTACTAATTGGTACTTCTAATATGATGATGTCATTACATTGGTACATATCTAATATGATGACAAGTTTGAAATTTTATAAGTTTATAGTTGATTTTATATTTAGATAAGAGGTTGAAACATAAACACACTAAAATAAGCTATCAATGTAAAATAGATTTGGTAATTTAATGGACTCGTAATCTTGTTCAAAACAAACTAAAAAAATATATAAAGCTAATCCATCGTGTAAATCAAAATAAGATCAACAATTTGAATTCATCATTTGAGTATAAGATTTTAAAATGTAAATGTAAAAAGATGTTATGATATTTGACGACCCTAGAACCACCTTCATCATTTCCATAGACAACAATTTTAGTCGTTATTAACAAATTCGAGTTCAAGTAGTAATTAAAGTCGGAGCTTAATTAAAGATTCAGTTGAGCGGTGCATGTATTCATACTTCTAGAATTAAATATTTATGTAAGAAATATTGTATTTGTTTATATATATGTGGGTATGGTATAGATTAAGAGTTGTATTTATTTATTCATACTTCTAGTGGACGTCACATCGGAGCATTAAGAAAGTGATATTTCAAGCTTATGCTATTATTATCGTTGTTAATAAATATTTTCACACATTAATATTTTTCTTGACAAGTTAATATATACTTGTTTTTTAGAAAAATTCCAAGTTCAAGTCAAAATTTCTGAGATTAGAAGCAAGTGTCTGTAAATAACTTTTTCATCTGAATTTCAACTGATCGAAGAAACACATCACCATTATTTCCTTGTTTCCGAATATCATATTTGGCTGCTACTTAAATTTAGGACGGATTAAATTGTTTACTTCATCTAATTCCTTATATTTTACATCTCATTTGTATTCTTAAGTTATGATTTAAATAAATCTGTCTAAAGGAGTAAGATATTAAAAATGAACCACTGTCTATGATCGATAATGGGTCATATATGCGAAGTAACTTTGAAGTAAGTTAATATGTTTGAAGATGTGGAATAACTTAACTCATCTCTAATTACTTCATCTGACTTAATTTATTTTTACTTTTTATTTGACAACTTAAATATGAAAAAAAATTACTGTACGTCTAACTCTACAATTAAATATGGCCAAAATATGAAGAAAAAAAACTGCTCATGGCAGCATGCTATATATGCTACGTCAGTTCTAAAGCGAATTTTTTTTTTTTACCACTCAGAAAAATCGAAATTAATTAAAAACCACCCAGTTTGACTTTCTTACACAAATACCACCCCCGCACAACCGTTGTGCGCACCCAAAAAACGGACACGCACAAGGGTTTGGAGCACCTGAAGTGCGGGTCCACGAAAAAGTTCGCGCACCGGGTCCGCGCAACAATTTGGCGCACCGATCGGATCCGCACAAGGGTTGTGCGCACCCCCCCCCCCCTTGGCGCTATAAAGCCCCTTGCGCACCCGATTTTACCCCATCCGGGTCCGCGCCTCAGCCCCACAGTAAAGGTAAATTTTTTATTTTTTTTATTTTAAACTTGTAGTTTAGTATTTAGATAGTTTATATAATTTAGATAATTTAGTTTGTAGAATTTAGATAATGTAGTTGTAAAATAATTGTAGTTTATTTTAATTTAGATAGTTTAGATAATTTAATTTATTTAGTTTGTAGATTAAGTTTAGATAATATAGTTGTAAAATAATTGTAGTTTAATTTAATTTAGATAGTTTAGATAATTTAATTTATTTAGTTTGTAGATTAAGTTTAGATAATGTAGTTGTAAAATAATTGTAGTTTAATTTAATTTAGATAGTTTAGCTAATTTAATTTATTTAGTTTGTAGATTAGTTTAGATATGTAATTTAGTTGTAAAATAATTGTAGTTTAATTTAATTTAGATAGTTTAGATAATTTAATTTATTTAGTTTGTAGATTAGTTTAGATATGTAATTTAGTTGTAAAATAATTGTAGTTTAATTTAATTTAGATAGTTTAGATAATTTAATTTATTTAGTTTGTAGATTAGTTTAGATATGTAATTTAGTTATAAAATAATTCTAGGAACTTGAAAGGAGTGGTCAAATTCATTGTCATTTGGGTATACAACCTCCAGCTATTATCATCTTGTACCAGTAGCTGTTAGAACCATGTTTGGTTGCCTTGACCAATATTGATCCTTGTGGAAATTACCAGTTCATAATAATTCGGATCAATACCAACTTGCTGGTACACTTCTCTAGTTATACCTCTAAAATCTAAATCTGGCATGATATTGAACATTTTTTAAGGTTGAGTACTGTAATAAGTACCATTTGGCCCATTTAAAACTTCACCACCAAAATAACAAGCAATTCCAATCATAATTGAACAAACCTATCAATTGATAAATTTAATATTAATTTTAAAAATAATGTAAAATAAATAATTTTAAAAAAAATAAAGAACTAGTTTACCTCTGCTGTCGCTTATGCCTCTCTGCTCCTTCGTAGTGTTGTGGAATGAACACAGTTTCCAGAAACCCCTTTTTATATATATTTTTTTTGGGTGCGCCAAATAGCTGTGCGGACCCGTGGGTGCGCACAAGCACTGCGCGGATCCGAATTGGGTGCGCACAAGGGTTGTGCGGATCCACTTTTGTCGGGATCGGGTGCGCACAGCGGTTTGCGGATCAGTTTTATTGGGTGCGCACAAGGGTTGTGCGGATCCGTGTTTTCAGGTGCGCACAAGGCTTGTGCGGGGGTGGTATTTGTGTAAGAAAGTCAAACCGGGTGGTTTTTAATTAATTTTGATTTTTTTGAGTGATAAATAAAAAAAAATCCGGTTCTAAAAGAGTCTTATAATTAGTAGGGAGGTATGTTAATATGTACAAATTTAAGTGTATATACTGCAATTATGAGCAAAAGATGAAACTTCCACAAATCTTTGTCTAGGTTAGAACTTAGAAGCATCAAGCATGCATGCATTAGTTCGATGGTACTATAGTTTACCTAGTTGAAAAGTATTTAGGTAGGGACTTTGATTAACACTGTTTAACAGGACTCTTTGCATGTGCACCTAGAACCTTTTTGGGGACAATTTCCTCCACAAATGACCCACTGCATTCTCCATTTGGTAGTATATGCATATTTGCCATTTTATACACTAATAGAGTAAAAATATCACACGATATCGAGTATATATATATTGCTATATATGGTTTTAATTATTAAATAATACTAGTACCAACACCATTTAGTACATATAAAGTCGAATAATTCAAGCCGTTTATTGTAGCCAAATCCCAAAATTGGCTAAAATGATTTGCCAAGTAATAATAAAGAAATTATCAAAGTAACATAAACTGAGAATATATATCCGATACATCAAACCAATATTTAAAAGTTCCAATTAAATTGATGTTAGGGATGGACACCACAAGACAAAACTAAAAATTGAATCCCATTAAAGAAACATTAGTTATTTCTTAACTGGGCGTATGATTAAGTTAGATCAGAATTAGTTAAACATGGAATATATATGCATGACCGATGGTTCTAATTACAATTTTATAATGTTACAAGAAAATGAAAACGGTAACTCAAGAAAATCGAAAATGAATTGAGAAAACACTAGCATTCGCAGGACTTCATGTAGCCGTTTTACACATGTATTCACTTAAACAAAAGAAATGGTTATGGCAGGAAGGCCAGAATCATGGTACATGATAACAATTAAAGAAGCCACCAAAATCGGACAAAAAGAACCACAAATCCACAAAATCCAACAGGAATTAATTGTTCAATCAATTGTCCATATATATAGCCCCCCAAAAAATTACTAATTAACCAGCAATGTAAACCCCTATATACCCATTGCTACGCTAATATTAAAAATGTGTATAATTCAAGGAAGAATAGATAGATACACCTTATAATGAGTTATAACCTAGAAAAAATCAACCTAAAATCTATAAATCAGCCAACTATGCGAACTGGTTTCCGCCAACTCCTGCTTTGGCTGAAGGAGAAACACGTTTGCACACTTCTCGTCGAACACTCGCCACCATCTTCAATCTCCGATTGATCATTTTGTCTTTTTTTTAACATCTCTTGCACTGAGAGATAAATTTGCCTCTCGTTAGAAGAATCCATAGATAGCGACCTCCTTAGAGGTTGAACACGCAACTCTTCCTCATTTTCTCTTACATGAACAATACAATCATCTCCTAAGCTCCATTTCTTTTCCTTAATGGCTTCTCTTCTCATGAAATAATTCTCTTCTTTTTGTTCTTCTTCCCCTTCCCTTTCATTATCCGACGACATTATTATACCGTGATTTTGTTTCAAATGAAGTATCGGATTCGTAATATAAACTCTACACAAGGGACAGTTGGTGTTGCTCTGAAGCCACGTGTCAATGCAATCAATGTGAAAAGCATGAGAACAATTTGGTAGTAACCGAAGCTTCTCTTCTATGTGAAACTCGTTCAAACAAATGGTGCATAGTATGGTACTAATGCTGGATTTTGAGAATTTTGTGATCGGAATTGCACGAATGAGAGATGGTTTGAGGCCTTGTGGTTTAATTGGGAAGATAGGCATCACAGGAGTCTGAACACTTGTGTTGCGAAGGTGGCATTTGGTAATGAAGAAATAAAAGCTGAGAAGAATAAGAGTTGTTGTGAGAATGCCAGAAATGATAATGGCAAGAATTGGGAAGTTTGGGGAGAGAAATGAAGATGGTGGTGCCATTGTTAACTAGAAGAGAAGAGAGAGAGAGGTTAAGAAAGTAGTTGCTAATATGGTTTGGGTTAGGACTTAGGAGATTGATTTTAGGCGCGTGCTACCAATGGGAAGTTATATTTACTTGTTTAAATGATTGGTTGTTGATAGGATTAGGTGTGTGGATGATGTGTAGCTTTTGTGGAAGTTGTGGTATTGTACGTTTATTGAAGATGAGAGGAGAATTTATATTTGTCTTTTCATGAACAAGATTTTGGCCGTTTGCTTTGAAATCATTTTAATTTTTTTAAGAAACCAATATATTAATTAATATTATATATGATGGCTATACTTTTAGTTATTAACTATTATTATTTATCAACATTTTGGTATATATGACTTGTCAAACTTACAAATAATGTAACAATAGTTCATGCAATTGAAACATGCATGAAACAATTGAATTAAATTGAAACATGAAGCAATTGAGGATGGAATATGCCAAGTATTTGTGTTATGTGTAGAAGGGCTGGAGAGACAATTGCACATTTATTTTCAGAATGCAATTTTGCGATACAGGTCTATAAAAGACTTAATCAGATGTTTGCACTACCGGCATGGAATTGGAGGTTCATCTTAAAAAGGCAACAAGCACAGATATGGATAGTACACACAAAGGGGCAACTCAAATCTAGAGAAATTCTATTACTGGCCATGTTCGTATGCTGGAGAGAGAGATGTTCTAGGATTTTTATGGATAAAGTCAAGACAGTAGAAGACATGGTTTCACAAGTAAAGGAACAATGGGATTACCTGCATTAGAAGAGGAAATGAGATTGGGTTGCCATCCAAATCTCAGAGGAAGGAAGCGCAGAAGCTCAAGATGTTGGTGCAAACTCAAGGGCAGTAGTCTTACATACTGACAAGAAGAGTTTAGATATTTTTTTAAATCGTGTTATTATTTTATTTTTATTTTCTTTGTTTTAATTTTACTATTCAACAAGGTTGAATAACTTTATTTTTTGTACTGGGTTTCACATAGAAACCACTATCATTAATAAAGCAAATAAGGACTAGATCCTTATTTTTCATCAAAAACATGAAGCAATTGAAAATAGATCTCAAACAAGTTGTGTTGTATATATAAATTGCAATATGAAGCAAGTGAAACATAATATCCGTAAATTGAAACCTCAATTTTTTTTAAAATTAAATCTACACTTGTAAATTGAAACTTAAATAATATAAATTGAAGTCTAGATTCTTTAGAGTGAAACATGAAGTTTCTAAATGAATTCTGATTTCTGAAACTTGTAAACTAAAATCTAAAAATTAAAGCATGATGACTTGATCCATGTTTTTCCTCAAAAAAAAAAATGTAGACTAATATAAATTTTAATAAAAAAAAATTAAATGTGTGTGTGTGTGTATTTTATATATGACTGAAATATAAAGTTTGCAAATTGAAACTTTTTTTTTTTTTTGAAGGTAAGTTGGCAAGTGCCAATCTAACAATTAGATTTAAAAAAATTGAAACTTAATTATATCTTTTTATTGAATGTCAAAACTTAATTATATCTTTTTAATAAAATCTGGAACTTTAAACTTCTCTACCTCACGCAACCTCCGCCGAAAATCCAACGAAATTTTGTCAGTGCGGCAGTGCCCTACGAACTGAACCACCGAAAGTTTGTCAGAGTTTATGTAAAGTAGAGGAAGTAATTATTCAGTGTGAACTAATTATATTATCTAATAATAATATTATAGTACGTAACAATGATTTTAACCATATAATATTTCTCTTTTTTTTATAACCCGGCCATAACATTAAATTTCGGTCAACATGTATGATATTGATATGTCCTAGTATTACCGCACCAGGTTAAATATTGCTATGTACTAGGTTATCCCGTGTATAAATTGATAAGGACACCCGCACAAGTTCAATTGCAAAGCAGCTGTAATATTGAGTATAGTGATGTCATTGACATAATTTGTATGTATGGAGATTGAAAACTGAACAATGATATTATTAAAAAATAATTCAAAACATAGTTACCTCTTTAATTCATATGTTGAACAAGTTGGGCACTATACAAATGGGAATAAGATTTGGTCCAAATGACTTTGGACCAGACACCGTCCAAAGCCTCTAAAAATCGTACAATTAAAGTCCAAACAGATGATCCCAACCTCTCAACATGATTTTCATATTAAAATATGCTTAGAGATCAAATTTTATATTATTTTTTTTGGAAATTGTTTACTATTTTCTTAGATACGTACAACATCATTGTTTTGAACGGTCCAAAAATATTGATTTTGTATGCATCTAAAAAATAGTAAAAAAATTTCCAAAAAAATATAAAATTTGGTCTTTGAGCATATTTTAATATGAAAATCATGTTGAGCAGTTCGGATCGACTGTTCAGACTTTAATTGTATTATTTTTAAAGACTTTGGACGGTGTCTGGTTCAATGTCATTTGGACCAAACCTCATCCTTACAAATGGTGTGTGTAAATCAGGATAAAGATAATTGACAAAGCTATTTTAGCTTCACGCAGCACACGATCAATAGAAAAAAATGAAAAATATATATGATTAATGTACTGTGGGAAACCAACATAGCTCTATCAATATCTTTACGCATAAATCACCAGTATACAAGAAGAAAAAAACCAGTAAGTGAAAGGATAAACCGACAAAAATATGATGTCTGCTTATTGGTATTTTTTTTTTTTACAGAATAGTGAATATACCCATGACTTCTTTCATTGAACCTGTTACAAGTCGTCCATTTCGTTAATTAACACAAAAACAAAGTAGCATGCCAAATATTTATTATCATTTTTGAACGGCTTAAATATGGCATGCAGTTTTATTACATAAAAAGAAATACAGAACAGATCGTCGTCAGATCCTACGAGACTTCTACTGAGAAATAACCAATAAAATAAAGAGAACAGGCAACATGTAGCCATGTCATATAATATTATGCTTATGTAAAATTTTGGGTTCAATTTAAATTTAAATTATTGTACTAGGTACTAATATGAAACTTCTGTTGGGTGTTGTGAAGGCACCAGACACGCTGATATGGCAAAAACATGATAATGTTTTCTCTCGGCATGAATGATCAGCAGCTCTGTTAGCCCACAGTGTGTTAGGCACAAACTTGTCTGGCCCGTGTTATGTAGGAAACGAACTAAATATTTTTTGTTTGGAAGTAATTGAGCTTGGGCCAGAGTCTTGATACAACTCGGGCAAATAAATACAAATAACAGTTCGTTTTGTTATATGAAGGAAGAGATGTAAAATCATGTTTAGAGATCAATTAATTCAGCTTGAGGTTGAACAAGATTTTATTGATTGGTTCACTGCATCGGAAAGTCCTATTAATTAACTAAATTGTAAACAAAGGACCGAGACTGTTTCTTATTTTCTTTGTTCTTTTAATCTTCCATTTAGATTTTTTTTTTCTTTATTTTTATGTAAAATTGACACCTCTGACGTTTCTTATTAATAAAATTTGGTGCATGGTGTGATCTTCATTTTTCTTAAAAAAAAGGTCCTGCGATGCTTCTTTTTATTTTATTTTATTTTTTGCGGTTATATATGGCAGGTAATTCTTATGTATAAAACATTTAATCATCATCTTAAATTGTGAGGGCACGAGATTTATATGCTCAAAGAAGATGAAATTGCTTAAAAATAGATTTCATGCAAGTAATTTATTTTTACATTCGAGCCATCATTCAATTATGTCATAATTATTATTATTTTGAGTAAAGGTTAGAAATCAAACAATCTACTTATTTAATATTCTAAAAAAAATTCAATTTTTTTTTAAAAGTACTTGACAGGGGCTGTCAAGTTCATACACAGTAAAAGAAATACAACTCAGTCTCTAAACAGAGCTCAACAAAATGTAAACCACAACCTCCCTTTTTGTAAAATCTTCACAGCCAACACGTCAGGTCTCTTCCAATTCTCCCTGAAAATGAATTCATTCCGCTGTCTCCACAGCCACCAGCATGCACAGAGCATTTTATTTAGCCATTCTTTCCTCTGCATTGCCCCTCCTCTCTTTACTTCCAACCAAAATGCCTCCCAAATTTCTGGTACTGCCATTTCCGGTACAATGATTCGTACCAGTAACCTCTTCCTTATGGAAGCTTGGATGAAGCTCCAAACATGGCGAGCATAGTTGCAGGTGAATAGCAGATGGGTTAGAGTTTTTTTCTTGTGCGCACTACACATCACGCAATTTTCATCACAATTGAAATTTCACCGCTGGAGCTCAACTCTTGTCAGAACCTTTTTGAGTGCCATTAAACCAAAAACTTTAACAGAAGGCATATCTTGGCTCATTTATTAATTAAACTTCCCACACAAAAGACATGCAATACTCATTTATTAAATAAGTGATATATTTCGAGTACTACACAAGTTTTACATGTCGCACAAATTAAAACATAAATTTGTTAACTAGAAGAGTCGCGATCCATGCTCAAAAATATTAATTATAAGAATATTGAGGAATACGGGTCCAATTGTCCAAATAAGACAAGACTATAGAATATTATTAAGATCAATTTCTTCAAAGTGCCACATAGCTCCTTTAAATACAATTATCAATACTTTGCACTACACTTTTTATTAATTTATTTGAGTTTATGTCTGTCACTAGCTAGCTTCAAGTAATTAAGGGCGGCAATTGTATTTTTTTTTTGTTGGGATTTCGTATCTGTTAAATATTGGAGAAAACTAAAATTAAAAATCTTTAAAAACAACTCAATAATTTGAAATGGTTTAAAATATAACAATATTGGAGAGATAAATAAATAAATACTAGTGAAAACAACAACAAAAATTATTTTGTTGATCACTAAAACAAATTTTGACTTAATTTTTTGTAACAAGTTTAAAATACAAATCACACTTATATTTACTGATATTTCATAAATTGATACAAAATTATGGTAATAGTGCAAGTTTGTTCATTTTTCTAATCCATTTTCATTTGATAATATGGTATCAGCATTGCTTGTTTTCTACCACAAATGCAAGTATTCTCTCAGTCATAATATGCTTTCAGAATTTTTTTTTGAGAAAAAATAAGGCTCAAGGCCTCATTTGATTGAACTGATACAGGAGAATTGTATCTCAATTTTGGAATAAGATACAAGTGGCTCAGTACAGCTGAGACCATAAAGTAAAAAAATCTAATTAAGTAAGAAAATGTAAACAAAAAAGGTAAAAGAACAAATAGAAAAAAAAAAAATAGAAATGATACAAGGGCCTCATCAGTATACTGGTGTTTACCAGTACACTGATATTTTGGTATTTTGCCGCCTATGTTAATGTTTGGCTATCTGTCTTCATTGTGATAATTCATAGGTGAAATGTTGAATAATTGCAATGATTTATTTCTTATATTATTATACAGATGAACAAGGCGCCTATTTATAGGCAACTGTACACAGATTTTACACAGATTTTACACATAGCAGACTATCCAAAAATAGAGTGCTAAATATAGAAAAACAATCAAGGCTAATTCTATACTAATTACAAAGCTGTCAAATAGGTAAAGATGGAATGTTCTCCAACGGCCTAGAGAAGATTGTGCATGCCTTCTGGATTTGTGCAGATTGTATCTTGTGCAGATTTTCAAGGAATGATTTTAATCTTTTACACTCCCCTTCAAGTTGGGTTCGTAGATATTAAAAGAACCCAAATTGGATAAAATATTTTGGAACTGAACATTGGTTAATGATTTGGTAAATATATCAGCTAGTTGGTTTTGGCTGGGAATGTATGGAGTTTCGATTTCCTTTGATTTTATTTTCTCACGTATATAGTGGCAATCTATTTCGATATGTTTAGTTCTTTCATGGAAAACTGGATTGTTTGCAATGTATCTTGCAGCTTGATTATCACAAAACATGGGAATGGGATAATTGCATTCTATGCCCAAATCTTGCATTAGTTGTTTCAACCAGATCACTTCACTCGTAGTTGCTGCCATAGCTCGGTATTCAGCTTCAGCGCTAGATCGCGCTACAACTGATTGTTTTTTGCTTCTCCAAGTTACTAGATTTCCTCCAACGAAAGTGCAGTAACCAGTGGTGGATTTTCGATCACTACTGCCCGCCCAATCAGCATCGGAGTATGCCATGATATTGACATGCTTGTTCTTTTGCATTCGCACTCCTCTTCCTGGACTTCCCTTGAGATATCTCAAAATCCGTACTACTGCATCCATATGAGTTGTTCTTGGTGCATGCATGAATTGACTCACTACATTAACTGCAAACGTTATGTCAGGACGAGTAACAGTCAAGTAAATTAATTTTCCTACTAACCTCTGAAATTGGCTTATATCTGTTAAAGGTTCACCGTCATTAGGTCCCAGCTTGATATTTGGTTCAATTGGGGTATTTATGGGCTTACATCCTAATTTCCCTGTTTCTTGTAATAAGTCAAACACATATTTTCTTTGGGATAAAAATGACCCCTGTTTGGAGTAAGCAATCTCTATGCCTAAGAAATACTTTAATTTTCCAAGGTCTTTGATGTCAAATTTTTTTTGTAGATACTGCTTGACATCACAAATTTTGTTAATATCACTCCCTGTAATAATAATATCATCAACATAAATTAAGACAATAATGGTAGAATTAGTGTCGTGTTTAACAAACATTGAGTGATCACCATTACTTATCTTAAAACCGAATTGTATCAAGGCAGAACTTAGTTTTGCATACCAAGCTCTTGGAGACTGTTTTAGACCATATATTGATTTGTTTAGTTTGCATGCTAAAGTTTTATCATGTTCATGGGAATGTCCTGGTGGTAAATTCATATAAACTTCTTCCTCAAGTGTCCCTTGAAGGAAGGCATTTTTGACATCCATTTGATATAAATCCCAGTCAAGATTAATAGCAACAGATAATAAGACTCTAACTGTGTTCATTTTGGCAACCGGTGCAAAGGTCTCTTTATAGTCAATACCATAAGTTTGGGTGTAACCTTTGGCAACTAACCTGGCTTTATATCTTTCTATTGTGCCATCACTATTATATTTGATCTTATATATCCACCTACACCCTACTGGTTTTTTATTTTGAGGTAATTTCACAATATTCCAAGTATTATTTTTCTTTAGTGCTTCTAGTTCCTCCTGCATAGCCTGTTGCCATATTGGGTTTTTTATGGCTTCCGAAAAAGTTTGTGGTTCTACCTCTTTAGATACCATACTAATAAAAGTTCTATATTTTGGAGTAATGTTGTCATAAGTCAAATAATTTTGTATAGGGTATTTAGAACTATAGTGTGTAACAAAATCTTGCAATTTGACAGAAGGTTTGGATTGTCTCACTGACCTGCGAAGTGGCATTGGTTCATTACTTACTGTTTGATTTGTGTCACTTGTGGCTTCAATAATTGTATGAGGTGGGTTGTCTTCATCTCCAGGAAGGCTTTGACTTTGACTCTGTTCTTCTCCTTCTTCAATATTTGATTGAGTTTCGGTATCTTCGGATGGCATGGGACCTGTGTGGGGTGAGCTTTGACTTCGATTAATTGAAAAATCTCCAATGATGCCATCTTCAATATTTAAATTTTGACCTTGGTTTGAAGTCTCTTGCTCCCCCTGAATCAAATTCTCAAAGAAATATTGAGTTTCTACAAATTTAACATTCCGAGAGATATATATTTTGTTAGAATTTGGATCAAGACATTTGTAACCCTTTTTTTTAGTGGAATAGCCAATAAATACACATTTTATAGCTCTAGAATCTAGTTTATCACGATGAATATCCTGATTGTAGACAAAACACGTGCACCCAAAGATTCGTAGATGGTTTAAACTATTTTTTTGTCTGTTTAGGGTTTCTAAGGGTGATTTGTATTCGAGAACAACACTTGGTAGTCTATTTATTAAGTACGTTGCCGTAAGAATGGCATCGGACCAGAAATGTTTCGGAATTTTTGATTGAAACATAAGGGAACGGGTCACTTCTAAAATATGTCGGTTCTTTCGTTCGGCAATACCATTTTGTTCTGGTGTTCCGACACAAGTTGTTTGATGAATAATTCCCATTTTATTTAGAAAAGCATGAAAATTATTATTAATATACTCGGTGCCATTATCAGTTCTAAGAACGCGAATTTGAGTGTTGTATTGAGTTGAAACAAGCTTTGTAAAATCTTTAAAGATAGAAAAAACTTCTGTTTTTGAGTTTAAAAGATATAGCCATGTGGCTCTAGAAAAATCATCAATAAATGTTACAAAATATTTAAAATTATCATAAGATTCCATTGGAGCTGGGCCCCACACATCAGAATGTATAAGTTGAAAAGGCTTATCAGATTTATTATTTGACAAAGAAAATGGTAATTTAGTTTGTTTTGCAAAATTACACACCTCACAACAACTAGAGTTCAAATTAATCAAATCTATAGTTTTACTTAAAACTCTATCAGAAGGGTGACCCATACGACAGTGCCACAAATTATTCAAACTTTCTTTTGTAGAATTAAAAGCACATTTTTGTTGTTTAACAATATAAAGACCCCTTTCGAGACAACCTTCACCAATCGTCCTCCCAGTCACTCTGTCCTGAAAAATCACAGATGAGGGTGAAAAAATAACATTGCAATTTAATTCACTCGTTATTTTCCCAACTGACAGTAAATTGGAAGGAAAGCTAGGAAGGTAAAGGACATTTTGAATAGATTTGTCAAACAAATTAATTTGTCCTGTTCCTAATATGGGGTTAGTCGAACCATCAGCCAAATAAACATTTTGTGCAATTTTTAATGTAGTTAAATTGGCTAAATTTTTTTTGTAGTTGACCATATGATCTGTGGCTCCTGAGTCCACGATCCACTCACTATTTATATTAGTTTTATCCAAATGTGCAGCTAAGCTCTTCCGGTGAGAGGAGTTATTTTTCTGATCCTTTCTAGAATTCGATAGGCTTTGACTATCAAACTCTAATTCAAAATCCGAGAGATCGAGATTACCTGCCCCTTTACCTGTTGTAGGCGCGGCTTTCCCCCCTTCAGCCGGTGCGGATGGGTTGCCGGCACCGCTCAGTTGTTGTAGCAGCTGGCTCAGTTGCGCGAGAGTGAAACTTGGTGGTTCTGGGGCAACGCCGGTCACTGTGGTGTGCGCACTCAGCTGGTGTCCTCCGCCACTGCTCGTCTTGTCTCGACGTGGCTTCAGATGGGGGTAGAGCACCCAACACCGGTCTCGACTGTGGCCATCTCTGGCACAGTGGTCACAATAAGCGGCTGGTCTGTTGCCCCGACCTCTGCCTCTACCACGATTACTGGTATGAGTTCTTCCACCTTGATTTCTTTCTGCTGCTAACACAGATTTCTCAACCGTGTTGTCAGTGATTTGAGTGTTGAGATTCATAATAGTTTTTCTGGTTTCCTCTCTTTGAAGCAAGGAAACAACATTTGAAATTGTGGGAAGCTCGGTAGAATAAAGAATTTGACTACGAACTTGTTCATATTCAGAATTCAATGCATTTAGAAGAAGGTAAACATGATCGTTTGCATATCGATGTTGGAGTGTCTGAAGGTCTGCAGTAATTGGCTCGTACATGTTCAATTCATCTAATTTACTCTTGATTGAACCATACAACTGAGTAATAGTCTGGGAACCTTGTTTAGTTTGGTATAATTCTCGTTTGAGTTGAAAAATACGATCAAAGTTATTCTCCTGCCCAAACATGTCCTTGACCGATTTCCATAAGTCAAAGGCAGATTTGGAGCTGAAAAATAATCTAGATATTGGTGGTTCCATAGAGTTTAAAACCCAAAGTCTAACAAGTTTGTCAGTAGCAATCCATTGGCTATAATGTGGATCTGTCTCAAGTGGACTATTTTTATTTTCAGTTACATGATTCAACAAGGATTTTGCACCTAGAGCCAATAATACTGCTTCAGACCAAGACAAGAAATTGTTACCATTTAGCAATTCTGCTGTCAGTTTTAATGCTGGATTTGCATCATAGTATGCAGGTGGGGTTACAGCTTGGTTTTGCTTGTCATCTTTTTGCTTTTCATCTTCCTGGCCAGTTGACATTGCTTGCCGGCTGCTTGAATCAGGAAGTGCTTCAGAATTGGTGTTACAGGTATTTTTCCTGCTCTGATACCATGAAATGTTGAATAATTGCAATGATTTATTTCTTATATTATTATACAGATGAACAAGGCGCCTATTTATAGGCAACTGTACACAGATTTTACACAGATTTTACACATAGCAGACTATCCAAAAATAGAGTGCTAAATATAGAAAAACAATCAAGGCTAATTCTATACTAATTACAAAGCTGTCAAATAGGTAAAGATGGAATGTTCTCCAACGGCCTAGAGAAGATTGTGCATGCCTTCTGGATTTGTGCAGATTGTATCTTGTGCAGATTTTCAAGGAATGATTTTAATCTTTTACAATAGGTCACGTATTTTTTGTATGAGGAGTGCATTTTCGGTCGATTTGTCATTGAATATCCTTGAACATCTTTCCTCCAAACAACAAATTGCGCTATTAGTAGCAATGATCTTTCCATTCTGTCGAGCTCGTTGTTGATTAGCGCCTTTCTTGCGTGATGTGTAGGTAGCTTCATCCACATAGTTAGTGCTAATTGCTGATATATTTCATTTGTGACTATGCATTCCTCGAAAAGGTGTTTTTACTGATTCTGATTGGTTTCTGCACATGGTGCAGCGGTTTACCATGGCCCAGCCTCGTTTCATTAAGTTATCTGTTGTTAATACCTTGTTTAGCATCATTAACTATGAGAAGACCTGTGCATTCTAGGTGGATTACAAGTTGTTTCAATATTTGTCAAGAAGTTTGACGAGGACAAGATACAATTGAATTCCAAGTTGTTGGAATATTACAAGTTGTTTCAATATTTCTAGGTGGCACAAATATTGAAACAACTTGTATTCAATTCCATAAATTATAGTTATGCACCCTTATTTTGCAATCAAATTCAATTATATCTTGTCCTCGTCAAACTTGTGGGAAAACAACCAATTGGGATGGCAAACAAATTAAATTACAAACTATGTAAACAAAATTGGATTATAGGATTAACTCAGTCTAGGGAAGATTTTCTGAAAATTGGTATTTTGTTTTTGTCTTATCATATATTTCAAATGAAATATTTTTTACCAGCAAGTAAAAAAAACGACATTATATGATGGGGAAGGAACTTCACGATTAACTTTGGATATAATATCAATTGAATGTTACGTTATTCATTTTTTGGCATAATGGGTTCAATATATATATATATAGAGAGAGAGAGAGAGAGAGTAGAACTAGGGTGCTCCTAAGTTCATCCAACTTTTTGTGAACTTGACTCTAAAATATATCGAATCGACTTTAAACGATGAATTCAAACAGTTGAAACCCTTCTACCTAATGAGTGATGCGTCTACATATGAAAATTTTAAAGTTTCGAATTAATTTAATATAGAGTCAAGTGGTCAAAAATTTAAGGTTTATAAACTAATTTTAATGCATTCATTTTTTAGACTCTTTTAACCACTTGACTCTATATTAAATTAATTCGAAACTTTAAAATTTTCACATGTAGACGCATCACTCATTAGGTAGAAGGATTTCAACAGTTTGGATTCATCATTTAAAGTCGATTCGATATATTTTAGAGTCAAGTTCACAAGAGGTTGGCTGAACTTAGGAGCACCTAGTTCTACCCTATATATATATATAGAGAGAGAGAGAGAGAGAGAGAGAGAGTATGGCTAATATGCTTTCGGTTGTATTTCAGTCGAAATATAACCAATTCATTTTTCAATTTCTGAAATCCAAAAAGTCGATCCAAACGGTTAGATGTGTTCTTCATATTGAAATGTGCTTGGAGACCAAATTTTACATTTTTTTGAATTTGTTTACTATTTATTAAGCCACTTTGAAAATCGCTGATCCAACGGTTTCACTGTTTGGTTAAGCCATCGTTGGATCAGCGATTTTCAAAGTGGCTTAATAAATAGTAAACAAATTCCAAAAAAATATAAAATTTGGTCTCTAAGTACATTTCAATATGAATAACACATCTAACGGTTTGGATCGACTATTTAGATTTCAAAAATTGAAAAATGAATTGGTTGTATTTCGGCCGAAATACAACCGAAAGCATATTAGCCATACTCTATATATATATATATTCCAAAGAACAGACATTTTCTACTTCCAACCTCCTTAGTAGGCCGGTAAATTGATATAATAGAAAATTCTAAATAAGTAATTGTTCCCCCTTCCACAAGGTCGTGAGCTAATTGATCAATCAATTTGTCCAATTTCCTTTTTGATAAGGGGAGAGGGCATTTATTCTCAATTTGAGAGCTAAAATTTTTTTTTCTCTAAATGCTGATCTTGCCCTTCCACTTTTCTCTCCAACAAATTAATAAGACTAATTAATAAAAGAACTAATACAGGAAAGAACTTTGCATAAAAACTTTGCTACTTTGAATATTTTTATGTCATTGGGTTTCTCTGGGATGGATGTTTGTGATAAGTGTATTTCAAACATTGTGTAATTAGTGATTTTATTTAGAGGGAATAAAGTACTTGGTACCGGTACCAGTAACCATACTGCCATAATTAATAGGTGCTAGGTATCTTCTTTGTTTTCCAATACTTATTATGTGACTAACGTTTCTGTTTCATTGCTTTCACCTTATCATGACACAAAGCAATCTGATATTGGGTTCTTTTTTATTACATAAAACAATTATCAGTACAGGTACATATGTCTACACGATTTGTTTTGGAGACGCATCAGAAAATTTTGCGGATATACTGATAACACTACAGATGCCTCCCCGGTTTGCACCAGTTCAGACCTCAAGCACTTAGCAGGACCCCATGATTACATAAAACAATTACTAGTACAGGTGATATAATTAACACATAGTAAAACATATAAGGTTCTCAAGGTAACTAGGTAGACCTTTGATCTGATTAACAAAAAATTCATCTTTTAGTTGTACAACTTTATTTATCGTGCAATAAACTCAAATAAAGAATCTCTCAATAATCACATTAAGTGTTTATTTGATAAGGGCTCGACCTTTTTTTCTTCTCAAAGAAACAAAAAAAAAAGCATGAATTGTCGTTGGATATATGTGTGTGTGTGTGTGTGTATAAAGAGAGAGATTGACTAATATGTTTTTGGTAGTACTTCGGCCAAAGTGCAACTAAGTCGTTTTTCAATTTTCGAAGTCTAAAAAGTCAATCCAAACTGTTAGATGTGATCACTATATTAAAATGTGCTTGGAGACCAAATTTTACATTATTTGAAATTTTTTACTATTTATTAAGTCACTTTGAAAATCGCTGATTCAACGGTGGCTTCTAATTTTTTTTTGTTTAAGGTTAGCGACAAAGTGTCGCCAACGATATATTTAGTAAAAGAAGAGTTTTGGAATATTTACAATAGCCTCGATTGCTTATTCCGCAATCCAGAAGGTCCTAAATTAAAATTACTAGCTAAAAATATTGACGTACTCTAGCATTAGACAAAATTCACCTGCAAATCCTCCTCCCAATCCCGCTCTATGTATATTGCAACCACAAAGAAACATCAATTGTCGTATCATAAATTAACTGGTTAACCCCCTTTCTCTTGTTTGATAAAAATCTCCTGTTTCTTTCTCGCCACAGCGCCCATTCCGCATTCCAAATTTGTTTTGCCCGAGGTTGCAGGGACCTTCGTACATGCCTCCATGCTTCCGCTATATTTCCGCCCGCATATCGAAGGTTGAAGTGTGCCGTGATCCCTTTCTAGAAATTTTTTGAGTATACACAGTCCCACATTATGTGATTTCTAGTGATCCCACATTATGTGGCTTCTAGTTTGACTGTTTGGTTAAGCCACCGTTGCATTAGTGATTTTCAAAGTGGTTTAATAAATAGTAAAAAAAATTCAAAAAATATAAAATTTGGTCTCCAAGCACATTTTAATATAGAGATCACATCTAATAGTTTGGATCGACTTTTTGGACTTCGAAATTTAAAAAACGACTTGGTTGTACTTCGGCCGAAGTACTACTGAAAGCATATTAGTCAATCTCTCTCTCTCTCTCTCTCTATATATATATATATAGAGAGAGAGAGAGAGAGAGAGAGAGTACAGCTAATACACTTCTTCTAGTATATCGATAATATGCTTCCGGCCTCCAAAATCTATCAAATCGGCTTCAAACGACAAATCCAAACCGTTCAAACCAATCTTCTCAACAAGAGCTTTGTTTCCATATATATTTTTTTTTAATTTTCGAATTTATTACCATCAAGTCAAGCGGTCAAAATATGAAGGATTTTGTGCGCATTCTAATGCACTATATCCTTCATTTTTTTTACCGCTTGACTCGATAGTAAATAAGTTCGAAAATTATTATTTTTTTATATAGAAACAAAGCTCTCGTTAAGGAGTAGGGGTGTCAATGGGTACGGTACGGGTCGGGTGGAGGCATTTTCATACCCATACCCATTAAAATTGACCTTACCGATACCCTACCCTTACCTATTAAAAATTGACCGTACCCTACCCTTACCCGTTAATATTATTGGGTAACAAAACGGTAGCGGGTGAATAACGAATAATACTAATAAAATAATTAATTTTATTATATTTTACAAATAGAAATTAAAAACTAATTCATTTCAAAATTGCTAATAAAAATAAAAATAAATATATATGCAATCAATTCCAACTAAATTATTTTTTATAAAGCAAGAAAATTGAAAGGCATTAACATCTATTCAAAAAAAATCAATTATTTAACTAAATAACAAACCATGCAAATAAAATAATATGTTTAACATTTTTCTAATAACAAACCACTGTGTTATAGTAGTACTAAGTGCATTCAATGTTCTAACATGAAAGGAATCCCTTTTGGTTTCCTGAATACCAACAATATCAATTTTATATGAGAGATAAATACATATTTTTTTCAGAGAGTATTGCCACAGATAAATACATATTTTTTTCATATGAGAGATGGGTTCAATCAAGCCTTGTACATTGAAATTAGGAGGCGAGGAGTCATAGATTTAAAAGTTTTCAATCGTGTCTTCTTAATCAAGTGGTACTGGAATTGGGGAGAATGTGGGAATCGATATACCAATGTACATGGGCAATCACGAAACCTCCTAATTCTTTACTCTGTTAACTGAACTGAGATGCTCTAGCATATGATTCTTTGTTGTGTTGGTTAAATTTCACACTAATAGATTTGCAGTACCACAGATCAATAATTGAATAACTTCATCCAAACAAGGTTGATCTAGTGCTTATTTTCAAAATATTAAATTGAGATAAAAAAAAAAGGTAGGTTTTTAGTTAACCACAGAGAAATTTTGAATTTTTGAGATGTCATATTTCTTATATAAGGGTACTTTTCTTTTTCTTTTTTCCTTTATGATTTTTATTATTAATTGGTTGGAGAGAAAAGTGGAAGGGCAAAATCGACATTTAGAGAAAAAATTTCTCTTAGCTCTAAAAATCAGAATAAATGCCCTCAATTGAATGTTATGTTATTCATTATTTGGCATAATGAGTTCAATATATATTTTTTTTCCAAAGAACAGACATTTTCTACTTCCAACCTTCTTAGTAGCCTAGTAAATTGATATAATAGAAAATTCTAAATAAGTAATTGTTCCCCCTCCACAAGGTCGTGAGCTAATTGATCAATCGATTTGTCCGATTCCCTTTTTGATAACCTGGCCATAGCATTAAATTTCTGTCAACTGATGTCGTAGTATAGTAGTAGTACAGTACCAGGTAAATATTGCTAGGTACTAGGTTTCTTTCGTGTAAAATGATAAGAACACCCGATAAGTTCAATTGCAAAGCAGTAATATTGAGTATAGTTATATCATTGACGTAGCATGTATGTACGTACGGAGATTGAAAATTGAACGTTCATAATTTCATATTATTATTTTATTTTCTCAAAATATAGTTACCACTTTACAAACTTAAACTGAACGAGAAGTTGCTCACTAAAACGTAAAAACATATGATGTGCATGCGTAAATCACCAATATACAAAAAGAAAAAACAATTAAGTGAAAATTAAGATACCAACCAGAATTATATGGTATGTCTTCATATCGGTATTTTTTTTTACAGAATAATAATTATACTAACTTGTTTCATTGAAACAGTTAGAAGTTGTGCATGTACGTAGTAATTAATAAATAAATAAAAATAAAAATAATAACAAGCCAAAAAGTTATGCGTTTATCAATTTTGGAGGACTTAAATATGGCATGAATTTTAAACCACAAAAAAGAAATACAAAATAAATCCTATGAGTAGGGACGGATCCAGAATTTATGTCATGGTAGGACAAAAAATAGCTATGAGAGTCAAGTAGCTAATCAAATTTAAATTTATTGATTAATTGGGTACTAAATAAAAAATAATCAACATGATGATTTTTTTTAATCTAAACATGGCATACATATAAAAAGTTCGGTAATATTATCTGTTATATTACCTGTGTAACTGTGACTTAACCCTAACATGTATATGAAATAAATAAATGGAAAAAAAAAAAAAAGAATGATAAAAATATAAAGCAATTAGCAAGAAATGGAGACATCCAGTAATTGATGACCGATAAAGCAAAAATTAAAAAAAAAGGATAAAAGGGAGGTGTGTATCACAGTTGTTGCCCACCCCTTCACCTCTCTTATTTAATTTTATTCGGAGCCCACAAATCCGAACCAATCAGAGCTATTTATTTCTTTCTTTTCGGTGCTACGTGTGGTTTATGAAAACTAAGAAGTGTAAATATTTTGACTCATGTGCTCCACATCTATGCAGACGATCGTCTCTCCTTCTCCAAAAAATTCATTCCAAAAATTAACAAAAAAAATCACGATAAATGAAAAATCATAGGAGAAAAGGGAGAGGACAAAATTGATTGCTAAAACATAATTATTTGTACATGAAGAATGAGAAACATAAACTTAACATGATAGGGTATTTGTTTTTTTTTTTTCAAAGTGGGGCAAGAGCCCAAGACTCAGTGCTTCAAAATTAATTTTGAAAATTCAGGATAGGACAACTTCAGGGTAATGCTAGATCCGCCTCTGCCTACGAGACTTCTACTGAGCAATAACCAATAAAAGAAAAACAGGTTACATGTAGCCACATCATCTAACATTATATTATGCAAAATTTGGGGTTCAGCTAAATTTTAATTTCTTGTGCTTGGTACTGATTTGCCTTCCAATGTTGTCAGGGCGCCAAACACACTGGTATGGCAAAAATATGATGTTATTTTCTCTCGGCATGCATGATCAATAACTGAGTTAGTTCACTGAGTGTTAGGCGGATCCGACTCCGCTACTCTCCAAATAGGAGAGCAAGATCCAGTTATTCTAAATCTAACTGTTAAATTTTTTCATGAACAGTTAGATTTAGAATAATATAGTTCTGCTCTATTATTTGGAGAGCAGCGGAGTTGGTTCCGTGTTAGGCACTAGCTTGTCTGGTCCGTTTTATGTAGGAAATAAACAAAATATGATTTTTGTTAGGAGGTCTTTGGGCTTGGGCCTGAGTCTGACTATATTGAAAGGTATTCTTGTGTAAATGATGTTCAAAGATAAAACTATTTGTTTTGCAAGGAAGGAGAGACGTAGAAGAAAGAAACACAAGGATGTTCAAAGATAAAACTATATCATTGATTCCATTAGCTAATTGAGATTGATTTCATGGATTAGTTCAATGCATCGTATAGTCATATTAATTAACTAAATTAGAAACAAAGGACCATGATTGTTTCTTATTTTGTTTATGTTTTTATTTTATTTAGTAAAACTGACATCTCAGATGTCACTTATTAATGAAATTTGGAGACGAGCCATTTCTGTTTGATAAACAAATATTCTACAATACTTTTTTATGTTTTTTTTTTTTTGCGATGGTTTTGGCAGGTAGTTTTTCGGTAATTTATTAATCATCTTAAACTGTGAAGAGTGAAGGTACGAGATTTGTATGCTCAAAGAAGAGAAAATTGCTTAAAAACAGATTTTGTGCCAGTAATTCATTTTTGCATTTGAGCCATTCTTAAGTCATAGTTGTCTTTCATCTTTTTCTTAATATCTTTCATCTTGTACTAGTTGTATTTCATTTATACTGGTTGTCTTTTATCTTCTGCTAGTTGTCTTTCTTGTTATACCAATTCTCTTGCATGTTCTATTGGTTGTTTTTCATCTTCTTCATATTGTCTTTCATCTTTTACTGGTTGTCTTTCATCTTGTAATTGTTGTCATTTATGCTTTTCTGGTTGTCTTACATCTTCTACTATGTGTCTTTCATGTTCTTCTAGTAGTCTTTCATTTCTACTGGTTGTCTTTCATTTTCTACTGATTGTCTTACATATTCTACTTATTGTCTTTCATCTTCTACTAGCTGTATTTTATCTTGCACTGGATATCTTTCTTGTTAGATTGTCTTTTATCTTCTACTGGTTATCTTTCATTTTCTTCTAGTTATCTTTCATCTTCTTCTGGTTGTCTTTCATCTTCTTCTAATTGTATTTGATCTTATACTAGTTGTCTTTCATCTTATACTGGTTTTCTTTCATCTTCTTCTAATTGTATTTGATCTTATACTAGTTGTCTTTCATCTTATACTGGTTTTCTTTCATCTTCTACTAGTTGTCTTTCAACATCTACTAATTATTTTTCATATTTTACTGGTTGTCTATCATCTTTTAGTAGTTGTATTTCATCTTCTTCATGTTGTTTTCATATTCTACCAGTTGTTTTTCATGTTCTTCTGATATTCTTCCATCTTCTACTAGTTGTCTGTCATGTTCTACTCGTTGTCTTTCATATTTTACTTTTTGTTTTTAATGTTTTGTTAGAGTGAGATGATGAATTAAGGATTAATATTGAGAGATACAAAATGAATGGACATCCACATCTATACTATTCATAGTAGAAATCAATCGTAAATGAAAAGTATTGTTAAAAAAGAAAAATAAGGAAAAGTGATAATTGGCCAAAACAAGAAGACTCATGAGCCATGAGCCTTGAGAAAAAATAAGTAACACCGCAAGCTAAATACTCATAAACTAATATTGTGTCCATATGTTACAATAGAAACATATTATAAGAGAACAAAAGGAAACTCATACAAAATAATATGTTTTTATAAAAAAAAAATTAGACTAAATGACAAATAATATTTTTTAAATAAATAGAAGAAGTAAAGACATAACCAATCAATTATCAATCAATTCAAAAATCCCTTACATGACATTTAAAAATTAGAAAGAAATAATGATCAATCAAGAAGATAATACAATTCGCATCTCATGTGAAGAGTACGTGTCTAAATAAACATCTATACGTAAAAAAACATAAAGAGTTGTATAGAATCAGAATATTTGATCAGAGCACTGATATTCAATCTGAAATTTCATTTTTTAATCAAAATCTTTATGTGCTTAGATATCAGAATTGGAGATGAGAGAATAATGCGATAATGGATTTAGGAGAAGGGAATTTAGTTCAAACATGATGAAGGAAAGCAAAAGGCAGTTCGAATTTATTGTCAAGATTGCTAAATTATTTATGTTTATATCACCTACACTGTTCTATTATAATATGCTAAATGATATTTCGTTAAAAACTCTTACATTAAAAAAGATGTGTCCAATTTTTGTTCTCAATGCATATCATGTTAATATGACCTTTTTTAATTGAATAATTTTAGTTTGTGCATATTTTAAAATTACGTCAAACATAATTGATTAAAATATATATGTTATTAGAAAAAATTATTCTCTGCAAATTTTAGAGAGATATACACCAAGAAATGCATGCATCCATGTTTGGATGGAGCATGAACAATTCTGGAAACAAAATACCAAAAAGAGAAAAAGAGAAAAAGAGAAAAAGAGAAAAAGAGAAAGGAGAAAAAGTGGAAAAGAGGAAAAAAAAAACACAAGTTGGAAAACTGTGTTTAAGTCAAATTCTGAGAGAATAATTCATTTGGCTTACATGGAAGTCACCTTACCGAACCTTCAATAAAGATAGTGTTCTCCACTAAATGACACACTAAGCATTTAAAATTCGATTTGAAAAAAGGCAATTAAATGCCGCACCAAATGACACAAAATCATAAATTTGATTTGAAATTTACTATATTTGTAGCCTGGCACCAACTACATGGCACGGTGCTCATTGCACATTAACATTAAGGATCGATGTGTTTCATAGAAAATTAAAGAAGAGATAAGATGAGATGAGGGAAGAGAAAACAAATCGGTAGTTACATGTTCCATAAATTTATGAAAAAGAAGAAAATCAGTAGATTAATTCATCATTCATCGCGTCTACATTTAAAAATAATAATGTAGAGGAGATGAATTATATCTAATAATATTGTTTTCCCTGCCTTCTCTTCTTTTTTTTTATTCCCTTCCCTTTTTCACTGATATCAACAGTGAAAGAGCTCAACCAATATATTTTTTCGGTCCGAAATTTTTTTTTTGTACCACCCTATAAATTCATTATAAATAAAAACCACATGATACTGGATATCTCAAAAATTACCACTTCCGTAAAATTATTTTGCGCACCAACAAATCTAAATTCGCAAAACTATTTGGCGCACCACTGAATCCGCAAAACCATTTGACGCACCATAGGTTCACAGAACCATTTGAGGAACCAAGGCCCAGAGCCCCGAATTCGCATCCTCTGAGATATCTCAAACTTTGCGTGATTTTTTGGAATATCTCAATCATTCAAATAAGTTATACACGAATCTCAAAGCTCAAATAATACGCACCCCAGAGCGGCTGTCACATCAACATATAGCAGCCTTCTTTGACCCGGGGTTGTCAAATCAAATTTTGCTATTCAAAGCTCAATTTTTTAAGACCATCTGATTGCATCAAGATCCGTGCTAAGTACATTAAAATCCGTGCAAGTATGTCAATTTCCATGCGTATCTATTGGTGCGCCAAACCATTGTGCGAACCCTTGGTGCACAAAATCATTGTGCGGACCCGGTGCGCCAAATCATGGTGCGGACCAAGAGGTGCGCCAGGTGGTTGTGCGAGCCTGTACAGGGTTGGTGCACAAAACTATTTCGCGGGAGTGGTATTTTACTCAAATTCCGAGTTCAGGTGTCATTTAATTAATTTTAATTTTTCCGGGTGTTACAAAAAAAAATTCGGTTTTTCGGTGGAGAGGGGTAATAATACAATGCTCTATTAAATTTTCTTAATGTATGACTGCAGGGGAAAAATTAGAAAATTTCAATAGAGATGGTTGAAAATTAAAATGCATAATATGTCATAAGTGAGATTTGAACTCATGTCATTTCAACTACAAAATAAAACTCTAACAAATGGTAGGGTTGTGGGCTCTCCTTTTTTAGAATACAAGTCCTTCCCTCTCAAATTGCCCTCTCACTCAACGAGGGCGGCCTCACCACGCGCCACTCACGTGCCGTGGGGGCTCTCTGTTTCTGTTCGCTCAATCGCCGCTAGGCTCAGACATAGATTTTGATAGGGCCATGTTACACAGGCCCTAAATTACATTTAGGCTTAAATAACATTTGGGATTCGGACCTTGCGATTAGCAGGCCAACCCAGAATATGTGAAAACAAGTCCAACTAAGTACAAGCCGAAATCCATAATTAAGTCCAGCATGCCGACATGCCGACATGCCGGCATGGCCCAATATGCACAGGATAACCGCCATGATCTCCATAACCCTTGCACACGATCTCCATAACCGCTCCCACGTTCTCCGAGAGAACCGCGGAGGGACGGTTAGAGATCAGAGTATAAAAAGCCTCAGATTTCCTGAGAAGGGACGGAATTTTCTAGGCACAAAAATCTACACCAAGAGAGATATCGATAGGGAAGAGTTAGAATATCTCGCATCCTCATCCCGATTCCTTCATTGAGCTGTCTTGCATCCCGCAGTAAGCCAACATCAACATCATCTTGACTTATCTAGCGAGATAAGGAAAGACCCAGTTTTCATCTCCATCTCGACCTATCGACCGAGATAGGGAGAGATTCAACCCAGTCAGTCAACTTTTAGCATACGGGCTATCCACTCCAGATAGGCCGTATCAACCACCGTGGGGCCACCTAGCTTGTATACTACGGAACTAGATAGATCTTTCTCAGACGCACAACACTCCACCATCGGGATTCGAGATCCCACCCCAGGGGGGGAGCCTTCAATATGCCCCCATTCCGAAACATAAAGACGATGTCGACAAACACCATGTCGACAGACATGTACATACAATGAGGTACCTTTACACAAGGACCAAACATAAAGACGATGTCGACAGACATGTACATACAATAGGTACCTTTACATAAGGACCAAACATAAAGTCGATGTCGACAAACACCATGTCGACAGACATGTACATACAATGAGGTACCTTTACACAAGGACCAGACATAAAGACGATGTCGACAGACACCATGTCGACAGACATGTACATCATATCAAATACCTTTACACAAGGGCTAAAATGAAAAGACAATGTCGATAGACATAATGTTGAAAGATACATATACAATATCAGGTGCCTTTACCCAAGGTCTGAACATACGCTTCGTATCAAACGAATAATAACTCATGTCGCGACAGTGATATCATACAAAAATCGAAAGCTTACACGACAACGAATATTCACTCATGTCGCGAAAGCGACATCATACAAAGATTGAAAGCCTACACGGCAACGAAAAATTATGTCAACAGACAAACATAAAACGTTCGGTGTCTTGACACAATAACCGAATGACTTCAGAACAAAAGCAAAGCGAAAATCTTTGAGGAAACGAATACGCGCTCTATCAATACTCCCAAATAAATGTCGATATATGTCGATATATAAAAAAAAGGGAGGGAAATGACATAATTATATTCAAGTCGCAAATAAAAAATAATAAAAATGCGACTACATGCATCTTGCCATAATTTACGAAAAACAATGACATTCGGATGTCGGTATTTGTCGTAAAAATAATGTCATTATATTTTGTAACAAACACGACTTTCTTATGTTGATTTCGGATGTCGGTATTCGAAACAATGTCGCACTTGACTTTTGCGACATACCCTCACATGCGCATTATTATGCACTCACTTGAATGTTGGACATGATAATCTCGATATTGCTAAATATAAATTATATTGTTCTTTGTTCTATGTTATATACCGCAATATTATTAACTCGACTAACATCATTCGTGAATATTAGTTATAACAATATTGTTTATGTCAGATTAACGACTAACATTACTATCATGACTCCAGTCGCATTGTCATTTTATTAACTCAATGAACAACTAACTTATATATGTCCACTTGCTCATATGTCGTTATAGTATTAAATACATTATTAGATATCGTTTGAACAACTAATTTGTTTATGTCGACTTTCTCATATATCACCTTTTCCCGTTTTATGATATTATACTGATATGTCGCATTTTGACCCAAGCAAAATATATCTATATGCACATTATTATGTGCCCCAACTTTGTCTCCGACATGCTCAAGACGAAAGCGTCGGCATGTTGTCAATTGATGTCGATATGATGATGTCAATGTCAAAGTTCATATCTAAGCTCGGTATGTCGTCAATTGATGTCGACATGACTTTATATAACACAGCTCAAAGAAGGATAATACTGAATTTCTTTTTATATTATCTCCCATATCTCGACATGAGCACGTCTAGCCTCAAAAGCGATGCCACATCCAAACCTAATATCGACATGCGCAGGGCTGTACTTCATTACCTGAGTACGCCTGAGGCCGTTGAAATTTTTGACCTTAGGAGTAAATCAAATCCTCCTATTCCGCCGGCATTGGGTGATAGTCAACATGCGGACCCACTAGCATGGAACAAATGTCCCTGTTGCTTGAAGCGCAGGTTGGCTACGTAAATGTTTACTCGTGACGGTTATGAAGAGTCATTCCATCCCAAATGTGTTACCGGATAGTTGTCTAGCAGCCCAGACGACATGCGTTATACTAAGTTCTTATGCAAAACGACATACTTATTTACCTAGATTAAAAATATCATTTATATTGTATTAATTACGGTAAATGCTACTACTGCTATCATGAATCATGTCTCCCAACTTCTAATCCTCCATCTGATCCTTGGACTTGTCCAATTGATGGCTCTGATATTAGATTATTTATGAGCTACGGCATCCGTGATGGCGAATTGGTGATGCCTAGAAGCGCCATCAACTAGTCATGTCCTATTACAAGAAATGAACAAGACCAGAAAAGCATGATTAGTCATGTCCTATTACAAGAAATAGACAACATCAGTACGATATAAATAATGCTATCTCATTTCCAGAACGGAACAAGAGTAGAATAATATTTGTAGCTTTCTTATGTATTAGGTTAAGGTGCGTACTCCGAAGAAGTTACGGATATGTCGATTATGAACGTTTATTATAAGAAATTTCATGGTATTTGAAATATTTGATCTTTTACATTTAGATTGACTATTATGTCACATCATTACTAACTATCTAACATGTCGCGTTATTACTGGCATAATTAACGCCTTGCTAACTCAACCACCATGCAATAGTTATGACTTTCCCTTGTTGTAAAAAAAAAAAAAAAAAAAAAAATGCAAATGTGTATACCGATTTTCATATATATATTAAGTGCAAAATTCATGTGTTCTCAACTAATTTTTCATGACGCAAAACTGATGTCGTACCGCTATTGCAAGGAATCCTGATAAATAATTACTTATTTCTTTTTTTTTACTATTATTACTACTACTTGATATTGTTGAATATTGTGGTAATGTCGTTCTTGTTTTCAGTAAAACACAACCATGCATGTTATTTCATATTTTATTTCAGTTCCCGATAAGCACAAGTCGAAAGCATCGACACGATGCATTCCGACTTCGGGGGCTAATGATAGGGCCATGTTACACAGGCCCTAAATTACATTTAGGCTTAAATAACATTTGGGATTCGGACCTTGCGATTAGCAGGCCAACCCAGAATATGTGAAAACAAGTCCAACTAAGTACAAGCCGAAATCCATAATTAAGTCCAGCATGCCGACATGCCGGCATGGCCCAATATGCACAGGATAACCGCCATGATCTCCATAACCCTTGCACACGATCTCCATAATCGCTCCCACGTTCTCCGAGAGAACCGCGGAGGGACGGTTAGAGATCAGAGTATAAAAAGCCTCAGATTTCCTGAGAAGGGACGGAATTTTCTAGGCACAAAAATCTACACCAAGAGAGATATCGATAGGGAAGAGTTAGAATATCTCGCATCCTCATCCCGATTCCTTCATTGAGCTGTCTTGCATCCCGCAGTAAGCCAACATCAACATCATCTTGACTTATCTAGCGAGATAAGGAAAGACCCAGTTTTCATCTCCATCTCGACCTATCGACCGAGATAGGGAGAGATTCAGCCCAGTCAGTCAACTTTCAGCATACGGGCTATCCACTCCAGATAGGCCGTATCAGATTTATACAACTAAATCTTGACCGACCTGGAGAGCCCGCTCATTCACTGTGCGGCTAAGGAAGGGGTTCCATGCTTCTCCAAAACTGATTCAACTCTGATTCCGGGGGTTTCATGGGGTCTCTTCCCTCCTGGCTTCGTAGCCTACCAATTTAGGTTAAATCTCTTAAACAACAACAAAAACAACTATTGAATTAACTTTAGGTCATAAAACTCAAAACTAGTTATTATTAAGGAGAGCTGAACTATATAGAAAATAAATAAATAAAATTATTAAATTTCAATATACACAATTAAAATTTTAAAATTATAGGAGTGGCTTAGCCATTTTTTATTAAGTCTTAGAACCGCCTTTGTTATCATGAATGTATGATAACTTATAAGTAAATTCAGAGAAAAAATTTAGGCTAATTTATTAATTTTGACATATGTATATATTAATTATCCTTAGACCCCATCTAACGCATAACACATCATCAAAAGTATCAGAAATATTGAAAGCGTTGCAACCCTATGAGTCCAGAGTCCGAATCTGCTGTAATTCCAAGAGGAATTACAGGATTCTAAAATTCTGAGATCAACCGTTCAAACTTTGTTGTGCATGGATCTCGAAAACATTCTTGGAAAAGTAAGTTTTTATGCACGCATCTCAAAAAAGACTAACGGTTGGGATCTGGATTACAGGGTCCTGTAATTCTCACTGTAATTCCCTGAGAATTACAGCAGATTTATTTTCAGGAGTCCATACTAAGATCTGCCCTAGGATGCCAATATTTAATTCTTTTTTGGAGCTGTTTTTTTCTCTCTTTTTTTTTAGTGACGGAGAAGTCTCTCTCATTATATATAATGTGTTCAATAAATCTTGAAAACGAAATCTTTTAAAACTAATAAAACTCATTATATATAGCAGCTGACGGCTTAAACTACAAATTAAGTTAATTCCAATTACTTCTTTCTATTTTGAGAAAGGGTGAGGCAAAACAAAATGAAAAATATTTCTACTTATTTAGGTTTACTAGTTCAATAACTGAAATATCAAGAATTCTAGATCAATAACTGACACATGCATACTTGACATTTCATCTAAACAAACACTGTTTATTTATGTTTTAAACACTTTATATAATTGGGGTTAACGCTTAAATACAGTTTAAAACTTTCATTTTATGTTGAGCTTCAATTACCGCTATATCTGACTGCCAACTTTTTATCGGTCCAGGGACAGAGAGATGTCTAAGTGAAGGGGATGCTAAGCACCATTTATAATTGAAATTTTTCATTGTTGTCTCAAAAAAATTATTTTTTTTATAAATTAATACTATGAGCAACACTAAAAGAAAACAAGCAAAATCAAACTGCCAGTTTTAGACACAATATTGCGGCTCAAATGATAGCAAGTTTTATATAATAAATTATTCTCTGTGCTCACTTTGATTAATCAAATTGTTTAGTCACAATCAAAATTGCTAATGCACGTACCACAATATCCACTGGTATTAAATGTGAAGCTTTAACCCTGTTTTAATGCATAATAGTAGATTTAATAGATCCTCTTCTAAACTCTAATTAGGTATATCCGTATATGGGATTTAAAAAGTGCCGCATTATATAAAAGGAGAGACAAGCTAAAGAGAATCCAAGTGGACAAGGCATAAACTTAGTTGGCTAGGCATATTGGCTATCTCCATCTCATGATTATTTGTAAATAGGAAGTTCAGTACTATGCTATTAAAGTGATTATTTTGCTAAAAAAGACATCATCGTTATATTAATATATATTTACAATAATTTATTTTATTCGTGAAGATAAAAGTGTTTAACAGTGTTTGTATTCTCGTGGATATTTCCATCAATGATAACAATACTTTTGGAGAACAATTTTTATGTGCTAATCCTCAGCAATAATCATTTTTTAATCCTCACCGATGAAACAAATTATTGTGGTATCTTTAAAAAAAAATTCTTCAACAGTGACTTTAATAAATTAATCCTTCATAAAGATGGTTGAGCTTTAAAAGCTTCAAGACATGTCAAATCATTAAAAAAATCTAATTATCAAATTTAATCGTACTGCTGAAAATTATTTAATTTTTTCTGCTATTAAATACTAATATTGTGTGAAATATGCCTAATTATATGAAATTTATTTATTTATTGCATGATAATATATTGATTTTTTTTATGTTGTATTATATTTGATAATATATTTTTTCCCCAACGAAACCTGAAAAATAGTTCTTATTTTGGATGAAGCTACTTGTATATATGTTGCGGAACTATATTATTTTACAAAATATTATTTGACCCAAAAAAAGATCAATTGCTCCAAACAAACAAAAAAAATTCAAAAATATGATGGCTTACTAAAATGAAAATAAAGAATTTGGGGGGAGGTGGTTCAATAGAGTTCAACACGTAATTATTATGTAAATACTTTAAAAAAAATCAACTAGACACACGGAAGGCATTATTTTTTTAAGTAAAAGTTAGAAATCAAACCATTCAACTATTTAATACTTGCAAACTATTTTCATTCAGATTTTAAACACACATCTTTCATACATAGAATATTGTCTTTATATATATAAAATGGTAGACAGAAGAAGGGAAATTAAAGAAGGTTAATTGGGGGAAAACAATGTAAATCACTACCGAGTCTAATTATCGAGTCTAATGAAAAAAAAAGCCGAGCAAGATGATAACAAGTAAGACAAAAAAAAATATGCTAGCAAATGCAAGTTTCTAGGGTACAGATTTTAACGGAGTAGTTTTGACTTCATGCAGCGCATGAACCATATGCATCACTGTTTTGGTTCTATAATCCATGCGCTGCATGAAGCCGAAACTGCTATGTTAAAATCTTTACCCAGTTTCATACTTTCAGTGGCCAAACAGAATAGGAAAGTGTCCTTCCTTATTAAAAAGGTAAATAATAGCACGTCAGTTAAAAGAAGTTCTCTGAGAACTTCACTAATGCTCATGCTACAACTATAGATTTGCTTTTGCATTTCCACTTGTCTTTAACCAGATGCATTGTATAAAGCCAGAATAATTCTCTAAGCAACATGAAAGGAATTTATATGTTGTCGTATCTTCCATATCTCATGTAGGTAACTATAATATCTAATTAGAAATCTCAAGTGTGCATTTATGTGGTTGGTATGATACCACTGCACATTACCAACGTCTATATATGAAGTTATCAGAGCACTCTTTAGCACACTATATTCATTTTGCAAAATATAGCTTTTGAGTTCTAATCTAGAAAGCAGAGAGATGGGGTTCCAGAGTTTGGGTCTTAGGAAATACAAAGCACATTTCCTCATGACATTGGCACAAATGGGATATACAATTTTGTATTTCGTTACTGAGGCGGCATTTAACCGTGGCCTTAACCCGTATATTTATATAACATACAGACATTTACTTGCGGCTGTGGTCGTGGGGCCTTTTGCGTATTTCCTGGAAAGGTATACATGTTTTCTTCCTCGTTTCTTTTTTTTCATTTTAATTTTTCCTTACATCAACTGATGTACCCATTGGTTTTTATTAGAAAGAGACATGTCTTTATATACTTCAGATTTCTTCTTATGTCTTCATAATATGCGTAAAAGTTCCAATTGTTCCATTAATTTTATAGAAAAATTAGACCGAAGATGACATGGGCACTCTTTCTCGAGATATCAGTGCTATCACTTCTCGGGTAAGAATATTTCAAAATTTACATTGTATATTGAATAAATGTTAAGTAGCTATATATGTCTGATGATTATAATCATGGTATGTTAAACAGGGTTAGTCTGACGCTGAACATGTACTTCACAAGTTTAAAATATACATCTCCGACATTTGTTTCTTCGATGGTGAATACCGTTGCTTCCATGACATTTGTTATTGCCATTCTACTTAGGTAAAGTAATCTAATTTTTTTGACAAGCAACTCATGACATAACATGTATTTAAATTACTTATACAAGTATTTATCTGTTATCATTCAAGGCTAGAGTATCTAGATGCCAAGAGTGCAAGAGGAATAGCAAAGATACTTGGCACCATAGTTTCTCTGGCTGGTGTTACAATTATGACTTTATACAAGGGGCCAGCTGTAAAAAACCTATGGCACGGTATTGGGCACATAGAAGGAGGTACCATACATGAAGACTGGTTGAAAGGAGCACTTCTCACCATTGCAAGTTGTATTTCTTGGTCTATATGGTACATCATGCAGGTATACCCAGCAAAAAAAAAAGAAATTTTAGAATTATTCTTAAAAAGAAGTCACAACTAACAATATAGATGTAAAGAGAAAATAATCTAGTTTACAAAAAATCTTTAACTCTTGCAAAAAAAAATATATATATTTTATAATAAATGTTTAATTCTTATGAAAAATGAATGATCCTTACCAAGGTACCATCCAAAGTGGACAAAGAGCTGAGTCAACATATTTGAAATTCAAAAGAACACATCAATGAAAATATTAAGAGCATTCAGTGCTTTTTTTAATTCAAAAAAGTACATAAAAAAATTATATCAAAAAAAGCAGGAAGGAATCTGTTAAATTTCTGAGAAGTACATGTATTAGCACACTGCCACACTCTTTTCCGGTAAGAGAGGTAAGCTCAGTTTCAATTGAAAGCTTATTTTTGCTTGTTTAATTGCGTGATGTAGGCGGTGACTTTAAAAAGATATCCTGCTCAGCTATCCCTGACTGCTTGGATGTCCCTGCTTGGTGGAGCCCAATCGGCCATCTTTACCGCATGCATTGAGCGTAAACCTGAAGTGTGGATTATTGGATTTGATGTGAAATTATGGAGCATAATTTACACTGTACGTTCAACAGAAAATAAATATCATATTTTAACATTTAACTTTCAATTTTTAATCCTTAAAAACCTGCAACTGTTGTGAAATTGCAGGGACTGGTATGCTCAGGATTGATAATATACATACAACTGTGGTGCACCGAAGAAAAGGGACCTGTTTTTGTGACCATGTTTAATCCTCTATGCACTATCATGGTGGCTGTTCTCGCGTACTTTGTTTTCGGCGAGAGATTATACATTGGAAGGTTAGTATGCAAAAATGTTGAGAATAGTTTCTTAAATTAATTAGTTGTTTGTAGAGCAAGACTACAGTACTATGCATACCGCATATTGGTCGTACTATGCATCAATTTTTCTATTTTTAAAGTCCAAACAGAGTATCTGAACCATTCAACATTATCTTCATATGAAAATGTACTTAGAGATTAAATTTTACATTTTTTACAATTTTTTTACTATATGCATAGATAGGTAGAAAATCACTTGATCTAAAGATTTTAGACCTTTCAAATTAATTAGTTTCTACCTATTTAGAAAATATCAAAAAAATATATATAAATGTAAAAAATTTAGTAAATAAATACACTTTTATATGGAGATCATGTTGAATGGTTTAGATCGACTATTTGAACTTTGAATAGAAAACGAAGATATTGATCTATAGTACGGAACAATCTGCGCTATGCATAGTACCAGAGCCTCACTCAGTCAGTCCTATTTGTTTATCAGAAAATATATTGTAGCTCAAACTCAAAGGACCGGAATAAATATTAACACGATTGAAACTTCGGTCTCTTAATTAGTTGTGAGATCTATTCTACACACACAAAAGCCACACTAACATTATAATCTATTGCATTGCAGCATAATCGGGGGAGTTGTTGTTATAACTGGTTTGTATTTGGTACTATGGGGCAAAGATAAAGATCAAGTGCAAGAACAGAGAACAGAGAAACCACCTCCTGATACATCCAATGAAAGCTGTGAAAAAACAAAAGGCACATGCAATTGTAGTTGTGGAGATGGGGATCATTCAAACGGATTACACAAAGTATAATGGGCTTTCCTTTCCTGGTTTCTTCAATTTGAGATTGTAATTTGTAAATTGGTAGGCTGTATCCACTATCCAGTGCATTGAAATTGAAGTTCCTATTGTTATATGGGCCTTTATAAATTCTCCAAGGAATAAACAAGTTCCATGTTTTAATTCTTATTCAATCCCAATTCTGATCCAAAATGCACAAGGTATATATGATTAATTACTGTCGCTAGTCAGTTCAAATTAGGCCTTTTTTTCTCATTTGAAGAGAGCCCACTTTAGTTGGGTTGTGTTACTCAAAAGGATCATTCAAATTTGACATGAAGTTCAAGCCCAAATGTGATTTTGAGCGGCAGTCGAGATTTCTTTTTATCTCTTTTTTATTTTTCTTTTTTTCTAAAGCAAAGGGGATTATATACTTTTTTTTTTTGAAAGAGAGACATGAGGGTCAAGCCCTCAAATTCCATTGGGGGATTATATACTTATATCATCAACATTCCTATTTTATCAGAATCTATTTTCTTTTTTCAATTATTACAATCGAAGGGTTCGTATTTTCGCATACTCACTTCTCGTAAAAGATAAAACATGTGTGTTTTTTTCTCCATTGAATTTTTATTGTGGTCAATCATATTGTTTTCTATTATATATAATTTTAGAGTTTGAAAATTTATTTACATGAGTCTAAAATTTACTATCCGGCTTTTTATATAAATTAATCATTGTAATTTTAAAATATTCTGAAATTAGTATTACTTTTTCAAAGCTAAGTCAATTTTAATATTTTTAGTAAAGATTGGAAATCAAATTACTCAACTATTTGGTATTTACAAAGAAGAGCATTATCTTCCTTGCTTTTGTCACTAAATCAAATACTGGTTCTCCAATCTAATTCAATTATAGTTAGGGGTGCAAACGGATCAGATACGGATCGGATAGTGGCAAAACCATGGATCTGTATCCTCTAAGGTACCGTAAAATATGTCCCTCACTTTACTGTTTAAGAATAACTTTCAAATGCTTTGGGATTCGGGCTAGATCAGGGGCAGTATTATTGGTCTTTGAGATTCGTGCAAAGTTAAAAATGAACGGTCTGAATTCACTAATTGTAAAAGATTCCTTCTTCAGGTGCCTGGGAGGATGTGAATCGCAAAACCATATATGTATCCATTTTTATTTTTCGGATACGAATACGGAGTGAATATTAAACAGATAAGGATACAGATCATATATTAAACGGATACAAATACGGATCAAATATTAACGGATGCGAATATAGATACGGATATAATTCAGATATTATAACAAAACTAACTTATTATTCAACAAATTCTTTTTCTCATTAGCAAATAGAAACAACATAATATACGGATATAGATATAATTAGGTAAATTAATTTGGTAATTCTTTCCAGTAATTGGTATCTTTGAATAATTTCTGATTTTTCTATCAGAAAATTAATTTGGTTCAATGTAGAAGTATTAGTTATCTTAGAAATTAACAAATGAATTAAATAATTTATTGTTTCTATATTTATTCCTGATTCAAGTGAATATGTATCATGTGGGCGTGTTAGTGTGTTTCCAAAAAAACAATTAATGGGACAAAATAGATGTTTGGTGGAGAGAGACTCTAATATCCAATTTAATAGATGTTCGGATTTCGGAAAGAAAAAATTAGTTTCAGATATCTGACAAATCAAAATATACAGATACGGATAATAATTATTCGTATCCGTATCTATATTTGATTTTGAAATTGAAACAGTATCCGTATCCGAATTCGCATAAATCGTATATGTATCCATATCAGTATTCGTAAATATCTGTATTTAAATCAGTAAAAATTTAGATACAAATCCGGATACAGACAGATAATATCCGACCCGTTTGCACCCCTATAATGCATCAAGTATTTCTAGACCTGTTAAATGATAGTCAACTAAATAAAAATGGACAGCCATTTTCATATACCAGTGAGTCAAATATTTTCTCTAATTTTGATTAAGGACATTCGCTTGAACTAACATTGTATTATTTCATGAATAAGATTAAAAAAGTTATTAAACTAGATGCACTTTTTTCTAAATAATATATAGAGAGAGAGAGAGTAAGGCTACCATGATTTGCAAATTAAAATGAGTATTTTAATTTGCGCTCATATCTCTATTTTTAAAGTTCAAATAGTCAATCCGAACCGCTTAACATGATCTCCATATTAAAATGTGTTTAGAGACCAAATTTTATATTTTTTGGAATTTTTTTACTATTTATTAAGCCACTTTGAGACTTTGCAAATTAAAGTGAGTATTTTAATTTGCACTCATATCTCTATTTTCAAAGTTCAAATAGTCAATCTGAACCGCTTAACATGATCTCCATATTGAAATGTGTTTAGAGACCAAATTTTATATTTTTTGGAATTTTTTTTACTATTTAATAAGCCACTTTGAAAATCACTGATCCGATAATCCAGAAATTTTTACTGTTCACCCAGATTTTCAAAGTGATTTAATAAATAGTAAAAAAATTCAAAAAATGTAAAATTTGGTCTCCAAGCACATTTCAATATGAAGATCATGTTGAGTGGTTCTGATTAACTATTTAAACTTTAAAAATAGAAATATCAGCGCAAATTAAAACTCTCACTTTAATTTGTAAAGCATGATAGCCTTACTATATATATTAGCACTAGATGTAAAATGATTGTACGTGCTACTGATCTGAATCCAAATTTAAAGCAACATGCATGAATGGTACTTAGCTTGCAATGTTTAATCAAGCAAATTAATTTCGTTAATTTGTTGCCGTCTACTTGTAAATTAATGATTGCACAATCATTAGGTTAGAGATTAGTTTCAGATTCTCTTGTTATTAATATGAAATGCCTAATTATTATCTGGAACCGTAGAATCGTCCTATGCGTTATATATCCTACATAGATACAGATCACACAACACAAGCGTGTGCTTTAGTTGTTGCGCCTAATCATAACTTGTACGTACTTCCCATTCTTTTTATAATTATTAAATTTGTGACACCATAATCGCTGACGTATTTGTGTTCAGATATTCTTTCTTTTAAAAAAATATATATATATAATAACTTCATTAATTGCTTACAGCAACTCAAATGATCGGTGTGGTCCCGCTAACAACAAAAGAAAAATAAATAAATAAATATGCATATTAATTTTGCAAAATGTGAAAAGCCACTCTAGTAGTTACTTACCAATAATACATATATACATAAAAAAGTTAAAAACATAGGTGGAGAGAAGAAGAAGAAGAAATGGGGTCAATTGATCTCTATTTTTTATTTATGTATAATTTTTTTATATAATTAGAGTAAAATGATATTATATTGCAAAATTGATTCTCATTATCTATAAAAAAAAATTATATGATTGACCTCTATATGTGTTTAACCCCATATAATTTGAAAGTTTGGCTCCGCTCCTGCATATATAAAAAAAAAATCTCAAATCTCTTTCTCTTGATTTGATTTGAATCATAGCGAACAATATTTTTGTGACGATTTTTCAATTTTTAATTAAGTAAAGTGAACATGATTAAGAAGTATTTTTAACTAAGTATTACATAAAATGTATATTCAGATATATTTTTCACATCCTTATTTTCTTGTGGTGATTTCTATTCAAACAGTGAATGACCCGTTTTGCGCATGAGACCACTCTAAGCGTCACAGATGATCAGCTACAGAACCATGGCACAAAGTGGAATTCTCTGCTTCCCATCCCCAGTCTCTGGAAACGAACCCAGAAATAACTCAGGAGGAATATACAGGAAACTTAACCAAAGGCCTCTGTATTCTGGTGTTCAGACCCAACACTGATCCCCATTCAAATTGGGTCTCACAACAATTTTGTCTTTTGTTACCTCTATCTTCATTTTTTTTGGGTTTCTAGAGCGGGATTTGCCGAAATTTTTATAAATATACAAAATATCAAACAAATTTAATAATCTATACAAATTTGGGATGTAATTCGAAAAATATCCAAACCGATGAGCTGTTCATCGGTTTCAGACCACATAACCGATCAACCGATCATCGGTTCCAAAATTATCAAAAATTATTTAAAAACGATGAAAAATTATTAAAAAATGATGAAACCGATCAATATCTTATCGGTTTCAGCCCGGCACGAATTTTGATGCTTTCTGCACACTTTTTGAAACAACGAACGACTCAGATTAAAACAACGAACGACTCAGATTAAAATACTATTTGTAATCATTACATCTGGACAAATTTTTGAACCGATGAGTTATCCATCGGTTTCATTTAAAAATAATTTTTCATTTTTTTATTTAATTAGAAAATGTTATAATTTATTTATTTATTAAAATATTAGAATTTTTTATTTTTTTTAAATTAGAAAAAATACCATATAATTTGATTTATTAGAAAGACTTAAACAAATAACCCGGATCAATATTTTTCAAATCGGATTTTTCATGGCTGTAAGAAAAATTAAAATATTTCTTTGTGTTTTATTAGAAAAAAATAAAAATACTTTGAATCTGAATTATTGATCCCGGTTCAAAAGTCACTTCTAGGTAAATGCAGAAAATATTATTGTCTTTCTATTTTTGAAAAAATTAAAATTTGAGAAAAAAAAAATGTAATCATTACATGCGGCAAAAAAATTTCAAATTTTAATTTTTTTCAAAAATAGAAAGACAATAATATTTTCTGTATTTACTTAGAAGTGACTTTTGAACCGGGATCAATAATTCAGATTCAAAGTATTTTTATTTTTTTCTAATACAACACAAAGAAATATTTTAATTTTTCTTACAGCCATGAAAAATCCGATCTGAAAAATATTGATCCGGATTATTTGTTTAAGTCTTTATAATAAATCAAATTATATGGTATTTTTTCTAATTTAAAAAAAAATAAAAAAATTTCTAATATTTTAATAAAAAAATAAATAAATTATAACATTTTCTAATTAAATAAAAAAAATGAAAAATTATTTTTAAATGAAACCGATGGATAACTCATCGGTTCAAAAAAAAATTGTTCAGGATGTAATGATTATAAATAGTATTTTAATCTGAGTCGTTCGTTGTTTTAATCTGAGTCGTTCGATGTTTCAAAAAGTGTGCAGAAAGTATCAAAATTCGTGCTGGGCTGAAACCGATAAGCTATTGATCGGTTTCATCATTTTTTAATAATTTTCCATCGTTTTTAAATAATTTTTGATAATTTTGGAACCGATGAACGGTTGATCGGTTCTGTGGTCTGAAACCGATGAACGGCTCATCGGTTTGGATATTTTTCGAATTCCATCCCAAATTTGTATAGATTGTTAAATTTGTTTGATATTTTGTATATTTATAAAAATTTCGGTAAGATTTGCAAACTTCTTTTCTTTGTTATGTTGTTTAAGTAATTTTGATGCACTTAAACTTCTAGAGGACTCTGAAATTTTTATGTTGAAATTAAATTTTGCCCCAAAAGTTCTTGTATCTGGAACACCCAAATATTAGGGGTGGGATCGAATACGGATTGTACAGTGGATAGTGTTAAAACTATATTTATATCCGCTTTTATTTTTCAGATACAGACACGGATAAGATATTAGACAGATACGTACAAATATCAGATATCCATAGATATATATATAGAGAGAGAGAGAGGCTAACTTGCTTTGGGAAGTAAAAAAAATGTTTTACTTTCCGCTCATATCTCTATTTTCAAAATTCAAATAGTCGATTCGAACCTTTCAACATGTTCTTCATATTGAAATGTGCTTGGAGACCAAATTTTAAATTTTTTTTGGAAATTTTTTATTATTTTTTCAGAATTTTTGAAAATCATTGGTTTACTAAATTTTTTTTATTATTTTTTTATTTAATGAAAAGTTGTGATTTTGAAAAATTCTGAAAAAATAGTAAACAATTTCCAAAATATGTAAATTTGGTCTCCAAACACATTTCAATATGAAGAACATGTTAGAAGGTTTAAATCAATTATTTGAACTTTAAAACTAAAGATATGAGCGGAAAGTAAAACATTATCTTTACTTCCCAAAGTAAGTTAGCCCTCTCTCTCTCGCGCGCGCTATGTGTGTGTAATTTCATAATATATATTAAACTATATGGTATATATCTAATATTCTGATACGGATAATTAAAATTCAAAATCATATAATTATCCTTATCCACACGGATATCCATATCTAATTTTCAGATTCTGATCCAAATTCGCATGGATATTAATTATCCGACCTGTTTGCACCCCTACCAAAATATACAATAGTTTTCCTCAGAGTCCAATTTGAGATCGAGATTAGCTCAAGAGGATTGAGTAAATGTTAGAAACAAAGAAAATAATATAATATTACATGAAATTCATTTTTTTTTTTAAATGAATAGTCTTTCATTGTTCTACAATCTCTTGTAGGAGCTGTGTTATTGTCTTCTGTTTCTCAGTGAATATATGTGCATCATATATCACAAATGCAAAATGATAACAATCAATTGGAATTCTTCCAAGTATGCTCCATTGGTAAACAAAAGAAGTAAATTCTCTACTGATACTATGCCAATTTGTGATTGCTGGTAATAAATCTATGGCCCGTTAAAATTCATTGGCTTGCATGGAAAGGGGGTAATGATATCATGTAAGATTAATATAATGCGAATCTGTTAATTAATAATTACAAATGAAAGTTCCAGAAAGATCATAAATGATGAAATGTCTAAATTAAAGTTCCTAAAATATGGACCATACAAGGATTCTGATATATATTTTTTCAGTTAAGACGAAGCAGAGGATTTTTTTTTTTTTTTTTTTTGTATATCTTAGTTGTCCAAGTTGTATATATTTCTAACAATTTCATATCCTTGCCAAGCTAATACAATACTCATTTTTTTAATGTGCTAAGTAAATACCAAAAAAGCAGGAGACCATAAAAGAAAATCACTTTTTATTAGGAAAAGACCTCGCCAGTGATATCATTTTGCAACGAGGAAATACAATTACGAGATTTGTTTTTTTATTTGCTTGTGAGAAGTTCAATTGCTTTAAGCCTCGATTGGAAAAAGTATTTTGTGGATATGATTGCTTGGATTCAAACTAATATTATTGGCAATTGATAAATCACTTTAGCAAAGGAAACTTTGGTAACGCAATTATTTGTATATATATCTAATTAATATGCAGAAAGCAGATAGGATTATAATTAAACCTTGGAAGTACACATTATCATGGGCTAGGTCAATTAATTATTAATTAGAACAAACTTTCCTTAATCACCAAAGATCCTATGCAAATACAGTTTGTGTTTAAATTGTTAGTCATCTGGCAACAAACCCTCCCCACATGCACACACACACAAAAATAAACATCCCGGCACAGTATAATCTTCTCAGGAAGATTAACTAACATATTTTCGACAACGGTATGTCATAAAATCTACTTATTACTGACATGTAAATTAATCTACACAACATGTATACATTATCAATCTATATTTGCTAACATATGCTTTGAACTGGATTTAGTAGCTTTTCACAATGTACTTCAAGAATAAAAATATGAAGAGAGAGAGAGAGAAAAAAAATAAATGTCCACAATTAATTAATAAATTTAGGACCCCATATATACTGCTGATCAGTTCAATCCCAATTATTTTTTTATGATAGTACAACAAGTTGAATAAGAACATGCAGAAGAAAAAACAATTTTTTTAAATGAAAGTTGGAAAGTGGAAAAAATCAAATAATAGTTGAACCTGAAGCTTCAAAAAAAACTTCAAAGAGACAAATTAAATTTCAAGTTTTAGCTTCTTTAAAAATCCTTTGGCGCTTATTTTAAGATTGTGTCCCAGTGCAATAATTGAATCAACAGTTAAAGATTAGGTTTTCTAGAGAAATTATAAAACAAGTAGGACTATGGAAGAATTTGTACTTTTTATAGCTTCAATCATACAAACAATGAGAGAATGAACGAACTTAGTACTTAGTACTAACACCTGCCACCAGACGACCAAAATATAGCACTCTAACTAAATACCCACACATGAATCTGTTTCTAAAATATAAGCTTCATGCATGCTCATGATGACAGAAGCTAAACCCTAGTTATATCTAATAGAAACATGCTATATCTAATTATTATATCACTGGCCATGAAAATAACCATAAGCAACTGATTGAAGTTCTTCTAGTACACCATCCCGGTATACAAGTCCTTGTTCAATACACGTCGGTGCATCTAGTGTAGCTGAATCATGGTTGAATTGTTGCATGGATTGCACAAAGTTTGAATCAAAAAGAAGATTACTGTAACTGTTATTTAAGTCGTCACCATTAAATGGTGGAGAATGAATTGCAGATGATGTACTGCCTGATCCATTGATTGTTTGATTTGGGGTTGGGAAATTAGTCTCTTGCTCTTGTGATTGTTGGGCTTTTAGTGTGGCTACTTGCGCTTGCAGATTCATCACCTAATTATAAAAGGGAAAATATATGTTAGTTTTATATGTTTAACTAATATAGTATGGGGACAGGCAATAATTGGAATAACTATTATGTAACAGGACGATTTGACAGATATGATTACTCAGGAATTGTTGATTTCTCAGCTTACCAGAAAAAAACTGTATATTATATGACTAAACGGAAATCATTTATTGTTCATCAAATTATCAAAGGTAGCTACATCAAAATAAAATGCCTCCTGAATTTCGATCGCAGGATCCTTTACTTTAAAAGATTTTTTCTTTATAAGTATATATGTGCTTCTTTCAGATGATCATTGTCTCAATTCTCAAATGATCAATTTTTGTTACCTTATAAACTGTAACTTTGTACTTACGAGTGATAATTATATGAAGTGCATTGCATAGCCATTAATAAAATATCTTGTTTATAATTTAAAACTCATTTGATTTCATTGAATTGGCGCATGTATTGGTAACAAAAATTGCAGGACATAAAATTGAAACTTCAGAACTCCCAAATATGCACGTTTGGAAATAGCTACCAATATTATATCATATATCCATTGTAACAAGAAATGAAATCAAAAAACAAATTTCACCTGTTGCTGAAGAGCAAATATATGTGAGACACAACCATATATAGGATCTTGAAGACGTGCCTGCGCCTCATAAGAGATGGTTACCGCCGCCTCCGGGCGGTCAGCTACAGGCAGGTGCATAAGCAATTTTGACACATTACTTGCACCGAAAACCTTATGTATTGCCGCAAAGTGTGCAGCGCCTTGCTCATGGCAAAAGTAAGGTGCAAATACACATCCTCTGGCACACTTTCGCCTGAGGAACTTGCATGCGCCGCATGGTGAACCAAATCCAGTCATTTTTATGATATTTCTCAAATATGTTTATCCAAATATGTCTCCTTTTCCTTGGAAGTGTTTACTTAGGGTTTGGAGGTGCAAGCATGGACCTCCTTGGTTGGCTTATAAGGAGTAGAGATAAAGGCCGTAGATCATGGTTTAATGATTTTTTAATGAAGGTTTGTCTCCTGAATGGGTTACAAATTGCAATATTTTAGATGTGTATAGTTTGCCCTTTCACCTCACCTTGTATATTATACCATCATTTGTAGGTTTTTCTTTCTTCTCTTGTAGCTCAAAGGACAATAGGATTGTGTACCTGTACCAAGGAAAATGATTATTTATTTATTTTGGTTTTATAATTGCCTGCCGAGTGCCAAGTCCTATCTAAAAAATTGATGGATATGTGGAGTGAGTTGGAGTTAGTTAAATAAATGATTAATTCTTTAGTGCTATTGAGTTGTTTTTTGTATTAAGTTAATTAAACCCCACGAATGGGCTCAGCATTAAAAAGGCTTGTTCATTTAAGTATAATTTTGTTAATAATTTATGTTGTATGATTGCCTCCAAATTAAAACAATATATACACGTACGGTACATTTCTTGTATATATGTTTTTAATTTGAGTTGTTGCCTGCTTTTTTAAACAATGATGACTGACCACGCAATAGAATGCATGGAATTATAATAGATATGTTTCCTTCATATTAATAATTAGCATATATATATATATATAGTTCTCTCACTGACAGCTCAAAATTTACCTTTTTATGTGTAGTTGGTTCAAATTAAGTTCCATTTATCGATCGGTTGTACTTAACCGAGAAATAATTTGTGGGACACCGTCATGGCGACTATGCTACTTTATATTATATCCCCACCATGGAATGAACCCTGACATGTGTACTTGTTTGCCACTTTGCTATTTTTCAGAGGTTTATTTTTTGTTTTTACTGCTAGAGCTGTGGATGAATATAGTATGATCTCTTTTTCCTAAAAGAACTGAGCCCACTTGTAGTCACTTCAATGAAACGCATGACATGTTACAGTAGTCCACATCCCTATATTGTTCATGAAAGCTATGTAACAAAGCATGTCAACTAATCAAATTATCATTTACCAGACTTGAGAAAAGTAGTAGTTTATTTAATTAATGTAAGTGGTTGGTAAACTTGTCACTAAAATGAAAAAAAATTACTTTAATTAACAGATATAATTATCGAGCCAACTTATCATAATTAATATTTAGATTATCGCAAGGGCAATACTTTGCGATCACAGGCAACATATTAATGACCCAACAATACGGATGTAGAAATTAAGTCGAGTAAATTTATATGTTATTGGACATATAGCTAGCCTGGCAATTAAATTTCATACATTATGTAAATATTGTTTGATTAAAACTTCTAATTTTTTACTATTAAAATTTTAACTCACTTGATGCACGGTGAATAGGGGTGTCAATGGATACAATACGGGTCGGGTCGAAGTATTTTCGTACCCATACCCACTAAGAGTTGACTTTGTCCACCCATACCCTACACTTATCCGTTAAAAATTTGTCTTACCCTACCCTACCCGTACCCGTTAAGATTAGTGGGTAACGAAACGGTAGCGGGTGAATAATGAATAATACTAATATAATGGTTTTATTATTTTTACAAATATACTATCAAAACTCATCATGTCATACATATGCAATCACAATTACTAATATAAAAATCAAAATACAAATATGCAATCAATTCTAACTAATAATTTTTTATAAAGAAAAAAAAACAAAAAATACAAATATCTCTTCTAGCAAATTCAAAATTCAATTTGTTAATTAAATAATAAAACATTCAAATAAGAAAGTAATATGTTTAATATAATATTCATTTTACAACAAAATGCATACATTCTCTAATGGATTAACATTGATACAATGATATGAGATATATAAAATTAAATAAATTGAATATAATATTTATATATCTATATGTAATTTATTTTATATAATTATCCGTTACCCAATGGGTACGAAATAGCTTTTACCCGTACCTATGCCCGTTTAGCTAATGAAAAAAAATCCTTACACATACCCATACCCAATAAGCTAATGAAAAAAAAAACTTTACCCATACCCGTCTTATATATCGAATACGATACGGATAGGGTAAACGGATAAACGGTTTTCATTGACACCCCTAATGGTGAAACATATATCAATATTATCATATTATTTATTTGTTTACATCAAATATTACCATATATATATCGTCGAAAATCAGTATTTGGTTTAGTTGCAAAGGCAATGTCCTCCGTATAGAAGGTTGTAAGTTCGAAATCCGGATGGAGAAAAAGCTCTTGTACTGCTCAAAAAAAAATATTACCATATATCAAATTTCAACTCACTTGATATCATAGATTGTATTCAATGACAAAAATGATGATTTAATTTATTCCTCATGCAATATTTTTTTTTTTTGTACGGCACTAGATATGAACAGAAATTGGATATATGATATAAATACAAAATTAACTTTGGTAAGTCTCAATATGAGATTGACAATTTTGTGTACGATATTATGAAGATTAAATTTCTCTCGTGAATTACAAAAGAAATACATATTTAGATGTCATTGAGTTCAAATTAGTGAATTGAGGTTATTTGTGTCAAAATGGGTTTTACTTTTACATTTTCACATCTTTATATTCCTCTGCTTATTGTTACTTTTGATCGATATATGTATGTGTCAGCAGATCTATAGACACATGCTTGATAGATCACTGTAGTATAGTGTGTTTACTATTTTTCTATTTCTTTGTCGAAATTTGGGGATGGCCCCAGAAGACCACTAACTTATACTCTTATATACTATTTATCTTAAAAATTGGTCCCTCTCTCTTCCTAGGTATATGTATCATCTTATCTGTAAATGAAATATATTTAATGATATCTTGATTTCAACAAATTAATAACCGAAGTTAATTTCAAATTTTGGCACAATATTACGGTCCGAATTTATTTTATTAATGCAGATTCAAATTGTTTGTACGAATATTGACGAGAATCAAACTGCCTATTCCGAAAATCAAATAATATTCAGTTCGATAACTGTTGGAAAGCCCAGCTCAGTGTAGCCTCCAACACAAAGGCAGAGCCAGACTCTCGAACTATAGGATCGATCATATAATTTTTTTTAATGAAGAATGGAGGTCAATTTTACTCTAAATTATATAGAAAATCATACCTAAATTCTAAAAATTTAAAACCATAATTGTTTTTGCTTCCAATAGTTTTTGTTTTTTCTGTTATTCAGATTAATTTGGATTATAAAACCACTTTGTGTATTCATTCGTCCGATGTAAAACAAATGTGATAAATATTCATTTATCGATATCAACAAAAATTCGATTCTATTTAATGCTAACCAACAAATTTTGTTATGTTCGTGACAACCATATATATTAGTATAGTGATAAAAGCAATTAAAAAAAATGTCCAGCAATTATTTTAAATGACATGAGATACAGACTAGCTGCAATCTCCTGATGCTTAGTGAATACCAGTATGATATCAGTGTCCCTCTGATCGATATACCTCAAAATTAAAATTAAAATAAAATAAAATAAAAGTTAAAAGCAATACCGATAATTGCAATCAAGATAGATCTTAATACCAGTATGCATATATACGTTTAAGGACTTGATAGTAAAACAATGGACATCTTTAATTTAATGAACAAATTAACTAATTAAGAGTCTGGTCAGACCAATAATTTCTTAAATTGATTTAATATAACAGAAAAGAAAACGTAGAGCCGCAATTTTATAGATTCCCTTTGGGATCCTCGTCCGCATGCCCTCTTTTTCACAGTTCATCAACTCCAACAAATTTCATTGGATACCATGTGAAGTTTGTGATTTAAATATCTAAGTCACATTTTACATAATCTGTAAGAATTTCAGCAAAAAAATTTACTTTTAGAAATATAAAATTAAATTATCAGAAAAGAGATGAATTATTTTTATAGGAACCGAATGAATGATTCCGTAAGTTGTTGGGAACCAAGTCACAAAAATTTAGAAAATTATAGAGACTGAACTATTAATTTGGTTTCAATAGAGGTGATTAAAGGAACCGAACCAATAGTTTGATTCCTTTGGGCAGAGGCTAAAAAGATCGAAGTCATCGAACAAATAGTTTGGTTCCTTTTATTTTCCAAACTATATGATCTTTGGTCTGCAAATTGTGGAAATTCAAGGGACCATATCTATGAGTGAAAACATATTGAATATTATCCGTCCGTAATTGGATCCGTATTTGAACTTTTACAGATTTGGATATTCAAATACAAATAGTTTACTAATATGGATATGATTTATACTTATACAGATATGACTTCATTTTCAAAAAACAAATATGGATACGAATACAGATAATTATTCATATACATATTTTGAAAAATTTAGATATCTGTTTGTGCAGTTATAGATACGAACACCAATAATTATCCGTATCTATTTTTTATCTGTTTGCTTTATAATCATATATGTTTAGAGGGTTTAGAGAGGAATGTTTTTTTTTTGTATATTTTGATTATAAATATGGTTATGTTGGTGATTAATATCTATTAATGAAATATATAATTTGTAATGACATAACAAGTTGAACATAAGAAAAGTTATTTTGTTCGTCATAATGATTAAATATTTGAATGATATCCGTATTTTATGTTATTATTTATTTTCTAATAAAAAAAAGTAATTTACTGTAATATATTAATTTTACTATAATATTTAAATTAAATATTCAAATTATATATGTATTTGTATCTGATAAATAAAAACAGATATTGTTGTTTTACTACTATCGGATTGTTTTCACCGGTTCATACCACCTATTTGGTTCCTTTTATGTATAAAAAAAAAAAAAACTTTTTCGATAATTTATTGTTTATATTTCTAAACCGAAAAAAAAAATTGGAATTTAACTTTACTTAACTCACGTCCCTTCAAGAAAATACTTGGCAGGCACAATAGACACCAGTCTCAATCAAAATAATAAAAATGCTTTTTAGTAAGTACAAGTAGGATTGGAGCCGTAGTGGGAAACAAATTAAAGTGGAGAATAATTAAGAAAAAAAAGGGACATATGTATACAGGACATGTCATGAAGAGACATATATGTATGCTTTTGGTGGGGATTATTATGTTCTCAATCTTACCAACATTGATGGTTTATCAAATGATTTAATTTGGAATTTATTTTTAGCCTTTTTTAGATGGCTTACAACTGTGCAAGACACATATTTTACAAACTTTGCATTCAAGGAAAAAAAAAATGAAACTTTATAAGAAAGAATATACATCTTTATGAAGAATCCATGCTCAGTGATAGTTGCAACAAATGTGTTCTATGTGGAGCAACTCTATCCTTCGGACTTTCTCGAGATTCCATTTGCACTAATCACAAGGTGAATCAGACGGTTGGAATTGTCTAGTACATAGTTATCATTGGATCACTGCTCTACGGGCGAGTTATTAAATGAATTGGAGTGTGCTTGTAACTTTCTATTTCAAATATATATATATATAACGTACATGAGTGAGGTTATGGTGTATTTTAAAAATATATTATTTTCAAAATAAATATTGTTTAAATTATGATATATTCTTTATTAGTTAGATATGACGTATATTAAATTTTAATTAATTTAAAAATTGATTGTGTTGTACCCAAAATACAATATATAGAAGAGTGAGATTGGTCTAAAAGTCCAAGTTATATTTATTTTGTAATTTTCTAGATTTTAGTATTCGTAAGTTAAAGTTCTAACTAATTTTATTTTATCCACCATTAAAAGAAAAGACCAATAATGATAAAATTAAAGTGTGGAAACATAAATAAGAAACTTAAGATAACTCTAATTAATCTTTAATATTCCAATAGAATTCGAGGTGTCCTATATATATTATATAGTCAAGATATCAAATAAGTGTCAATAAAATTTCAAATAACTATTTTCAAACTTTTAAATAACAAAACTAATTAATTAGATATATTGTATTTCATGCAACAAGACTACACAAAAAAATTACAAGTTTTTTCTCCATTTTGATTTTAGAGTGACAATCTGTGAGAAAAAGTTTTAAAGTAATACAGCAATTTCATTTCTGTTTCCTTTTTCTTATGCTCCCTTCCATTTCAATTTTATTATTCAAATAGCCAAGTACAGAGCACAGTAACAATATTCGTGTTTTATTCGTGAATAAAATAGTTTTTTTTCCGAACCGAACGGTAAATTATTCGGTTGACCGGATTATTCACATTTCATTCACGAATAAAACAAATTTTATGAATTATTCGCGAATAAAACGTCAAAAAATGCAACAACAACAAAAAAATTCCTTTTTTTTGCTTTTTTTTTTAACCAAAGAATTTCTGAATTATACTCAAATTATTTCTGAATTATAAATTTTTTATCCCATCAAACTAAATCAGAATAATTCATTTGTCACTGTAGTAACAATCAGAATTGATCTCCCCTGCTTCGAAGAATCCTGCAAAAGAAAGATTGCGAATGACTATGCTGGGCTTTTGGGTACAAGCTTTTTCTTTTTCAGAAAAAATTACAGCTACAGCAGGAAATGTGTCGCATGCGCTTACCTTGTAGCAAATTAAAATAGCGAATGGGTGAATTTTTGAGGATATCATTTTAAATTGAAATTTGCTAAAGATGCTGTTGTTTTTTATTTAGATACCATTATACGTGCCCCCTGTTTTCTGATTTATAGTTTTGTTTTTTCTTATTCGATTTTGTTGCCATTCAATGCTTTAATTTTTTTTTTTTTTGACAAAAGTAGGTCAAACTCATCAATTTTATTACGAAACTAAATCAGTTTTACAATAGAGGACTGGTACACACAACATACCAAAGATAGCATAAGAAAGAAAATACAAAGTTTCACATACATCAGACAAACCGAGATTCAACATGATATAAAACAGCTAAAAATTTACTAGGAAGTAAACAAAGTTTTACAAAATTATTTTTAAGAAGAGATACTTTGAGTATGAGAGGGATATCATCAGTCGAGACGGAATCAGAGGAGGGGATTAACCCGCCAACCTCATCAAGGGCTCGGATATCCTCCATTATTTGGAGGTGCTACTCCAGATCTAATCTGTCTAATCCAAGAATAGGATCCTCCTCATCCTTGGACTGGGAGCTTCCCTCTTCCAGAATATCGGAGTCTAGTAGGAAAATCAAACTGTCTTCCTGACCAATGTTTAATATTAACATTAAGAAAAGAAAAATGATGTGAAACAAAATTAATTAGGGGTTAATGTGTAAATATCATTAACTATTCTTTCATTACATATTTATTTATTAACTCTTCATCATTATATTTTCTTTAAGTTTTTAAATCATCTCATATTTATCCGTAATTTTTAAAAAAAATAACTTATCGACCATAGTTGTGGTCTAAAAATGGATTGACAAAATGATCCTTCTTCCTTTTTAAATAACTCTTTCGTGGTCTGTTCTCACTCACAACTCACAAGTGATGTACTTATTGTTTCTCAAAAGATTAAACTTCAACAGCATTTGCATCCGTTTCATTTCTACATTTCTTTTTATTTATCATTTTAGGAGTAGTTTTGCGAGGACAATTCAACCTTTTACGTGATTTATATTGTTTTATTTTTGTAAATACTTAGAAAGTGATTTTATAGAAATCACAAATGGAATATTGACTACAAAAGGTAGACAAATGAACTATATATATATATAGTTTAATACGAGCAATTCTCTTTCTACAAAGTAGGACCTGAAGTCCCCATGTTAGATAATTTGCCTCTTAAGTAGTCAATCAGGGAGACCTAAGAAGGAATATAAAAAGGGATAGGAAGAGATTGGGGCGGATCCAGGTCCAACCAGAGGTGTGGGTGTGGGAATTGGCATCCTCTGAGATATCTCAAACTTTGTGTGAATTTTTGGAATATCTCAACTATTCAGATGTGTTCTACACGAATCTCAAAGCTCAAATAATATTGTCCCCTACGTTCCCCCGAATGGGCACCGGACACGTCGGTCATGCAAAAATTGAGATATCTCAAAGGATACGCACCCGTGGGTGTAGCTGCTCTCCTCTTAATTTTGAAATTTGATGGAGATCTATAGGTCCGAAACTACTTTACTCTTTCTAAAATTTTGATATGTGATTTTGAGTTAAAATTATAATAAATTATTTGAATTTGGATTAGTAATTAAAATTAGAAGTTAGAGCATTAAAAATTAGAAGTCAGGACATTATTTTTTATCTAGTATATGATTAGCTATTTGAATCTGATTCACTATCTTTTTGCAAACCCAACCCCCCCCCCCCCCCAACACACACACAAGGAGAGAGGACTCAATGGTGGAGCCATTATGAGGTTACACTTAGAGTGGAAAAAACGTGTCGTGCCGTGCTGTGACTAAGTAAATAGTTACACGTGCCGTGCCGTGCCTTGACTAAAATGTAAAGGGGTGGTCATCACATGCGAGTCGTGACTCACGTGCTGTGTCCAAACGTAACTAGTCACGTTTCTCACATTTAACTATTTTTTCATAATTTAGATTAGTTTATTCAAGATTTACTATTTGATCAAGACGTAACAGTTCTAATTACACGTGACTCGCGTGACCACGTGACGTGCCGTGCCGTGTCAAATTTTCAAAAGATGGTCACGGCACGCAACACACGAATCACAGTACGGAAAAGTCACATGTGTCGTGCCGTTCTGTGACGGAACAGGCTCCGCCGTGCCATTTTTCCCACTCAATTTACACTTGTCTATTTCTAACTTTAAAAAAAATCAAAATATATTTTCTTTGTTATTCTTTCAGAAAAAAGAAATAATAATACAATTATGCCCTGCTTAGAAATTTTCCACCCTACTCTATTAGAGGACTAGATGATTGAGAGTTGTATAGAGTAGAGGTAGGGGACATAACTGTATGATGTGGAATGAGATAATTTTAGTCAACAAAATAATTAAAGAAAAGTAATTGTGCTAGAAGGAAAAATAATATTTTGGTCAATTCATGTTTAAATCACAAACTTGATGTATATTAGCAAGAGTTAATTTGTGTTTTTCACTTTATGGACAAATGTGAAATGATTTTAAGAGTTCAATGATGTACAAAATATACTGAGAGTTAATGAAGAAATATAAAATATAAAACATATTAAAGGATAAATCAAAAACCAACATTTGATCCAGTGGCGAAAGACAATATTTTCCGTGTGGAAAATTATGAGTTTAAAATCCAAATAAAATATATTTTATGAATATTAAATGGAAACTAAAAGTTTAAATTTCCATCTTCTTATCTAAAAAAGAAAGATCAATGAATCACCTCAATAAACGTAAAATGAATAAGAGTATTGTCTAAAAACATTCAAAATATTTGGAGAGCGAAGTACATATTTATTTAATGTGGATCTTGATATATCAGATGATGTGTCAAAAAGTGAATAGGTCCATATATATTCCTTTATTAATTTTCTAAAAAAAAAGTACGGCTTATCATTTAGAAATAAAACTTTTTTCTGATTTTTTTTAGAAAAAAATAAAATTAATTGTTACTATTGAATCGGACGGCCCAAATCCCCCGATTAAAAGCTTATTATGGGAAGTTACTAAGGACTGTTAGATTTAGATCAGATGGTCTCAAATGCTCAAGAGAGAAATGAAGAAGAAAGTGGGGCAACATAAATTGCACAAGTGGATTATGGGGTTGGTGGTCAAAATTGGCTCGGTGTGGCACAAAAGGACAAAACCGGCGGTGGTCCAAAATAACCGTAACCGGTCTAGTTAGACCGCTTCATTTCCCAGACAATTAAGTTTCCTGCGGGACCCACCACACGTGTTTTTCTAATTAATTACACCCTATGATCCTTTCTCCTTCCCTTGAGATCGGTTACATTTTTGTAATTATAAAAGATAGTGTCTTCTATTATTTCAGTAATTTTAATAATAATTTTTATAAGTATATTATGTGATCTTTATGCAAACCATTTATTCAATTTATGGAACTTATTTAATATTTCAGTATTTATAATTAATTTATAATTGAAATGAAAATGTTGTAGGAAATTATACTATTTAACTTTGTTGTTACTCTTCTTTGATCTATTTTTACAAAGGAAAACTAAACTTGTATATATTATCATTGAAATACAAGTCGCTTTGAAATTTAATTTCTACTTCATGGGGCATAAATCGATTGTCTTCTTAGCAACCAACCAAGCAATTACAATTCATAACGCTATATATATTTGGTACAGCACCTAACAATTTTAAAAATAATAAATATGAAAAGGTCATAACAACATTTAGGGCATGTTCGGCTGCAGTCCGGGAACGGAAATGGGCACAGGAACAGGTGAATAGTAAACAGCGGGTTACTGTTCACGTGAGAGAAAAAATCAGTTGAACTGAATTTTTTTTTCCCCGCGTGAACAGTAACACGCGGGATGGCAGCCGAACAGGCCCTTATTGTCACGTATTATTATCCTCAAAATGCAATAACTTACCAAGTGTTCAAAACAAAATGAACATTCTGTCACTGAATTATTCACTAGTAATCATATATGTATGAAAAACTCACAAATTTACATCAAGATTCAAAACCTCCAAAGCACATGAGCGACAAACGAGATTCCAAAATATTTGAACACAAATTTTTTTGTCTTTTTGCATTGGGTTTCATTTTTGAAAGCTTTTGTTTAGGCATTGGGTCATTTTCAAACCTATTCAAAGGACACTATTTTTATTTCTCCTGACAAGTTTGGTTTGTTTAAAAATTTGGAAATCAAAATTCCGGGGGACAAAGCAATGCCACACGAGGAGAATTGCCTTATGATCATGGGACACAACGCAATGCTTTCACTTTCAAAACCAATATGCAAATTAAATTTAATAAATTTAAAATTATGGTGAGTACTTAAGCTTGGATAGATTATGTAGCTTGATATGGAGGCAGATTTTCCAAAGTCCAAAATTCCTAACCTATAGTTGATAATATACATAATGTGTTTTGAGAAATCTTCTTATATGCCACCCCAAAACATAATTTTGTATCAAAGACCTCCAAAAAACATTTAAAATAATGTGGCGCCCTCCCTCAACTTTCAGTGTTGGAGCCAGAAATATTTTTAGATTTAATCAGATTATTTTTTATTGTAGTGGGATGCAAATTCACAATGAATTTTAGTACAAGTATATTTTATTTTTCCCTAACAATTGTAAAAAAAAAATGAGTAATAAATGACAGAGGGTTTCATAAGTTTCTAGGGAGAGAGAGAATGTTGTAAATAAAACATTTGAAAGGTTATTATGAAAAAATAGCAATATAGAAGGCAAAATTGCATGGAAATTCACAAATGTTTATTTGACTTGAAAGAGACAAGCAAAGGCTTGACCTGTTGTAAATAGTGCACCCAGAATGGAGGTAGAGATTATGATGGTGACATTAATTACATTTTAGTATTGTTATAATGGTTTAGAAAACTTGAGTTAGGTTTTGGACTCTACATTGATCTTGGCCTTATTAGTGGACCAAATACCCGGCCATATATGATATATGGCAGTGCTAATTGCTTTCGGGTTCGGATGCATTTAGACATTTAGACTTCATTTACATATACCAATAAGAAATAATAGAACAAGGTCATGAAAGAAATTACGGGTGGTATATTTATAGAGAGTTTTGCTTATGTGTTGTCACCTTAAAATCTATTATATAAATTTTAAATAATGAATTCAAACTATTTAAATTGATTTAGTTCTCGAGTGATGTGTTTACTTGTAAATATATAAAAAAAAAAAATAGTATAAAGTCAAGTGGTCAAAAAATTATGATAAATAAATGTATTAGAATTAATTTACAAATTTTTATTTTTCTACCACTTGACTTTGTACTTAATAAATTCAAAATTTTATAAACTTTATATGTAAACATATCATTCGTGAAGTATATCAATTTCAACAAAAAAAATTTCATCATTTAAAACCTATCTAATAGGTTTTTGAAACACCTTATACTAGCAACAGCATCCTGGTCAATTATTTTATTAAATATAAACTAACATAAATAATCCCTCATTTCATATTTGAGCTATTTATTCTTTTGAAATGCCGGTAAAAGACAAAAAATGAATTTATACCAACCCGAATCCGGTCAATCGGAGTGGGATTACACCTATTTTCTATTGTCGGATCTTGGGTTCTCGCCCGTGTAGCATTAGAAAATAATTTGTGCATGAAGATTGAATCGCCATGTGGATTTGATCTGTCTTTGGTGAACTGCTCAAGAAACGCGGGAATATAATTTGGAGGAGCAAAAACAATTTATGATTTGGAGACAGTGGGGTCGTAATTTAGATTGTTTAGTGAGGGATTTGGGATGAAATTGGACCGTAATATTGGACTTATTAGGTGAAACATTGGGTTGCTTTTCTTTTTTGTTTAAAAAAGTCTCGATTCAGTCAAGACTACTATCTTATCAGGCGAGAGGAATTTTTGGCTCATTGGCACTGTTTTGATTAGATTTTAAGCTTACATTTGACTTAGAATACGGTATGCTTTAAGGGACTGGGGGCGGTCTGATATTTGGTCGAAGTCGTCTGATTCGTATTATGATTTGTGCACGAGCTCACAAGTATGAAATCCAAATGGGAGGTTGTATTGCATGCTTTCTTCATGGGAGGTTGCAGATTTAAAATTCGAATGAGAAATCTTTTTTAATGGATATTAAATAGTTTGGTAACTTGACCTATAACTTTTACTCAAAGAAAAATTTGTGCATGAGCTCAGTAACATGTTGTCTTAGGAGCAGATAACTAAACATTGTAGAAAGAAAGAAATAAGAGATTATTTTCTAATAAACAAAAAATGGAGCCAAAATTGATTAATGATACTATCCTAGACTCTGTAGAGCGATGGATGTGTAGTCTATCGGCATTTAATTTTATGGAGTTTTCTTTTTTCCTTAACAATGTCTGATTAGAGCGTAGGAGATGATTAATTAGCGTTTTATACATAATTTTTCTTTATTATTAATATAATTGTTGGCAATTTGCCAACCATAAAAAACACACTCAATTTGTGCGAATCTTAAAATTATCTACTCGAACTTGATACATATTAGACGATTCTGATATGACATCAAACTAAATGTGATTTGATATCCATTGAACTGAATACCTGACCGGTGCTGTTCACTAGAATTAATGGATCTTGAATGTACCTTTAACCTAACATAAATCTTAAAGGGAATCCCTATATCTAATAGACACCAAATTGTGTTTGATCCGACTAAGAATAAATTTAAATGGTAAAGTTGAGGATCCTACTTTATAGTACCTGAGAGGATTCTCATTCCATTAAACTGCCCCCAATTCAATGTTTTCAATTTCTACTTCATCATGTCTTGAAGGGCCTATTCGGCCGCCTAAAGAGAACAGGAATGGAAACGGCAATGCAATTTTTGAATGGCCAAAATACTGTGAGCATGGGCTAATTTTCACAAAGTCTGAGTGAATTTTATTTTCCCACGTGCACAGTAAATGATCGAACATGAACAAAGTGAGTTCCGCATGCGCACCTTATAGTACTTAATATTAGTAGGAGTTTCGAGATGATGGAACTTGTTTAGTTTTAATCGAGATGAATTTATTTTGTATAAAATGATTATGCTGTACAGTTTATTTTATTTTATTTTGGTTTATACATTATGACTGTATAGTATAGTATAGTTTTGGTTCATAACCCGATTTTGACGATTAAAAATAGAATAAACCTAACAAATCATTAAATTAAATAAACTTAATTTGGCTAGTTGATATTTATATCATTGGTTATAATATTAATTTTTCATCTTAGTTTGTTCAACAGAATCAAATTTTGGCTTATCTTTTATTTGCTAATTTAGTTGATCAATTTATTCGTCGGGTCACATTTTTATTAATGCAAGTCGAAAAATAAAACGATTGGATTATTATTTTAGTTTGGCTTGAACTAAATCGACCAATGAATACCCTAGCTTCAAACATTATGTAACTTTTATTGGGGAAGCATTATTTTCATTGTTGTAGCTAATGATAGTACAATAACGAAATAAATTTGGGGTGTGCATTGGGATCATTTAACAATGGTTTATTTCAACAATTTTTGCAATGAATTTTTCAAAAAAAAATTAAACAAATAACTTTAAATAAAAAATTAGGTATTTTATCAGACGTATATAGATAGCTTAACAATTCAATTTCAGACAACTTGAGTATTATTTGAAATGCATCAAAATTATTAATTTCGAGTTGATAAAACTTTAAATGAGTCGATAGATAGTGAAATATGTATAAAATCATACATAATAAATATCATGATTATAATATTGAATTTTGAATTTAAACTTTAAAAAAAAATGTTCCAATAGAAAGAATTTAGGCCTAGTTAAATACAATTTAGCTCTTGCAATCTAAAGTTTATTTCAAGATTCAGCCCATAATTTTAAACGACTAATCTGTTTTCGTAAATACTAGAACCAAGTTAAAATTAGCCCATAAGAAATCATAGCCCAATTTATACATGGATTGAAAAGAATTAGGCCTAGATATCTCATGTCATAGTAGCGTAGCCCAGTTTTGTACTATGCCTTTAACAGAAACCAACCTCCAAAAAATTCCATACGGAAGCAAAATAGGATAAAGATATTTACAGAGATATTTTGACTTATGCAACGCATGACTAACAAAAGAAAAATAAAACAATATATAACTTCTACGCTGAATAAAACCGAAACAGCTCTGTCAATATATTTACCAGAAAGATATCCGAAAGAAACATAGATAAGCTCCTCGCACTCCCCACCATTTCCCATTTCCTTCTCTCTCCCCTCTTCACCTTCTCTCCAATGGCAACTATGATTTCCATCTCCAACTTGAACCCCACGACCACCGCCACCCCTTCCTTCTCTAAATTATCGCACCATATCAACCTTCTCTGTCTCTCTAATACGAAACCCAACATCACAAAACGAACCAAGTTAACCATCTATGCTTCGAAACTCCCGTTCACGCCTCCACCAGCAGCCCCACCAGGGCAAGTGTACCAGCCGTACAGAGCGCCGCCTTCTTCACCTCTTCCTGCTAAGTACCGCAATATACCTATCGACGAGGTGTTTGATATATTGCGCAACCGGCTCGGGCTGTGGCACGAGTATTCACCCCTAGTTGGATCCCTTTTGCGAGATGGGTTCACGCCGGCTTCGATCGAAGAGGTGACTGGTATCTCTGGTGTAGAACAGAACTGTATCGTGGTCGCAACTCAGGTAATCAGTGGATATAATTCTGGTAAATTCTTCAATTTTGCATATCTGGTCCGATACTAATTCTGGTGTAGGCCAGTACGAATTTATGAGCCTGCATAACTGGTTATCTGATTCTTAATTCTGTCCGCTGTAAGCATGACCATAAATAATATAATCAATGTATTAGAAAATTAAATATTCCAAGTAATCCACTTACAAGTAAAGGATCCTGCCTAGTGGTTAATGCGAACAAAAACTTTTACTTTCAACAGTTTGTAATGCTTCCTATGTTACGAGTAAATTGCATACCTTAACAGCTGTATTTAAGCGCAGGTACGCGAATCTCTCTTGCAAACCAAAACATTCCCTCAAGAGTTTCTCTCCTACTTTGACTCTAGTGGAGGCCCTGATATACTAAATGAACTACGCCGCCTCAATGCAGATCAACGTGCAGCTTCCGCAAAATACATAATTGACCGCCGCTTTGATCCTCGTGGTGCCATGGAGCTTGCTCGTGCCATCCGAGATTTCCCCCAAAGGCGTGGTGATGCTGGTTGGGAGTCCTTCTCTGCTGATTCGCCTGGTGACTGTCTAGCTTACACCCAATTTCGCTTCAGCAAAGAGGCTATAGCTGATTCTGATCGCATAGCAGCTCTTGAGAAGGCATTGGAATATGTAGAAACAGACAAGGCGAGAGAGAGGATTATCGAAGAGTTAAATAAAGGGGAGGATGCGAGAAAAGCAGAGGCAGAGCAACTTGCAAAGGAAGTGGCATCGCTGAAGGTAGTGAGGTTGAGGTATGGAGAGATAGCAGAGGCATCATCAGTGAATTTGCTACCTGTTGTGTTAGCAAATGAGGGTGCGAAAGGAGTTGCAGCTGCACCAGGCAAGTGTAAACGAAAAGGGGAATTGGGGGTGGTGGTGGCTGATAAGGGATGGACACGGTGGGTAGTTGTACCAAGCTGGCAACCGGTTTTGGCGGCAGCAGAAGCAGTTGCATTGGAATTGGATGATATGAGGGGGTTGCCATGGCCGAGCATGGCAGCCTCACAAGAGAATGTATTGGTTTTGGTTGATAGGATTAGGAAACAAGTGGAGGAGGAGGGAGCATTTGTTGTGGAGAAGGAAGGGAAGTTGGTGGTGGAAAGGGGGAGGAAGTTGAAGGAGACCGGAGTGAACACAGCAGTTGCAGCGGTTATTATGGTTGTTCGGCCACCGAAGGACGAGGAAGACATGATAAGTGAGAATGAGTGGGATTGATAGGATTAGGAGAATTTTGGTTGGAGGATTTTACAAATTGCCCCCTTTTTTATTGTTTACTTCATTTTTAATGCATAGGCAAGGGAGCTGAAGCATTGTTATTTATTACATTAATAAAATTTAGAACTATCTAGGTTTTCCTTGTGAAAACAATGTACTTAGAATTCATGCTCATAAGATGTACTGTTCCTAGGACTGGACAAATAAGAAGCAAACAGTATATCTAGCTATTGGTAAAAAAAAAAAAAAATTCTACTGCTTCCTGATACTGTCAACAGTCGAACAAATTTTTTTTATCACTGATATAAAATAAACATCATAAAAGTGTTGGTTCTCTCAAACACCATCTGCAATTAGAATTTTGTAATGCAGAATAAGCGTCAGATTGACAGCTAAAATGAAAAGAAAGAAAAACTAGGCTCGAACTTAGCCGTTATTAAGAAAAAACCATCAAGGAGAATAAAAAACACCCAGATCAATGATTGGAAAAACTAAAAATAATCACGGGACCTCATTAAGTGCCAAAAAAACTAAATTAATTGAAATTCTGAATCCTAGAAAAAACAAACTATTAACTCCAAACGGACCACAAAAATATCAATATAAAAGACCTAAGCTCCTAATGAACCAATACACACCTTGTAAGGCCTTGGCCTTCCCCAAAAGGAAAAAAAAAAACAAGTAACAAGTAACCAGTACCAGTACATGATACATCTGATGAAACAGCTAGAAACACAAAAACAGAGGCATCCTCTCTGTCCCATAAAATTAATTGGTTTTGGACTTGGTTCCCTTCTTCTTGGGCGCACGCCTCGGGATCGAGTTCTTCATTCCAAGGAAGAAGAGCAACGCACCAAATAGGGCCAGGTTCTGCCGCAAAGAAAAATAAATTATGTCAACATATTGTTGTCTACAAATTAAAAAATTGTAACTTAAATAAACCATGGGTTTATGCATGTGTTGCAAGTTGCAACTAATAAGTTGTTTATTGCACAGCAACCAACATGACAAATTTCTAAACTGTGAAGTGTAAACTTTATCAAGGAGTTTATGTCATGAAAACTATCCAAAAGTTTTGACTGCACTAATGAACTGTGACAATAATACCTGATTGAATTTGATGAAGAGTTGAACAAATTCAGTTGTATCCATGTCGTAGTTGTAAAAGTCATATACGACAGGGGTTATAAACGCAAGGTAAAGTGCCTGCAACATAAAATGCAAGGTGTTACACATATAACCACTAAGAAGTAAAAATCTGACATACAGTGAAACCTGCCAGTGCAATTACATATCCAAACAATGTAACTTCTTGGAAAAAGAGAACAAAAAAGGAAGAATGTATCCTGCAAAGTCCATGCAAATCTGATGAAGCACCACAAGTAATTAAATTAAACAAAAAATAAATGGAGTGTTTCCATATGTAAAAAATAGGTTGACAAAAAACAAAGAAAGAGAACAAATGATGAGACAAAAATACGTACCAAGAGGTAGGCTCCAACAGAGCTACTAAAGATAAAGAGGAGACCTCCGAGCCCCTTCAGAGCAATTGTCGCCATAATTACATGACTCATCTGCATAATTGAACCAATTAGACGCAAAATAGAAAGAAGTGATATTAATTTTATATTAGTTTATACTTTAGCGTGTTACAGGTGACTACAAAATAATAACAACATGCATACCAACACTATAATTGCAAACATGTGAAATATTCACTATATTAAAAGTACAATTGCTTGTTAAAGAAAAGAGATAAGAGTGATAATGAGCTATCCGCAATATCCACCATGTTTCGTATGTTGAAACAAAATATTGCTTATACTGCAAGAACATGCATTAAATTTTATGGTTTCATAGGGGCATGCATGACATTTCCCATTTTCATACTTACATCAATGGGAGGCACGGCTACTCCAAGATTAGAGCTAATGTGCTTGGTCAAGACAGTAAACTTAGGCTTAAGGGCCTTCGCAGCAGGGCCACCATCTGTCCCAAATTCGCTGAACCTGCAGAAAAAAAAACCCACAAAAAATAATGAATTAAGTTTGTTTTATGCTCCGTAAAACTTGAGTAAAGACTTAACTAATTTGAAACTAGAGGTTAACCTATTACATAATCTGCAGCTAAGTCCTAAATCCAAACAAAGTTTAGCAATGTAAATAATATTAGAGAATTAAGGAAGTTTTTGGTCCAATTGCTCTCCAGTTGTACAAGCTAATGGACATGACCCTGGTCTAATGTCAGGGAAGGGAAATGAACAGGCAAGATGAAGCCTTTCCAGGAGAAACCATCTGGAACGTCCATTTTCTCTGACTTGTTGATGCGGCAGTAACGCCCGATTCAACTGGAGAGAGCCAGCTAATTTATTTATTCAGCTTGTGTGATATAAAAGCTTCCATTAGATAATAGATCTTAGTTTGTTACAACGAAACTATGATCTGAACTCAAACAGATCCATTCAGCTGTAAAATGCTATCCCATTCAAATCTGCTTAATTCAGACCTCTAAATCAAATCTATACACTGAGATAAAGATTCATAAATATTATTTTCCAAACTTTAAATTATGGGTTTTAAATGGTGATGGGTCGATTTCACTAGTCAGATACGCGATTAAAATAAAAACCCTAGGTTCAACACAAAACCCTAGATCTCCTTCCATCTACCGCAATTTCGAACCAAATCGCATAAAAGTCAACAGATCTAACACGAACCAAAGAAATACATGGAAAATGAAAGCGAATACTTACTCCTGGTAGGCGGAGAGGAGGAAAACCGACGCAAAGAGAACTCTACCAGCAAAAGAGACGAAGCCCATTTTCTCCCTGCTAGAAGTGAATATAATGGTGTAATCTCTAGCTTGGTTCTCTACCGCGCAGCAGATTCGTGCCTTACAGAAGAAGAGAGGAGAAGGGGAGAGGAGAGGTCGTCTCTCTTTATACAGACTTGGAATCTCCGCTCCGCGTAGACCGCTTCGATCCGATTTAAAAGTCTTAAGCTTGTGCGTTGATAGTTGATACGCTGATGTGGAAGAGAAATTTGTAGTCACTGACAGCCTGCGCCCACTGTAAGAAAACCTTGCTCGTTAGGAGACGAGATTTCTGTTTGCACTCGGTCTATAGGAATTCGATATATTCGAAGAATTTGTTTCGTTTTCTTTCGTAATGCATTAATTTAGGTTGGAATAATATGAATTGGGATACTGAAGTAAAGATTATATTTTATTTTATATTTATAATTGAGTAGGATACATAAATTAGAAGCAATACTGACGACTGTCTATTGTACAAGTAATCGTACTGGCTAAATTGTTATATGGTACCAATGCGCTCTCTCATGCATATGGTACCAATGCGCTCTCTCAATTAATCTTAGCAATCATCTGACGACTGTCTACTGTACAAGCAATACTGAAACAATTATGCTCGTATGGATTTGTTGCAATTGTCCACTTTCCTGTCTCAGTGATTTTTGCGTATAACCTCCATGGACACCCCTCCGCTTTACATATAATAATTTAGCCAATACGATTGGATTGTAAATTATGCTCCATGGCAAATCCACCCAACTTGGTTTTAAGTTTAGCTTTGGACTCGAACATATGTCCCACCAAACTGTCGATTCTGGGTGTATAACAAAAAAATGTTTCATTCTTGTACGTCATCAGCACATCATCATTAAATGCCGTACAAGGATGCTACAATCCCTGATTAACAAAGGGAATATATGTTTGCCACTCATTTATTACCTATTAAACCCTAATCTCATCCTCAATTTCAGCCATATCATCTTCCCCGACAACCGAGTCATCGAGGTCAGAGTTTGTGTCTGAGCCAATATCATTATTTGGCTGGTCAAAATAATTATGCAAATCATCCGATACCGGTATTTCAGGGGGGTTCATCACAATATATGGGTGAATGAGATACCAGTCTGTCTCTGTTACTTCCAAGTACACTATCCGGGTAAGGGCCGTAATTGGTCTGACTAGCAACTGGTACTAACTCAACCACTAATTCAAGAAGTTTAAAATTCAGTACCAGAGTGGCGTGTCCAAGTACCATATGCCATATCATTTCGTGGTCTGTGTTAAATAACTGGTATTTTTTTCTGCTGAGCCAGGTGGTGCCGTGTCCGAACATGCCCCGATTGTGAAATCAAACTGGCTAGGGAGCAAACGATACCAACATATATACGTCTTCTTAGCTCCTCAAGACTGGTTGAGTCAGTAATAGAAAATGTGCAAGTCAGTGCATCTGAAATTTCACGTCTGTGATACATATTTATTAATACTTGAGATATTTCCTGGAAAAAAATTCACAATCAACCTAAATATCATTTTTAATTTTACAACCTAAAAAATGATTGTAATTGAAAAAAAAAAAAGAACTTACTACAATCTTTAGACAAAAGTGAAAAGCACAATGCAGAGGCCGATCTGTAGATAACAGACTTCCTAACACTCGAAATTTGGAGTTTTTTTCAGCATGAGGAAAGCAAAAAAAAAAAACGGTTTTGGTTGTAGAGACAGATGAAGAAGAAGGGTTTTCATAACCAAACCCTAAAAAAAAAATTGAGATCGAATGGACAACTCGGTCTCGGAAGGTATACACCGCTGGCCACACAGTTTTTCATGTGAAAATTGAAAAAAAACCCTCTGGACTGAGTTGCCAACTCAGTTCGTGATAAAAAAAAAAATTCCGAACCAAGTTGGTAAATCGATTTTTATTGTTTTTTTTTTTAAAAACCAAACGATTATATTGATTGTCTAAAATTGTTTTTCTAATTATAATTTATAAAAAAAAACTCATCCATTCTCTGTGATAGTAGCGGGGAGGAGCTCCCCGAATTCAATCACCTGAGGTAACTTAAATTTTGAGTTTAAATCCGGACCGTGCAATCTGCTTTGACACGATATTAAAGTCCACCGTGCAATCCACCACGGACCGAATGTGCTCGGATTACGGCACAATCAAACTCAAATTTTGAATTACCTCAGAGAATCCTGACTCAGTAGTCCTTTTTTTTATTTTTTATTTGGGGACTCGGTGGTCCAGCAAACGCTAGCTGACAAAAGCCACGCTGTTTATGATTTTTCGCGACACCAATTTGTACGATAGATGAGATGTGTTATTTTAATCCTCTGTAGTCTGTACCTCCTTATTGACTCGGTACTCAGTGTTTTTAAACTCTGTGTTGCAGTAGATCTCACAAGAGCAAACCTCTGAAGAAATTAGAAAAAAAAAAAATCAAATATGAGAGCGAAAGTGTGTCGGCACTGAGGCACTCCATGCATAGTCCATACACAATACATTCAATTGAGGATTTCGTCAAAAGCAACGGTTCAAGTTTAGATATTTAAGATTTCAAAAAAAAATTTAGATATTTAATTTTTATCTCTATTATATAATATAAAATTCTCGTGACAAAATAAATTGTAATTTGTTTTTAAATCATGAGTCTGTCATGTCAAGTCATCTAATAGACTTCCAAACTCCTATGTATATTATAGAAATTTTTCTCACTTTGTGGATTTCAAACTCATGACCTCTCACATGAAAACCATGTGACTTTGCCACTAAATCAAATACAAGTTCTTAAACAAATTGTAAGTTGTTAGGCATCACTTTTTAAAAACATCAAGGACGAAACTAAGGAGTTTTGGAGAAGCCACTTAAACAACTATGAGACTGTAATATGTTCTATTATACTTTCTAACTTCGTGCCACGCTAATAAGCATAGAAATTATGGTAACTTTCTTGATTTAATTAAAATGTCATCAAAGGTTGTAAAAGATCCTCTTTTTTTAATAATTTCAAGATGTTATTTTTTTCAGATTATTGTATCCCTCGAAACAAACCGAAAATTAATAAAGTAATAACATATCATATTTAATTTTTATTATACAAGTTAAAGTCTGTGTCGTTTCATATTTATGGGGTCGTTTGTTAAATAAATTATGAAAAATAACTCCAATTAATTATTGACGTAAATAATGAAATGTTAAATATAATTTGTTTTTCTGAAATTTTGCACGATCTTTCGTGTTTTGTTAAATGCATGGATTTTTTTTTGTGTAATTTAAACCACGTCGACACTGAATATCGAAACAAAAACGGTACTCAAATATAACTGGAAAGTATTTTCAAATTACTCACAGATGACTTATTGCATTGATTAGGACACTTAATTTGTCAAAGAATCAAACATCCACTTCAGTTTTAATATTATACAGCCATTAGGCTGCAAACACGAATCAAACCGAATCTAACTTAATCCTGTTCGAGTTTGAGTTCGAACTAATTTCAAACCGAACTAGTTTGATTCGAATTTGGATTTCGAACTGAAAAGAAGAGTTCGAGTTTGATTTGAATCGATTCGAACCAGTTTCAAACCGAACTGATTCGAAATTGAAGCAGGGTTTAAAACTGAAAAAGAAGAGTTTTGAATCGAACTTAACCCAGTTCGAGTTCGAATTCGAACTAATTTCGAACTGAGCTAATTTGATTTGTTTCAGGATGAACAAATTGCGAACAAAATTAATTATAAACTTTTTTCGAATCGAACTTGATCGAAGACGAACTACGAGGCTTTTGTGCAGCCCTAACAATCATTATTAAAAGAACTAATATTTGTATTAAAAAATCTCAGAAGTAAAAAAGCTGAAAGAAGCTTCTTTTGCTTCTTCATGTGGACAATAAAACTATCAATAAAATGAATAATGATTGAAAATTTGCATATAAAAGAATTAAAGCAATCTGAGTCAATTTAAATCCCAGTCTACTGTTGAAATTGATTCTGTATGAATTTCAAACCAGTAATCGTATTATAATTTGTCAATATTGCATATGCAGCGACTTTAGAGTTTATGTATCCATTACACTTTATAAACAAAAAACATCAAGTCTATTTCTTATTCAAACAGGTTTGTGTTACGGTTTTAATTTAGATACAATTATTGCTGAACACACCAATACTTGTTTGTACCAGTTTATTTTTTGTTCAAAACAACTGCATTACAGTTCTATTTTAAATACAATTATTCATTAAGTTCTTAAACAAAATTGCGCCGAGTATGCATCTATACAAATAACTAGTGTTTTTTTTTTTTAATTTGAGAATATACTGTATTTTTTTTTTTATATAAATGATTGTTTTATAAAATTATATATAACGGCAATTGTCGGCAACCATAAACAAAAAAATATATTATAAAATTTTTGTGTGGTTATTGGCAATTGCTGAATATATTGTAATTTTAATATGAGGGAGGCTATGATAATATACACATTACCAAGCAGTCCGTACTATGAACTCGTATCTCTATTTTAAAGTCCAAATACTTTATTTGGAATAATCAAACTGATATTCATAACTATATTCATCAAATTATAAATATTTTAAAATTTTGTTACTATTTTATTTATATAGGTACTGAACCATCATAAAACAGTGACTCTATCTATTTAAAAGAATTTTAAAAATTATAAAATTAGATCTCCAAATATAATCTTATATGAAATCATATTTAACAATTTCCATCTGCTATTTGAATTTTGCTAATAAATATAAAGATCCATAAAACAAGTCCATCATAATATGCACTATATATTTTTATTAATATTATACTTATTATTATTATTTTTATTATCTGTTTCTAACAACAAAATGCTAATTTTTCTTCTGACAAGTCGGCAAGAGAATATCATACACCGGATCTACACAAAGACCTCTCAATAAAGACAGACGGCTGTCAGTGAGAGAAAACAAGGCTACCCTCCAATTAATCTTTGCTGAAATCACGATGGTGCCACCACTGAATACTCCCCGTCCCCGCCCGTTCGCTTTTTTCCAGGGGGTCGCACTCGCACATAGCAAATATCTCCCTTCCGTTGGCGCCTCTTTGTATGGAATTTTCCTCGTAAATATATTTTATGCGATTGCACATATTCTTTTATGACCTTTCATTTGCGCTGATTAACGAACCAATTGAGGAAATTACCTGATAATTGCACGGTGCTGGTGCTGGATGCCTGGATCTTTTAAAAGTTTGGATTCAGATCGTCCGATTAGAATCCAAAGTATTAAGGGTCCGGATTCGACTTTAAAGTTTGTATGACCTCAGGGAAGTTGAATTCAGTGGCGGTAGCCCAAAAAATTGGAACTCGGTATTCTCTGAGATATCTCAATTTTTGCGTGACCGACGTGTCCGGTGCCTATTCGGGAAAGCGTAGGGAGCCAGTATTATTTGGGCTTTGAGATTCGTGCAGAACGTATTTGAACGATTGAGATATTCCAAAAAGTCACGCAAAGTTTGAGATATCTCAGAGGACGCGAATTCGAAACTAGAGGGGGCGCGTGAGGCGTAACAGCCACTTTAATGTGATCACAACTCACAAATCTTATGTAACCCCGGTACTATAGATCTTTTGTGGAAAACGTTTGATGGGTAACAGTGTAGAGAGTTGGAACCTCACTTCAGAACAAATCATAACAACGACGACTGCTTCAACTTGTCGCTACGAGGTACGAACCTACGAGATTTGTTACACAAGCACTGACGCAGGAGGATATTAACATCAACGGTTAACTGGACCACTGACTGCCGATTAGTCGATTACAATTCTCGGTGGGTAAGCAATAAATATTCAATTATCTCAAAACAGAGCTTTTGGATTATTTGAGGCACGTCATATTTGACAAGATTTTTGAAAAGTGCAGCATCCAATTAAAGTCTAAACTGCAGGAAGTGAAGGGAGATCCGGATCTGACAAATTGAAAATTTGTATGCGATTGATCCGGATTCGATCTGAGCCGTTCAATATGCATTTGATCCGTACTAATTTAGAAATTATTTGTGTGAATTTGAATTTGAATTAGACGATCCTCAATTTGATGCTGATCAGACCACGTCAGATTCCAAACTCTAAGTCTGGTTGCTTAATTCTTTCGGTTAGAAAAAAAAAAACACGGCATGTCTACGGAGTTCTGGTATGACAATATAATGGAGGCCTGAATTGGAAGTGGAGAGAAATTTTTTATTGTCACCAATAATTTTTCGTCTTAATCTCCGCCGATGTTCGCAAAAGTTCGTATTTACTAATTTAACTTGACCCTTTTTAGTTTCTGTAGCCCCCGGTTTTTTTATTCTTTCACAGCTGCAGTGGGTTTAGCTTGAGGGGAGAGGTGGGTGTCCGTCTGTCCGATGCCCATCGGACCAAACTCGGTTCGATGGGTGGTTTCTACCGTCTGATCCACTTCAAAATCTGTATGCATCACTTTAATATCCGTGCTGTTTGTTTTAATATCTGTGTACACAGATTTTGAAGTGAGACGGTGAAAACCACCCATCAAACCGAGTTTGATCCGATGGGCATCGGACACCTCCCTCTCCCTAGCTTGAGAGCCTATTTGATTACTACTTTTTTTTGAGAGAATATTTTATTACTACTAGTTTTACATTTTTGAAATAGAGGAGGGTTTCAATGCACCCAAAATTTTATATTCTCATTTACATCCAATTATTTATCTTCATTTTTAAAGTTCGAATAGTCGATCTGAACCAATCAACATGACCTTCATAATAAAATATGATTGGAGACCAAATTTTATATTTTTTAGAAATTTTTTACTATTTTTTAAGATAGGTTCAAAATCACTTTATCGGATGGTCCAGAATCTCCTTAAAATAATAATTTTGTACCTATCTTAAAAAATAGTAAAAAAATCTAAAAAATATAAAATTTGGTCTCTAGGTATATTTTATTATGAAGATCATGTTGAGCTGTTCGGATCGACTATTCGGACTTTGAAAATGAAGATAAATAAGATAAAAAATTGGATGCAAATGGGAGCATAAAATTTTGGGTGCATTGAAACCCTCCTCTTTGAAATAATATTTTTTTACAATTTTTTTAGCATGACATGGTTTCTTTTTTACAAATGAGAGTGCTGTATCGTTATACGAAGATGTATTCTGAACGATATGAATTCAGATTCCGACCAGCAGATAACTAACCTAAATTTGACACTGATTCGGATGATAAGCATCAATAATAGGCCGATAGGCCATCTATCAGCTTCCTAATCGCGAGACTGATATTGGTTTGCTAAAGCCCAAAATGGGAAATTCTTGCTCAGTGTCCGATAATTCTCATTTCTCGTGACAAATGGGAAACTTAATTAGCAGGCTACAATACCATTGTGTTGTTACCAAGTATCAGCACCCTGATGGATAGTCAGATGTCTATTATAGAATTCGCATCTTTTGAGTTAAATTTTAAGCTGAGATCTGAACCGTCCGATTTAAATCTGTACTAATATTAAAGGGCTCCGCGCATTATAAGCGTATGTTAGTCGACTCGAATTCTGATCACACGGCCGAATTATAACTCAAATGGTGCGTTAAGGCAAAGGATTTATATACCTCTTGTATTAAAACATGCATTATTTTTATTTTTAGAAACTCAAAAAGATCAAATTATCGAAAAAGATGGAATTTTTTAGTCCGGTTCCATCATAATATTTTTTTAGACTGAATCAATAATTTAGTCTCAAGTACTTGTTGCAAGTTGTAGCATATCTTCTTTACATAAAATTCAAAAATAATTGGGATGAAATCATTAATTCGGTTCCAGTCGGAACTGTGAAATATGCGGACCCTTTCCTCTTTTTTCTCTTCTATATTCCAACTCTCCAATGAAAAAGACTAATAAGATCGAATCAATTGTTCGGTCCCATTAATTTTTCACACTATGTGAAATTGTGAATGTTAGTGCATTAAGTGGAAACCAACGGGACCAAATCATTAATATTGTTTCATGTAATTATTCTGAAAAAAAAAAATCAATCTTGTTTCAACAAATTGATTTTTAAATTTCAAATAAAAAAATGTAAAACAATGTCTCGGTAGACATTATATATGCTCTATAAATCCTGGTGAGAATCCATCAACCTTTTGATAAAAAGTTAAGATTCTCGCTGACAAATAATCCGACTGTTCAGATCTTCCCTACTTTTCTTTACTTTTCTTTGCTGCCTTTATGGAAAATTTTTCCATTTCCGCTTGAAAATCAGAAAGCAACAGTCGATCCGCAGAGTTTTCTGTGTCAAGCACGTGGTGGGCCAACCCACTCAGTGTGCGCGGGAGTCACAACTCACAGGTAAAACGTGGCAAAAGCCTGATCAAGGTATTTGATTTTAGGGGGAATTTCATGTATCCCCTCAAAAACTTCAATAGTACGTATTTCCCCCTCAAAAGTTTATAATATCAGATGTACCCTTCAAAATTACAAAAACTCACATATATACCTATTATAAATTTACAATATATTAAATATATTTAAAAATATTTAAATAATAATATCCATGATTCTAACATTTAGCTCAGACCATTATACCCTTTGTTTCTCACAGTTCTCTCTTCGTTTGTTCTTTCTTTCTCTCCGTCCAAGTGCCTGCCACAGCTCAGACTCTCCCGCCTTTAGTTTCCTCTCCCCGCCTCACACCTCTCCGATATGGCACAGTCGCTCCTAACTGTGATTTGTTCCGGTGCATTAATTTTGGCATCTCATCGCCCCTATTCGTTCTGCACGGCGTCAATTCTGTAGACTTTGCTGCCATCGATCTTGGTCGAGTCGTCAGCTATCAAGTAAGTTATGAAATTTAGGCTTTGTGTTAATTTTTTTTCCAAATTATTTATCTCGGTATGGTACTGATAGAAGTTTATTTGGTACTGATACAAGTCTTCGATATTCAGGTATAGTTGTGTTTAACACTTATATACAGCGGACGACTAAATTAAAGTTATTTAGAAAGCTACCGATTCTTTAAAGTTTGTTTATTTATAAAGCTACCAAAAAGTTATTTAAAGTTACTAATTGTTTGGTTAGAAAATTATTGAAAAGGCTTAAACTTTCAATTACTATTTGTTTATATTATCAAATGAAAAGATAGAGCATCAGAAAATAGAAAGTAAAAGAGAGAGATTTGAATTTCTATTTTTTTATTCGTGATCATTGTCTGATTTTGTCTTATATAAACATCTCGATTACATTTGAATTTAATTCTAACTAAGGTTACAATATAAGTAAACCTTCAACCATAGCGTAACAGCATACTGGTAAGGAATCTTATTTTCTTACCAGTATAGGTACTGGTACCATATACATATTATTGTTCATCCATACAACTTTATGCTTTTGGAATAGAATGGTAAACAATTTTAGGTTATTTCCTTTTTTGCTCTTCTCTGAAACAAGTCAAACAACTAACACATTTATCATCCATACTGCAGTTTTGTATGCAGGGTCAAGCAATTTGCATGGAAATTCGCAAGTTGTTAAGCAATTTGTTCCCTCGGATTAGCAAGGTCAAGCAATTTGCATGGAAATTCGCAAGTTGTTAAAATTTCCTTGGCATTAGAATGCTGCGCTGGAGGAATCATATATACTGATTTTAGTTTCTTAAAATTAATTATGGGAAATGAAGCCAGGGAGGGAAGGGAATGAGTAAGGTTGCTCTAGGAATTAACTGTGCTGGTTTCTCTTCTATTTTGCTTAGTTTTAGAACTGGTGTAAGGGCTTCACTGGTACGCTGGTACTAAACTGATGTAAGAGGCAGGAATGAAGTCATGGAGGAAAGGAAATGAGCAAGGGTACTCTAGGAATTATTGTACTTGTTCTCTCCTATTATGTTTAGATTTAAAACTGATGTAAGGGGTTCACTGGTACAGTATGTAAGGGAAGGAAGAATGATGCAAGGGTAGTGGTACACTAATGAAATTTACCAACGGGTGTGTTTGAAGCAAAAAATAATAATTAATTAGAGGAAAAAGGGACTATTAAATTAACTTGATGGTAAAATTATTATTTTTAGAGGAAGGATTAAGTTGGATTGACAAATAGAGGTATTTGTGATGAAATAGATAGAATTTGGGGAAAATGATAAAAAATAGGTGACAAATTTTGGGACAATCTGGATTGTTCTGTATTCATTACTAGAGGATATCCTCGGGAAGGATATGAAAATGAATTATTTATATATGTGCTAGAGTTATTGTGGTTTGCTTAATTGGAGCGGCACACAGAATGGAGCTACTCAATTTGGCGCAGAGAAGAGAGTGGAGAAATGAGAGATTTTATGACGTCACAAATTGAAGCGGGCACAGAGAGAGGAGAGAAAGGAGGAAGGGGTATATTGGTCATATTTTATTAAATAATAGTGTTTAGTAAATTTTGTATGTTAAATTTTATTGTTTTATTGTTTTTGGGTAAATATGTGAGTTTTTGTAATTTTGAAGGGTACATATGATATTATAAACTTTTGAGGGGGAAATACGTAATATTGAAGTTTTGAGGGGGATATATGAAATTCCCCCTTGATTTTATGTGAACTCTACAGTAATTGGTGGCGCTACACAAATTCGGCTTTCGGATTCCATGATTCCATCATCTAGTCGACCCGTTCTGTCGATCTCACAGGTGTGTGCCGGGGAGACTTCGAAATGGAGCTACCCATTTCTCACTGTCCCACGCGTTTGACGACGTTTCAGCTCCATTTCTTATTGTCCGATTTTGATCCGACGTCATATAATGATTTCTTTTTACCGAAATGCTTTTAGTTGGCAAATTTCACAGTCGTTACATTTTGATCTGATGGTCACGGATGAATAAATGTTCCATGTACCGATGTACGCATTTCATTTTGTGTAATTTAAAAAAAAAACATGCAGGAATGTACATTAACTTATTAACAAATATAAATTATGCCGCATCTTTGCTCTTACAGATCTCAACATATTATTGGATATAAAATAATTTTGCTAATTTAAAAGTACGGAAAAATATACATGGATTATTTTTAAGAGTAGAACTAGGATGTTCTCAAGTTTATCAACTTCTTTTATGAACTTAATTTTAAAATTTATCATATTGACTTTAAACGACGAATTTAAATTATTGAAATTGATCTACTTTACGAGGGATACGTCTACTTGCAAAATTTTAAAATTAATTTAAAGCCAATAGGTCGATTTTAATGCATTTATTTTTTGAACATTTTTCGACTACTTGACTCTGTACAAAATTAATTTGATTTTTTTTTGTGTATAGACACATCACTCGTAAGATAGATTGGTTTCAATAATCTGTATTTGTTGTTTGAAGCCAATCTTATAAGTTTTAAAATTAAGTTCACAAAAAAAAATTAATAGACTTAAAAACACCCTATTTCCACTCCATTTTTAATATCAAATGTGCGCTAAAAAAGGAAAATTGTACATATTGCCCTTCCTTTTCAAAACATAGAACAAAATACCTCTCTTTCAAAATTCTTTACAAAATGCCATTGTGGGTCCCACCTTTTTTCCTCTCTTCCTCTCCCTCCCTCTCCTTCCATTTTACTCCTATCTATTATTTGTTTAAGTAAAATGTGATATATATATATATAGAGGCACACACAAAAATGTGATTTTAAATTCTTGATATTAAAAAATTTGCCGGATAATTAACAATTAAATCAATAAAAAAAAAATACATGTATTATTTTTATCCATGTATCCATAAAATAACTTTGAAATTTTAAGTTTATTCACAGATGTCAAAATATGTTTTTAATCTAAGTACATTTTTATGCTTGTCAAAATTGCAGTGGAGATGTTACTAAAATTTTTAAACAAATATAAAGAAGATGATATAAGACTATGTTTGTTAATTTTATGTTGTACGTTGTTCAAAGTTCCAAAATATATTTTTTTAATTTAAAAAAGGTTTAATAAGGACTTAGAAAAATGAGGATATTTTACCTCCACAAAACTAAACATTGTCCATATTTGAATTGGTGAGACATCATTTTTTTTAAATAATAATAATAATAATAAGAACGTTATTATTAATATTATTATTATTTAGTAGATTATAAATGGTAAGTCATGTGAAATTATTATTATTATAGTGTGACTCTAATTAAAATAGCTAGTTTAAAAAAAATTAACAATAAAAATGTCATGTTTTTCAATTTTATCCGTTTGTTTTGCCTTTCTGTTCTCAACAAAAATATTTTGCTTGCTTAAATTTTTTTTCGAAAGAATGGAAAGCATGTTATGTGCATATTTTAATAATTATTTTAGTTTGTGTATGGTGATTATATACTAAACCATAATTTATATTTTACTTAAATAAAAAATAGATAGGAGTTAAAAGGGAGGAGTGGGAAGGAGGGGAAGAGAGAGGAAAAGTGGAGTCCACAAGGGCATTTTGTTAAAAATTTTAAGAGGGGGGTATTTTGTTCTATAGTTTGAAAAAGAAGAGTATTATGTGAAATTTCCCGTTAAAAAAAGATGATTGGAATTACTATTTTACATTAGGTAAGCAAATGGTGATTTTATACATTACATTTCATGCTTGCAACATCTGAACTATTCAAAAATAGTAATTTTTCTATCTAAAAGTATAGTAATTTTTGTTAAACAAATATAAAATTTTATCACCAAGAACATTTTAATTCGAAAATCATGTTGATATGTTCAAATTAACTGTTTAAATTTTAAAAAACATAGATAAATGATATGAATCACGATAAGACGTAAAAGACAGGAGGCGTTTGAACCCTTCTCTCTAAAATAACCATACACCGGAATATTTCATTAATTGTAAAGTGTCGATGAAAGAAAACTGAAATACAAAGTTTTAAATCTTTTGAATTTTACAGCCAGCAAATTTTTAAAACAAAAAAAAAAAATTATATCTGACCTTTACATGACAAAATTTTGCTAACTTTATAACAACCATCACTTTGAGCGAAATACTGTTGTGTATTACAAACTCGTTTTAAATTACAACATTTAAGTATTGGCCGTTCCACACTTCTTACAACAAGTATGAACTTTAATCTCATAAAAACCTTCAAACAAGTCTTTCTAATGTTGTTGGCTATAGGAAGGATAAATAATACCTCAGTAGTTTCCAGGGCTTTCTAATGTTGTTGGCTGTATGAGTTTCTTTTGACCTGCTGGATGTAAAAAGTCTTTCTGTCTTTAATCTATTCACTTTGTAGCTTCTACCAAGTTTTTCAAAAAAAAAAAAAAAAAAAACCTTCAAACAAAGTGCCAGTACTTCTAAGTTCTAACTCTTTTTTTTTTTCAATATTTTTTTCGCTTCCAAGAATTCTACCAAATGGAAAAAAAGTTTAAACAAGATAAATATTTTTTGATATTAGCTCTGACTTCTGAGACCAAACAAATATTTTTCGTCTCCAAATCGAGGACCCAGCTAGGAAAGAAATTAGGTAGGAATTCAGATTTTTTTTCCTTTATTTCCGTCCCAAGCATATCTCAAAATAAAACTTATAATTATTTAAAAATTAAACCAGAGTAAAATATTATTTGATTTTAAAAAAGTTCGGGCGTGGCTTCCTATCAACCCGAAATTTTTTTTTTGACACCCTCCAAATTCGTTATTAATTAAAAACCATCCGGACCGGATTATATAAAAAATGTCACTTTTGCAAAACCATTTTGCGCACCAGTCAAACTAGGTCCGCACAATACTTTTGCGCACCTCTTGGTCTGCATCATGGTTTGGCGCACCAAGTTCGTGCAATAATTTTGGGCACCAAGGAGTTCGCAAAAGGATTTGGCGCACCAATAGGTGCGCATGAAAATTGACATACTTGCACAGATTTTTAATGTACTTAGCACGGATCTTGATGCAAATTGAATGGTCCTTACAAATTGGCCTTTGAATGGTTGTGAAAAGCCGGTCAAAGACGGGCAGAAGCATGTGCGAACCCCTTTGGTGGGCAAAATCATTGCGCGGACCCGGTGCGCCAAACCATGGTGCGGACCAAGAGGTGTGCAAAAATATTGCGCGGACCCGGTTTGACAGGTGCGCGGAATAATTTTGCAGGTTGATATAATTCGGTCCGGATGGTTTTTAATTAATAACGTATTTGTCAAAAAAAAATTCGGCCTATGAACTCCTAAAAAATAAGAATAAATACATACAATATGCCACGAATATGTGATCTGTATATAATGGACTTTTCAGACGCATTAAATTGTTGGGTTTTTTACGACGTAAATTTATAAAGCTAGTCTTGCAACAAAGAAAAGCATTTTGTTGCTCCAACTTTTTTTTTTTTTACTGTTTATGGCATATAATGCCCGATAAAGACATTTATTTTTCAATTACTTTTAGAAATTAAAAATCAATTTTGTTGTCCACCCTATGTCCCACCGAATTTTTAAAATTCGAAACCCCTCTCTTCCTTTCTCCTTTTAAAATTTGGTCCGCGAGGGTCACCTTTCATTTTTACGCATTCTGTATTATTATGTGTGTGCAACTATGCATGTATGATAAATGGTGGATTAACTATTGATTCGGTGCACATATCTCTAAACCAAATCAATAATTCTGTCTTTACTATTTTTGGAGAAAAAAAATTGTCAATATATTTGCTAGACAAAACAATATTTTAATTTCTAAGATAAAAAAAAATGTTTATCTTTTGCAATGTTGGTATGGCATCAAATCGGGTATTTTTTTTTTATAGAAAATAATGAAAAAGAAGAGAGAGAAATAGAAAGAGTGCATGAATTGTAATATTGATAGTAAGACCGGTACAAATTTTACTGGTTCTAAAAATATCAATTGTTTAGAACGGTAAAAAATTCTCCGGTCCTAACTATTTGTTTCATTTTTCTCCGGCATGTACAGGCTTTTCTAGATCTTCTATGGCCAGTGTGGCTTCTAACATTGAAACAACTCTTTTAATCTATTGACTTTACTCTCTAAAGTTAATATTCTATACAATATAAATCTTTCCACTTGCCATAGAAAATCCTAATATTGTATACGTGTGCTGCAGTAAGATTCCTCTTTTTTGTATTATTTTATTTCTTTTGTTGGCTTGTAAGATTCCTCAATTTTGCATGAGATTCGTGCAGAAGGTAGGGGGTGTTATTATTTCAGCTTTGAGATTCGTGCAGAACGTATTTGAATGATTGAGATATTCCGAAAAGTCACCAAACTATTTATAAAAAAAAAATAATTAGGACCGGTAAAAATTTTACCGGTCTAAACTTTGAAATTTTTAAAACCGGTAAAATTTGTATCGGTCTTACTATCAATGTTAGAATCTGTACACTCTTTCTATTTTTCTCTCTTTTTTTCTGTTAATTTCTACCGAAAAAAAATTTCCCATCAAATCGGTTGCCATTTCCATCAGCATTTATTTGCTCCCTTCCGAGTGACGTGACAAAAAAAACTACGACCTTTCTGATCTTTTTCTTTTAATCTGACAAGTCGTTTTCGTACATTTACAGGGAATATGTTCTAGAAGTCCACATGGAATTTATCCACACACACAGAGACTCAGAAATTATTTTATCTTTTGATGAAAGCAATGTGGTGCAGATTATATGATTCAGCCATGAAGCATATCACGTTAACTTTTTGTTCAAAACAAGATATATAGTTATTAATTACATGTTTTATTTAACAGTTTAGTGCCACAGAAAATCTGAAATGTCTTATTCAACCATAATTTTTCCACCAACCATTCATAATCTGATTTAGAAAAAGCATGACTTCTCCACCAATTACATTTTCTCACGCGTTAGCAGTGTATCAAACTCCTTGATAGAATTTCTAATTATTTCTAATTGGGTTGATTAAGAAATTTATATTGCATTCAGGTGCTTCCATGCTTTAATAAATTTTGACCTAACTTGTATATTTATTTACCTAACTTGTATGTTCGTAATTTGCAAACCCAACCAACCTTAACAAAGTTCAAGTTTTATGTTTGAACAAAGGCTCAATGGGTTTAACAGGACTGGATGAACAAGTTTTGTTTGTCCTGGAGAGGAGAAAGAATCCGCACTGATCCGCTTGACGCGTTGACACGGTCTCCCGAGCAGCGCCAAACATTCGTCTTTTTCTCGATTGTCGTATTTATAATTATATGATAATTTTGACACGAAACCATATTATTATGTATTTTTTGCTTAACTATATACACAACAAACTAAATAATTGTTATCTAAATATAGAAGAATGTAAAACAATACCGCAAAATAATAGCAATTAAATTCACAGGGCTACATCGATGGAGTGTCTAAATATTAACAATTCTCAATAACGTAATTTGAAATTGTAAATGAATATATAGTCTTAGAGCAGTGGAAGCGTGATAATAAAGTAAGATAAACTAGGTCTCATATATATATATACAATAAAATTTGCCAATCCTCAAAAAGAAAAAGAAAAACAGTAGAGTTGCGAACTTGCGATAATATGTGTAGCATTCAAGAAAAATACGAATGGTTAGTGTAGTATTTACTAATTGGATTTAATTTTCTAAAATAAGATTTCATTTTTGTTTCAGATTGGAACTTGATACAACCAAAAAAATTACAAATACACATCATGATTTACATGATTTACATGAAATAAAATAGAGATGATGCATCATGCTAAGATAAAATGGGTGTGAAAACAAGTAATTTTGAATCTCCCAATCATACGACAAATGGTGGAGGTACTAAGAAGATATGAGGTCAATTGATTTTTTTTTTAATTTTATATGTGATTTTTTATATAGTTTAGAATAAAATAATACAGATTATGTAAAATTGACACTCTTGACAATTTTTATATGATTGACTTTTATTTACTTTTGATAGTTTGAACATTTGACTCTGCATCCTGCACAAGAGATATAATGTAATTAATTTCAAAATCATGTAATGTGAGAAACCTACACCAAACATACTACATATATGCTACGAAATTTACAACTATATGATCTCACAATATTATAGTAACATAAAGTGACATAAATATCACACCTCCAAAATTTATCAAATAGACTTCAAACGCTGAATTCAAATTATTTAAACCGATCTATTTTACGAGTGACACGTTTACATATAAAATTTATAAATTTTCAAATACATTTAGTATGAAATAAAATTAATGCATTATTTTTCATTATTTTATGAATGCTTGATTTAAATACCATCGAAAATTTATAAAATTTGTGTATAAACGTATCACTTGTGAAGTAAATCGGTTTGAACAATTTAAATTCTATATTAAAAATTTATCTGAGAAATTTTGAAAACTGATAACACTCAGACTAAATTGTTACTGATAACACGATAGTCGGACTCAACAACAATACATTATAATATAATCCACGCAATGACCTCCATACTGCCAATTAATCAGTCTCACATAGTACTTCTCAACCCACAACTTAGCTACATATTTAAATATAAAACGTTAAGTGTATTTGATATAACTCGGAAGTTTCATTCATAAAATCAACCAGGATTATTTTTCTTTTTGCATAATGTTGTGTAAAAAAAATTAAGTGATAATTAGGTTAAGAAAACAATGTGGATTGTCTGAATTTATCAAATAAATAAAAGAAACTAAGTCCACATGATTACAACATATTAAATTCTTAACTAGGGGTAATTTAGACATTAAAACCGAGTGCAAGTATAATAAAATTCCATATATATGATAATAAAACTAAGTTCATATGGACTTAGTTTTTTATTTTTTTATTTTTTATAAGTCCATACGATTATGAAATCTTAAATTCTACATTAGTTGTAAGACATTAATTAATACCAGGTGCAAATATAATAAACAAAGTATTGTCACACTAATACTAATTATATTTTCAGCGCTTGTTTACAGACTTTTAATAAATTGTAGAACTGTATGCAATTTTTTTTTTCTAATTTGTTCGGATTATATAAATAGCTGTACAAAACATTTGTAATTTTAGAAAATTTATCTACAAAACATATAGATTCAGTAGATTGCATAATGGTATTTATTTTAAAATAAGTTATATTCTTACAATGATAACTTCTATAAAAATCTTACAATTTACTACATCCGGGATATATATAAATAACTTTTAGAACTTAAAAAAAATATACAATAAGAAAAATACGGTTAAATTACTTAAAAAACAAACATATGACCTCTCTAACTCTCCTCAATTAAGAAAAAAGAAAATATAGCAAATATGAGCTCTTTAGTCTTTACTATTAACAAATAATGAAAAAATAAAATCAATTGTAAGAAGAGTAAAGATATTGACATATTATGATTTGCTTCATACAGCGCACGAGTCACATGCTGCGCTTTCCAAACCTCATTGTGTGTTAGCTGTATGGAGTATAAACTGCTCTGTCAATATATTAACCCGGGTAAGATTAAGAACTTAAAAAAAGTAACAGTTGTTACTACAAAATCTGTCGTATTCTGTCTAATCACACACTACTTATTTTATTTCTTCTTTATTAACCTCTGTCTCTCCGCCTCCTTTTCTTCTCTCCCCTCCAGTGATGGATTCATGGCATCTCTGGCCTCGAACAGAACTTCTACTCATCATCTCTGTTCTCATCCTTTGTTCCGTCTCCAGTCAGGCCCAGTACGAATCGCTCCAGTCGAGCTACAGCCAACACGATCTCTGGCTCAAGCCTTACGAATGGACCTATCTCAGAGGTTAGTTCTTTACTTTCGTCATATTTTTGGCACTTTATTTGCTGTAAATTCGTTAATTCAATTGGGTTTTTATTTGTTTGTGTATTAATCGAAGTAACCAACTATCCTCACTAATTATTTTGCTTGGATTTTTAAATAGCTTCAAATGCCTGTGAAAATTTATTTCTATGGATGAAATAGAATTACAATTAATAGACATAGAAGTAGGATTTTACTTAGGTTAGGTTTTGAAGAAGTCTTAATTATTACTGTTTTCTATTATTTCTTTTCACAGTGGAGCTGCCTCTTTGGTTTTCTTCAGTTACTATGAGTTTTCTGTCCAATACCAATATCGTAAGTCAAATCAAATCAATCCATCAGTGTGATTATTTCACAGCATATGCTATTTTCCTTGTTAATTATGTAATTTTAAAATTATTGTAGGATCAGAAAGAAATGCAGGGTCTCTCTAACAGTGAAATGCCGATCCTATGCCTGAAGGATGGAAACCCAATTATTCCAGATTTATCTGATGCTTATTTAAATTCTTTGTGTATGTGCTTCTATAAATTACTATTTTTCTTAAGTAGTTAAAAAGAGAGGAAATTTGTACATCATATTTATATTAGCCTTATAATTGGTAAAATCAGCAAATGTGATATATACTCTCTTTAGCAGATGCTTGAAGGGCAAAACCAAAAATTATGGTTGTCGGTGCGTGGTGGCTTTGCCCTAATATATTTTAGGAGATGTTTATAGAAAATTATCGAATTCCTAATATAAATTAAAATTGACAGGAACTTATTTGTTGCAGTAATGAGTTTTCGTACAAATGGTTCGGTTTTTGGAGGAGTGAATAATTCCTCACACCTTGAGCAGTGTGTTCCATTTCAATCAAACCTGACAGTTGTGTTAACAAAAGAACAGGTTTGTTTTTAATTATTATACTATATTTTGTTGTTCATATCATCTTGCTTCTTTAGTTTAGTATTTGTGGGGAGCTAAGGGTCTTTTCCAAAATTTGTTAGATATCTCCAGGAGGCTGGTATATCGGATACTTCAATTGTCCGGGTCCTGAGCGTACCCAATCCAGAATGGTAGGTCAAATAGTTTATTTATTTTTATTGTTTTTACTACTCAAGCATGTTGACTTATTATTTTAGAGTATTGTTTTTCAATGCCAATGAAAATTTTATAGATCACATACATGTCATGGGATACTTCATACTTACAGGCATACATACCACAGAAAACTTTAATAGATGGCAGTACCTATTACTATTATTATGTTTGCTACTAAGCACTATTGTTATTGGTATGGTTAATCACCAGACACCGACCAATATACTGACACTTCTGAGAATATCCTAATTTTGTACCTGTTGGCAATTGGTGCTTGTTACTATGCGTACATTAAAGTTTACAATGTTTTATTTTTTTACAATATTTTACTTGTTACACTGAACATTTCCATGAGTTGAAAAAAAGAGCCCTAACATCTTTGTTACTTGCAAATAACTCTGAGCCATTAAATCAAAGTTAAATCAGTAAATAGAATGACTAAATTGCCGCTGACATTTTTTTTTTCTTGACTTATCCAAACCACCTTTTAAGCCTGTAGGTACCAAATAAAAGCTCAACAACTCAAAATGCATATTCTTTGTTTGATTTTTAATTTAATCTAACCTGGGGAAAATATAGTTCCACAACTCGGTAATTTTTTAAAATAATGAGAAATATGCTGTGCTTTTGCAACAGAAATAGTTGTACAAAAATACTAGATGAAAAGCTAATTAACTTCAGAGGTCAGTAAACCAACATGTGGTGTGTTGGTTAGAATTGGCATTATTAAGTTCTCAATTTGAACAAAAACATGAGTTTAACATGTACACAAGTTTGTAGGCACTAATTGATTTGTTAATTTTTTATTCCAAGTAAAATTTTCAGATTAGTCGAGGGAAATCATACAAGGTCACAACCAACATATACATATTTGGATGCTCTGTTCCAACCTCATTGGGCCCAGGATGTAACCGAACCATGTACGCACTGTCTTGCATGCAATCTTTCACAAATGGGTCTCTCCAAGCGGGCCTCACCTCTATTATATGTTCAAACTCCAACGAGTCTCCTTGCCTCAACCAAGAGGAGAGCTCAAGGCTCTACTACATAGACATAACAACTATACCTTCCCAATTCAATATTTCACTTGAAATGAGGTCCAGCAGTGGCGGCTCGTTGATAGCCTATGTACGATATGATGTGGTACCAGCTGGGGATGCTTATGATTACTCTCTGAATATTGGTGGGTCCCCTTTGACAGTGGATTTTCCGCGGGTTGGTAGGTGGTACATCACTGTTCAGGCGAGCAACTTTACGGGCTTGAATAGTACAATTTGCTTCTCATTGGAGTGGCAGGTGATCAGTTGTGGTAATGGAAAGGCTGGTATCGATTGTTCATGGGATGCACTTGCCCTTGAGGTATAGTGCCTTGCATTCAATGTTGTTAAAATTATGATTTCATTTACTTTTTCTTGAGTGAGGCTATGTTACTATGCGTAGCGCGGATTAATCTGTACTATGGATCAATATCTGAGTGTTCGAAGTCCAAACAATTGATCTGAACAGTTCAATATGATTTCTATATGAAAATGTACTTGCAAACTAACTTTTACATTTTTATATTTTTCGTACTATTTTTTAGATAGGTAGAAAATCACTACTTTTGAATGGTCTAAAATCTTTAGATCAAAGTGATTTTCTATCTATCTAAGAAAATAGTAAAAAAATTCTAAAATATGTAAAATTTGATCTACAAGTATATTTTTTATAGAAATTGTATTCAACGATTCAGATTAACTGTTTGGACATTGAAAATGGAACTATTGATCCATAGTACGGGCTAATATGCACTATGCATAGTACCATGGCCTCACTCCTTTCTTTTAAATTACCTTTATAACCCTACCACAAATTAGAGATATTGACACTGTCTCCCGGAATACCTATAATAATGGGCAGCAACTACTTTAGTAGTTTATCTTCTGTCATATTTTCTTGTTACATTTATGAACATTTCTTTTATTCAGTTCTTGATACTTTTTCTGACATCATTTTTTTTTTTAATTTTCATTCAGAGAATACCCAAGAGGAACCCATCTATACCTTTCAGCTCTTACTATCTCCCAAAAGATGGACCAACGGATAGTACCACATTGCCCCTGATTGATTTGTTATCCAACCATACAGATATCCAAGAGTCTTATACATTTTTCTTTCTTGACATACCGGCTGGTGCAGCTGGGTCAATCATACACGTTCAAATCAAATCCATTGACCAAGAGAACTTTGAACTATATTCCAAATTTGGCGGCCTGCCATCAAACTATTCATGGGATTATTATGCGACCAGCAAGAATAATAGCGGGAACCCAGTGCTTTTGTCTTCAAATGGAACCACTGGTGCTGCAACTGGGGGTATTTTGGAGATGTATATGTTATATGCAAGAGAAGGGACATGGTGTATTGCACTGAGACATCCTTCTGTTAAGGTGATCAAATCTCGGCCTTTGATGTCTGTTTCGCTGGTGGGATGCTATAAAGGTTGCAATGGTAATGGCACATGCAAGTACTCGGTGGACGAGAGTGGGTTAACATTTTACAGGTTAGACCTAACATTCTCTCTCTCTTTCTCTGTCAAGATTTTGTAGTTTTATTTTATTTTACTTTTTTTTGCATCAGTTATTGTGCATGTGACCGTGATCATGGAGCCTTTGATTGCAGTGATGAGTTAGTTTCGCCGAAAGGTCTCTCTCTCTCTCTCTCTCTGAAAAAGTTGGCAGCGGCTGCCAATCTGTTGTATTAATAGATTTTTTTTTTGTAAGATTACAATGTTACATCCTCACAACCTGCACTGTAATCCTACCAACCTAACATCGCTACAAAAAATAATAACATACATCATACTTCTAGCATCAGTTCAGTAGTTCAAAATTACACTCAGATTCATATGTATGTTAGCAATAGTTTTCCCATAATTGTGCATTTTGCTCCACTCTATCTGCTAACCGTCTTGACTGCATCATTACTCCATGAAGAACCTCATTTCATTGCTTCCACAAGGTCCAACACGCACAGAAAACCCAAGTCATGTAATTTTTTATTTTTTTTTCCTTGTGCCGTCGCCTTGTTTTGTATGTTTGCCCATATGTTTGGTACTGACAAGTGATCAGGGGGCAGTAGGTTATCTGTCCTTAGGCCAAGGTGGAACCACATAGAAACTGCATACGAGCAGAGAAAAAAATAAATGGACACTCGACTCCATGGGGCAGTTGTCCCACATGAGGCATCTAGCATCACAGTTCATTCCCCTCACTCGCAAATTCTCTCTAGTCAGCGTCTTGTTCTTTAGTAATAGGTACCCAAAGATTATTACTGTTTGTGGCGTTTTGTATTTCCATAAACGTCGATACTGCCACTCTATCTTACCTCCTTCCACTAGTGCTGTATACATCGACTTAGTTGTGAAGGAACCTGGTGCATGAAATCGCCAGTAAAATGAATCCTCCTGATCTGAGAACCAGACTTGATCCATGCATTGCTGGTCAATGTTCGAAGAACTTAGCTTCTGACTTGCATCCCTTATTGAGATGTTTGAAGTCCTGATCTTCTTTGGTCGCCAAAATAGCCCATCAAAGGTAAGCTTCCCCAGGAATCGACTAGAAAGCAATGGATATCCTGTTGCCTATGTTGCAGAAACAATCCTAGTGAAAGAAGGGCTTCAACTTTTGCAAAATACCCCAGAAAAAAGACCCTGCTCGCATCCGAATTTTCAGTCTCTGTGAGTGTGTTTGTCGGCCCTTCTTATTCTCGGTACAACCAGGAACCGAAGAGACTCCGGTTGGGTGTATAGTCGCCACCACCATCTCATTAAAAGTGATATATTTTGAAATTCAAGATCGAGCACACCCATCCCTCCAAACGGCTTTGGTAAACAAACCATTGCCAATTGATCATTGAAATTCCCCGACCTTCATTACCATTCTTTCCCCACAAGAAGTCCCTCCTAATCTTATCCATTCTATTTATTGCCCATTTCGGTTAATGCAAGACATGAAGTATGAAGGTATTGAGGAAAGAACGGAATTCACTAGTTGCATTCTCCCTCCTTGGGATATCATCTTCCCCTTCCAACCTTGTAATTTTTTCTCCATTTTTTCAATTAGGGGAATGAAAAGACTACGATCTGGCTGTTTGATGGTTAGAAGCATTCCAAGGTAGGTCACCGGAAGTTCGGTTTGGGTGCATCCTAATTCCTAAGATTGCCCCTGCCTTTTGTATGTTATGGGTAGACATGTTTAAGTGTACAAAGTTACTCTTTTGGTAGTTTATTTCTAACCCCGACATCTTTGCAAAAAGCCTCAACATAATTTTTAAAGTAATTAGGGTTAGGTCAGTTGTGGCCCTTTTCCTTCTGCGATTCTTACCCGGTTTCCTTTTCTGCCGCGCGGACTGCTGTTGTGCCGCCCTCGGTTTCCAAAGCATGTGCACGTTGCGTGGACGAGAAAAGGAATGTTCCTCCAGCGCCTTCCGGGTTCAACATCCAGACACGTAAGCTGCGTCTCCGTTGCCTTTTCAGGGGTAGGCTGTACGAGGTTCTAAACTCCTGTAGCACCTTGGATCATCTGTTGCTTGTCTCATGTAACTCCTGGGTTGCTTGATCATTTGCACTCCCAAAATAATTAGTTACTGTTACTCTGATTTCATGTGGCAGTGTGGTCCCATCAATTTCCGTCCTCTCTGCGTTTACTTGGCAGACGACGTGGGTTGTGCCCTTGGTAGGTGGATTGTTTTTTATCTTCTTTGGCAGGGCAGTTCTATCCGAGTCGAACCTGTGCTGTGAACAACCCGCCTCACCACTTACCGTGTGCCTACATGGATTTCCGCTGGGCGAATTCTGTGGCCATTGCCCTGCCCCACCTATGCCTTGTCTTTCTCCAGCTGAGTTGGCCCCCCCAGTTGGCCCGTTAGGCTGAGCCTGTGCCGCCTCTGCTTTGAGTTCTGACCGGGTGTCTAAAGCTGCCACAACTCTCGCATCAAGGAGCCATCATCCTCTATGTCCGATCAAAGCTTCCATTAGTGTCGGGGTTCGAGCATCGGAATGTATGCCAGCACAGATCTCCCGTAGTGCCTTCCTCGAGATTGTGAGGCTGTCGTCATCAATGTCTGTATGAGCGGTCGGCTTTTGGTTGAGTATGTCTTCTTCCATGTTCAGTGGGTAGCCCTGGGATGAGGTCTAGAGAAACATGGTGGGTATGCAGGCAGGTCAGAGGGGGTATTTTTAGTACCTTTGTCCCATACCACCGGCAAAACCGGTACTGTGTACTCAATGCCTCTGACTGAAAGTCCGATAGTGTGGGCATGCGACGTAAATCGTCTGTTGCTATTGCCACCTTCCAAGCCGATAGGTCGGCCGGTATCTCTGGTTGAACGGTGCCTAGATAGACACTGAATCTAGATACAGCTTTGATCACCTCCCGTTCACACCACAAGTGAATTGGAAAGCCCACCAGGTCTAGAAGTAACTTGAACCGAGGAATGGCAATAGCCTTTGCATCATCATGCGGAGACCACAACTGAAATGCGATCCCTTGATCCCCCAGTGCTGGAGGTGTTGCATTGATGAAAGTTTCAGCTGCGAGCCCTTCTGGAAGGTGGATGAGAAAGCGTCCTCTCGTCAACTGGGCCACCGTTATCTCTTCTTTTCATACCAGTCCGGTTTCAACCACAATGCTAACCACCTGGTTGAGCTGCACTAGCAGTGGGTAACCCTCAGTGTGCATCACCACTGCCCATGTTAGGTTTGCAAGTTCTTTGAAATAGTGGTCATCTCTCTCAATGAATACCTGAACCTTGTCCGGTCTGTCTTCCGGTAGGGTTGGTATGGGTGGTAAAGTATACTGGGAGCTCATCAAAGACAGGCTCTTGCTGTTGAGGCGGTACAGGTCGGTCAGCCGGTTGAAAGGGCCTAGCTGCTGGATTGAGTGGTAGTTTCTTGTAGTTGGACGCAATGTGCTCTTCTTCTCAGCATTTTCCACATACACGCTTGTTGCAGCATTTAGCGGCAGTATGGCCAGTTTGGCAACACTTGAAATACCTCCCGTGCCATTCCGGGCGAGGGTGGAAACCGCAATCTTGACGGACTATGAGGGGAACAAAGTACTATGTCCCCATTGGTGTCCTAGGTGAGGATGGTCTAGAGGACGCCGGTGAAGTCCTACTGGAGTCTCCAGAGGTATCAGAGCCTTTGCTGCTTCGAGCAGCCATCTTGGCGAAGGTCGGCCTTGTGGAGTATGGAGCATAGGGCCTAACTCTCTTAATCTCTTGGTCAGTGGGTGTGCACCATCCGTCTGGGAACCTTCTACGGCTTTTGACAAGCTGCCATTCAAATTTGGAAGCCATTGCCGTATAATTTGCCTTCTCTTGCTTCTTCCAAATTCTCTCTCTCTCTCTCTCCCTCCCTCCCTCTCCTAAGTTATGTATTGTTTAAACATAATATACTGAAACAATAGTATCTTAGTTGACTATATGAATCGATACCTGAAATATTTGTAGGGCATGTGTGGCAGTCTATCTTTCTAATAGGTTCAAATGCTGCAGCCATTCTACCAGCTTATTGGGCTATTCGCCAGAAGGTTTGTTCCCTTTTCTATCCTGTCCCTAAAAATTTAGCATTTATATTAGAATTCCATGCACTCTTTGCACAGTAATGGTTGGTGACCTACAGTTATACTGAACCCGAATGATATTAAAATTTGTATGATTGTTTTGTCTTTTATGCAGGCCTTTGCTGAGTGGATCCTGTACACATCTAGCGGCATTTCTAGTGCACTGTATCATGCATGTGATGTAGGCACCTGGTGCATCTTATCCTTTCGTGTCCTGCAGGTATTCTTTTTTGGATCATATCTATACTTTTTAATTGTCAAACTTTATTTGAGGCATGCCGCATGACAATAGCTCATAAACCATTTATTATATTATTCAGCACGAAGCATAAATTTTCATCAGATAGTATCCCCTGGCAAAACTTGAATATTCAATTATCAGTGAATCATAACACTGATTTACCATTAAAAAGTATTTATATTTTGTTTCGATACATAAAAGGTTGCCAAACCAAGCTGCTTATATTATTTTTTTCTTCAACTAATGCATGTTTCTCCTAATACTAAATGATAGATGGCTGACATAAGTGCATAAATACACTACTGGTATTGTTACAGTTTTTGGATTTTTGGCTATCATTCATGGCAGTGGTGAGCAATTTTATATACATGGCCACAATTGATGAGTCTTCTAAGCGTGCAATTCATGCTGGCGTCTTTATTCTTACTGCTATCTTAGCTGCAACTGGTGCTACTAGGTTAGGATCCTTAACTTTTTGCAAAACATAATATATATTTTATTTTCTTTCTTTTTGACACATGGCACCCAATATTAATTTTTTTTGGCATTTGCAAAAACACAAGTTTTGCTGATACGTGTAGACAACAAACGACGAAAAAAGGATAAATAACAAAAATAACTATTTCTGCTATGTTTTCTGTTTTTATCATATTGACTTGCCAAATTAAAACTTGGAAGTCAACATCTAAATTGGCCTATTACAACTTTGCAAGCATATCATATGATTATTTTTGTATGAACATGCTTGCAGGACATCAAATATTGGGATTGTAATAGCAATTGGGTCCCTCGGGCTGCTGATTGGGTGGTTATTGGAATTTAATCAAGCTAGAAGACTTGTGAACTGGTCTCAAAGAATAAATTTTCAATTCCATCTGCTGAACCGGTACGTCCAGTCATTTTGAACTGGTGCTGTTCTAACCTCTTTACTCAATATTTGATACAAAGATGCAGTTGGATAGTCGCTGCTGTACCAGTCAGGCCCTCGACCAGACCAACTTACTCGGAGTTTTGTTATTTGTCATGTATTGTTATTCATCGTCATAATTGTTTGTAGTATTGTCTTTTGAGTGAGGCTATGGTACTATGCATAGTGTGGATTGGTCTGTACTATGGATCAATATCTCTATTTTTAAAGTTCAAACCATCGATCTGAACCATTCAGCATGATTTCCATATGAAAATGTACTTGTAGATCAAATTTTACATATTTTACAATTTTTTTGCTTATTTTTTATATAGGTAGAAAATCACTTGATCTAAAAATTCTAGACCATTCAAAAGTAGTGATTTTTTACCTATCTAAAAAAATAGTAAAAAAATTCTAAAAAATGTAAATTTTAGTCTGCAAGTACATTTCATATGAAGATCATGTTGAACGGTTCAAATCGACGATTTGAACTTTGGAAAGGAAGATATATAGTACAGACCAATCCTATGCATAGTACCATAACCTCACTCTTGTCTTTTTATTTTATTTTGGTACAATGTACAAGAACTTTATGTCAGTACTGACTAACTTATATTAGCTCAGTTTATTGATTATTAATAATAGAGACCAGCATTCTGGCCTTTGACCTCATTAACAGCTCAACAGTGGTGTGGTGATACTAATTTTATGGTTCAGCGCTGGATCTGGCAATATCTAGCGAACTACCAACTCCTAAAATATAATACATTAGTAACTGATGATTCTGTCTATATTCAGATGGGAGGATATAAGGAGCATGTTGTTAGATCTTCTAGAAGCATTCAAGAAACGATTTCGGTGGGCGTTTCTTGGCTTGGGATTTGTTTTTCTGGCCTTTGCTGGTGCCAGCTGGAAGCTCGAATCCAACAGGGACTACTGGATTTGGCACAGGTAAGTGAACCCAATGATTTCTAAGAATATACAAGTGACTATATGAGAACTGTATATATGCTGTATGACATTTTTGCAATATAGAAACTATTTTTTTTTTATTGAAGCTATTGACTGACAACCACATGTGATCCTTTTTTATTGAAATAATTGTGTCATCATTATTTGATTTTTCTTCTTCTTCTTTTTGGCAGTTTATGGCACATAACGATCTACACTTCTTCTTTCTTTTTCCTTTGCTCAACCCGTGCTAACAGGGGGGGTTATGAATTATCTCCTGATCATGACTCCTCTTCAAGAGGTACAGGTGATATTTAAAAAAGGATCATAGATGGTAAAGAAAATGGATAAAACATATATGATAGAGTATAGAGAATAGGAGCAACTGTACAGTTTATTTTTTCATTATGTTGGTAATTTTGTATCCAGCCAAACCGTTGTTGCGGCTGTGATTGTTAGATGATCTGAGATAACAAAATGGTTGTATAAGGCGGGAGAATGCTTCTGGTATTCTGTCTGATACTTTCATGGATGGACCCTATTATTAGTTAGTCTATAAATATGTGTACGTTTAGCAATGTTTAGAAAGTGTTTAGCAGTTCTTGGTGTCGGGGTTTATTTAGTGTTTAGTTATGATGAAGCAGTCATTTAACATAGATTGGCGTGTTTTATAACTATTTTTTTTTTGTTATATCTAACATATCAAGTATTATGTGATACTATGGTTGAAATTTTTTAACCTATCACTTGTACCATTATGAATTGGAATTGGATTTTGTCCAAAAGGCTTTGGGCAAAATCTTATCCAAAAGCCTAGCCTAACCATCTGATATGTGTTAAGATTTGCGCAGACATATTTAAATGACTATCCATGCAAATTTAGCCTGGATCGTACTGTTTAGGACTGAACTAATATAAAAATAGCATAGAGAAGTAAGAGATTTACGAGGGCTTGTTATTGTTCTTTATATTTATCAAAAGATGCTGAAAACCGGTGAAATTCACCCCGCATTCTATAGCATATATGGGTTTTATGTTAGCATTAGAGAAATTCAACGTTTCATGCTGAAGCTTGAAGTTTTTATACAAATCAAGTCCAAAAGAAGTTGCACAATAAAAAAAATGAAACAAAATAGAACAGTTCAAGATAAATAAAATTTATTTTCAAATCCCAGCTTCGGGATTCAGTCATCTTCTAATTTATGACAACGACCAAGATTCACCAAAACGGGAATCTCGTTAAACTAAGAAACAAATGAAAGAAAAGGAAAAAAAATATGATCTAGTAGCTCATGCAGGTGACGAGGCACTAGGATTACATTCAAGAAATCACTAGTTCAAGTCATCTAGGAAAATAAAAAATACTAATGCAAAAACAAGCTGAATGAACGCTTCTTTAATGGCTAGATCACTGACCAATCATTTTACAGAAGGTGAATGCAATGTCACAAAGGGTGACTGCTTCACTGGTCTGGTTCCTGATACTAAAATTGCTGTTGATACTGCACTTCAGCACATGTTGAACAGCGATTTGAACGGATTTTTGCACCTGATACACCTGTGTTTTTGATAGGTTTGTCTTCTGCAAAATCTGGTTTGTCAATCATATAAAATGAAACAAATTAATTTATTAATTCACAAGGAACAATGTTAGTTTGCAGTATTTCTAATGAAATATAATTAAGACTTCTGGACTCCATTAAACTTCCTCTTTTTATTGATATTATTTATTTAGAATTTTCATATGCAATCATATATATATATGTGTGATATTTTTTACCAATCATCTAAGTTGTACCAATAAATAAATCACATTGTTGCAATTTACCCAAATTTTTTTTACAGATAATAATGATAGAAGAATATAATGTGATTCTTTAAATCGAACATTCTCCATCAAAGACTTACAAATGACGCCTTGCGAAGGTGAATGACCGCAATACTGAAGGTATGCTCGCAAGTGATAAACCTCTGTGAGCCACCTCTAAAACTCTTGAAGAATTGAAGAGTAATGCTGCAACTGGTTTTTGCGGCATAGACTGCATTGCGTGCGATTACAATTGTGGTATCTGCTGTACCAATTTTACCGGAGGCTGAATGCGCAGTGCCGTAAGCAGCTTTGTAATCATGATAACATTTAGCAAGTTTGCCTTGACCAGAACATGATGGAATTATGAGAGGGTTAATGAAGGTAGCAACAGTTGTGGCGGTGAAGAGTGAGAGTAGGGATACGAGGAGGAGAAGAGACATGGCGGTGGTTTTCGCTGCCATTGTTGGTTGTTTGATATTAAAAAGACAGATGGATTAATTGTTTTGTGCTTTGAATGTGTGATAAATTATGGCAAGGACAATCAATTTATAGAGGAAACACTAACTCGCTATGTCTCTATTTTTAGTCCACCAATAAACCCTGACTACCACAGTTTCAGTGGTCTTACGATGCTCTCGCAAACTAAACACATATTATTCTGTTTTTGGTTGCCAGTAAGTATTGAGAGCCTAGAAATACAATTCTTATAATGGAATTATAGCCTGGGTTATTGATGTGGTCAAATAACAGCATTTTATGCATAACCAGTAAACTTTGTATTGGATATTGAACTTTGTGGCACCTGCACACATAATTTCAATGGAATGAAAAATCTTTTATGACCCACAACAATATGGAAACTGGGCAGAAAAATAAATACTGATAATTTACATAGAAATCTTGGAAAAAATATTTTGCGAATTTAATTCTGTAAAATATCTTGGAAGTTATTTTGTTTTTTTGTAATGTAATTAGTTCTAGCGGTTTTAAGTAAATATGATAAGAGGTTTTCAATGAATAAATTGTCTAGTGCTAGCGAACATATCTCTGATTTATCGTGCAGGTTAGTTTTAGTATATGTCCATCTTCACTATAGATTAATTTGATATCTTTTGACAGTATTATTTGAGCAAAAAAAACATTTTAAATGTATTCTCCAGAGTACACATTAATTTAGTGCAATTCGATGTTGTTTAGTCATTCATATGATTTGGAAATTCTAACAATTTAAAGCCTTTTAAATCACTGAAAATTTTGAAGTCATTTGATAGATGACTAAACGACTGTCAAGTTATACAAAATTTGATATAGTGCCCACTTACAATATGATAACAGTTTTTTTAATTTTTTATTTTCCAATTCATATACCATTAAATTGAAGGAAAAAGAATTTATACAATTCTTTTATTTTACAAAAGAACAAACTTATACTTGAATATGTAGCTCTAAGTAACAATTAAATTGAAGGAAAGGATAAAGAGAATAATAAATATAAGCTGATCCATATGAGAACTATATAAGGAGTCCGCAATGACGGACCTTTTTTTTTAACCAATCTACACAAATTAATTATTTTCTTGATTAAATTGGTCATGTTCTAAATCTAAACATGTAAGACTCTTTGACACGTGTATCATTTTCAATATCCTCTTTGACACATGTATTATTTTCTCTAGTTGAATGGATCAGAGTCTCACAAGAGGAAAAAAAAAAAATGTCCGCCAATTAAATTAGTAGACATGGTATATGTAAATTTTCCAAAATCAGTGGCAATTTTTTTTTTATTAATACAGTACAAATAAAAATTTCGGCTCTTCTAATCATGAAGCCCGTCTGCCTTAGAGTTAGGTTCTATCCAAAGTCTTTGGACATTGAATTCCAACTGTCTGAGCTGCTCTACAATTCGGGAGAGGGGGGTGTCCGATGCCCATCGGACTAGAACAGTGTTCGATGGGTGGTTTCTACCGTCTGATCTATTTCAAGATCTGTGCGCACGTATATTAAAGCAAACAACACAGAAATTAAAGTGATGCATACATATCTTGAAGTGAATTGGACGGTATCGGACACCCATCGAACAGACTCTGGTCCGATGGGCATCGGACATCCTCCTCTCCCCTACAATTCGTGCTTACAATATAAAACTTAATAAATTTAAGCGGATTCGTGAATCTAAACCGTCCGAATAAAGTTTGGCACGGATCGGACGGTTTAGGCACGACTTTAGATGAGACACCTCAAATAATGGAAATAACCAGGGGTATTTTGTAAAAAAACTAGGGTACTTTCTGAGATATCTCATATAGTCATATTTGATATTTCGCGTGACCGACGTATCTGGTGTCTATTCGGGGGCAGTATTATTTGTGCTTTGAGATTCGTGCAGAACATATTTAAACGGTTGATATTTCTCAATAAAAACACGCAAAACATGAGGTATCTCAGAGGATGCGAATTCTAGTTTCTAAGAGGAAGAGTTTGATATATACCCCTCAAAAATCTGTTGAATCATATATTCATTCCCAAAGACCCAAACTAGAATCGCCGAAATCGGACGGTGAGTCGGAGGAATCATCCGGCCGGCGGTTCAACCCAGCCTCGATCAAAGCATTTATTTTAACCCGTAACGCAGCCATCGCTTCGGAGAATATATAGCCCAATAATAATCAGATAGATAGATTTTCCAAAGCGCTGGTTATCCCTCGCCCCGTCTCTGGATTCAACGGTCAGATTGTAACTAAACAATGTTCACCAACGAACAAAGGCAAGCGGAGCGTACGGGCAAGTATGGCACCCCTAGGCTTCAATACCTCCAGGTATGTGAGTGTGTGGGTGTGTTCGTGCGTGGTCTGTGTAGGTACTAGGTACTGCCTTGGCCTTGTACCAGAGTACACTCAATATTTTTGTAAATGAATAAATGCATTCATGGAGAATGATATAATAGATGGGTTGGTATCATAGGTCTAATTTTGTAGCTGAATTATGCCTTTTGATTTAGTTGGTTCAATGCTGCAGTTGAGTGTAATTAACTGATGCATTTTTCTGTTTAGGAACTAGTTATCGAATTCCAAAAGGCCACTGAAGAAGGTAAATTTCTTTTCCATTTATTTTTTTAAAATGTTTAATTTGAGGGATGAGGTTTGGTCCAAATGGCTTTGGACGGTGTCCGGTCCAAAGCCTCTAAAAATCGTACGATTAAAGTCCGAATAGTCGATCCGAACCGCTCAACATGATTTCCATATTAAAATGTGCTCAGAGACCAAATTTTATATTTTTTGGAAATTTTTTACTATTTTTTTAGATACGTCCAAATGGCTTTGTTCAGAAACAGTGATGTTGTATGTATCTAAAAAAATAATCGTACGGATTTTAGAGACTTTGGACGGTGTCCGGTCCAAAGCCATTTGGACCAAATCTTATTCCTTAATTTGATGCAAGAATAGAACCTGGGTCCAGGTGGCGAACGGTACTCTGGTACAAAGTTATCTTTGTACATTGTTGTATCTCAATAAGTGGTCCTTTCTTGCTCCCTTTTTTTCACAGAGTCAAAAGAGAGAATTGTGGCAAACTTGGCTAATTTTGCATATGATCCCTACAATTACTCATTTTTACGCCAGGTAACTAGATTTATCACCGAGAAAAGCTCTATATATATAGCATTAGTCTGAATTACTTTTAATATTTGTGAATGTATACTTTTCATCTTATTGAGATCACGATTGTGTTATTAGCTAAATGTTCTGGAGCTATTTTTGGATTGCATAACTGAACCAAATGAAAAGCTTGTTGAATTTGGCATCGGTGGCATTTGTAATTCTTGTATAGGTAAAGCACATGAAGTTTTATATGTTCTTCTTTTGTTATGTCAATTTTTTTATTCGTGTATCTTATCTATGGTGACATGAACTTGACACCGAATTATTTTTCTGGTTCATCTTTTTTATTTTTATTGAAACTAACATATGATGTGTTTGGTTCGACTTAGACCCAGCAAATGCGGCAGTTATTATTCAATCGGGTGGAATTCCTCTGGTCATTCAATGCTTATCCAGCCCTGTTAGAAATACTGTAAGAAATTTGTCTTTATAAACACAAGTTCCATTTATTTTTTACATTCTTTTGTAAAATAGGAACATCTTGGCATGGTTTGTATAAACTGTGCTTAGACAAGCTGTTTCAGTACAAGAAAGAGAGTGGTTTTGTTTGATTATATTCAGGAGAGAGCATTTTCTCGCTGATACTTGGTAGTAAATATGTGTCAAATAGTAGATCATGTGTTGCTGTAAGTTCATTTTTTTTGTTATTCTCCAAATAGTTTTGTTCAAGCTCTAATTAACTAAATTTACAGGTTACCTATGCTTTAGGAGCATTGTATTACCTGTGCAATGCTTCAACACGCAAGGAAATTTTGAGCCCGAAAGTGGTACAAATTATAAGGGAATACTCGGCTGCTGAAACAGTTAACTCAACTTTTGGTAATCTGGCAAAGGCATTCTTGGATAAGTATGTTGACTGTTGACTGTAATTTTCTTGTCAGAATGTATATAGCTCATCTCACTTTTCTCACTTTTTTTTTTATACTACATATTCATTACAAGAATGTTGACTGTGGAGAGGCTTAGATGCAATGTGCAAAAAAAGTCTCTTCTTTCTTTTTAGGCACTTAGTTTACTCCAAATCAATTCTTAGGATAAGTTCATATTTATGTTTGTTTAATTGTTTTGTGTATGATCACATGGTGTCTAATTTGCAACTTTTGTTGGGTAATTTCTTTTTATGTAGCTCATTACATTCGCGACTCAATTTACTAGACAATTTTCTTTAATAGAATAATTCGGCAGATGGCAGTTCTTGAGAACAAAAGGAACCACAACCCCAGAAATTAGATCTTCTAAAAGATCCTTTACTGGGAATTTGAGGTTCAGTCTGTAATCACAAAACCATGCCGAGACTATGATGTCATTGTTAGTATTATAGGTGTCAGTACTTTTAACAGGGGGATGATCTCAGCAAGTATTCTGAGTTTTTCCTAGAACTTCCGGAGTTGAGATCAAAGAAATTTCCCGTGCAGATCCAAGTTCTTTACAAACTTGATCTAAAAAAAAAATGTCCCTACAAATTTATGGTGCAGATCTGCGTGGGAGACAGGCATGAGTCCGTATCCTCTGAGATATCTCAAACTTTCAGTTTATCTGAAGCCGGGCTAATTTTTTTACGTTGCCTAACCACAAATTTTTGTAAATTTTACTTTTTACCAGCTTTTGTTTTGATTGGCCATAATTTGTTATGGGACCCACAAAAATTAAACTGTTGCTTTGACCAAGGAAAGAAATATATATTGTATCCATGGTGGCGGGCACTTTTAGTTGAGGCTGTGTAAAATTTAAAATTTGTAAAAAATCGTGATTATATGGTTTTTTTCTATTTTTTTGAAATGTCAAATTTAAAATTTTTGGTATCTCTGATCTTCAAAAAAAAAAAAAAAATTCGGTATCTTCGTGATGAGACTTGATAAAATTAAAAATGAAAATTTTGTAGATTTGTGCTAAACATGAATGCATCGTTTTAGTTTTAAAAGAAAACATAATTCTGTTTAACCAAAAAAATTGAAAATAAGCTTGCTTCTGTTATCAAGCAATACTTAGATTACTTACAATATACTATACCATTAAATCCGTTGCACCCAGTACCTTAAATTTTTCAAGAGAGCATTACAAGTAGAACCTTACGGTACCAAAACTTACAGTCATGATGTAGTCATATAAAATGGGGAAAAAAATTGAACTAAAACTATAAAATAAAACCAAACCATAAAGAATTGAACTAAAACATATGTTCTGCCACACCTTTGTGCAACTGCAAGTTGTGTGAAATCATATGTCTTCTAATCAATTGTCATTTGACTCCTTTTTTATCAGGTCATTATATTTTTTCCTTACGTTCCAAAGAAATCTACTGCATTCCTCCATGGTAGGTCTTTGCCTTCTATCAACAAGCAAGCAACGAGATGCTAATATATAAATATCTTTGACTGCTACGGTGATTGCTTCATTCGGTTCCAGTTTACGATCGAGTGTGTTTATTGCATTTCCATGGTGGACCTCTGTCATTGCCTACATTATTATCATCAAAATGTTGTTTGTAAATACTCTTTTTTTTTTTCTTTCCATATATCTTTATATTTTCAAAATTTTAAAGATGGTACTTGGATGAGAGAAAACTAACCCATTTAACTGTTGTTTGTTTGCTGGTACGTTCAATGGGACGTTTGCCAGTTATAATCTCTACTAAAACCACTCCAAAAGAGTAGACATCGCTCTTACTTGTCAGTTGGTTTGTTCTAAAGTACTCTGGATCAATATAACCAGGAGTACCTTTGGCGACGGTTTGAACAACAGTGCAATTGGCATCAGTAGAAGCAAGTTTTGCTAATCCGAAATCAGCAACCTTACCATGTAGTGTGCTTGTCAGAAGAATGTTTGAGGATTTTATATCCCGGTGAATCAAGGGTTTATCTGAAACAAAAGAAAAAAGATAATAAATATTAGCAGCACCACTGATGATTGGAATTTAACATACTCTTAGGACTGAATTTAAAATGATGATATGAGTTTGAGATGTACCGCAGTAAGTATGGAGATAATTAATAGCATGAGCAACATCAATCATGATGTCCAAGCGATTAGCAAACTCAAGCACTTTTCCATATTTACCTGTGTATTTATAATGAAGAAGTATCACATTAAAATCTGTATCTAAATAATTTTTTGGTAAGATAATATCTCATTTTTCGTTGGCCCAAATAAGTATGAGAATCATTCAACATAGCATGAAAAAGAAATCATCACAAGCTATTTTTTAATAGAACAAGATTTTGTTTGAAACCTCAGGTTGGGACTTGTTTGAGTGCTTTGTGTATAAAAAATATCGCAAACACACAAATAAATAAACAAGTAAACAAAGAAACAAATAATGGCAAGAAACATGTACATTCAAGGTGCTCGCGAAGATTGCCATTCGGCACACACTCAACCACAATTATCTTCTCATCTTCAAATAGTAAATAGCCATAAAACCCCACCAAATTCATGTGGTTTATCGCCTGAAGAGTTTCAATCTCAGTCCGAAAAGATTCATTCATAAATTGCTCATCACCAACATCCTGAAATTAAAATGAAACTTTAGATCAGATTGTGCAACTGATACTTCATGTTTCATGCTGTTAATTATTATACACTCTTATGCTTTTGGGGACCAGAATTGGAACCACATGAAACTTGAGGGTCTATTATGCAAAATTCAGAAGTCAAATCTGAAACTGGTGCTTTTGAAAGGTACATAACATAGCTCTGATTTTTCTCTCTTAAGATGTTTCAGGTCAATTTTGTAATTTAAAAAATAGGACCTCTAAAATGTATTAACCTTCAAAAAGAAATAAATCAGAGTTGGATTGGTTTTTTTATAAGAGTGGGGAATATCACACCAGTTACAAATGAAACTGAGAGTTACTGGTACCAGTTACAAGATAGACATTACAGTAAAGCTAAAAGATCAAATAATCAGAGTAATAATATTTTTTTATATAATTAGATGATTGATTCAATTTACCTTTTTAGCACGCTTGACCGCAACCTCTTTGCCATTCTGGAGCTTACCTTTGTAGACAACACTGAAACCGCCTTCACCGATTACCAAACTCGATGAAAAACATTTGGTGGCTTTCAGAATATCATCCCATGTAAATTTTACATTTCCAGATATCACTTGCAACGACATTTTCTTTTTCAAAAGATTCCTAATATCCACCGAGTTTGTGCTCGCTGCAGATTGCACATCAACAATTAAAAACAAAAACTTACATTAATTTGATCATCTGTCCAATTATTTCAACATAGCCTTCGAACATAACTAATTTGTGTAAAAACAAAAAGAAAGATCATTTACTAGCAGAAAACATAGCAGCAGTATCTCGGTCATTATTTGACTCCAAACCGAGACAGCGCAAAAGAATATCAGACATGTTTTTCTTTCGTCTGTGGCTCGACTCTGCAAAATTGGTGGTGCCAGAAGGTGATGACAAATTAGAGAATTCCGAGCTTTTTGTTGAGTAGTATGATGTCTGACTGGCGTCGTTCATCCTGGCAGAACCCATGCTCTGGCTTCTCCACAAGTTCTTCATAAGAAAATTTAATTACCAGTAATTGATTGAAAGAGAGAAACCCTCTCTCTCTCTCTCTCTCTCTCTCTGTGTTTCTCTCCTCTCTCAGTGTCAAGCATATGGATACATACAAGCTACATTTTATTACTTTTTTAATTTGAAAATGTCCAACCTTTTATAAAACTAATCTGAATCAGTGTGTAATCGCGTGGATATTATCTGTTGACATTCTGGAACAGGCAAAAACTTCATATTAAAATGACGATTGTATAACTTTAAAATTTTCTTTGAGGTATTATTTGATTTTTAAATCTACTCTGTAGCTGTTAGATTCGAAACAAAATTTAGCAAAGACTGACATGGTAAAATGCAAATTTCTTTTTCCTATCTTAATTTGAGTGTGTCTTGATAGCACAAGCAATAGCATGTGTTGACATCTTAATATATTAAATAATTTGCATTTTTTGCCTTTTAAGCAAGGCAAAACCAGAGAGAAAAGGAACCGATTTTTTTTATTAATCGAAATAAAATAAAAAAAATATCGAAAAAGAGAATAGGTCTTAGGTTTTTTCGAAAAATAAGTAGGCCGCGGTTAAAACCAACGTCCCTATGGACGGAAATAATTACAGCGTCCCTGTTAATCCCATGTCGATAACTAACAAAACGGTATTAAGAAGGGATGGCGAGGATCATTGACAAAAAAAAAAAATAATAACCAAGGGACGGTGAGGATTATTGAGTCCCTGCTTGGACTTGTTCATCATCCGAGTCCCTGCTATAATTTTAGATTTAATTTGTTATCTAAGTTTACTAAATTTGCTGATTAATTATATCTAAATTTATTAATTTGGTAGTTGTGTTTTAGAAAATTGATAAATTAGGGTTAAGGGTTTAATAAATAAATTACTAAATGAAATAATTACTAATTCTTGCAAACTAATAAAATTAACTAAGAAGGTTGATTTCATATGAATAAATAAATGATCAATTCTTGTAAACTAATAAAATAAAACCTAATCAATTTAATTTCATAATAGATTCCAAATTAACAAACTAAACTAAATTACTTGATACACCAACAATTCGAAATAATTGAACTAAGCATGTTGATTTAGCAATAATCAAAATAACGCTATGATTACTCGATCAAACAAAATTGATTATACCATATCAATTAAGTCTAAGAAAAATCAATTATTAAACCCTTAACCCTAATTTATCAATTTTCTAAAACACAACTACCAAATTAATAAATTTAGATATAATTAATCTAAAATTAAACATAAAATTTAGTAAACTTAGATAACAAATTAAATCTAAAATTATAGCAGGGACTCGGATGATGAACAAGTCCAAGAAGGGACTCAATAATCCTCACCGTCCCTTGGTTATTTATTTATTTATTTTTTTTTTGTCACGGACTCAATGATCCTCACCGTCCCTTCTTAATACTGTTTTGTTAGTTAGCGACGTGAGATTAACAGAGATGCTGTAATTATTTCTGTTCATAGGGACGTTGGTTTTAACTCCGGCCTACTTATTTTTTGAAAAATCCTAAGACCTATCCTCTTTTTCGATATTTTATTTTATTTTATTTCGATTAATAAAAAAAATCGGGAAAAGGAAAGTATTCTTGGAGCGGAGCAGGTCAAAGACACAAAAGGCATTTTCATCGTGTTTTTTCTCCTCTCTTAATTATACAAAACATCACAAAATACTGACTTCGAGGGTACCATTAATTTTAATGTATATTTGTCTTGGAAAATATTGGTTCGATTGAAAGTTACATAGGATTATGTTCTTATTATATATCAAATAAAATTAATCATGTATGAACCTAATCTATAAGTTTTTAAAGGCCGGTAAGCGGCGTAAGTGGAGAGAACGTCTGCATAGTTAGTGCTCTCTCCGCCCTTAGATTACATTAAGATCTGTGTGTGCACTGATCGGATGGTCCTTGATTGAGTCAAACGCAATATTATAACTTGTGTGAAGAAAAAGAGGACACCAACGTACAGCTGTGGGGCCAACGTGAGGCTTTCGAGCGTTTGACCAGATGCAGGCGGAGAAGAGAGGATATAAAATTTTCTGTGAACTTCTTTCACTGATTAATGCTTATGTGATGTTCTCCGCTTCTGATTACAGCCCAATGCTGTATACAGATAATAGATAATGAAATTAATCATGTCGTGACTAGTTACGTCATGTCATATTACGTGTGTTGATCACATGACGTGACTGTATTCGAATAAAAATTATATGAATCTCACGTCACGTTATGTGAATCTTACGCCACATCACGTCATGTCAAGGGCATTGCAGTTGCTGGTAGAAGGAGCTGAAGTAGTCAGAAGCTCAGGGACATGTAGGAAGAGATGGAGCTATCAAAAGCTTAGGAAGTAGTGGTTTTCTAGTTAGTTTTAGTTTTTTTTTTTTTTTTTTTTTCCTATTTTCTAGTTAATTTTTAGTTTTTTTTTTGTACGAATAGAGTATTCATGTTTCTTTTTTAGTGTAGGTTCATTGAAACTGGTGCTAATAGTACTGATTTTTATTTTCTCTAGTTTAGTCTAATAAATATTTGTAATTTGAATTTTTAGAGTAATTGTAGATGCCCAGTAGGCTTTCCTAAATTTTTTTTGCAACATTATTTAGTATTTACTTATTTTATAATTTTATAATTTTTCATATTTATTGATATGTTTTTTTTTTATTTTCAACAATTTAAATTAAAATATAAAAAAGAAGTTTGACGTGACTAATTTACATAACGTCATGTCATGTCACGTTAAAAAAAATCAGACACACCACGTCACATTACAAATTTCCTTCTCCAAACCAGACCCATGATGGAATGAATTCAGCCTATTTGAGTAAGCATACAAGCCTACACCGAGTTTAATTTAATTAAATTAGACAAATAATTTAATTGCCTATGGAAAAGCATTGAATATTGTTATGTTTGGACTTGCTTTTCTCACTGTACCCAGCGGGTAATGGTTTTAACAGAGTAGTTTTTCTTCATGCAGCACACTAACCACATGCACCGCTGCTTTGATTTTATACTCCGTGAGCTGCATAAAGAGAAAACTGATTTGCTAAAATCTTTACCCATACCCAGCTATTGATTGGATAGAAACCAACTCATAATAACTTAGGTTTAAGGGTGCGCCAAGGAGAAGAGAAAAGAATACTATGCATTGTTGACTTCTTCCCATACAAATTATATCCTTCTTTTGTGATAACAAACTATGTATTATATTATTCCTAATGTGTAATCAACAATTATATTTGAATTGAAGCAACAGCGGTTGGATCAAGGAAGTTTTAGAATATTCAACCAAGAAAAAAAACACAAGAAAAATAAAATTATGGCAATTCGAATATTCTTTTGCCAACGAAGTGTTAGCTGCAACATTATTATTTTTTTTTCAATTATAGTTAGTAATAGTTAACGATACAAAATAAACTTCCAGGGGTGGAAGGAGGTAAAACGCAAGGAAGTCTAAGTCCCACTATATATTAAAAAAATTCAATATATTATTTTTATTCTTTTAATTTTTACCAAAAATATTATTATTAGCTCCTATCATAAAAAAAATTACATGGCGCTTATTTATTTAATTTTGTCCCTATTGAAAACTAAACTGAGAATCTTAACATTCAATAGCGGTTCGTTCATTTCCATCAACCACTAACATTACTAGTTTGTTATATTTTTTGTTTTTGTACATAGTTCATACATTCAGCAATACATAATTAATACTGTTTTAAAAATAATAAACCGCTAACAATATATACCATTATCAGTCCAAATTTCTCTAAAAAATATGTTGTGTTGTAAGGAAATTCAACAGGGAAGAGTGGGACCTAATTAATGAATATTATTTACGTCTGTAAGGCAATTAAACTAGCACGAATCTTAAAGCAGTATATTAATTAGACGGTGAGGATTTAAGGTGCAAGATACGAGCATAGTAAATATTTTAACAGGTTAAGTTTTACTTCATGCAGCGCACGAGTCACCTGGAGTGCGGTATTGATTTTATTGTCCGCAAGCCGTATGAAGCAAAATGTGATCTGTTAAAATTACCCTCCAAACAACACGAGTACAACTGTCATTGAAGCAAACGTCATATATTTATATTTTCCCAACGTCATGAATTAATACAAATATTAAAACTTCAAAAAGTAATCAGCGGTCAGTTAGTTTAATGGAAAATTGACTCTACAAGTACCTCTTTTTACAAAGAATAATTATATAGAATCCTCAATTTCCATCCTCCTTCATCCCACAGTCTCCAAAAAAGAAAAATCGCTAACTAATTAAATTTTTTTTTGTCTTTTAGTAGGGGGTATATAGGGGGACAACATTTTTCTCTGTTGGACGTCAATGATTAATATTACAATTAACAAAATTAAATACTAGATCGATGAACGGTAAATACACTAAAGACTGAAGTTAAATACTGCATGAAATTTAAACTATCAAATTGTCGGTAAGTAATTTTTTTTGCCTTTTAGTAGGGGGGTATGGGGAATGGTGGTGCGGGGACAATATTTACAGATTGATACTCATATATGTTAGACATTAATTATTACCACTATCTCTAATTGTTAAGAATAATTATATATAACCCCCCATTTCCATTCCCCCTTAAATAATAACTCTCTTAAAGTTAAATACTAACATTTCTAAAGTTAAATACTAGATATAGGATGCTAAATAGAATTCATGCAACTTATTTATAGTTTTAGAGATTAATATTTTTGACTTTAAAGATAAATACTAACGTTCATAATGTTAAATACTAACATTCCTAAAGTTAAATACTGATATGCGGGACGCGGGGACGATACCAAATTAGTTTGTCATTTTTGAGGGGACAGATTGTGTCGTGTTGGACGCGGACAGTTAATACTCTAATGAATAGAGTTAAATACTTCTTCAATGCACTATTAATACACTAAAGATTGAAGTTAAATACTGCAGGAAATTTAAACCATCAAATGTCGGAACCTAATTTTTTTTGTCTTTTAGTGCGGGGACGCGGGGACATATATGTTAATTTTTTGCGGGGATAGAGATTACTTTACTGTTGGACAGACGGTTAATATTCCAATGAATAACGTTAAATACTTGTTCGATGTACTATAAATACACTACATATAAATATTAAATACTACGCGGAACTATATTTTTTGTGTTTTAGTGCGGGCTTTTTTGTCTTTTAGTGCGGGGATAAAGGAGGGATGGAGGTGCAATGACAGCTATCTAAGTTCTTTTATAAAAAAGAAGAAGAAGTAGTAGTTTAATTGACATTTTATATTAACTAAATTGATCACACTTGCAGTTGCAGCTGCCTTTGAAAGGGACCCTGGTCAAGTCAACTTTCTGTATTTCTACAACTCAGCAACTCAGCAACGAAACATTTGTTTTTTAATTTCTGGAATGAATGGAGAGCAGATAAAAGTGAGCTCTTTAATTGGTTTAATAATTACTTAATATAAAAAAGAAGAAGGCACAATATAAAGTATACTATTTAATAACAGTCCATGATTATTATAACAGAGCCTCTGCAGTATTTGCTGACATCCCCACATTTATTATTATTACAAGATAATACAATTAGAATTACCAAATAACAATTCAAAAATTTGAAAAAACTGTAAAATTACATAAAATTAGGTACGTAATCTTTCCGAATCATACAATACTTTTATGTTGTCCTTTTGATAAGTTCTGTGTTATATTATAATTTTTTTTATTTGCTTTGTCAATTTTTTTTTATTTGAGAATTGTTATAAAATTGTGGTTATAATACTATATGACAGAGTCTTCATTGAATAATTCAGGGTCTTCAACGAAAAATTCAAAATAATAATATTTAAATAAAAAATAAAGTAAAGAAAAATAAAAAGCTAATTGTCAAGCGTCGTTGAAATAAAAAGCTAATTGTCAAGCTAATTGTCAGGCTACGGTGCTTCATGAAATAAAACAAGTTTTTACTTCATGACACTATATTTTTATTTTTAAAGTTCAAATAACCGATCTGAATAGCTCAATATGTTCTCCATAATGAAATGTGCTTGGAGACCAAATTTTTAATTTTTTTTACTATTTATTAAGCCACATTGAAAAGCGCTGATTTGATGGTCTAGAAATTTTTACTGTTTTTTACTGTTCACAATGGATCAGCCATTTTCAAAGTGGCCTAATAAATAGTAAAATAATTCCAAAAAAAATGTAAAATTTGGTCTCCAAGCACATTTTAATATGGAGAACATGTTGGAAGGTTCGAATCGGCTATTTGAACTTTGGAAATGAAGATATAGCATGGAGTACAAATGTATTTTACTCCATGAAGATATAGAGTGAGAGAGAGAGGGGTTGACTAATATCAAATCTATTGTTTCCAAGGTTATGTGCAACTAAGTCATTTTTCAATTTTCAAAGTCCAAAAAGACGATCCAAACCGTTAGATGTGATCTCTATATTAAAATGTGCTTGGAGACCAAATTTTACATTTTTTGGAATTTGTTTACTATTTATTAAGCCACTTTGAAAATCGCTGATCCAGTGGTGCAGACTAGTTTTACTGTTTGATTAAGCCATCGTTGGATCAGCGATTTTCAAAGTGGCTTAATAAATAACAAAAAGTTTCAAAAAATGTAAAATTTGGTATCCAAGTACATTTTAATATAGAGATCACATCTAACAGTTTGGATCGACTTTTTGGACTTTGAAAATATCAAAACAACTTAGTTGTAATTGAAATTCGATTATTTTTAAAAGAGTTGAGCTTGCATTATAATAATTACCACTCTTTTTATCGCTTTTCCGTATCCCATTAAAAAATCTCCCCAATTAACCTTTCTAACAAAAATTTCTATGATTAAGAGCATAGGTGGTCCATAAACAACAGTGAAACTACAAATTAAGGAAAGTATCTATTTTATTTTTCAAAATCAGTGTAACTAAAAAATCCGGTCAGTTATATTAATAAAAATGACAACGGAAAGCAAGAAACAAAAGAAAAAACAAAACTAAATTGAAATTGAAAAAATAATAATATGTAAACTGCAAAATGTTAGATAAAGGACTACAAAAGTGAAAAAATTAAATAAGCAATCTTTTTATTGGCGTGATCTCAATATTTGACAATAAAAATAATTATACACTAATTTACAGTTTGATAAAAAATTGAGAATGAAATTTACAAAAATGTATATACATGCATGCATTATCAACACAAATCAATTCACATAAATTTTTGTAATAAAACATGCTAATTGGTCTGCATTTATAATTCTACACCAATGAATCTCTCCTTTCTAAGATGCCTCAAGACGATCCTTTGCGCTGATCAATACTTTATTTTGGTGATTTTTTTCTGAATTCAAGAGGTCTTGATAGCTTTTTCTGATGCTCCAGAGCATCTCTGCGCATGTTTTCATCTTGGGTCGCATTTGTCTTGTTTGAGCAAGGCATTGAGCAGCTAAATCATAGATCTGTTCAAGTGCTATATTAATTGGTAAATTTGGTTCCAAATTTGGGTCCAAAGTTTTAACAGCTCTCCCTTCTTTAAACTCCTCAATTGCCTGAAATCAATCATTTTGCATTAAGTCATTGCTAATTGCAATCTTATGATCAACCTTTTATAAAAAAAAATGCAATCAAGATATAAATACACATAATTGATTCAGACTAACCCATTCGGCTGTGATCCGTTCCTTCCCCTTTTTCAGCTCCATGGGGTGCCGTCCGGTCATCATCTCCACTAGAAGTACTCCGAAAGAAAACACGTCGCTTTTATCTGTTAAAATTGCCGTCATAAAATACTCAGGATCGAGATATCCTATGGTGCCTTTAACTCGGGTTTGAACATGAGTTGCTCCATGCTCAGTTGGGCCGAACCGAGAGAACCCAAAATCGGTTACTTTCGCATGGAGACTGTTTGTCAGGAGTATGTTTGAGGATTTGATATCCCGGGGAATTATTGGCTTATCTACATTCAGAACAAGAAATTCAGAACATGTTTGAAAATGAATGAATAAAAAGTCACCAAAACATTGAAAAATATATACTTGATCAATAAATGTTTTCTTGGATATTGAAGAAGGTATACTAGCTTTAGTTTTGCTGTGCATATTTCGCTGGCAACATTTTGTCAAATACCAAAAAATAAATTCTAATTTTTCAAGGAATGTGAATAAGAAAAGCTATTGGAGATTTAGATCGATGTACCGCAATAAGTGTGAAGGTATGTAATCGCATGGGCAACATCTATAGCGATGTCTAACCGGGTCGCAAAATCCAAAATCTTCCCAAAAACACCTGTATGTGGATTGTATATAGATCTCTAAGATATAAGCTAAACTTTATTAGTTGACAAGTTTCAGTGCAAAATGAACAGTGATGCCGATCGAGTGAAATTACCGTCAAGGTGTTGCCGAAGGTTGCCATTCGGTATATACTCAACCACAATGATTTGCTCATTATCATACTCCAAGTAGCCATAAAAACCAACTAAGTTTAGATGTTCTATTTGCTGAAAGGTCTGAATTTCACTTCGAAATGATTCCTGAGTCAAATGTACATCTCCCATATTCTAAACAAAGGAAAGAGTTTATACATACAAAATTAAATTAGCAATTGCTTCCCAATATCACCATCTTCATATTTATTTAAATAATCAAGATTGTATATAGTGATAGACCTTTTTGGCACGTTTGACAGCAACAACTGTTCCATCAGATAGTTCTCCCTTGTAGACCATACTACAACCGCCTTCGCCGATCCGAGCCTTCTTTGAGAAATAGTCGGTGGCTTTCAAAATCTCTTCTAGAGTGAATTTTTTGTGGGATGAGATCATTTGAAATGACGACTTCTTTGCTAGTGATTTGCTTAACCTGTTTGGTTCCAATTGAAACCTTCCATCGACGCTCTTTATGGAACCTGAACCTTCTTCTGGGTGCACTGAAATTAAGAAAAAAACAAATAAAAAGAAATAAAAAGAAGGAAGAGCGGGACTTAAAGAGGTATTTGTGCCGTGCTCAATTGTTAAAAAAGATAATCACATAAATGCATAAATTTTTATAATGGATGAACATTAGAATTTAGAAGTAACGGAAACTAAGGCAAAAGTGCAACTAATGGCCTCATTATCTTGTTTACAACTTAAAAAGCATCTGATTTGCTTCAACCAATTAAATACAGATTTAAAGTATAAAAAACCATGTTATACAATGTCAGAATCACAAAATCATTGTTCACTTGCAACAATGATCTGGTATCGCACAAGTTAATAATAAGTTAATACATTACTGATTACTGATCACCAAATGTAGATCTAAAAAATTTCATCTATTCTACTGAAATGACAATAATTGACTCACAGCACAGACCATCACAGAACATTTGTCAGAACCAAACCAAGTACTCACTTGGGAATTTTAGAAAAGATATGGCATTAGAAAGAAATCACAAAAGGAATACAAATATATACAAAACAAAGAAAGGTATTAACAAAGATAAATTGAAGAACTTACTCGGCGAAGGAGGGCCCGATGGATTGTCAAAGCCACCAGCAACACAACAAAACAGGGTACCATATAAAAAACCACTCCTGCTACGTTTGTGCTGTTCTGACATGGCCCTCCTGTAGACATGAGTTTTTTCATCAGCACTCAACCCATCGACAGTTGAAAAGGAAGAGCAGCGCGAATAAGCAGTGCCGGAAGGCCTCTGGCCAGTACACAACAGCCCTTTTTTTGAGCTCATCTTTAATTTGATCTTGATTTCTTCTGCAGTTGAAGCCATGTCTTCATACTTTTTTTTTTTCCTTTGCCTTGTCATTGTTAATATTTTAGATATGTTGATTTTGCCAGTTTTACTTGTATTATTTTTATTTTTAATGACAAATGGATACAGCTATTATAGAACTGTGCAGGGTATTACATATTTTATTTTTTTTAAGAGAGATAATGGGTTGTGGCTTTCAACTACGTGAAAGACCTTTTCTATTTTTCGTTTTATATATATTAAACATATTTTGGTGCTCATAACTCATAAATTGAGTTTTAATTGATATATCCTTCCAAAAAAAAATTCCCATGGCATTGGAGTTTTAATTGCTTAAAAGCCACTAACTTTAAAAAAAAAAAAACTTAAAAACTTTATCTACCAGCTATTTAATAAGCCGTAAAGTCAATTTGATAGAAAATACCAACGAAAAAAGTAGAAGTGATTGGAATAAAAAAACAACTAATTAGAAGTGATTGAATAAATATTAACAAGTTCGAACACCTTCATTTTAATTTTTTTTAATTAGTATTTGTATCTTAAATTGTTTGAATCAATTATTCAACAATTATTCACTCCATATCGTATTAGAATCCGTATTCGTAGATTATCTGTTTTATATTCATATTTGTTTCAGATAAATTTAATTTTAAACTTTAGCATATGTTTACTATCTGTATTCGTACCCGCTTATTAAAAGACGGATAAATTCGCTTGAAGATTAGGCGTGTCATGATGTCATGATGTCAACGTGCATAGTCATATCTTGATATATTGACATATAGTTTGTACTGTATACGTAGTAAGAGATATATACAAAGAATTCAAATGGTACAAGAATATAATTAAGTTAGAAGGCATGCAAAAAGGAAACAAGGAGGCATAGTCAAAGTCAGATAGTTTCAAATGGTGGACACCTGAAGGAATTATACAGGACACCTGGTTCATATTCAAAATGGAATTCCAGCATGATTTGAATCCAAATCATGTAAGATTTTATAAGATCCACTCCATAAAATTTATATCCAAATTTGATGATTCATATGCAAATTTATATCCATCATCATAAAAGATTTTATATAGATTCAATATTTCAAATAATTAGCTGAAGTACTAAAAATAGCAATAATATACATACATGTTGCAAGTGAACATAATACTCTCTCACGCATGGATTCAGACATATTATAATCTAGAATTCTAATTGAGGACTAAGATTAAAACCTGTCAGTACTTCACATCATCATGATCTCTTAATATAAATGTCTCTCAGACTCATGCCCATAGTAAACCAGCTCTTATATACAGGAATTTTTATACCAGTTAACATCATCAGTAAATTATATTTAATCTTATATAATTGAATCTTATGTCACTGATGTGCACTGGTACATCCTTCTGTGATTATAAGGACCTTTATGCAAACTTTCTGAACTTAGACTGTTTATTTTGTAAATTGTGACATTCTTTCTTGTAAGCAGGGGTGGAACTAGAAAATTGAGATTTGGGGGGCTAAAATATCAAATGTAGTTGTAATTTTATTTTATAAAAGGGGCTAACAGTATTGATGCATACACAAATTACAAAATTCAATGGATAATTTTACAAAATTTCAATTTATAAGGGTGGCTTTGCATCCTTTTCCTTGTATTACTATGTGCCACTTCTTGTCAACGTGCATAGTCATATCTTGAGAGTTAATTGTACTGTATATATACGTAGTAGTTATATTCAAAGAAGTCAAATGGTACAAGAATACAAGGCATAGTCAAAGTCAAATAGTTTCAAATGGTGGGCACCTGACGGAATTGTACCGGATTTCCAAAGAAGTTAATAAAGTGTACGTCATCACATTAGCGGATCTTAGTGTAATCCAAAAAGTACCGAGCCATTTTATAATTAATTTTTTTTTTAATTATGTATATTTAAATTTAATTGATTTATTTTTAAAAAAAGTTTTTATATAATTAACCCTATTTTAAAAAAAAAATTATGTCCCTGGCTCTTAAAATTTTTTTATAAAAATATGTTTACTTTTTTTATTTTTGAGAAGTAATGTATAAATATATATATATGACTATATGTCAACATTATTGTGAGATTACTTCCTATTGCATCGGTCACTCTGTCTGACAAGGAGGGTGAAAGATGAAAGAGTAAGTAGATTAAATACTGCAACAATTTTACTTCTATGGATAACGCACGTTACTACACCTCATGTTAGAACTCAAATACTTCTCAGATTCAACCTATGACGTAAAAAAAAATTATATCGTGATCAGATATGTCACAGAACAGCATACATGTCGATAAAAAAATCGTGACCTGTGTATAGCATGTCATTATCACCCTTTGACAAAAATAACACAGCATACAAATCACTTTGATCATTGTTATGTGACGGAACATAACTAAGTACACACAGGGACGAATCCAGTACGACCCAAATTTTGAAAAACTATATTAGGACCATATCAATTGGACTTTTGTTTCTGCCTGATCCGTTGCATATTCCTGTTTGGGCCCTCGTGGCAGCCTAATTCTTAGCCCATATTTCGCTACCCGCTGCAATACAGTTCTTCAAGAAAAAGAGTGTGTGAGGAGCGAATTCGTATCCAGTGGAGTACCGCAAAAGGGAATCTCTTATAATGATTCTCTTTTTAGTGGATCTGGACCGTTCTTTTATCATGGCACGAATCTCTTATCGTGAGGAGCGGCTGTGAGTGGCTGGGCCTAATTGCAAAATCACCTTGTTGGAGGGCGGGGGCAAACTACTAGAGGTTCGGGGCTGGGCAGCATGGGCGAGGGCGTCGAGGTGCGGAGCCTTCCTCTTCTTCCTTGCCATGAATTTGCTCTTCCTATGGAGAGAAAACCAGACCCTTCCTCTTCCTCTCCCTCCTTAACAGGTCATTAATGACGTAACATGGAGCCCAAGCATGCTCCCCAGTATATATAAACCCATCCCTTGAGTCATGGTCGGTGCTAGGAGGCCAGAACAGCTGAGAAAGGAAGAGACAAGAGGGACTGTCAAATTAAGGCTCGGGGTGCAAAGTCGACATTTTCAGTAATTTCTAGTTCTTTCAATTAATTATATTATGGCATATAGGAACCAGATTAAGCATAATAGAAGGGATTTAAGATATCAACTAAATATATTTCGGTGGTTTAGAAATCAAATTAGAGTGAGAATTATTGAATTGTGGAGTAAACTCCTTGCTCCGTACTTAAGCTGCCAAAAATTCTATAGTATAAACAAACACAATATAAGTGATTAATACAAGTAAAAGAATACATAAATTTCTATGGTATTAAGTACCAATTAGCGTGTTAGGTTCAAGTAGTTTTACTCCATAAATATTTAATTACTAAATTTGCTAAGAATCCAACATAAATGCTCGAGGATATTTTGGTTCTTCATCCTGGTTTGTACTTCTTTATATTGTTTGTGTTTATGCGTATTAATCACTACTCTATTTTTACTCGACTTCACTTGCCAAATAGAGCATGATTGCTTATAACTATCTGTGGTGTATAGTCTAATTGTCAACCAGATGTCCATAAGATAATGCTATATGCCTTGGTAATCAGATATTTACACCAAAGTGGTTTTCAATATTGTTTAGGTGGCATCCATCTTTCATCTAACGGCTCAAATAGTTCATCTTATTTTCATAAAAACAGTGTTAAGAGTTTTCCTTGAGAAATACATAGATGCCGTCAACTATTCACTCTAGCTTATTTTTGGCAAAGGATTAGATACTATATAGATGAAGTAAGTTGATTAATTACTCATTTCAACAATTTTACCTCTATAGGTGAAGTAATGTTACTCCACCTCATTAGAACACAAATACCTCTTAGATTAAATCTTCTATTGGTTATTATTATTTTTATTTAAATTTAAATTTAATCAAAATACCTTCCTTTTTCAAATAATTTAATTTTAGTAGTAATATGTATACGAACGTAATATTATTACATCAAGCGATAATGCAAGCAAAAGGAATCTATAAATATTTATACTTTATAGTATTAAATACCAACTAGTGTGTTTGGTTCAAATAGTTAAAATCCATAAATATTTATATTTACAATAATTGTTGCTAAATCTTCCTAGAATCCAACATAAATGCTCGAGGATATTTTGGTGTTACGCTCTTGTTCCTACCTAATATCTTTATTAATCATCTTTTAATTACTTCGTCACAAAACATCAATAATTAAAATTAAAGTATGTGTATTAATCACTACTTTTTTATTCTATTTCAAATGGAGGATGTGGTATTTCCAGGCGGTGTATAGTTAAATTGTCTAATTATAACTACTTGTTGTGTATAGTCAAATTATAACTAGTTGCGGTGGATAGTCAAGTTGTCGACCAGATGTACGCAAAAAAATGCAAAGTGTTTTGGTATGCAGTTAGTTTTGTAAACTGTTGGCTCATAATCAATGTACTACCAATTACCAAAGTTGTTTTTGGTTTTGTCCACGTTGCACCCATCCATTTTTCATCGAACGGCTCAAAAAATTCTTTTCTTCATATAAAAAAGATGCTAGGGTTTTCCTTGCTGCCGCCATGTATTTACTCTTGGTTATTATCAGTGGAAGAGGGGAGGGAGACGTAAGTTCATGGTTTTGCAACAAGAAAAGCACAATTGTTGAAGATGGAAGTTTTGGCTTATTCATTATTCACTGTTAAGGTACACATTGACCTCTTATTTTTCTCATTCAAATATTGTTTTTCATTGTCATTGTTTTGCTATATAATTTCCGTTAGTTACTTGATCTACTGCTTTATAAATGTGGGAAGTTTATTATTTTCCACTTGGGAAAAAAATAGAGTTAATTAGCTAGCCGTTTAGCTAAAATAGAAACATTGAAGATTAGTTACTGAAATATTCACGGGGTGATGATTTTGAAATTGCCCCCTTTAGAAATCTTCTTTCATAATTAGGTATAATATTCTTGCTGGATCTATTCTATAATATCAAAAATTCCTTAGGAATGTTATTAAATCGGATTCGAATTGAATTCTAACATGATCCGGATCCCATTCGCGAGAGATTTTACGAGATCCACTCCATGAACAAATTTATATCCAAATTTAATATTTTTTATGAACATGCATGCATGTTATCATAAAACTCTCTCACACATATTTAGCCGAAGTACTTTTAATAGCAGTTTTATGTTCACATGCATGCATGTGAACATAAAACTCTCTCACACACAGTCCGAATCTTCTGAGGTAACTCAAATTTTGAATTTGGATCCAGACTGTCAGATCATAATTCAGATCAATCCTGTTCAAGGTGGAATGCACAGGATCTCTTTAATTTTCGTGTCAAAACATATCAGATGGTCCGGATCTAAAATCAAATTTTGAGTTGCCTTAGATGACATATATAATCTAGAATTCTAATTTAGAACTAAGACCCAAATCTCTCAGTACTTCCCATCTTCATGATCTCTTAATATAAACTGAAAAAAAGGGTGGAATTAAGGTTGCCTTTCTGAGCTTCTGATGCTATCCCTCACTAGATTTTCCATCATGCACTTCTCTTTTCCATCTTTTAAAGCGGGCCACAAATTTAGATTCTCCGCATTTCCTTACCGTTTGAGTTTGAATCCGGAACATCTGATCCAAATCAATTCGGCCCAAACCCATAACACACTGGACCCTCTTAAAATTTGTGCTAATATATAATGAATGAACCAAATTCAAACTTGCCATTTGAGATATCCGAGGTAATATGAATTCACAGCACACCCTGAGACCTCACCTTTTTTCTTCGCATTCAGATTTCTAGATATTAAGTAGAAAGATTTAGGAGTCCACGTAAATAGATGACAGTCCAGCCCAATAATAATCTGTAGGTTAGGATATTTTCTCGGCACATAATTACTATATGGTCCAAACTGAACTCTCTCTTAGTAAGACTTAATTAACTACAAGCAACTAATATAAAACAAAATGTTGGTCCTTAGATGCATTTATGGCTGTCAAAAACTATGTAGTCATCTTCCAGATTATCCTCGTAGCTTGTGTTGCTCCCAGCAGTATGGAATGAATTTAGGCATGGAAATTTTGTTGTAGTACTCTAGGAATCTCTTTAATCAAATAACTGTCTCAAATACCTGTAAAGAGTTTTCATTCAGACAGACATTTTACACTCTCCGATATTTTATTTTGAGTCTTCTTCCTTTAAACATGTCATTTCTTAAGTTCAGTACATTTTTATATTGACTTTTAGTATTCAATAATACTAATTCATCATGTTAGCTCATAATTAAAAACATTCTTTTGTTATAGATTTTGGCATTTCTCTAGGAAATGCCTTGGGGTAATTCGCAAAATTGCTTGCCGAGGTGGAGATTGAGTCTGTCATAGGCCATCTTCTTCCAAAGAGATCCAAGACAATCCCCTTTCTCCAGTACATAAGGAATGGAAACCATGATAAAGGATGCGGCAGCAATATCAAGTGTAGCAGTGTCTGCTCCAAAGTCATCTTCGTTATTTGTTTATGAAATAATAGTTGTTGTTCTTTTTCTTTTCTTTTTTTGGTTTTTTGTACTTTTTTCCCCTATCTAATTATGTAATATGTACTATGTACTATTGAATGTTATTATTTTTGTTGAATGGATAATTTAGTGACGAATATTTTATCTTTTGGATAATGATCTGTGATTTTCTGAATGTCTGTTTGTGAATCTAAATGCCAATGTATTTCATCACTTATAATTAATTGGTTAGTTAAAATCTAATTACTTAAGCAAATTGTCTTTACTCTTAACTAATCTGAACTAAGTAAAGTGTAACTGTAATTTATTAAATTAAGCTAATTAGTCATTCATGTCAACTAAAAATTAATCATGTTAATTATCTTTAATATAATCAAATAAGTTTGTATAAATAAATGAATAAAGTTAAACACAAACGTTAAAAAAAGCAGTGAGCCTAGAGTGGTCCAAAATGGTGATAAGTTTCAAGGAATTACTTCATCACCTATAAAATATGAGTGATATGACGATAAAACTTAGTTACAAGTTTTAGTTTATTCTCAGATATTTTTTAGCTCTATTTCATATTTAACAGAAATAGTAGAGGTAGAGTTATTATTCTGTTGATACTTGATAAATATGATCCTGGGAATAAATTAATGGATGTATATCTAACTTTTTTGTTACATTTATTTGATATTTGAAAATTCAATATTATTCAAATTAACACATAAAAGTTGCTGAAGAGATAAATCTAAGGATTTGAATTCGGTAACACAAGAGTTGAGACCTGTAAAAGTTGGAGACCCCAACAAATACTTTTCCAGAAAATGTTCACCCATGGCCGACTCTTGTGCATTCATGCTATGATCTTTTGTGTCTTCTATATTAAATGGGAAAATTTTGACTGCGGATCATAGTGACAAGATTCGCGAATTATTCGGTTTTTTGGTGATGCCGAACTGGACGCTGAATTATTCGGTTGACCGAACTTTGACCGAATAATTTCCAAATAATTCGCGAATTTTACGGATTATTCCAGCATTTTACGAATTTTTCTCGAATTTTTTCCAGAATTTTTTTTTTTGTTTTTGCTCATTTACAGAACTGAAATCTCTGATCGAAATAATACCGAATCATTCCCAGAGTATTACCCAATTATTCCCGCATTACAAATTTTTTATCTCGCCAAACTGAACCCGAATAATTAATTTGTCACTATGCTGCGGATAGTAGATAATCAATCCTGTGTCTACAGGAAATCAAGTAGCATATAATTAATTGCACACAGGAAAGAAAACAGAGCAATTTCAGAGGATGCTTCTCTCCATTTCTCCGTTTAATCAACAATTCTCCAGTCCTCCAGTCCATACATGCGCGTCGGCACGTGGAGGAGTTTGGGGTGCCCGACACAGAGTCCACATTCAAGAGGAATTGAAATTTTGAGTTCGGTAAATTTTCAAATTGAGTCGGATTAGTTCCAATTTTTATCGATGGTCTGAATCGAAACTCAAAATTCAAATTACTTTACAGGATCCGGACCTTCCGACACGTGCATTCCCTGTTTATTTTGCTCGATTCGACGCGACACGAAATTAGTCTCATATATGTACAATGTACTTTTACTTAAAATTTTAGACCAAGTGTATGGACCCAGACAATGCTTAAATTCTTAGCTAAAAGGAAAGCATCACGTCACTTATAAAGTCGGTCCATATACACCCGTCTATTTTGCGCCTTATGATTCAAAATGAATGGTTGTGATACGAACTTATCTTGTTCGGACTTCGGACTATGAACAGGCATAAGTATCAGTGTACAGTGTAGTAAAATTCAATCTATTAGGCTGAATATTTCTATTCGGTTGCAATATGAATAGAAAAACTATATTCGTTTCAAATACGAAGTTTAGAGCATTACGGTTTAGAGTATATTAATAGTGATAAAAATACTGGTTTAAAGTATATTAACAGTGATTTATACAATATATTACTGGTTTAGAATATATTAATAGTGATAAAAATACCGGTTTAGAGTATATTAACAGTGAGTCATACCACGTATTACTGTATGTTTGTTTATATATATGAATTCTCATTTAAAATCTGTATATATAAATCCGCATAAAAATCCACATGTATTATGCGACCGCATACCGTATACAAACCAAATATTAAAACACTACGTATAACTATACGTTACTGCAAACGCGTAGAGATTTTAACAGCACAGTTTTGTTTCCATGCAATGCACTAATTAAATATTATAGAATCAAAACAGTGTTGCACATGAGTTTGTGCGCGGCATGAAGACAAAATTGTTTTGTTAAAATTGTACTCCTGCAACAGTAATTAAATAAAGATGATGATTTTGTACTCCTCTTTTTCTTTTCTTTTCTTTTTCTTTTTCTTTTTCTTTTTCTTTTTCTTTTTCTTTTTCTTTTTCTTTTCTTTTTTATCTCCTCTTTGTCTATAATTTTGTATTTGGTTCAATAAAATTTAGTAGGCATAGTCCTGCTACATTGAAAAAGTTAATTGAACCATTAAGAAAATTATATGAATTATTTAATCAGTTTAAAAATATTTAATGTAATTTTCTCCAGCTTCTCCTATAATTTGACAATGTAAAAGCCATGTTGGCAAATAAACATAAAAGACACTCCAACTTTTGTGGATAAGCTTGATAATTCTTTGTCAGAATATACCATAATTAATATAGGGTATATAAAATTCAAGGAGAACTAAAATCAAACCACTTTGTGTAAATATTCTGTTAAACATTTTTCAATGAAAACTTCAACAATAAATTGTTCAATTACAATATTCACAAACTCAATAGGAAAATATATATATATATATATATATATATATCGCACTATAAATTAAGAGAAAAATAAAATATAAGGAATTAAACTATCTATCAATTATAATCTAAACATGCAAGCATGCCATGTCGAGATTTGGGTTTCTAGCATAAAACCTTTCTTGGTTAATTTTAATACTTCATTACTAATTAGGAAAGCAAAATAAAACAGAAGTTACAAATCCTCTGTAAAAGCTCTAAAGATGAAATCACGAAATCGCTTCGAGTATAATCTTGGATCAACGGCTGAGATTGAGGTTGGGTCGTACTGCATGGATTTGTATGCATGTTCAAGCTTCTTACTAATGTCATAATCCTGGAGAATATCTATTATTCCGAAGTATAATATCACATTATGAAATTCACCAGTTGGTTCTCCAATTAGATCTGATGCAATATCGCCTCTGCTCATGATTTGTTCAACTCTAGCCGACATATTGATGCCTAATTTGATTGAAGACCACCTAAAAAAACATATTAATGAGAAATATTAATAATATTATAGATTTGGACTAGGTTTTCTTTAAATATAAAGCCCGATCCAGAGATAAAGTTTCATAGTAAAGATATATCAAACATCAATTCAAATATCAAAATTGAACTGCTCCCCCCAAATTAAAGAGAGATGGTTAGAATTGGCTTTAGTATAGCACTCCAAACACTTTAAACATCCACCATTAGCAACCAAACAAAAATTATGTTGTGCATGCATGTATGAAGAAAAAATCAATCAAAGCGTTTTTTTTTTCCCTTGGATAGTACCTTGTCTCAGAGTCATCTGCACGAGGAGTGCCAGTAATCTTCTTCTCAGTGTCATCACCTGTTTAGATGTTCAAGAATTAGAGCATTTGTGAAAATTTATTTGAATGTTTGAAACTTAATTGCCAGTAAAAAAGGTCTCATACCTGGGATAAAGTGTACCCCAACCAGAAGACTGTAATCCATGATTCTCTCTTGCTCCAAAAATTCAGAATCCCTATCCACTTGCCTATCAATAATAATAACAAAATGATTACGAGGACAAGACACTTAATTCTTAGAAGAAACATATGGTAGGCTGTACATTTCACAGCACAGACACCGTCAGGTAGATATTTAGTTTTGAATATGTAATCTTTTATATGAAAGATAATGTCTCAAGTAATTGTGATAGACGTGGTTTTCAACATAGCCATATGTCTAATTACTGGAAATATAATTGTAGTATTTCTAAAAAGAAAATCCATAAGAACCGTGGCTAATCACACAGGTTTGCTCATATTTTATGGGCCATTACCAATATGTAGTTTTCAAACGGTACCTAAATTGGATTCTCTTGATAAGATGCCAAACTTTTTAAAAATAAACCAGTAGCCTCTGTGCACTAATTGTCTAGTAAATATAAAACCAATCCAAAGTAAAAGTAATATAAGTGGATAATGAACAATAAGAGAGAAATAATAAAAAAATGCAAGATTATTATAATTAAAATGGAATTTAAGGGCTTGATCCTCATCTTTCTTAAAAAACAAATGCAACATTAACACCAGGTTAGTGACAAACAAACAGTTTCAATCTAGATTGTTGCCGTGATAACGATGAATAAATGCAAGATTATCACAAATATAATATCTGTACTCCAAAGAAATTAAAATTTTAATTATCATTAATAGAAAATAGTCTCAAGCAAAACTAATAGATATATTACCTGCAAAACTCTGGAAACCAAGATTTCTGCAATCTGAAAATGAAATTAAGATCAAGATCCTTCAAAGTTGTAGTTTCATCAATCTCTGTTTCTGGTTTATCAGTTATGCGACCATGTGAAGATCCCTTCAAGTCATATCTCCGGTGAATGGGATACTCAGTGCAAAAGAGGTTGCCCATTATGACAAATCGAACCTGCATTATGTTTTCAAAGTTTAATGGTTGTTAAATTATACTGATATTAATTTTTCATTGTTTTTCTCACTTTTTACTAACCTTTCGTTGAACTGTTGTCGCAGCTAATTTGACACAATGCAAGCCAAAAAATCTTGTTACCAAAGTATTCTCAAATGAACGCACATGCTTGTAATAGGATGGAAGCATCCTCAAAAGAACCTATTGAAGTAGTAAATGCGATGAAGTTAAAAATCAGGATACAAAACGAGCAAAATAGTTCCATTGTCATATAACATCAAAACATGGCCTGGAGATGATGTCAGGAGATTTTACCTTTACTTCGGATTTCTTCACTGTTTTAATCATATATCTATCATCACTGGTCAAATAGAAGAAACTTCCACTCTTCCCGGGTGATGAGAGCTCCCTAAGTGCGTTGTCCCCACAAATCGAAAGCATATAATCTGCTGGATCTACCTTGAACAGCTTTCGTAGTGTCCTGTAAAAAAAATTATACTTCTAATTAAAATATTGCTCCATTTAATCTGTCATGTTTCTCAGTGTGTTAGCTTGCTTCTTATGATCTCAATCTCATATATGTAGATAATATCTTTTTCAAAATGTGCCTTCATTTGCAATTCACATTTCGATTTTGGATCAGTGTGGCATGTGTAGAATTGTTTGACTAACCTAAAAACCATGGGGCAGTAGTCTTTCCATCTGAAATCACAAGACTGATGAGGAGGGGTGTGTTTTGATCCTTCAGGAGGGAACCTTGTCCAGACCTTCTCTTTTGGGTCAAAGGCAGATGCTTTGAGATCAAGTGATGTTGGAGCCGATTGCTTCCCTACTGCATGTCTGCCACCACAATTCAAACAACCAAACAAAAGAGCTTAACCAGTAAAAATCAAATAGCTAAAAATAAAAAGGACATAACAGAGAATAATCAGGCAAAATAATCAACCGTGTTATTAAGTTTTTTTCCCTTGACTGAATCTTTATCAAAATTAGTAATTTAATTATTACTACATACTTAAAAGTTAAAATTACCAGCAAAAATATCATTATTTAGAATCAGAGTAAACAAATTTGTACTATATAACTATCATCGTTGACATTCTTCCTGCCTGTTTTCCTCAAAGTTTCATGAATAACCAATTAAGATGTTCGACCAAATACACTCCATTTAGTGTGGTTTTGAAAGTATACTAAATGATAACAGAGTATATATGGATTGCCATTTAATTAGCAAGTTATTATTCATGAAAACTGACAAGATTTAAGTCAAATGCCTAATTACATACTTATAGTGGCAATCCCAACACATATATGATATCAAATTGAATTAACAAAATAAATAAAATTATATTAATTGTACCTGATTCCAAGTTGGAGATTAAGCATGAGTTCATAATTTCGATGCCCTGCGCAGATAGTCTCTCCTTGTCTCTTTATCTCCATAGGTGGCCACCTCATCGTTGGGGCCACCATATCACCCTCTTTCCAATCATCATCCCCCTCGACGTCGTCCTCAATTGTCAAACCAGCAAATGAAATTGCACTTTTTGAAGGTCCCCTGAACCAAAGCTTCTTCATGGTTGGCATCACTGTCAGGACCTCTTCTGGGCATACCTGGTAAAGGATGTATCATTATATTATGATATATAATCCTTCATTAGAACTGATTATCAATTCAATTAAATATCAAGATCATTATTAAATTTCAGTTTGGTCATGAACTGGTAAATCTTCTTACTCAAGGCGACAAGTAAAGTATCAAATCAGCAATATATTTCACACTTGTCACTTTGTCAGATATGAGTATATGACTGAAACACAATTAATATTAAATTAAATTCCTACCTCGAAATCGCTTTGTCCTAATGTGAAGAATATATCTGGGTCTCTGGTTGTTGGAGAACTTGGATTCTGAGATGGATAGTATACACCTTTTTGTTGGAGTGTGCCATTCTCCATGCTCCAACAGCCAACATAGACACTGCCATCGGGCCACTTAAAAGTGCCGCTTCCATTCGGTAAACCATCTTTCCAGCAACCATCATACCTATAAATATGTGTGAATTACTTGTAATTGATTTAGGAAGGAGGTCTTATAATTAAACAAATTAATCATCTTCTTTCATTTCTCTTCTGCTATTTGGAACTAAAACTAAAATAATTCTTTTAATTTGGTGTGCTGCTCTAACTTTGAATCGAAGAATTTACTGGTTTCTAAAAGTCTTTGTAAAGTCATTTTCTGTTATAAAAAAAAAAAAAGTCTTTTTGTAGTGAGCAATTGGCTCTCTTATCTTCTCAATCAACTTTATTGGATATTAGTGAATCATAAAATGATGACAAAATTTTATATTTAGCAAATGGCTCAACTACTATAAATACTAATATTCAGACCAAAGAGACACCTAGTCCCAAATCCCAATATATACTATAATTCAGATGCCTATTCGCAGATTATATATAAACCTTAATTAAATAATTATGTAGATGGACAACATATATTGCTTAATGAATTTGCATCAATATAAAGCTTTTCTAATCCATTAAGATTTTAGACTACCATTTAAATATATAAAATGAAATGTCAAATATGTGTTGGCTGATATATAGATAAAATGCCAGTTAGAATAACTAGTAAAGCGTACCTATAGCCATCTGTCCAAACAAGAAGGCCACGACCATGGATTGCACCGGCCATCCAATCTCCCGAGTACTCATTGCCGTTTTTCCACACATACTTCCCGTGCCCATTTCGGAACCCATGCTTCCATTCTCCGTCATAATAATCTCCATTCGGGAACGACTTCTTGCCGTGTCCATGTTTCAGATTCTGCAACCAGTTGCCCCAATAAGTATCGCCCGAACAACTCGTGTATGTCCCAAACCCCTCCATGAATCCATTTTGAAATTCTCCTTCATACATTGCACCAGTAGGCCATAAGAACTTGCCACGACCGCTTGCACGGCCCCGCCTCCACTCTCCCTCATACATGCATCCATCCGTCCATAGGTACTTCCCCGTGCCATGTGGACGGCAGGCTCGCCAGTCACCGGTGTAGAAATCTCCATTGGGGAGATGTCGATCGACATGGTCGATTGTTTGTTGCTCATATGGATTAGAGTCTCCTTCGCTAGTGGAGGGAGGTGTAGTGGGAGGGGTAGACATTGTTGGAAAGACGAGGCTTCTCCGATTGAGGGGAAGGTGGTGCTTTTTGAAGGTTCGGTCCCAAACTTTGGACATGATAATGAGGTTACAACTATGATGGATTGGAATAATGAGAAGGTTTCATTCTATGGGAAGAAAGAAAAGAGAATGAGAAAGAAGAAATCTTTTGTGATTTTGTGGTTGGTTTTGATTCAATTTTGGAGAGTTGCAACCATATTGGTGGAGAGAGAAAGGAAGGATAGCGCGGGAGGCCGAGGAAAGCGCGCAAACGCAGCATTTGTGGGGGAGGAAGAGAGAGATTAATTTAGCCATAGGCCGTGAATGCACTGGCGTAGAATCTCCAGTTGCTATCTATTGCATTGTTATTTGACTTTGGTCAACATACCATAAAAGATGTATAAATTTTACTAAACACACATTTTTAATTGGTTCATGCCACTCGTTTGAAACGTCCTCTGCTTTTTTTCTCTTATTCAATTCAATCATGTTTTGAACACGGATACGAATATCATACATACCGGATACAATACAGGAAATGGTGATACAGTAATTTTCAACACGATACATGTTTAATCAATACAAAAATATGATAAGTATCGGATATAGATACGGGATCATATATGAAGTGTCGGGTAACATAGCTCAATTTTAAAGAGACATCTTTATTTGAAAGGAAGAGATGATATATTTATCAATTTAATTTTTAATAAAACTAAATAGAAGAAGAATTACTTCTTTATGAATATATTGAATATTAAGATTTTTTTTTTATGAAAAAATAACAATTTTGAATTTTTTATGCGTACACTATAAATTTTCTCTAAAAGTAATGAACTAAGTTTAAAAAAGAAACTATACCAGACGATAGTTAACATGAGAAGAGTTCCTCATGTCTTTCATACTTTATTATGTCTCATATTTAATATATTCATTTTTGAAATTTAAACTGTCAATTTGAACAGCTCAACATGATATTCATACTAAAATATGCTTGGAAATAAAATTTTATAATTTTTACTATTTTTAATATAAGTACAAAATCACTCTTTCTAGGCCGTTCAGAAATAATAATTTTGTACCTATCTAAAAGAATAATAAAACCAAAAATGATAAAATTTGATCTCAAAATATATTTTAATATGAATATCATATTAAACGATTCAGATTCACAGTTTGAATTTTAAAAATAAAAATATAAAAAATAAGATATAATAAGATATAAAAAAACATGAGATATTGAAAAAGTTGGAAACCACCTCCGCTAACATCTATGAAATTTTTCAAATTTTTAATACGCTGTTTGTATTACTGGCTTCAGCTATCTGTTCAACTCTATTAATGTCATTATAAAATGTTGTCAGAACATCGCCGCATTTTGCAGTCGGCCGGACTAAAAGTTCTTTGGCTGACAATTCAAACATCGAGACCACAAAAATAATTAATTAATCAGCAACGCGAATTCAGGATGCATTGAAACATTTTTATTTTTATCTTTTGTGAAACAAAATCTAGGAAAGCGATGCAATCAAATCTGCTTATTCTTTTTTTAGAAAAAGAGTATTCTCTTTTTTTTTTCATCTAAATAGTTCAAAATTCATCACACAGTTTTAATTAAATTTAAATTATTTCAATAGTTTAAATTGATATAAAAAAAAAGTAATTGAAGCTGTGTAATATATTTTGAACGATTCAGATGAAAGAAAAAGAGAGTGCTCCTTTTTAAAAAAAAATGAACAGATTTTGATCGGGGAAGCGATGTACGAATTTTCTTTTTATTTATAGCATTTAAAAAATTTAAAAATTTCAAGGTAGCATTTTTTTTTTTTAAATACTAGGTTTGTATTGGGCTCTTATCCGTTTATCTGATCCGTATCGTATCCAAAAATACGGGTAAAGGTATGATTTTTTTTCCGTTAACTTATTGGGTACAAGTAAGGATAACGATTTTTTTCGTATCCAAAAAGAGTGTCAAAAAAATCTTTTTTTTTTCAGATATTTCAAAATTCATCGCACTAATTCATCACACGGTTTTAATTAAATATGAATTATTTCAATAAATTAAATTGATATAAAAAAAAAAGTAATTGAAGCTGTGTAATGGATTTTGAACGATTCAGATGAAAGAAAAAAGATGGTGCTCCTTTTTTCAAGAAAAGAAGCAGATTTTGATCCGGAAAGTGATGTACCGAATTTTCTTTTTATTTATAGCATTTAAAAATTTTAAAAATTGCAAGGTAGCATTATTTTTAAAAAAAATACTAGGTTTGTGTTGGGGTGTCAATGACACCCTCTTATCTGTTTATCTGATCCGTATCTTATCCAAAAATATGGGTAAAGGTATAATTTTTTTTCATTAACTTATCAAATACATGTAAGGGTAATAATTTTTTTCCGTCATCTTACTCATTTTTGTATAAGATAATTTTTAAAGATATATATATATATATATATATTTCTATGAAGATGATACATGATAGAATAAAGTTTTGTATTTTATTAAATTTTCATAATACAAATTAGTTGCATTCATTATTATTTTTTTTCTTGTTTTGAAAAATATTTTATCGAAAGCACAAATTGAAATGCCAATAGCATTCTTTTATCCGTTTATCCGATCCGTATTGTATTCGAAAAGACGGGTAAGAATAAAGATTTTTTTCGTTATCATAATGGGTATGGATATGAAAATGCCTCCACCCAACCCGTATCGTACTCGTTGACACCCCTAGATTTACCGGGATGTGTGTATTTTTATTTACTTTTTTTTTAAATATGTTGGAATTTGTTAACGTTAGGATCTTTCATATTGTTCGTATATATTTATGGAATAGTGATATAATGTTTGATGTTTGTTATCTTTTTTAAATAATGACGTGATATTTTTTGTTGTTATGAGTCATTTATGAAATCAGATATGAACATTGCAAACGCGTTAAATAAAGAACAAGTAAACGATGTAAAACAAAAATGCGTAAAAAAAAGCTAACAATTATTTTTTATTCTTTTAGATTGCATATTAATTTGTCCAAACCTAATTTGTTGACAAATAATTTGTTTTGATAAAAAAAAAAATTAATTTGCAGGGTGCAAAAATTCAACAACAAAAAAAATACAAATGGAAAATTTCGATAGCAAACTCAATATTTTATTATGACCACAATTTGAAAAGCTCACGAACATATCTACATGATTCGTCTGCAGGTGTAACCCGAAAACTGCTATTCTGCGAGCAAAAAATATCAATTTGAACGTCTAATGACGTCAAATATTAGTACGTAATCTTATCGGTTAGAACTTAATTAGAACGACAAAAATAATACGTAATATTCTAATTTCAACAAAAATAAAAATAATTAGAGTGTCTACGTGTCTTCTATAGGTGTGTGTCTACTGTCTACCATCGAGACGTTGAACATTTGCTACTACTTTCTAATTTTTAATTTCTTCAAAATGCTACAAAGAAATAAATTATACGGAGCAACGTAATCAGGAGGTGAAGATGCACGAATTTAATGCAAAAAGATATGCTGCGGAAAGATGACGTGTTTCCGATCATATAAAATTATCAGATGCATGCTTCTCCGTGCTTGAAAATGAATGAATGAACAAAAATTAATTAAAAGTAATTGAGAAGGGAAAAAAGGGAAGTAACGAAACAATTAAAGAAAGATAACATGAGATCAATATAAATTATATAGTTTATTTTTGATACTAAATACATAAATAAAATTAAATTAACCAGTAAGGGAAAGGAGCTTTGCAAAAACAAATTGGAAAAATGGAAAGGTATCATGCATGGAGTTTCATATCACCTAAAGTAGCTCTAGCTTATAAATTTATATCCAGATCGCCAAATCTGTTTTAGCACGATTATTAAAGAACTTCCGTCCAATGGAATCGTCCCAAATTCTAATCAAACAGTCCAGTTCTATACTCAAAATTCAAGTTACTTCAGAAAATCCGGACTCTCATGTATTTAGAATTCGAATCACCTAAGGTACCAGAATATTTATGTTTGGATTTGGACTGTCTAATTAGAATCCACACGACTATTAAAGCATCTCTGTACGCTTCACTTCAGACCGGATTCCGATCGAACGGCCGTGATTTAAATAAAAATAGTATGTTGCCTCAGAGGAATGGATTCCATGCATGGACGTATAAAAAAAGAAAATATCAATAGATCAATAGTAGATATATAGGTTCCTGATAGGTTTGACTGATAAAATAATTGTGATGAAGTGGGGGAGGAGCACGTGCAAGTCAGCCGTGGCCCATGCATGCAGAGCCCCATACGCGTGTGAACATTACGGCCACTCAGTACACCCTTCGTTCCTCTCTGAGGACAATCCCATGTGCTTATCTCGACCCTTTAATTATTCACTGGATCCGGTCTAATCTAAACATGTATTGGGTGGCATAATTGTGATTTTTTATATGAAAATGATGTGTTGATATCCTGATAAAAATAGTTAGACATGTTGAGAGCTCTCTGTGACCAGTTTACAGATTGTCTTTATTTTTTGGCATATTGATTGACAGACAATTTGGCATTCTCATATATTTATTCAGAAATATCCATAAAAACTTGAGAAATATTAATTGCCTACTCTGGTGTATAATTTATGTCTATATTTTTTATGAGAAAATATTAACAGTCTATAACACTAAGCATCATGAACTTCAATAGGTCTTTTTACTGTCAACTCACTTTATAATTGGCTTCTGTTTAGTGGTATTTCTAACAATATATATTATAACTTTTGGAAGACAAAAATTCATCTTAAGATAAAAGTTTTTGTATGGTTACTTAGACAAGACAATATTCTTACTAAATGCAATTTAAGAACTAGAGGATGGTAATGTAATATAGATTGTATATTTTGTAGTGCCCCTGAGACTGTTAATCACCTATTTATTACTTGTCCGTTCATTTCTACATTGTGATCTTGAATTGGTAATCATAACAATTTTGTTTTCAAACTGTACCCAGGTTTCTGACCTTTGAAACTTTGATTATTTGATTCCTCTCAAGGATTCATTATTGGTTGAGTTAATTAGGGCTGCAACTTGTTTCTCCTTTAACTCAGCTAGGTCCTTTGATAGTTCTTTCGGATTCGAATTCATATGTCAGCGTGGATTCTGGTGGGGACCCTACTCTTGGATTCGCCAGGTCTGATGATAGAGATTTGTCTGAGGCCATTAATGAGGTAATGGGATTGTTGTCTCCTGATTGGTCTTTAGTTGATACTGGCTCCTCCTCTTATACTAGTGTTGTAGCTATTAGTGATTGATATTAGTGGATTTTCTATTCTATTTTGCTTTATGGATTTTGATGCTCTTTGATGTTATTTCTTTAGTTTATAATAAGTGAATATTGGGTGTTTTGCACAACTTTTATATGAATTTTGTTTCGTAATGAAACAGGTGGTTTCCACTTTTGCAAAAAAAAAATAACACTAAGCAGCATAGTGCATATAATTTGAATGATTACGAAGACTATAAATCTCGATTAATCAAAAAATCGCTTACTAATTAATTGATATTGGCGGCCAAATATATCACTTCAAAATATTATATTGTTGTTCATAATTCAAATTATATGTTTAATTGTTTTGCGGATTACCAACTGATTAATCAGAAAATGACCGGTGATTAGTATCTTGGAAGCCAATTAGTTGTTCAAAATTGCCAATTAAATGTCACCAACATACAATAGATAGAACAACTTAAATTGTCTCTTGAACTTCGCTCAAGAAATTAAATCTATTTCAAAATAAGTTGATTTAGCAATAATAATATCTATAGAAGATTACAATCAAGTAAATTTTGAACGTAAATATATATTATTTCAAAACTAAGAATTTATATAATAAAAACAACACTAGTATAATGACATGGAAATTTTATAGAAATACAAATTATTTTAAATGAGAAGAAAGCATATGAAGATATGAGTTATTAATTTGATAATAGTAATAATAATAATTAAGGAGAGTAAAATAAATTAAAAGGATGAGGATGTTGATGTTGATGATAGTAATAATATACTAATAAATTTGATAATAGTAATAATAGCAAATCCAACTGTTTAATAGGATCGAGATATGATTCTTGTAATGCCAAACAAATCAAGTATTTATTTTTCATTGTTACTATGATTGTCACTATCATGCAAATCCAACTGTTTAATAGGATATCGAGCTGATATACTAATAAATTTGTTGTTACTATCATGCTCCGAATTCAGGTTAATAACAATATTATTCTAGTTTATTAAATAAGACTTGCAAAAAAAAAAAATAACAAATGATAAAAAAAAATTAAATATAATTACAAAATGGTTTCGATTCGACTTTGACCAAAGTAAATATTATACGTACGTACTTTATAATTCAGTTTGATAGCATTATCATTTCTTGTAATGGTTTTATCATGTGTTTGAATGATTTTTATGGACCGATTTGGTTTTAATGATGACGGCGATAATAATAACATTGAAATTAAAGTAGCTATTGTTATTTTCCATTTAAAAAAATAGTAACGATGATAATAAAAATAAAAGTAGCTACTGACATTTTCTATTTTTAAAAGAATGATAATGACGATAATAATAATGAAAGTAGCTACTGATATTTTTCATTTTTAAGAAAATAGTAACGACGATTATAATAATGAAAGTAGTTAGTAGTTACTGGCATTTTTCATTTTTAAAAAAATGACAACGACGGTAATAATAATGAAAGTAGCTACTAACATTATTCATTTTTAGAAAAATTGGTAACGGCGATAATAATAATGAAACTAGCTACTGTGCATTTTTTATTTTTTTGAAAAATAAAATGTACTTTACCAGTTTGTTACCTTATATATATGAATGTAATTTTTTTTTTTTTTTTGCAATAAAAACTCTCGTGAGTCGTGAATCTCAACAGAATTATCTTACACTAAACGTGTGATTCTATAATTGTACAACTCAAACAATTTAATCTATCATAAAAAGTTTTATGGTTTACGGCAATGCCAACGAATATATATTAAGATAAAGATTAAAAAAAAAGTTATTTATAAGAAACAATTTAATGTCTTGCTTTAAACATCACGCGTGCTAGAAAGCATAGAATATTATTATGGAATTTGTGTTGTAATTTTGTGCTTTCTGAAAAGAATGTTTTTATTTGCATGCGGATCTTTCTTTACATTCTCTACAATTAAAATTAAGCAATTTCGGAACTTCAATTTTTAATTCTTTGTCTGTCTATGGAATGGATCCTCAAAATTATATTAAGGAACGTTGATGGTTGCATTGTTGCATAACAATTAGTTATCTAATCAGTAATCATAAAGAAGAGGGATTATTTGAAAATTGTTATTTAATTTTGTTTAACAATGAATTTTAAAAAATGCAAATAAATTAAATTGAAAATTAAAAAGTAAATTTATGGTATGTTATTGAACATAGATAGCATAATACTCAAATTTCATTCAATTCAGTTGTTGTTTGATGAACTTTTAATTTTGCATTTTTGAAATTTTAAGTCACTTGATGTGCCATGAAAAATTCAGCAAATCTCATAATATTTTATGAACTATATATGAATAATATAAATTATACATTTAATGTTGAATTTCAAACTTTAACCTTATTTTTGAAAATAGTCAAAATAAATAATTATCAAGTGATACCTCCTTTATTATATTCGTAACAACTAATTATTTATTGATTAAAATATTAGACATATCTTTTGTTAATTTGACCAATAATATATTTTAGTAGAAAACAATACTTCGATTACCATCGATCAGAGACCAGCATTCAATATATTTTGAAATATCTCCGATAATAAATTAATAATACATCCAAGTCAACAAAATAACGCTATAAGATGTCTCGGTCTACGAAATCTCCAGTAGACAATGTCTAGGGAACATTTCCTTCTAAACCGAGTAGCTAATCAACCCGATTTAATTATGTAATATTATAGACATTAAATAAGGCCAAATTCAAAGTATACAAAAGCCATGAAAAGAAACGCTAAATACCACCCGGTCGATGAATATCCATATAGACCAGGCTCACAGACCGTCTCCTGGGACATTTGACTCCTCTTGTGTCATATTTTATTAGATATGGAAGTCAAATGTATAGACCAGGTTCTTGTAAGATTTACTACTCGAATTGACAGCCGCAACGTACACTCTCCTCTCCATCTATCTCCTCACGTTTTATAAGCGTGTCAGTGGGAGTAAGTAATCTGTTGTACTTGGCTTAACTGTGTCCGCTTAAGACCGATGAAGTGGTCGGACCAAAGTTATCAATATACCCTACATAAATTTAAAATCTTATTATATTTTTTAAATTTGTATAGAAGAGATTGAGAAATAATAAAACACAAAATATCAAAATATTTGAACTCTTTTTAAATTATTAATTATTTTGAATAATATTCCTTTATTATGTTTTTTAATTGTCTCTTAAGAGTTATGTCAAGGTTACTGCATACAAAGTCATTTTATAGAAAATCGTGCATAGATGCGCTACATTGTAGACTTTGTAGCTCGAGTGAATGCATCTTGAACAAATAATAGAAATGCAATAATCATCAAATGAATTTTGCAATATTTGCGGTTTAAATTAGAAACAAAGTAGATGATACACTCAATGATAACTTAACTAACATCTAAAGTAGAAAAACTATAACATTATGTTCGGAGTAAAGAGGCACGTTATTGAGCAATTTTATTTTATTTTAATCACTTTGGACCCTCGAACCAAAATGAAAAATGGTAGGTTTAATTCTTTTATTGTGATGTATAATATGTGTCAAAAATGTGAGCAATGTTTTCTTAAAAAATAATATCAAATGATTAAAATTCTGTTTTAAACTAAAGAGAATTATAAAATAGAAAGTCACATTTATTATTTAATAGAAATACTTTAGGAGGATAATTTTAACTTTTTTTTATTGATAATCTAATTAGCATCAAATAATGGATTCTATGAAAAATAATATAAAATTACGAACAATACTTTCTCAAAGTTATAAAATAATTGGAAAGTTAAACATATTTTTGAAAAATAATGTTCTTGAAAAGATTCTTTTATTTTAAGAAATTACTAAACTATTTGATAAATAATCATATACAAATGAGTCCTCTTATGTGCTAAAACGAAAACTCACATGATAGTTGATACTGGTCTAGAGAAAATTATGTCCAATTATTGCATCCACAAAGTACATTTTCTTACATGTCACTTGCAAAGCAATTTATATTATTTATCTAAGAAAATTTCACTTATTTAGTAATTCTAAAAGTTTTTCATTTGTAGCAATTATAGATACCTTGTGAAACTTATATTAGTCAAATTTCGAGTTATCTTATGAAAATTTGATACTTCAAACTACTTTATAAAATAAGTTTTGTTTGAAATGTAGTCTCCAACTAGTTTGATCCCTTCAATAAAAAATAAATAATTTTAAGAGCATGTTATCTTATTAGAAAATTAACATATATTTTCTATGTTTTAATATATTCAAGGCCGGAATGACTGAGTCCTCTTTTAAGAAAAATGAATAAATTTGTCCTTTATACTTTATAACGAACATGCGTTGTTTATGTCTTTCAAGATGTTCAAAGGCGGATTTAAGAAGGCGGCGGAAGCGGCGGAGTGACTAAGTACTCTTTATAATGATAAATTAATAATTTTGTCCTTTATACTTTATTATGAACATGCATTCTTTTTTTTTTTTTTTTTTCAGAATGTTCAAGGATGTAATTAAGAAGGTGCCGGGATGGCTAAATCTTCCTTATAATTTTTTTTTACCAATTTTGTCCTTTATATTTCTTCATTTTTACAAATAATAATACTTTTCAGCTTTCTCATAAAATAAAATTACACTATAAAAATTAAAACAATTTACTTCAGCTTTCATTTTCAATTTTCTGCTCCCTTCTCCAATCATGTTTGCATTATTGAATACAACATTACAACTGCAAACACGCAATTAAATATTTAATTATTTATGGGGGGACTAGGAAATTATTTGATTTTGAAATTGAAAAACCGGGTCCAGTCAATTTTGTTCGTCAAAAGGGAGGAGTAATATGGGTCGCTGCCCTCGTGAACCCCGATAATAACTATATAGGCACTAAACCCGGTTCACACCCCTATTCATGCCCCAGCATACTGAAAAGTGGGGTCCAATGATCTGTACTAGGATGGTTTAACCGATAAGGTATGTCTATTCGTTCTCTTTTCTCACTAGTTCTTTCCTTTCTTACTTTTATGCTCTCTGTCATTATCTGCTCTCTCTCTCTCTCCCCCTAAGACCCAACTCTGCCTCGCCTCGCCTCTCTCTCTATTTTTCCCTCAAATTTCCCAAAAAAGACATTCTAAAAACGTTTATTCGAGCACATTTTACCAGATCCGGTGATTTCTCGGCGAATTGGTGCCTTATATCTGGCTATTAGGTATGTAGATTAAATATAAGGCCTTTTTACGATGATTTTTATATAATCTACTTCACATAGTATAGTACAATGCAGTATTTTTCTCATTATTTCATAAAAATCTTTTGAATTATGTTGTAATATTTTGAAGATCCGTGCATGCAATATTATGATCTCTACTGTCATTGATTTTATGATTTTCTTTGAGTTTGAAGCAAATACGTGGTGTTTTTTCATTCTAACTGAAAGAAATGTTTGAGATTTAGCTTTGTTCTGGCGTGCTTTTTAAATTCAAGCTTAAATAAAGATCAGTATTGATTTCCTATGCTGTGTGTGATGTTCCATACCATGATTTTTGGATTATTGCGGTTATGATTTCTTTGTTCTTGCATGTACTAAATCTGAGGAGATACTACAATTGTTTAGGCGAATCATTGGGCATAAAAATATTTTCCCCTCATTTTTGGATTTTGATTTTGACCACATTGGCGAGAGCTGTCCTTTCATATATGTAACTTTTATAGTGAATTTCCAAAATCAATTTGATGTTTTTGTTTGCATGCGCTAAATCACACTGAATTTCCACAAAGGTCTTGTCAATCTTTGGTACCAATAGTAGTTTGTTCATTTTCAGTTCCTAATAGTCCTATAACCCTAATTTCGAGTAATATGGTTAGGTTGCTAATTTTGGAAAGATTAAATTGTTTCAAGTTTCTATTATTGTAGTTCTTATAAAATTGGGTAATTTAAACATTCGTATAAGCATCCGTTCTTATGTAATTCTTATCATATGGCTTTTTCAATTTCAAAAACTACAATGTTTAATCATCATCAGTCAAAGTAGCATTAGATTCGTGATCTGAAAATGTTGGGTCAATAGGCATCATCAGTTAAAGAAACTGCATGTAATCATACTTTGGTTTGATTGAAACTTCAAATTTGTTAGAATAATCTAAGTTGCTATTATCAAGAGCTTGTGATAATATGCATCTTCTACTAGTATTATATTGGTGTGCCTTTTCGATATAAAGAGCTCAAAAATTTCATTGAAGTTCTGATTTTGGAAGCTTTATCCCTTGAATTGGATCATTTAAAAGAAGTGGTTTAATTGGTTAAAATGAATTTATCTTGATTGTAATTGATTATTTCTAGAACTTGTCTGATTGTTATCATGGTGCTATTTCCCGAGTGTGTAGTAAATCCTTCCTGGTTATTGCACAATTGTGTATAATTTCTACTAAACATTTATCTTATTTTAGCTGCGTCTTTCATCAAAATCTCAAGACTAACAAGTGAGATATAGCGACCAGATAGTCATATTAATTTAATTGTCATTAGCTTGAGCTCTGGAAAATCTTGGTATTAACTTATTGCATTTCAATTTCAGTCATTACTTATTTTCCAATATGGCAAAAGTAGCAGTACTGAACTTGATGGGGTCGGATGTATTGGGGGAGGGGGGTATGGATGGTTGTCACATACTTTCATATGTTAATAAATAGGTTATGTTTCATATACTTTTTCTTCATCTAAAATAAGTTAATATTTTATTATTTGACCTAGCTTCACTATATATATCAATTGAAACTAGATGGTGACCCTTCACGAAAAGTCAAATCTTGTTTCCTAAATTGTGATCATGTCTTCTCTACTCAACTCTAAGAAAATATTCTAGGGCTAAATTTATTTACCAGCTGTATGAATTACAAGTTTAAGAGAGCTTTTGGGTGAAAATGAAAGATGGATAATGGTGACTCGGTCTAACTACATGTTTGTGAGTGTGGTTCACTCTTTCTTTGTATAAGATTTTCCCTTTTAGTTGTTACTAAAAGCTTGTCAAAGTACGGAAGTTTCTCAATGCATGTTAGGTATTGTGCTATTTTTACTGAATGTGATAAAATAATGGCATGTAATAAATTTGTGCCATTCCCATGTAAGTGGCAAGCCAAAAGCAGTGTTTAGTTTTCCATGTTTAAATAGCTGCAAAATCATTTTTACATACATTGTTTCCTCTTGTGTCTATTATGACGAACCCTCTTATGTTTATCTTATCATAAAGTTCGTCAAAAAGTCAGAAATTTCATCCATACTACATTAGAAGTTTTCCTATGGTAATTTTTCTAACTTTGTCTGTATCTTGTGGTTGGACGCAAGAATAAATTTTCTGTATTAAGAAGTATAATTTAACTATATATATTTGCATAATATTCTAGCTAGTTCTCTGACTTGAATATTTTGTTTCAAAGTTTCATTAGAAATACCCTATTCAAGAGATAAAAAAAAAGTATATAAAGGTCAACATCATTATTCAATGTGATTACAACATTATCGGAACTGATAAATCAAAACATTTGCCTGAATGATTATGTATGCTTTATTAGATGGATTTTATATTTTTTTCTTTTGTTGTTTATAACATTAGATATTGTCCAAATGTTGAAGTCCTTGCTTGTGTGTGGTACTTTTGTCTTATGCATGGGTAAATCAGCCACATTAAGATTACCATCTGGGTCTGTTATATTAGACTATACCAAATTAAATTTATGGAATTTTAAATAATGTGCTGGGCAAATGACATTAATTGAGCCTACACATTGTGATTCCGTGCTCCAGAATAAAAATGCACAAACACATAATAACAACCATTAATACTTTCAGGGAGCACACATGCATTACTGTTCAATGCTATGACGGAGGCAGGAGGAAGTAGAGTAATGGAAACAGAGTTGCGGGCAAGTCAAGTGCAGACACCAGTGAGTCACAACCACCACAACCACCACCACCATCACCGTGCAGTGACGCATCATACCTTCAGAGAGGAGAGTGGAGACGAGGAGCTCTCGGTGTTGCCAAGGCACACCAAAGTCATTGTCACTGGAAATAACAGGACCAAATCTGTCCTTGTTGGTCTCCAAGGCGTTGTCAAATCCGTCGGCTTGGGCGGGTGGCATTTTTTGGTAAGTTATTATTTTTCTTTTTCTTTTTGTGGTGGGAGTATCATGCATCAGAATTAATTTTTGTGGTTAGGAGTTATTCATTATTCATTCATATGAATTAATTTGCGTGATTATTTTAGCTGGATGTATGTCTTGCTTAGTTTTAGCTGGTGCATAGTTAATGCAGTATTCGACAACTTGCATATGACTCCTAGCATTTTACACTTAAATTGCAAAAGTGCCCTTCTTTTGTCGTTAGGGACCAAGGATGCATGGATATGGATTTGTGTGTTATATCTGATACGATACAGATACTGCAATATGGTACACAAAATTTTAAGATAACGTTTAATGTATATATTCTTTTATCATTTTTTGGTCTTTGACAATTTCCTTTGTGGTAGGAGTTATTCATTCATATTAATTTATTTTGCGTGATTATTTTAGCTGGATGTATGTCTTGCTTAGTTTTAGCTGGTGCTTAGTTAATGCAGTATTAGAGAACTCCTAACTCTTGACACTTAGATTGCAAAAATGCCCTTCTTTTGTCCTTAGGGACCAAGGATGCATGGATATGGATTTGTATGTCATATCTGATGCGATATAGATACTGTAATATGGTATACAGAATTTTAGGATGATGTTTTAATGCATATGTTCTTTTATTATTTTTATCACGGTGCAAAGTTTATTATTCTAAAATAACTATTAATAACATATAAATAAATCCCAAAACTATGTAATGCAAGTTTATAACAATAAGGGTAAGAAATGGCTACTAAGTAAGTTTCCGCAATGTGAATAAAATGGTTTTCCTTAAAGAAACGGAGTATAAAAACTTTCTGAAAATGGAAATTCAAACAAATTGGGAAGTCCAGAACTTTTACTTTTGGCTTTAGTCTCACATGGGTTGTTGAGTTTACATATCTGGTCCTTGTTCTATAGAAAGGTGGAAGTGAAATATCTGAAACGCAGGAAAAGAATGTTATGTGTATGTGTGATTATATGTGGCTGATAAACATAGCCTAGTGTGTGGCTGACCATATCAGTTCAAATGTTATATATTTTGATAGCCAGCTGGCGCATCTGATATGTATTGTATGCAATGATTTTATATTGCACAAGTCTCAGAAGCATATCTTTTGGCCTAGGTAAAGATTATTCTTTCTTTGTCGTCGAAGGGGTTGTCAAGTCTCTTTGGTGCCAGCATATTAGAATTCTTTCTTTTTTCCTTTTGTTGTTATTACTTTGGGGAAATAAGGAAATTTAATGTACCCTTGAAAGGATAGGGAAGTTTTTAATATCTTTTTTTTTTTAAGCAGGGAAATTTTTAATATCATTTCACCCTTTGAAATGTGAGAATATGTATCCTGAGCATGGGAAATCATATTTATATAATTATATTCTCCCCACAGCAATCATATACAACCTTCTGTTTTCCAATTTGTTTGAAAAGATGAGTGGAGTAGCCCTCCTTGTGCTTATCTCCCTCATATAGGAAACACAAGGTTATTGGGCATTTTAGAAAAAAATATACACCGAAGAGATATTCATGATTTTTTTTTGCTGGGATATGAACTATTCCTGTTTTGAAAGAATAGTTCATCTTTAATGCAACTTTTGTTCAAAATCTGAGTTTTTGTCTCATCATTTACCTGTTATAACTATAATCATTAATAACTATACTGTCATATTGAATTATTGATGGATTGTCATGCTACACTAAGTTTGTGTTTTGTATATATTACTCTCAGGGGGTAAAATTGTTTTGTAGTTTTTGAAAAATAAGTGATAATAATTAGCTGACCATGATTGCCCTCTGTGTAGTACTTCTCTGACTTAACATAAAAAGGGAAATTTCAATTACTTATTTCAGTTAATCCTCACCTGCCGCATTCTTTAATCTGAAATTTTAATTAAAATTCCTAAATTTCTTTGGATTAATTTGATGTGTAGGTGCTGAAAAATGGGGAGGAAGTGAAGTTGCAGAGGAATGCATTGAGTGTGTTAGAACCACCAACTGGTAAGGAAGATGATGCTGATTGCGACAACTCTTTTTGTAGCAGCTCTGACAGGGGCGACAAAGACATTGATTACAGTATGTGTGGACTGTCAGATTTTTATTTTTATTTGCATTCTTTCTTTTATAGTCATAGGATTTAGGTCTACCCTAGTAAAGTACAGCAAAAGTTATTGGTAATGTTGCTACATGAATGGCTCTTGGACCTTGGTTCATGCAAAAATTATAAACATTAGGCCACTGGATCCACCTAATTTGCGAATTTCGAGTGGAGTAAATGTTTTGTTACATTCTTGTGATATATATTTATGAGATTTTGATTTAGTGTTATTTTGGAAGGATATGTGTCCTACTGCACTGCAATGAGTTATCTGACTATTAAGTACCTGTATTTGATTGTCTAATTAATTTTGCAGCTAGCTTAGACTACCAGAAATCAACTAAGCCTAGGATTAGGCACACCCGACCTGCTAAGCGAAGCCGGCAAAAGGATCCTCACTCACATAGCCTGAAGCCGCAAGCTGTGAGCATATTATATGATCATTAGTTATAGTCACTTAAACTTTAGCTTCTAGAGTCCTGTAGACTATAAACAAATTGTTGACTTACAGAGGATAGATCTGTCGAAGCTCGGGACTGCTGCCTTGTGGAGATATTGGAAGCACTTCAACTTGGTAATGCAATTATTTACTAATTAAGGTGTCTTTACCAATCGACTATTTGGTAAATATATTTTGTTTTTATAGATTAACTTAGATGCAAATCTTACCAAGGAGCAGCTTCTGCATGGTGTCCGTCACCATTTCCTATCAATGGTAATTCAATATTTTAAGGTTCAATTACAACCAAGACCCTTTTGATTGTTATTAGCAAATTACTGATACATTTTTTTTTTATAAATGCCCAAAATATAGCAATTGGACGAGATGCAGGTTATTATGAGCTTCATCCAGTCAGCAAGGCGCGTGAAGGTGATTAACTCAGAGGTTGAAGGGCCTGTTAGATGATCAAATAATAATAATATAATGCTGTCAGAGAGATTATGTTGGAATGAGAGAAAATTTTCTATGTTGTATGCTTGCAGCAAAATATGAACTTGAATTAGCGTATCTTACTCAACTAATGTTGTTATTGTTCCATTTATTTTTACTAATTTATCAGGCTAAATACTTTCAGAGCATAGTTTTTCTGGTATTTGGTCTCTCTTCTTTCTACTAATTTTGGTGTGGTTCATGATCGCTTAATTTTTTAATTTTGTGGTTAGTCCTGATAGTAAATGTATCAATGAGAGAGAGCCCTTTTAAAGTTTAACAATTGAAACCATTTGATGAGAAAAATTATTGGATCGCTCATTACAAGTTTGAATTCTTCCCTTGTGCTTGAATTAGATGTAGATCGTCAGATTTTTGTTGAACAGTGTCAGATCTTCAGTAATCATTGCTTATCCTCCCTTCGTTGTAGATACTTTTTTTTATGAAACATGACTGTGGTTGCGGTTGCAATTTAAAGATGACCAGAAACTGGTGATTCAATAAACAGCGCCAGGGCTCTGAAAAGTTGTGCTCCAATAACCACCGACAGATTCTACACCAAGTCAAATTGTACGCCAGATCCAACAACCATTAAAATTGAATTGAATTTTAGAGCATATGTATCTTTTAAAACTATTAGAGTTTCTAATCTGATGTGACAGTTTCTAATTCAATTTCAGGGATGTAAGAAAATTTCTTATTTAGAAACTATACAGTAAAGTTTCATATTAAGAAATTGTTTCTAAACTCTATGCAGATCAAAAGATTGGTTCAGATTAATTTTTATTTATTTATTGCTAATGTGGCTTAATAGAAACTCTAAAATTAATTTCAGGGATGTGAGAATTAGAAAATTTAGAAACGTTAATTTCTAAAAAGTAGTTAACAGTTATTTCGAAACTCATTGGAGTTGCAGGAATGTAGATGCTATATTTTAGCATGACATTTCAAAATCTCTCAATTTTAGAAGAACAAACTACTAACTTTTGGCATTTGGCTTCGTTTTCTTTTTATAATATTTATTTATCTTTCAATGGTTATTGAGAGCATAATAAATGATTAATGGATAGAGATTATCGGCATCAGTTAATTTTTTAAAATTCTTGCTTTCCAGAAAAACAGAACCAAAATGCAATAACTCCTCACTTGTTCAAAAGAGGTAATTATATATATAACACTTGATGATTGTGGTTTTCTTTTTCTTGACTCTTAGATATTTAATTTAACAAAAACAAATGCAGCCATAAGGCATGCACAACAACTAGAGACGGGTGTCCTTCTCGAGCTCAAAAAAATATCATTGGATAAATAGCATAAATGGATAATTAGGCCATTTTTGCTTTCTATGATACTGTTAGGTTGGGATTATTACCTAACTAAGTGATGATTGCTTCTTTGCTTTTCTGACTTTCTTATAGCAAGAATCTACTAAGATCTCAACCCGAACCCCACGTGCTATCACAATTTCATGCACCAAAATTATTTTGACCCTGCATCTAATTTCCTCTGACCTCTAATTTTTCTTAACTAATAACGAGTAGATATTTTTTTTCTCCCTTTTTTCTTCATTTTAATTTTATCCCAGTGAGCAGAGAACCTTTAAACTAGACTTTAAAAATTAAAGAACCTTTTTTTGTTTAATAAAGGTTGAAAATCGAGCACTTAACTATTTAATATTCACAAAAGAAGTCATTCGGATTTTAAACTTGAAACTTTCCATACGAAGAACAATCTTTACCACTAAATAAAAAAACTAATTATCTTAAATCTGTAAATTCACATAGCAAACATAACATCCAATTTATGCAAATTACGTCGAAGAACTTGCTAAAACTTGATAATAAGCATGGGTGGATCCACCATTCATGAATGGGGATTGACCCCGTTTTGTTTAGACATATATGTATTTATACAAGATTTTCTATGTATTTAGAGTAAAATGATATGGATACTATGAAATTGATTCCCATCCACAGTATGAAATTTTTATGTGATTGACCACCATAGTTTGAAAGTATGATTCCGCCCTCGATAATAAGTACGCTAATTATGATTTGTGAGCATATTGTTACTTCGAAGAATACTAGGCTGTGGCTTAAATTCTTAACAAATTTATAAAGAATAATTATTTCCATCCCCCCACTATCCCCACATCCTCCCCATATTAATTAACTACCTTAATTAACATCATTCCCACATTCCATTTTCATCTATGCACTTTCTCCATATTAATTAACTACCATAATTAGCATCATTCCCCACATTAATTATCTACCTTAATTAAATCTGATCTCTTTCCTCAATCTGAATAAATATTATATTTTTTCTTTTGTCATTTCATCAGATAAATACTAACTTTCATAATGTTAAATACTCACGTTCATAAAGTTAAATACTAGCATTCCTTAAGTTAAATACTGATGTGTATAAAGTTAAATACTAATATATAGAATGCTAAATAGAATCCCTGCAACTTATTTATAATTTTAGAGATTAATACTTTTAACTTTAAAGATAAATACTAACGTTCATATCGTTAAATACTAACATTCCTAAAGTAAAATACTGATGTGCGGGGCGATACCAAATTATTTTGTCATTTATTGCGGACAAAGATTGTGTCGCTGTTGGACGCGGACGGTTAAATACTCCAATGAATAGAGTTAAATATTTATTCGATGCACTATTAATACACTAAAGATTGAAGTTAAATACTGCAGGGAATTTAAACCATCAAATGTCGGAACCTTTTTTTTTGTCTTTTAGTGCGGGGATGCGGTGACAAATATGTTAATTTTTTGTGGGGATAGATATTGTTTCGCTGTTGGACAGACAGTTAATACTCCAATAAATAGAGTTAAATACTTGTTCGATGCACTGTAAATACACTACAGATAAATGTTAAATACTACGCAGAACCAGACTTTTTGTCTTTTAGTGCGGACTTTTTTGTCTTTTAGTGCGGGATAGAGGGGGGATGAGAGTGTGGGGACAGTTATCTGGATCCATTTATAAATGATGACTTAATTTCTAGTATTTTCTCACAATTACATCATGAAACTACCCAGTATCTCATTGTATTCTGAAATGATTTTGATAGTAGGATTGTTTTTTGAGTGAGTCTATGGTACTATGCATATCACGGGTTGATCCGTAATACGGTTCAATATTTTCTTTTTTAAAATCTTAATGGTCGATCCGAACCGTTGAACATGATTTTCATATGAATATGTACTTGCAGACCAAATTTTATATTTTTTGGAATTTGTTTACTATTTTTTAAGGTAGGTTGAAAATCCCTTGATCTGAAAATTCTGGACCATCCAAAAACAGCGATTTTCTACCTACCTTAAAAAACAGTAAAAAAATTCCAAAAAATATAAAATTTGGTCTGCAAGTACATATTCATATGGAAATCATGTTCAACGGTTCGGATCGACCATTAAGATTTTGAAAAATGAAATATTGAACCGTATTATGGAGTAAATCATGATATGCATAGTAACATAGACTCACTCTTGTTTTTTTATTTTGTTTTTTCCTTTTTGATGCATCCACCATTAAATGCACACCAAATCGGTTTGCAAGTATCAATCGTAATTATTAAGAATTTTACATAATTAGTATTTCAGAGTTCAGACATGTAAAATACTAAAATCAACACTTGTGTGTGACATGGCGAACGATTATCAATAGGTGAGTTTGAGGTGAAATTAGACCTACGAAAGTTGAAAGGCTTGTTATCTTAGTATAGTACAAAAATGTATCAATTATTGTTCAACCACTTATTTGTTATAATTACGGTCAACATGTGATTTCCTTTCTATTTAATTTATGTAAGTCATCCTGTAATTCGAGTAGGATAAAATATACTAATATGTATGTCCATGTCAGTTGGTGTATCACGAACATATTTTTTGCGTTTGTTTAGAATAATTCTACGTGCGGATGGGTTGCTAGGAAATCGCATCCTGCAGAGTTTTAACCTGCGGAGCTGTGAGGTTCTTTTAATCTGGTCCGTTCGTTTTTGATTGGGCAGAGGAAATAAAATTTTGGCACGAATTTTAAAGAAAAATTAATACTGCCCCCTCCATCATCTGAGCATTAACGGCTGAGATTAAATCTGGGCCATCCAATCAGCTCCGCACAACTCCGCAGGAGGAAAACTCCGCAGAGGATACTAGTCCGGGTTGCTAGTTGCTACGCTGGTGGATCTCTGCATAGTTTGTAATTTTCTTTAAAATGGGCCCTTGTAAATTTCAGTATTTATTATTTCAAACTTATTTTGCCAGAAATTAAATTTGGTAGAATAGAGAAATTTATTGTTTTCTGTGTTGGGTCTGCAAATTAAACCTCTGTATAGTTATTAAAGAGTAATATGTAACTTAACAACTGTTTTGTATCAATGAAACGAGCCAAACAGTCTTTTTAATTAAAAAAAAGTTTACATAATGAATATAGTTCACCAAAAGAAAATAAAGAAAGAATAAAAAATAAATGTCACATGAAAATGTAAGTTTGTCATGTGAAAATCTTTTGCATATTCGATAAGGACCCGGAGTTTGGCTTGTTTCCAATTGTAAGAGAAACTATATCTAGATCGAATTAGGTGGAATGATTTCTCACCATCAAGCCTAGTTTTTATAAAATAAAGGGAATATTATTGTTTGGTGTAGATTTGTCCATATTCGTCCAATAATCTTTGTACGCACTACGCAGTAGTTCAGTAGTTTGAGAAACTCCATTTTATTTTTTAAGAAAAAAAATAAGAATTTGAAAATTAGTTTTTCAAATTTCAATATTTATACATAATTATTATTTGATATTGAATTAAAGATATTATTCATTGTCATTAGATCATAGTTCTAGAAAATCTGTTATATGCAATCTTGTGAGAGCTTTAGATAAGTAAAATATTACGTCGTGAACTGATACGTCATGGCACGGTACGTATTAGCTGTTTTGTGCTATAACTATTTGTGTGTTGTGATTATTTTTGAAAAAAATAATACGGTATGATACAATACACAAATTAGTTTGGTCACGGCATGTGGTCACAGGAATTATCGTTAGATTTGAATGGAATGATGAATTTTGAATAAACTAACTTAAATTACGATAAAATAGTTAAACGTGACCAGTCTCAGCTTGCCTTAGAGCGTGACTAACGTGTCCTAACTATTCCTCTGAATTTGATCACAACACGGTACATCATAGAGTCTCACTTAGTTATGACACATATGATACGGCACATGATCTAAATCACGGAATAACACAATACAAATATATATTTGGAGGGTGTATTCGATGGTCCTAATTTTTTTTTTAGTTTAATGATGACACTCACAAGACCCCACCAATAAATTCAAATCATGCATTTTAGACTGGAGATTGCATTGTCTAGCCTAACTTTTTTTTACTCTTTAGGATAAGCATAGCTGCCATAAAATTGTTATATGAATCTAACTTTAAATGGACCGTCGAATTTAACAATCGATTTAAATATTGTAGGATCATCCAACGATTTACGTACAATTAAAGGGGATTCCACTCTTAATCAATATACAGAGAATGATAATAATCCAATTAAAAAAAAAAATTACACCAATGTCCTTAAAACTTGGACGTGATTTCATAATTATTGTTTGAATGCAATGGTTTATAAGCATCCTCTAAATGCATATTTTGAAGATTTATCACTTTGTAAGTTCGAACATCATTTTGAGATGTATGCATTCAGAATTATTATGGTTTCTCTAACACTAAAGTTGCTTTTGTTAGTCCTTATCAAATAAGTTCGACCAAAAAAAAAAAAGTTTTACAATAGCAGAAACTTTAGTGATTATTTTAATTTGCTATAACTTTAATTATTTCTATTATCACAATAATTTGCTATATATCATAAGTGCTACATCACAATAATTGTCAATTATAAATTTATTGCAACCTGATGTTACTTTTCTAAACAGATTACTAATTTAACAATATTACAAAAATTAATAATAATTATATATCTCTCTGAATTAAAACTATAATATAAATATTTTAATTGTTTTGCCCTGCTTGGACAAAAAGGAAAATTCTTGCTGTGCTTACCTGTCACATTCAATGCGGATTTTCACCGTAACGATCTTAAATCCTTGTGGCGCCCACTTTCAAAAATATAAATTCACACGGTTTCATAATTTAATTAGCCCCCACCCGCCGCATAAAATCTCATTTTCTTCTCTCTTCTTCTAGTCTCTCTGTTTTTTTTTTTTTCTCTTTTATTATGAAGAGATCCTCTGGCAAAGCATCCGAGGTGCAATACTTCATCAGTCCATCTCCCTCTTAATAGTAGCCACCAACTTCTTCTCCGTGCTTCTTTTGTTTGAATTGGAAGGGTAAATCAGTCATAATACCAAGAGGCATTCTTCTCCTCTCCTTTCGATCTACTACTTGCCTGGGTGGCAAATGTACGACAGTAATACGGGGTCCACATGTCAGTGATGAACCACAGGAACACTACATCAAGAACGCAACAACAATTCCGGTCTCACAGTGCGCGCCGGCGATTTAATTAGGCCTCGTAAATCAGGCTAGAGAGAGAGAGAGAGAACGAGAGAGAGGTCTCTCCGCGATCGATACGAAAAGGTCCAACCTTTTCTTCTAGGGTTTGGATTTAGAATAGAAAACAAAGAGAGAAAAGCGTTTAAAAAAAAGATGTGCACGTGGAAAGTTGCGATCTTTGCATAGAATTCGCCACAGACTCGACTGGATGCGACGACCTCCTTTCGATCCTTTCCGTTCTCATTCTGCCCCAAAATTCACATTGTTGAATAGAAGCTAAGCACTCCAATTGCCCACATTTTAATTTTATCTTCGGTGCTCATTTCCCTAAGAGTTTAACCTTTTCTCATTGTTCGGTTCTGTTAGTCTATGCCCTAAATTCCAATTCGTCTTGGTAATTTGGCATTTTGGGCGAATTATTTCGCCTTATTTTGCTAATTTTTAAAATCTATGAGGTTTTTCCCTGGGATCTTTGCATTTGCTGGGTTAAAGCCCTTTGAGAAATACTCGAGTTTTATACATAGGATTTTGGGCTTGACCGACTTGAAATGTTAATCCTTTTTGGAGTCATCTGATCTTAGAAAACCCCCTTTAAAGCCCCAAAAATGGAGCCTTTGCCCCAAAATGGCACCCTTGCACAATGTACAAAACACCCCTCTCAGCTCTTCACTGGTGTCTGCTCTTATTGCTTGATGGAGAGGCTCTCTAGTGTCAATTCAGCACAACCAAACCCTAATTTGAACACAGCCACCACCTCTTCTCAAAGCTGTGAAATCGAAGAAATTCAATCTGTTGCCTCGCCCAATGCAGAGAGGATCACAAATAATAAATCTCCTGAGGTTAAGATGAGAAAAACCCTCCTTTTGTTGTTTCAATTAGATGATGAACGTGAAAATGTTTCTCGAAATGAAGCGAATGGAGAGCAGAAAATTTTTAAAGAGCCGCAACACTGCTCAAGTTCTGATCCTGGAACAGAAATTTCAGCAAGTGGTGATGAAGCCAAGTTGAAGGGAAAAGGCGCCTCCTTTCGGCTAAGTTCAATTGTTCCAAAATGGAGAAAAAGAGAAGCCATCAAGTCCAATCATGTAGACTCTGACAAGCGGGATCCACTTGAGCAGAGTGAAAACCGGCATAGTTTTAGGTACCCATTAGATTTGCCTAGGCATTCATGGGATGGTTCAATCGGTAAAGCCATGTCTTGCCCTTTTGCTTGCTTGGAAGAGAGAAAATCAAGACGGAAAAGAGGTGGTATGAGTGAAGAGAGGCAAGAAACCATGAGTGAAACCCTAGAAAATGGCAAGATTGACACTTCGGTACAAGTTTTGGAACGGTCTTTGTCAGAGTCTGGCAAGTATAGAGATAGGAAGTTCACACGAGGATCTTCTAGAAGATTCAGGCGGCCAGTTATGAGGAGTAACGTTACCAGCAGTAATGTTATAAGGAGTAATGGGGATTCGGGTCCGAAAATCGACCCAAAACCTGATAACTCGATGCCAGCTGATGGGAGGAGGAAGAGGGAAATAGGGTTTGGTAGGAGTAGGAGTGTGCATTATCAGTCACCAGGTAATTTAGATAATAACGGGCTTTTACGGTTTTACCTGACCCCTCTGAGATGTAGGAGCATGCACAAGGGTAGGAGGCATAATTCTCGGTTTTTTGCGGGCGGATTGTTTGGTTTTTTCTAAATTTAGAAACTTGTTATAGGATGATAACAGCAAGTGTACACATCTGACTTTCAAGGTTTAAATTTGTTGGGGTTATACTTGTCTCTCTGACAAACTTTCTTATTAATAAAATGATGTCCATTTTTAGGTTAATATTTATTTTTTGAGAGTTTATTGTTGAAATACTTCTATTGATTATATAACTGAAATCTAACTTTTATGTAGTCGGCTTACATTATTACCCTTGTAAATTACTTTTCTGAAATAGATGATCAAGAATGTGATTTTCTTCTTTCTTATTGCCATGTATTTAGGTAAAATGATAACAAATTCTCGAATAACCAATAACAAATCATAGAAGCACCTGTCAAAACCAGTTCGTACCAAAATTTGTACTTAATTAGTAGGTACAATATTCATGAATCGAACTGAATGGTAAACTGTTATTATACTGGTTAAGGTCTTGCTATGAGCTTCTCAGTTGTAAATTGTAATGGTAAATAGGTATGAAACTCTGAGTTAATAATCGCAGCTTTATATATGAACTTTTTGTTTCTTTTACTTTCATGAATTTCTTTTTTCTTTTTGTAAACTTAGGATGGTTATTGGTGTCTGTAGATGATTTTTTTTACAGTTATCTGAGCAAGTCAACTCGTGCAGTAAACACGGTTTTAGTAAATCTGAATATCATTTTTTTTCAGGTGATTTTTTTTAATGTCAAGCAGTAGATAAAAACTACTAAAGTGCAGGAACTAGACACCGCATTATTCAATTAATTTTTTTATTTTAATTAAATGGAAAAATCGGATATATATCCATCAAATCTTTTCTATTTAAATATTTACATGTTCAAACTTAATATTTGAAAATATACATCCATCAAAATATTAAGATTGGGATGTTTACCCATAACATGTTTTATCCTAATGAAAAGTTAAGATTTAAAATTCGTTAGAAATTAAAAGACGACAATGCCCTTTTCTCATTTGGTTCTCCAGACCCTTTTTATTTCCCTTCTTGGAGACAATCCTTGTTCCCCAACGACAATCTCCCTAATTTCTCTCTCTTTCAAAGCTTGGTAGTGGGCTAGTGGCTGTCAAAGATCTCTCTTTTTACAAAAAGAGATGGTGGTGAAATTACGATTGAGTGAGGCTATGATGACATAGTAATATATATTAGGTATTGTTCCGTGTTATGGATCCACAATATTTTTATTTTTAAATTTTTAATAGTTGATATGAACTGTTAAATATAATTTTAATATGAAAATATATTTGGAGACCAAATTTTTTTACGATAATTTTAGATAAGTAGAAAATCACTTAATCTAAAATTTTTGAAACATCTGAAAGCACAGTGATTTTCAACCTATTTAGAAAATTAATTTAATATATATATAGAGTGTGACTAATATACTTTCGGTTGTATTTCGGCCGAAATACAACCAATTTATTTTTCAATTTTCGAGTCCAAAATGTCGATCCAAACCGTTAGATGTGATATCTATATTAAAATGTGCTTGGAGACCAAATTTTATATTTTTTGGAATTTTTTTACTATTTATTAAGCCACTTTGAAAATCGTTGATCCAACAGTGGCTTAACCAAACAGTGAAATCGTTGGATCAGTGATTTTCAAAGTGGCTTAATAAATAGTAAAAAAATTTCAAAAAAATGTAAAATTTGGTTTCCAAGCACATTTTAATATAGAGATCACATCTAACAGTTTGGATCGACATTTTGGATTTCAAAAATTGAAAAATAAATCAGTTGTATTTCGGCCGAAATACAACCGAAAGCATATTAGTCACACTCTATATATATATAGGTTGGCTAATATCAAATTAGTTGTTCCTGAGGTCTCGTACAACCAAGTCATTTTCTAATTTTCAAAGACTAAAAAATCAATTCAAACCGTTAGATGTCATCTCTATATAAAAATGTGCTTGGAGACCAAATTTTGCATTTTTTGGAATTTTTTTACTATTTATTAAGCCACTTTAAAAATTGCTATGGCTTATGATTTTTCTGTTTAGTTAAGCCACCGTTGAATCAGTAATTTTCAAAATGGATTAATAAATAGTAAAAAAATTCCAAAAAATGTAAAATTTGGTCTCCAAGCACATTTTAATATAGAGATGACATCTAACTATTTTGATCAACTTTTTAGACTTTGAAAATTAGGAAACGACTTGGTTGCACATAATATCAGGAATAACTGATTTGATATTACCCAACCCCTCCTCTCTCTCTCTCTATGTGTGTGTGTGTGTGTGTGTATATATATATATATATATATATATATATATATATATATATATATATATATATATATATATAGATGGACTATGGTACTCTATGGAGTAAAACGCCTCGGTACTCTACGCTATATCTCCATTTTAAAAATCCAAACACCCGATCCGAACAGTTGAACATGTTCTTCATATTGAAATATGCTTGGAGACTAAATTTTACATTTTTTGGAATTTTTTTGCTATTTATTAAGCCACTTTGAAAATCTCAGATCTGCTGTGAACAGTAAAAATTTCTAGACCATCGGATCTGAGATTTTCAAAGTGGCTTAATAAATAGCAAAAAAATTACAAAAAATGTAAAATTTGGTCTCCAAGCACATTTCAATATGAAGAACATGTTCAACGGTTCGGATCGGGTGTTTGAATTTTTAAAATGGAGATATAGTGCCGTAGAGCACCGAGCCATGGTACTCTATAGAGTACCATAGCCCAACTCTATATATATAAAATTTGGTCTCAAAGTACATTTTCACATGGAGATCATATTTAAGATGTGAATTGACGATTCGGAATTTGCAAATAGAGAGATAGATCCATAGCACAAATTAATCCGTAATATGCATATTATCATTGTATTACTCATGGTTATTAATACAAATCGATCCATAGCAACTTGGAATGCATCACTGCGACATCACTGTCAGACAACGGGAAAAGGAAAGAAAGAATGGGCTACCATGCCAACACACTGGTCCTTGTGGAAGCAAAGAAATGAAGTTATCTTTAGTGGATCGAAATGGCCAGAATGGTTGGTGGTCAATCGGACAAAGGAAGAAGTGGTACTGTGAATCCGGTATTGTGGTAATGTAAACAGGGCATCTCAGGCACGAGGTAGTGGGTCTATCGAGAGAATAGTGGCATCATAACTTTGATTGTAATATTTAGAATTGGATGCTGTAAACAATTTTATTAATTCCAATCTTGATAGCAGCTACCAAGTTTTCAAAAAATATATATAAACTAAATTCGTTATACCAGAGCACTAACAGCGAATCATCATCGGCCAGTACCAAAAACATAATTAGTGGCAGGAGTGAACGTCAGTTGTTAAATTTTGGACTTTCCTTCCTCGAAAGAAACCGACAAGTTGAAAAAATAAAAGTTCCAGCTATCAGCTGTTGCCATATGCTTATTGTATAAGCAATTTTTTTTTAAAAAGATGAACCCTTAATTAAAAAGTGGATTGGAACAAAAATCAACATTTACTGTTCAAATGAGCATAGAAGATATAAATTTTATGTGCTTTAGCTTCTGAGAAAATGATTATCAAACAGATTGTGCTACCTAAAAAATCATAATTGTCTGCATCAGCTTAATTTATGTATTTTTATACTGTCAAAGTAATTTTAAGTGCTTAAACATATATAAATGATGATGAGAGCTCAGACCAAACGATGTTTGATCGAAGCCGTTCAATCCACATCTACATTCGTATGCATTTGATCTAATTTTTTTTTTGTTTAAATTATCCGTAACTTAATGTGGATCGATAGGTTCTCACTGAATATCAAACTGAATTTACCGTTTCCGATTCCATAAAATTAAGTCCGGCAAAATACTTGTCATTTTTTCTCAATTTCGCTAAGGTGTAATTGGGTTATACAAGTGGCTAAGTTAGGCCTGCTTAGGCCTTCCTGCACAGTTGTTGGGCTTAGGTGTTAAAGGTCGTTGACAAGTGAGGTACAACACTGCTTTGTTCTAGCTCCTAAACCTTTGTATCCCCTTGTAAGTTGTTGTAAATGATGTACATTAATTGTAGATTTTAATATACAGATTTGCTCAGTAATGCTAATTCATTCTCATCATTAGTTAATTAGGTAAAGAATTAATTTATGATTTGTAATTGAACTTTCCACAAATTGACATGGGAAATGCTCAGCCGGCACTACAGAGGCCCCAACAAAAAAAAATAATTATTTTTAATCATATCAACTTTCTGCATTTCCTACATATGATCATTTTCCACTTACCACCATAGGCTTTAGTTTATTATGAAACCATACAATCACCAATTACGCAACTCCTAGTATTTCTTGAAACAAAAATGTGACCACCAATTTTCTTTGCTCAATGTTGACAATCTTAAGCCAACATACACAGTACTTATTATAGAAGAAACTTGTTTTTTTTTTCTTTTCACAATAATCTTTAACATTTGGGATAATTAATTACCCTATAATTAGATTAGCAAAAGATAGGAGGGATGTCAGATGGTTTAGAATCAATGCAAACAAAATAATATGGTAAAAAAATAAAAAAAAAACAAAAACAAAAGAGATGACTTACAAAGTGTGTGAAACCTTTATTAAAAGCGGCACACCTCAATGACTCAATGAGGACACTAATTATAAAAAAAAAATAACAAGAAAAGAAGAAAAACAAAATAAAATGGAAAAATGGAGATTAGAATAATAGAGAACAGCACCTCAAAGCGTTTCTCCCTTCTTTATCTTTTGTCCCTTTCCACTGTGCCTTTCTCATCTCCTCCGTCTCTTACAGGGAACAACCCAGGAGAAAGTTTTAAAGAAGGAAGAGAAATTTCCGAGACCCAAATCTGATTTTCAAGATTCCATCGCGATGTCTTCTCCTAGCAAGCGCCGTGAAATGGACCTCATGAAACTGTAAATTTGTCTCTCCGTTCTTTGACCTCCGATCCTTCCACCTTTGTTTGATTTCTTGTGGGTTTTGTTGTAATTTTTGTTTCGTTTTGGGTTTTGTAGGATGATGAGCGATTATAAGGTGGAGATGGTGAACGACGGGATGCAAGAGTTCTACGTGGAGTTTCATGGGCCTAAAGAGAGTATATTTCTGATCCCCTTTTTCTTTTCGTTTCAATTCAATTACTGTGTTTTCTTCCTGCTTGAACTGGTATTAGACAATTGGGTTTTCAAGTTTTGCCAGAATTAGTTCAATTATCTGAACTTGAGATATTTGGTTTGATCTGATAAATCTTTTTTTCTTTCTGGAAATGTTCTCAGTCTTTAATTTCACTTGGGCTGGAAGCATAACTACTTTGATCTGTATTTACCAAGAAATTGCGGCCTTTGCTATTTTAAGTCTAGAGCTAAGAGAACTTTGTCTGTGTTTAATTAAAATAATTTTAGGTCTTTATCAAGGAGGTGTGTGGAAAATTAGAGTAGAGCTGCCTGATGCCTATCCATACAAGTCTCCTTCGATAGGTTTCATGAATAAGATCTACCACCCAAATGTTGATGAAATGTGAGTGTTATTTAGTCTCTAATTATCATTTAGAAATTTAGTTTCTATTTTGAAATATACAAATTGCTATAGTAACAAAAGCGTGACTTTTCAACTTATTCTGTTGAAAATTTAACTGAATAGAAAGCGAAACTCAGTAATGGAGTTACTCTTTCCAATTTTTCTACTGTCGGTAACTCCGAACTGTAATAACTTTCCCACTAGGATATACTATTGAAATGTTGTCGAGATATGATACTTTGGGGAAGTTTTTTATGGAAATAATGCCTAATCAGAAAGGGGTATAATATCAAGTGTTTTCTAGTTGGAACATCTAATGGAAACAACATCTTATAATTTAGATTACACGAATGCATTTTATTCATCATGTAGTAACTAATCTCTAGTTCATTATGTCTTAAAATACTCAAATTTTTCATGTTTAAAATTTAGGTCAGGGTCAGTCTGCTTGGATGTGATCAACCAGACTTGGAGCCCCATGTTTGGTAATAAAATCCAACCTTATTATTACTTTTTTTCAGACATTTCTATTTGCTTCAATGTGGTTTTTCTTTCATCTATGCTAATTGTTTTTTGTTTTTACATAATTTTTAACAGATCTTATTAATGTATTTGAGTCCTTTCTGCCTCAATTGCTGCTGTACCCTAACCCATCAGACCCATTGAATGGTGAAGCAGCAGCATTAATGATGCGTGATCGCCCTGCTTACGATAAAAAAGTAAAAGGTATTTCATCTAGTCTAAGTTCTTTATTTAGTGCAGTTAATCTTAAAATTTTGTTCTTTCCTACTTGAATGTAATTTTGGATATTCATAGATGTAGCCGTAATGAATGAAAAAGCATCATTTTAGATGAGTGCGATACAATGTACTTTGTGGTTTTAGGTCCTTTTGGATTTGAGGCTGGTTCATGTTACGCAAGTCACACAAATCATGGAAAATATCTGGTGGTCCCCTACAAAACATGAAGAATGTCATTATTTACAATTCTTCATTTTACTCTAAATATGCACACGGAACTGCTGCATTTTTTGTGCTATCTCAAGCACAAATGTGTTGGATCGATGGGTTATTGGGCAAGAAGGGGCATTAGTAATGTTTCTTCATTTTTATTAAACAGTGTGGATATTTTTCCTGTTTCGCACAAGTATCTATAGTATTTATGAAGTTTTGTAGGGACACAAATAAAATACATGTGATTTTGGGGTTGAGTACTGTCAAACTGTGATGCTAGAGAAATTGTAAAATATTCTGTGGCCTCTTATAAATGAGTAGGGTTAAAATGCCCCATTGTTATAGTGAAACAAATATGCCTCACATTCTTATCTCCGTTTTCCAAGTCCAAACAGGCGATCTAAACCACTGAACATGATCTCCTTATAATGTGATTGGAGACCAAATTTTATATTTTTTAGAATTTTTTTATTATTATTTTTAGATAGGTACAAAATCACTGTTCTGGACGATCCAAAAACAATGATTTTGTAATTATCTAAAAAAATAGTAAAAAAATTCCAAAAAAAAATATAAAATTCGGTCTCAAACACTTTTTAATATGGAGATCACGTAGAGTGGTTCGGATCGACTGTTTGGACTTCAAAAACAGAGATAAAGATGTGAGGCATGAAAGAAACGAGGCATTTGAACCCTACTCATAAATATGCTTGAATAGGAATATTTTGTATTGAAATGTAGAAGACTTAACTTGTTTTTTTTTTTAATATCTAATCTTTTTGAGATCTACAATTTTATTCTAATCTGCATTTTACAATGTCCCAGAATACTGTGAAAAGTTTGCAAAGCCTGAAGATGCTGGCGTGCCTGAAGAAGTAAAATCAAGTGATGAAGAACTAAGTGAAGAAGAAGAAGATGATGATGATAATGCGAGCGACGAGGGTATAGTGGGTAAACCTGACCCCTAAAAATGGGTTAAAAAAAAAACCAAAAAAAAAAAAAAAAAACAGAGAAACCTAGATTTATGCTGTCTATTTACACTTGTTTTAATTGTGTCGAGAAGCTGAACCTTTTCTGTTTCGGGTCCTGCTGAATGAACTATTTGTAAATACCTGTACTCCCAATGTTTAATGTCTATTCTCATTTCCAATTTAGAACAAATTAAATTTTAAGTATCTCTAGAAATAAATTATTTTCATTACTGTGCTTATTTGATGCTGACGGAATTAAAAATTTGAAATATATAGGTGTTGTGGTAAACTTGAATATATTCTGATTTTCTTGTACCGTACTAAAAGATTGTCCCATGATGCACATTTGTTTAGATTCAATTTAACGTAATAAAACTGAACATATATGTAAACAACTCATCTCAAGTTCTCAACTCTTGCTTTAAATTTGTGCAGGTACGAGTATTTTTTTTTTTTTTTTTTTATCACCAATCGATTGAAAAATTGACAAACTGTTATGGTGCCTTGTACTGGCTGCTTGAGTGCATGATTGTTTATTGATGACATTTGAGGGGACCACCAATAATATGTACAAGTAACTGGATAACTCGTGATTGGTACTTACAAATACGCACATTTTTTTTTCTCTAATGGAGGCATTTCAACTCTCTCATGTGGAATGTGCGTGCATATGTATTAGTAGGGAAACTTATTTTGTTTGAAAACAAAAGTAAAATCAAAATTAGCATTTGATAATAGAAATTGAAAAACTTTGAAATATTATTATTTCAGCCGCATACTAATATCCAAATTTGTAGATAGTTCCAAATCAAAATGAGTTGTTTTAAATCAAGACCAATTACTCAATAAATTTGTATAGCATTAGCATGAATGTAGAGAACAACAATTTGGTTAGATTTGTGAACCACATATAGAACATTCGCAAATCGCAATCTATATATTATTGGTTGGGTTGGTTGGGACCATTCATTAATTTTCATATCAATGAGAGAAGCAGAATCCGAGACACTGGGCCACAGGGGGCCTGGGGCTACAAATCTTGAGATCAAATGCATCCGTTTCGAAACGTGTCCTTATTGAAAGTTGTGATTGCAGGGTTGGGCCGGCTAAATATTTTAAACTGGAGCAGTTTCGACTTCAGTCTTCATGCAGCGTACAGCGCTGTATAAAGTCAAATCTGCTCTGTTAAAATATCTACCCGGTTGGGACGTAACTTTATTATGGTGCGCCACAGTCACAGGCCCGCAACAAAGAATGTAGACTTTGGACCATTGTTTTTGAGTGAGTCTATGGTACTATGCATATTATGATTTAGTTTGTAATACATTTTAATATTTTTGTTTTCAAAATTATAACGGTCGATCTGAATCGTTCAAAATAATTTTTGTATTAATATATACTTGCAAATCAAATTTTAAATTTTTTAGTATTTTTTAAAATAGATAGAAAATTATTGTTTTTTATGGTCCAAAAATTTCAAATCAAGTTATTTTCTATCTATCTTAAAAAATAGTAAAATAAATATGAAAACTATAAAATTCGGTTTCCAAATAGACATTCATATGAGATCATGTTGAACTGTTTGAATCAACCATTAAGATTTAAAAAATGAAAATATTAACATGTATTACAGATCAACTCGTAATATGCATAGTACCATAGACTCACTCATTGTTTGTTTTTCTATGCTTTTCATTTCTCATCCTTGTGTTTTAAAAGATATACACACATCTTTTTTATTTAAAAAGGTTCCGCAGAAGTATGTTTTGATTGCTCACTTGAATGGATCCAGCTCCTCCCAGGTACTATTCTCCTCAACTTTAAGGTTTAAGATTAAATTTCAGCCAATTTGGAATTCAAATTAGTGCATGAGCAATATTATTGGGCTTTGAGTCATGCCAAGTTCAAAATAATGGTCTGGATCCACTAAATGTAAAAGATCTCCTTTCAGGTAATGGAGATGATGTGAATTCCATTTGAATGCGGCCACCGTTGCATTTCATTGCATCAGTCAGTCATTGTGACCGTAGAAACTAACGATAGAGTTTGCATGGAGTACCACATTTTCATGGTAGCATGTAATCAAAGGATAAAATGGATAATATAGATTTAAAATGAGTTTTAATTGAAATGAGAATAAATTGAGTAAATTTGTGAGTTTTTAAATTTTAGAAGGATAAATATGATACTATGAATTTTAAAGAGAAAAATATGTAATTTTAAAGTTTTAGAAAATATATATAAAATTGCTTCAAAAACTCACAAATTTACCTATTTTATTATTTTTTATATTAAAACTCATTCTAAATTTATAAAATACTAATTTTACCTTTTACTAAAAGCATATAAATCTCATTAGACTCAAATTTGAATATAAACGGTTCCTCTACCGTCCGAACTGCTTTTAGATTTGTGCACACAAGATCAACACGAATTTTAATGCAAAAACATACGCATATTGAAGCGACATGCATAGATATTAATGTGAGACGTGTTGATCGGAATTGCTTTAAGATTCGTGCACGTTAGATCAGCATGAATATTGAAGTGATGCGCACAAATCTTAATGCGATGCATATGGATCAGACGGTAGAGGAACCCTTTAGATTCAAATTTGAGTATGCTTTTAATAAATGATAAAATAGGTATTTAAAAAATTTAGAATGAGTTTTAATATAAAAACAATAAAATGAATAAATTTGTGAGTTTTTAATGTTTAGAGGGGGGAATATTTAATTTTAAACTTTTGAGGGGTATACGTGAAATTCCCCCCTAAGAACTACTGTAAAGCTGACAAGTGGGACTCACAGTATCATTTTTTTTCTTTATTCTTCCTTCACAGATTTTTTTTTCTCCCTTCACGGTCTCTCTCGAACCGTCCTTTTTCACTCTCTCTTCTTTCTTTTTTCCTCTTTCCGTTGGGCCTCACCGCAGTGGATTTTTTTCCCACCTTTCTCCGGCGCACTTTCTTCTCTCCGCCGCTATGTTCTCTCCATTCAGCTGTTTGCGAATCCACGGTGTTGTGCGGTCTTCGTTTCCGATCTTCGCAGGTAGCATCTTTCTCTCTTTTTCGCTTTTAAATATAATTTCTGGTTTTTCTTTTAAGGTGATATGAGTCCTCTTGATACTCATCAAGTTTCAGGGGTAGTTTCTCAAAGGTGATAGATCGGTTGCTCAAATTGATAGATAACAATACATTCTATTGGAAATAAAAATGACAAACAAATCACAACAAACTCAGGAATTTGAAATCAAATTCTTTAGAGAGATTGCTTTTAGTGTTCAATTTCAACTTTCACTGGATCAATGATTTTGTCAAACTGGTCCTTTACCAGTAAGTTGTAACTTACTTTTTGTAAATATAGCAACTATGTCAGAGTATGTATACTATGTACTATTTTAGATTGCTGCTTCCAAAAAAGTATGTACCTCCAATCTTTGTCAGTCGCATGCGCTGGTGCATAGAAACTCTATCCAGAGGTGCTCTCCCCTCGCTGCTGTCTTAGGTATTAGATCTCTTCTTTACTATAATTCTGTGTTTGATGAAAATGAAATCTGCATCTCTTGTGTTCTATTTTGTTGTGCATAATCACGTAATAGTTTGCTGTTTTCTTTTGTGATCTTGTAAATTTAATAATTAGTCCATAAAATTCAAGGGATATTGTTTGATGAGGTCATGCAAGCGATGAAGAGAATGTAGACAGAGATTCTGTACTCCTTTTTGAATTTCCAAAAAGGGATGAAGACTTGGTCTAATTGGGAATCTCTCTGATGCTTTTTCTGTTTTCTTAAATCAATTTCTGCAAGCTGCTTTTGACCTTTTCTATTTAATCTTCCCATGATAAATTTTCAGTTTTTCTTATTGATACAACATCTCCTATTCTACTATGTAGTGAAGTATTTAATTTGTTGTTTATTGCTCGCTCTTTTCAATGTTTGTTTTGGTTTAAAATTGCAATGTATTTATTGTGATGAAGACCTAATGATGTTTAATAAGTATAAGAATGGAGGTCTGAAAATGAATGTTCTCTGTTGAAGCCCGATAACAATGGACATGAATTTTGGTTTTAAGGTTTTGGTTCAAGGGTTTATGGCATGTTAATTCGTCTTCTGCTTGTCCTTCTCCTCTGCAGCTTGTGTGAGCATGGAATTGGTATCATCTAAGGTACCTTAAATTTTTGAGTTTGGATCCTGACCGTGCAATTAGGGTGTTCATTGGGTCGGTTTATTTGGTTTTCAACCTAAACGAAAAAGTTTGGATTAAATGGTTTGGTTTAAATGGATCGGTTCGGTTGAGCTTTTGAATTACTTCGGTTTTTTATATTTAGTTCGGTTTAGATCTTTCAAAACTGAAAAGACCAAACTGACCAAACTCCATCTGTTTCGAGTTACTATAAGGGATCTTGACTGTGTGTCAAGAGAAACACACATCTGCTGCCATAAAATGCTGTTGAAGCTTTCTGCCTGTGAATTTGCATTCCCTAATATATCTCAAATTTTGAGTTGATCCGTACAAAATCTGAACCGTTTAGAACAAATCTTAAAGCTATCCATTTTATATTAATACTGTCCGTGCATCTTAATAGGCACCAAAAATACTTTTTGGTCCCGCTTTTGACATCAACTGAAAAGTTGAGATAACTTGGGATACAGATCTGCTACTTGTTGCATATGAGACATGTACATTTTTATATGGGCCCCAGAGAACAGTGTGTTAAAAAACAAGTTATGATACTTACTGAGGGTCTTCACAATGCACTTTAAACTTCATGTTTTTATTGCCCGCTGATTTTTGTAGCTGCAAACTTTCCCTGAGTTTCTTTCTGTTTTGCTTAACTAGGTTTTGATTTCCCTGTTTACTAATTGACCCTTAGGATGCCAAAATGCACAAATTATCAGATTGCAATGTGATGATTTTTCTGTATCATTGCTGCCACTAAGGCACAATATTAATCCTTTATCTTCAAATGCTGCTATTGATCGACTGTTTATTTCTAGCTTTTACTTTCGCATTGTTGTTGCCTTGTTGGGTTGATGGCTTGATGCTTCTGTTGCCTTTACTAATTTTTTTTTATTCTTTTATTCTAAATTATTGGCCTGATGATGAAATAATACGGTAAAAGAATATCTTAAATTCCATGTCACTGTTGGTAGGGGTGTTCATCGGTTCGGTTCGGTTGAAACCGAACCGAACTAGGCAAACCAAAGTTTTATTTCGGTTTCAAAAATAGAACCGAACCGAACCGAATTAGCCTATCAACCGAACTGAACCGAACCAAAATTTTATTTCGGTTCGTTCGGTTTGTTCGGTTCAAACCAAAGTATACAAAAAACAACAACATTTCTCGTCTGTTATCCCCCAACCCAAACCAGCAAAATTGAAAACCAAAAGCTGTACCAGTAAATTAAAATAGCATACCAGAAAAATCAGAAACTTACAAAAACTAGAACCAAAAATACCAGTAAGCCAGAATAAAAAAAGTTTCAACAAATCACGATGTCACAAAATTGAGAAAAACTTAGAAAGGAATGAAGGGATTGATCTCATAAATCATCATAGATCAAATCTGACAGCTAGAATTAAATAAAGCGTTTGAAGATTATTTGTATCTGTCCATATCAAATGTAAAATGTAAATAGAAAGAAATCAACTAGATTGAAGGAATCAAATATAGATATTAGGCAATGGCTAATTGACAGCCAAGTATAGAAATTAGGCAACGGCTAATTAGCCAAACATTATAAATAGATGTAAAAGATATGTGTAAGAAATCATAAAAAGCAATACAATTCAATTTCATTTAATTTGCTATTTCATCACTTTTCACAAATCACAATACTAAAGTTTAGAAGACTCAACCTAGACCCTTGATTTCAGATAAACCCACAGCCGAAGAAAAGGTAAGCACGAGAGAAGAAAGAGAGAAAACTCAGAAAATTATTTCAACTTTCAAACTAGTTTGTGCAAATTTAACTTGTGTAAGAAAGAGGTAAAGAGATTAAGAGAGGCTAACAGTTGAAGCAGACAATGGTTCGGCGATTTGACAATAGTATTAGAGTCGGTGGCGATTTGACAGTAGTAGTAGAGTGGGTGTGGGGTTGTGAAGCCTAGTCCAAGTAGCTAGGGGCGTGGGTGAAGACAGAAGTCAGAAAGCGTGGGAGAGAGGAGATGCAGCGGAAGCCGTGCAACGTCTAGACCTAGTTCAACTAGGGGCGTCAGGCGTGGGTGAAGACAGAAGGAATGGGAGAGAGAAGCAGTGGATCGTGGGTGAGACGCGACCTGTGAGACAGATTGAGTGAAGGCGTGCGATTTAGGTGAACCGGTCCGACTAAAAACATAATATATCAAACTTCGGTCGGTTCAGTATTATCGGTTTTGAGAATTTCAAAACCGAACTGAACCAAAATTTTAAATCGGTTTTAAGAAGTGAACCGAACCGAACCATTAAACCGAAAAAACCGAACCGTTTAGTCCAATCTAATTCGGTTCGGTCTAAAACCGATTAAACCGGACCCAATGAACACCCCTAACTGTTGGAGCCCAATATATAATGTTGTTGGATTGATGGATGGATGGATGGCCAGAAGAATATCCCCTACGGTACTGCAGGAGCCTAATTGGAACGTGTGGGGGTGGGGGGGTCCTTGAGATTCGCTCTGGATTATAACAGACGACTCATATCTCATTTTACATGGTCAGGTATTGCACTGGATCTGAATTCTGAATTGGAGGGGAGAGAGATTTGTAATTGCTAATATGGACCAATTACATTACTGGGGGGATCATTTGACAATGGTTATCTTGGCAATCTTGACAATGGATACCGAAAATTTTATTCATTTCCTAAAAGAAAGAAATTCCAACTATGCCCTCATTAAAAATCAAATTTTGCCCCAACTGCTGGCATTGTTAGCCGTTAGCCGTAGGCTCTGCCCCTGTTTTGGGAATTTGTATCCTCTGAGTTTAACCCAAATTTTGAGTTTAGATTCGGACCGTCTGATTTAAAGTTGCACAAATATTAAAAGGTCCTGTGCATTACAGGTGTGGGCCGGATTGGCCAAATTATGATCGGATGGTTCGTAGCTAAATTCAAACGGTGCTTTAAGGCATAGAGATGTGGACTCGTGAAATGGGAAAGTGAATTGTGGATATGTTATCGGACATATTGATAGCCTAACAATCAAGTTTCATGCAATTTAAGTATTTATAAATCAAGTTTGGTGCCAAAACAGATCGGGCGGTTCAGGTCTAAACTCAACATTTGAGGTACGTCAGGTTATATGAATTCGGGGTGCATTCCATGTTGGGCCGGATTGGTCCGGATTGGTCCGGATTGGTCCGGATCTAAACTAAAATATTTAGTTATCCTCTCAACAAGGAATATATGTTTTGGCTCCCAGCCACGCGTGGCCCAAATTTTTGACATGGTTGATTTACACATGATATATTTGGACTCCAGTGATTTTGGCATGTTTAAATAGTAGTATAAACACATTTATAAACATTCTGAAGGCTCTTAATAGGACAAAAAGTTAGTTTTGCTATCGAGCCAAGGAAATAATTGATATTTTTTTTACCTTATAGAAAGTTTCTTTTTTCCTTACCTTGTAAAGTTTAGTAAATAGGTCCTTAAAATTTAGCTAGTTTCCTCGTACAAACTCCTTTTTTAATTTTAAGAAAGGATCATGACTTGGTTTATATGGATTCTCTCTGGTGCCATTTTTTAATAAGATTTTTTTTTTAATTTACTTGGAAAGTTGAATTTGCATTTTACGGCCTAACAAAACTTGAATGAAGTTTGTTTTTGGCATGTATCAAGATTTGTACAAAGTTTGACTTCAGTTTTCATATTAAAATGTGATGTAGGGTTTTCATTTCTCAAGTTTGTAGAGATTGATTTTGGACTCACTTGGGTCACTTTCAATTCGAAAAATGTTGTTCAGGCCTGGTTGTAAGTATTTTGCTGCGGTATTCTTTTTGCTTCTTGGTGAAAACACATTTTATTTGTGCTTACGAAGGCCCAATGATGCTGTAACCGGGATAAGAACGTAGATATGAAAAAAATGTTCTCTGTTGGAGACGGTTAAGAAGGCCAGTGGTTTGTTGCATGAAGCCAAAACTGCTCTGTTAAATCTTTACCCCCTGTGATGTGGACCTTGCTCCTCTCCAATTGATCCCTGCCTCCTTTCCTATTGTATGGACTTTATTGTATACTTGATGAAAAATTAGAATAAATAGTTAAATACTAATCTGCCATCTCTCTTTCTGCCTCTCTTGGTATATTTGGATGCATGAGAATAACACTTACCTGGATTTGCGTGATTGATGTGTACAGTGCATATTTAGGGATAACGCAGCTAGAGTGGGAAAAACGTAACATGCCGTGTCGTACCGTGATTAATATATCGTGATTTTAGTCTTGTGCTGTATCGTGATTAAGTAAACAGTCACATGTGTCGTGCTAATGTCGTGCTGTGTCGTGATTAAAATGTCGAGGAGCGGTCACAGTACGCGAATGGTTACGTTTCTCATGTAACTTTTTTTTTTCATAATCTAGGTTAGTTTATTCAAGATTGACCATTTAATCAAGACCTAACGGTTATAATTACACATGACTTGCGTGATTAAGTGTCGTGTCGTGTCGTGATCAGATCTTTCGAGTGACGTGCCGTGCCAAATTTTTAATAGATAGTTACGGCACGGGACGGGACGCAAGTCACAGCACGGAACAGTCACACGTGCTGTGCCGTATCATACTATAATTGTGCCGTTCTGTGACGGAACCAGCTTCACCGTGCCATTCTTCCCACTCTAAGTGCAGGAGCCAGTATTATTTGTTGTTTGAGATAGTGCAGAATGTTCAATGGCTAAGATTTTCCAAAAAAAAAAAACACAATTTTGCAAAAGCGGTAGTTTTGTTGTTTTCTCAATCTTGCAAAAGCGGTAGCTTTTTGAAATTGGGCCAATTTTTTACTTCTATCCTAGTATGTTGCATTCAAGTGATACAGATCTTATCGGATGATATGAGGTAAATATGCACACATTGGGGAAATCTTTTGGTTTTCTTCTCCAGGAAGAAGGAAAAGAGAGAGAGAGATCAGAGGAGTGGGGCTTGTGATCAGCGACCGAGAAGATAGCTAGGGAGAGTTGGGGTAGCGAAGGGAGAGGGTGGGGTTGGGTTAAGGGTTTTGGGTTAACGAGTTAGGCATATTAGAGAAAAGAAATGGGATTAATATCTTGTGCTTGAGATTCGGTTGAATATATTCAAAGTTTCAAACGTTTGATATTTTTTCATCAGTATGTTTTTAAAGTAGTTTAATTTTTTTTCTTTTTACATATCAATATAAGTTTATATATGAATGAATATTTGCTGTGATATCTATACACACTTCAATGCGTAAGTATGAATACTTGGTGTTAATATTTTTATTAGAAATACTTGATATCTCAGGTATGAATACTTAGTATATTATATATTAATACTTGCGTGTATAGACATTCGTACTTGTGTATAATAGAAGTATGAATACTTTCCTCAATATATATTAATACGTTCAAGCATAAAATAAATTAACTAATTAAAGTTACTTTACAACATAACAATTTACACTTTAATCTTTTACAACATAACAATTCACACTTCAATACGAAAGTATGAATACTTGATGTTAATATTTTTATTAGAAATACTTGATATCTTAGTTATGAATACTTGATATATTATATATTAATACTTGTGTGTATAGGCATTCGTACTTGTGTACAGTTTTTTTAGAAATATGTTTGGTATTTTAGGTATAAATACTTGCATTACGAGATGTAAATACTTGCTCGACATGGTGAATACTTACTCGACGAGGTGTAAATCATTTAGAAATTTCTTAGGAATATTTTACAACATAAAAATTCACACTTCAATGCATAAATATGAATATTTTAATGTTCTAGTATGAATATTTTATATGTTTTAGTATGAATACTTTGTAGTTTGAATATTTTCTATTTTGAATATTTGCTGGTATGTATATATATAATTTCAAAATTCTAGTATGAATATGTTATATGTTTTAGTATGAATACTTTGTAGTTTGAATATTTTCTAGTAATTATACTTTGTAGTTTGAACATGTTATATGTTGAATATTTGCTGATATGTATACTTGCAATGTTCTAGTATGAATATTTTATATGTTTTAGTATGAATACTTTGTAGTTTATATATTTACTAATAATGATATTTTCAAAGTTATAGAATGAATACTTTATGTGTTTTAGTATGGATACTTTATATGTTTTAGTATGAATATTTTCTAAATTTTAGTATGAATATTTGCACGCCGAGGTATGAATACTTAAACGACAAAAAACTTAAAAGTACTTCATCATGGATCTCATTTGAAAGAAAAAATTACGTAGAAAACCTTCGTGATTTTAGATTTGCAAAATTCTTTATATATCGTCAGAAATATTGACGAGATTAAACGAAGAAAAAAAATTCACTTCTAAAAACGTGTAAAAGATAGGTGTGTGATTAGAGAGAAAAAAAAGTTAATGTCGAGTTTTGTTGTGTAAATACTTGATGTCTTAAGTATGAATACTTGATATATTATATATGAATACTTGTGCGCATAAGTATTCATACATGCAAGTCCAGTTGTAAATTTTTTCAAATATAAGTGGTTCCCCAAGTAGTTATTGTTCCCTCAGTTATTTAGTGGTCCCCATCGTACTTTATGCAGCAGTTAGTTAGGGGGACATTTAGGGGACATAATGGAGGGGACTATTAGTCGTTGTCCTTCTAAAAATGTGTAAAAGATGAGTATGTGACTAGAGATAAAAGAAAGTTGATGTCCAGTTTTTTGTGTATATATTTAATGTCTTAAGTATGAATACTTGCGCACATAAGTGTTCATACATATGTGCACAAGTTATAAATTTTTTCAAATATAATTGGTTCTCCAAATAGTTATTATTTCTCCGGTTAATTAGTGATCCCATCATATTTTATACTTAGAGAGAGATTTATTATTACGCTTATAATTCGCCGCATCTTTTGTTGAATGCAAATATGCTCCCAATTCGAAATTTTGGATTGATCGACAAATCGCGTTGCAACTTGTTGCCTCAATTAAGGTGACGCATTCATTTTCAAGCAAAGTGATTGTTTGTTAATTATTTATTACTGCGCAAGTGCACAGTTGACTGTTTGACATTTCTAATTCAACTATGCAAGGACACATCTTTATTGATTTACCCACAACTCCAAAAGTGAATTTTATTCTGACCTAGGACCATTCCAGACAAAAATTAACTTAATAAAATTTGATCAAAAGTAGCTGGGGACAATTTTGGTACTTCTTTGAGATATATTATTAACTTAATAAAATTCATTCATTCTCAATTAATTTCAACCCTATTATTTTTACTAGTAGAATTAAAATATCTTATTGTTTTTGTGCTCATATTATGATTCACATTCTTATTTTTATTTTCAAGTCTATACAATTGATCTAAATCACTCAACATGATCTCCATATTAAAATGTACTTGGAGACCAAATTTTATAACTTTTGAGTGTTTCTCTCTCTCTTTTTAAATAAGTACAAAATTATTGTTTTTAAATGGTTCATAATTTTTTGGATTTTTTTTGTATTGATCTAAAAAAGAGTAAAATAATTTAAAAAAACTATAAAACTTGATCTCTAAACACATTTAATAAAAATTATATTGAATAGTTCGAAACAACTATTTGAATATTAAAAACAAAAATAAAGATCAAGGAATAATTGGAGCAGGAAAATAACTCTATTTTTTTTAGAGACTTAATCACGCAATATTTTTGGACATAATGTTGAGAACATCCGCGATCTTTTGAACTTTGCTACATTCGCATATTAGTTGCAGTCGCCACCTCACAGTCAGACTAATAATGAGAATCTTAGTTACCTAACCTAATCAATCTTTTACTCAGCACTCCATAAGTCTGAATTTGTCTTTTGTAGACGCAAGACACCATTACACCAAGCTGAGCATCCAAAACCCAACAACTCTTTGTTTCTCTCTCCCTAATGGACACCAAAACACCGCACCATTTCGCTCTCCAGCACCACCTCTTCTACATCCTCCTCCTCCTTTCCTCTAACCTTCTCACCTTCTACCTCTTCTCTTCCTCTCAAAACTATTCTTCTCTTTCCTCTCGCATCCCTTCCTCTACTCTTCCCTCTACCACCCCTTCCCTTCCCTCCGAATATTACGCCTTCACCGGGCCCCACAAGCTCCCCTTTGGCCACAACCCCCACCTTGACTCCTCTCTCCTCAACCCTCCATTGGCTCACCCCTGCCTCCTCTCCAGTTCTCTCTTGACCACTTTTCTCTCTTACACTGTCAACTCTTCATGCCCTGATGACGAGCCCCTCTCGCAAAAGCTTCTTCTACGGGGCTGTGATCCATTACCGATACGACGATGTCGACCCGCCTCGCCAAAGAATCCAGTAGCGCCGTTACCATACCCGGACAGCCTGTGGGGCACGCCGCCTGATGAAAACATTCATTGGTCAGCTTACACATGCAAGTCTTTCAAGTGCCTGGTAGACCGAATTAAAACTCGATCTTTTGATGATTGCAAGGACTGCTTTGATCTTTCTTCCTCCGGCCGTGAAATCAGGAGATGGGTATGTAATACAGTAATACCAGTTATATCAGTTACTGATCCAGCAATAATTATTTAACAAAAAAAGAAGAAGAATGATTGATATATATATTTCTGGTGCGCAGGTAACACCTTCGACCAATCTGCTAGATTTCACGATTGACGAGGTGCTATCCTTGGCGAAACCACCCAGTTCCATTAGAATCGGACTTGATCTAGGAGGCGGGTCCGGTACATTTGCGGTACGCATGCGAGAGCGCAATGTGACTATGGTGGCATCTACATTGAACCTCAACGGTCCATTCAGCAATTTCATTGCATCTCGAGGTGTAATACCGCTCTACATAACTGTCGGCAAACGGCTACCATTTTTCGACAACACGCTGGATATTGTGCACTCCATGCATGTGTTGAGCAACTGGATACCTACAGTGGTGTTGCAATTTGTGCTTTTTGATGTGTACAGAGTGCTGAGGCCAGGAGGTTTGTTCTGGTTGGATCATTTTTTCTTTGTAGAGGGGCAACTGGAGGAGTATGTTGGTGTAATAGAGAGCGTGGGGTTTGCAAAATTAAAATGGGAAATTGGGAGAAAATTGGATAGAGGTGCTGAGATGAAGGAGATGTACATCTCTGCTTTGTTAGAGAAACCTCTTAAGAATTCTTGGTGAATGTTTTTTTTTTTTTTCCTGTTGAAATTTAGTTGTTAGGGTCTTCTCATGAAGTCAAATTTGGTGTGTGTAGCAAAAATGAAAATCCAATGGATTATGCCTAATTTTATGGGACTAGGTGTTGACCAATGCATGTTGTATCTAATGCACATGTACCCAACGTTTTGACGAATCTTACTCTGATTTGGATGAATCTGAAATTAAACATTGCTAAAGCGGCGAAGGGTGGCCATTAATTTAGGTTTTGTTCGATACTTTCATTTTCATTTGTTGAAATAAAATAATAGAAATCTTGTGAGAAAAAAAATTCAAGTTGACATCCTATGCATATGTACTCTCCAAGATATTTATTCCAAAATCTCATATCCTAAATTTCGCCACTTTCTTTGGGATTTTTATGTGATTGTTTCCTTTCTATTTAAAGAAAGTTATAGCTAGTTTATAATAAAGTGGATGGTCTTATCAAACTTCAAGCTAAAGGAATGATACCAAGAATTAGTGACCGTCAGCCAAAATGATTCGTTTCAGGCTTTTATAGGTTTCGTCGGCTCCACAAACAAGCCCAAGACAGAAAATGGCGTCTAGACAGAGGTACTGAACTAACTTACGGGACTCAACAGAAATATTTAATATTAGACTGACCTTATATTAATTCGTATAATCGTATAGCTTTTTTTTTTATCATTCACATTAATTCGTATAGCTGAGAGCAGTTTTTGAATGATAGTACAAGTAACGTGTTACGGGGCAAATTCCAATAATCCTCGAAACATAGCAAAAAGATAATAAACTGCGCAGTTTTTGCGCTTGACCTTTGATGATATTTCTTTCTACAGACTTCTTCTTTTGTTTTATTTTTACCTTTGTTTTCCTCTCGCACTCTTATATGTTAACAAACTTATATGTAACCATCCTCGATTAGGAACAAGGACTAGATCCTTGTTTTTTTATAAACAAAAACAACTAAATTTTTAATTAGTCTCAAATAATGATATCAATAATAATAATACTAACTATATTATGTTTAAGGTAAAAATTGTAGAGATCAAAGTCTTAAGCTAAGGTCTATAATGCTATTTCTGAACAATATTTTCAAGCCCTCCTGTCCGAAGCCATTCAATTTGTGTTATTCAAAGGGCATTGGATTGGGCAAAGTGTTATTCAATGTCAAACCTAAACCATTCGATCTATGTTAAAATTTGCATAAATAGTTTAAATATGTAATTATGTATATATGAAAATTAAAATTTATTAAATTTTAGATATATTTCATAGTTTGACAATAAAACCTTGCCTGATTTTAAATAAAATTGTCAAAAATCTTTGGACAAAACGGAATCCCTTCATCTAAACCTCAAGCTGAGCCATATTTAAACAGCTTAAATACTGGATCAGTTTATTTTTCCAATAGCTAAATTGGGTCATAACTCATAATTGAGCTAAATTTTTTTTTTTTTTAAATAATGGCTAGCTTGTCCGTTTCATTCAAGTTGAAACATAATTGGGCTTAATGGTTACGGGCTTAATATTAATACGATCCGATCCGATCCGACACGCGCCGATCCCTTCTCTTCTAATTTTGGCGGGGGTTCAATCCATTAATTCCGGAATCCGAAGAGAACAACATTCTTAATCCACCAAATGAAAAGAGTGTGAACCATCTACCAATCTCAAGAGAAGAACATTAACAACGGATCATCGCAAGAAATTCTCTTTGGCAATGCATCGAGCACTTCTCGTGCTCTTCTTCCTCATCTCGATTTTAGTTGCATCCGAAGGGTACAGGAGGGTGACCATACCAGACGATCTGGATGACGTGGCTGATGACGAAGATGATGAAGCATGGGAGCAATGGGGTTTAAAGAAGAGCGGGTCCAGACCCGATAAGAACCTACCCCCTCCAGATTTCTCGAATTTGGATCCGAGTAAGATACAAGAGTTGATGAAGCACCACACTGGGCCTAGTTACGGTTTTGTCAAACTCAGATTTGGTGTCTCCCGTTCTAAGGTAAAGCCTTCTTACGCAAAATATGGATGATGGTTCTCCTTCGTGAATTTAGTTGAGATTAGTTGGCATTATGAACATTGATTGAATCTGGCAATTGGTACTATTCCAGTACTTTTCAAATCTGTTACAAGTATGGTGTTGAATCAGGAGGTAACTTATCAGGTGCAGCTGTGCTAAGTCCATTTAATTTCTTTGTTCAGTGATTTTGGTCAGATGGGAATAGGGTTATTTCTGGTTTTGTTCAATTTTTAAGGCATTAATTTTCAGGTTGTGTCAGGTTGGGGTAAATCTGAGTACCAAGTTATTTGGGTTAGTTGGATTTTGGTTGGATTTGGGATTCGGTTTTGGTTATTTTCTTAATAAACTAATTGGAGTTGGACTATGTATATATTTCAATTTTCACTTGAGGAGTTTGACCTTAAATTGATCCAAACATATGAAATTTTTGTAGGAGGATGTACAAAATATTGCAACAAAATGGAGCAAAATGCTCAAAACTGGATCTATTGATGTCCGTTTCATGGCAGTCGATCTGAAGACATTCATGTTTACCATGGAAAAGGGTCAGGATTTGGAAGAGGTACAGACACATACACACAAAGAATTCATTTTTCTGTAATAAATTATCATTGAACTTCATTATAAGCACCTAATTGATGATCATGCTGCTGATTTTAGTTGAAGGAGTTTATCCTGAGCCAGAGCGATGCGTATGAGATAAAAATCGGTGATCAGACATATAGAAGGCCAGGAGATCCCCCGCTGGACCAGGTTATAGAGAGACTACGCAAAGAGAAGCACGCTTCTGATAAGAGTTACAATAATGAGCTTTAGAAATTTCGGAGACTTTTTTCAGGGATCTAACAGAAATACAAAGAGGCATGTGGAGGATTTATATATTTTTTTTGGGAAAAAAGCCTAATAGCCCAATTCATTTACCAGAATTTAAACGTTACATCTTACATATAGCAGGAAAAAAAAAAAATTATAAAAAAACCCCAGGGAGCACCAATACATGTTCCTCAGCTACACACATTTTTCATATATTTTTTTTCAGATTTGCATCCTTGGCATTTGGTGCCCCTAAACTCAAAATCGTACCCAACCACCTTTAACATCTTTTCCTAATGTATAATTTGCACAACAAACATCTCAAAACAAGTCTATGGATCAAACACTCTCAGCCACTGTGTCATTACATGGACAACTTAACAAAGATTTTTCAGTGCAAACAATGGTACCAGTGGTACCAGCCCTGAGCTTGTTTCTATATCTAGCTAGTAAACAGCCTTAAACATCTTTTCCTAATGTATAATTTGTACAACAAACATCTTAAAACAAGTCTATGGATCAAACACTCTCAGCTACTGTGTTATTACATGGACAACTTAACAAAGATTTTTCAGCGCAAACAATGGTACCAGTGGTACCAGCCCTGAGCTTGTTTTTGTATCTGATAAACAGCTGATAGGGGGCAAGCTTTGTATAGGGATCTCATCAAAGTTCTCTGGCAACCAATTTTTCAAATGCACTTGACTCTCAGCTTTGCACAGACTTACCTAATAATTCACAAAGGAAGATATCAGTATAATCACATTTCTAGTAGTTTTCCAATAAACAAACAGCACTAACTAGCACAACGAAGGCAGTCTGCTGCCGCAGAGACAATTAATGTACCAGCAAAAGTGATCATATCCTGAAAAGTATACCAGGTACAAAATATTTGTTGGGTAGCTATATCAAAGATAATTCTCAAAAACTGGGGTGCATGAGTTGCAATAGTGTGAGTTTATATTATTTTGGGGATTTTAACAACTTTTATTTGTAAAGCAAAAAAAAAAACAACTTTTATTTGAGTGATGGTATGTTCACATTTCATTGGTTTATATCACTTAGTACTCGTAATTTCAGTAAGGTTGTAATAACTGAATAGTTCGGTTCAAAATTAAATATATCAAAGAGCAATCTTTTTTTTTAAACCAAAAAGGGATCCTTTGGGCTATATATCTTAGGTCTTGATACGTCCTATCTCGAAGAGAGTAGGCTGTATGTGCAAAATTTTAGGTCAGGGCTTACCCTGTCTTCTGAGACAGGTTGAGAATGAGAATATGGATTGTGGGTTCTGAAGTGGGAAGGTAGTGAGGGATTTAGACTCTTTCTTGTTTTGATACCTCTCTTTTTGTTCAAAATTTGGTCCCCTTAGTTGAGTTTGGAATCTTATATAGGTCATCCGATAATTGTATCTCAAAAGCGGTGACGAGATTGCGTCTACGTGGTCTGATAGGTTGTCACATAGCAGCCATGTAACGGTTATGCCTACATAACGTGGGGACCATCCTGAGCTCACATAAGCTCACTTTAGGAGGTTGTTGTAGCGGGCCTTATTGGGCTGTCACGGGATCTCCCGAACACAAGGTTGGTAATGGGTCCGGAAAGTCTTTGGTACTGAGCCCCTCAATAATTAGCCTGCGAAGAGTTTTTGAGACCTTTAGCACATGACCTATCACTATCAGATCTATTGTTAATGGACTTGTCTGATGGTGGGAAATTGTACAATACTTTTTGATATCATTTTTTTTAAAATCATAATTGTACAATACTTGAAATTTAACATTATTTATAATTTAAAGGAAATCTGACCGTACAATGCTCTGAACCTTACCACACTTTGGATAAGCTATAAATCAGATATCACACTATATATGTAACAAAAAGGTTGGTAAAATACTATAAAGAAAAATCCAAACTTTGGAAGGTTATTCACGCATACAAAACAGTTGAAATTGAGACTAATTAAAAAATTTCTAAGCCTTAAAGACAAATGATGCGAGTGCGCGTGCAATATGCAAATCTGTCTATATCTCAGATAATCTAAAAAACCAAATAACGGACAACGCGTGACATGATAAAAGGATGGGAATTGCATCCAATATCTAGTTTTCTGATAGAATATAGACCATAAGATACAGTGTATATGTATAATTGTATATACCTAATTAGTTGTCTTTAATAGTAAATTGCTTTTAACATATAACATTGAAAAATATTTAAATGTATGTATTTTGTTACACTAAATTAATTATTTTCAAGAAAAAAAATATTGTTCTTATAAATACTTAGTTATGTTTATAAAATTTTGTTATGTCATTTACATTTATATATTTATAATTTAAATTGTGTCTGATAATGGTACAAAAGTGTAATAATGATCAACGTGTTTATACCATGATTAAACGTAACTAGAAAATGTTTAGAGGAATTAATTAAGTGTTTATAAGAATAATATTATATTAAAAATAATTCGTGTTTTTTAAGTACACATTATACGATCATATTTTTTTCATGATTATATGTTAAAACTTAAAACTAATCACCAAATTTAAAATTATCTGCTAAAATTGTTCAACTAGATACGTATAAAAATGAACACGAAGTCACGAAGTATGGTTCATGGTTCATGGCCCATGCAGAGTATGATTATTATTATAATAATAATAATAATTATTATTATTATGGTTCATGGCTCATGCAGAGTATGATTAGGTTCTCCACATCACATCACTCCAATTTCTTTACCCTTATGTCCTCTTAATATGATTTAAAATGATTTTATTACGCAATTATTACTCTTGCCATGTGTTGCTAACATGACTGTTTGCTTGATGAATAATTAAATGATAATTGGCATTTTGAATTTGGAATTGTATGAAAACCGTTTTAGGAATATATTTGTTTTTTTTAGCAGTTTAAAGGCTTATCTGTTGTATTATTTTTATGGTTTCAAGAACTGCAATTTTAGAAAATTTATGGGCACAAGCATTTTTGAGCAGTCATGCAAATTTATTCAAAAATCCAAAGGAATGAAACAATATGATAATAAATGTGTCTGCACCATGCATGATTAAATCTTCCAAAATATATTCGGATTATTATATTTTTTTATGACTTTTCTTTTCCTGTTTAGATTTTTGTGAAATGAATACCCAATTCTTGACAACATGTGGTTTAGATTTTTGTGAAATGAATACTTAACTCTTGACAACATTTTTGTGAAATGAATCTATCGAATTATATATTTTGTTTCTGAAAATCCCAACTTAATTCTTTCCTTCTCAATTGCTATTATAAGGTGATCAATAATGAAGTTGGCACCTGTCAGTTTTCATCTCGAAAGCAGAATATTAACAGTACCACGGTAACCGTTCGTGCTAGTTCTACAATTTATATATAGTCTGCTTTGTCATGCATTTAATTTGTTCATTTTTATTTTAGAAAATAATCCTTATTAAGAAAGGAGGTAATTGCCCATCATTATTTTGTTTAATCGTATATGTATTGTATATGTGGTACTTTTATATTGTTATGTAAATAATATATTTTTTTTCTTTCTAAAATCTCGTATTTGACAGTAAAAATTATAAAAGCTATTATAGCATGAGAAGGGTTAAAATGCACTGAATATTTTGTGCTCCAATCATGAAAAATAAATACGCTAATAACAACAATCTGTTATTCAGATTACAACCGTCTAAATTTTTTCATGTGTGAATTTCAACAAAGATTTCATGCGCAAATCTCCATCAAGATGAACGGTTGAGATCTGAATAACAGGTTTTTGTTATTTTTTTGGAATAACAACATATTTATTTCCCCAATCATGATCTATATTCTTATCTTTGTTTTCAACGTTCAAACAATCAATCCAAACCGCTCAATATTATGATCTTCATATTAAAATGTGCTTGAAGATAAAATTTTATATATATTTTTTTATTTTTTTTATTATCTTTTATAATGGGAGTATACAAATTTAAAAAAAAATTTGATCTCCAAGTACATTTTAATATGAAGATCATGTTGAGCAGTTCCAATCGACTGTTCGGACTTTAAAAATAAAAAAATAAGAATGTGGAGCATGGTTAGAACAGAACTATACATTTTAAACCTACTATTATATTATAAACCTCAATAGTTACAATATATATTTTTAATTGTAATGATTATATATATTAATTGACTACGCTTCTGCTTGGACAAAAGTTTGGGCATAATTGCTTTTCTAATTAACCAAGAAACCGCTCTTTAATTAATTATGACTGTGTTGTGATTTAAGAAGACATTTAATTGTCGTTTAAAAGCCGAAAAGTTTAGACAAAATAACGTAAACATAATGCCATTAAGGCTACAATTATAACCTAAATGGCATTAATTGCTCCTCTCTGTGTCCCCTGTTGCTTGTACAAAATTCTCAGCATGATCTCTTGGGTCCAAGGGATGCCACGTCAGCTAATAAAACCAATAATATCAGAAACGGCGGAGATATTAATATTTTAATGGCCCACCCCGCCAAATATCTCAACTTAGATTCACAAAATTCCTTATAATAACGGATCTTGGGTTCTCACCCTACTCCGAAATGCACCCAATAACCCGTCTTTCATTTGATTTCAACAGCAAAATTAGTTATTGATAAATTATAAATTAGTTATTGACAAATCATAAATTAATTAGATTGTTTTGCTATGTTACGGAATTTGGGCCGGGTTGGCCTGATCAAACTAAATCCGAACCCGTTTACACCAGGAAGAACTGATTGCTTTTCCGACGGCTGAGATAAAAAAACCAGGATTTAAGGAAATCATATCCTCTCTTTCACTGGAATATATCCGACCCATCTTTAGTATAACCACAAGTTTTCTTTTGATTTGAGTATGTGTTGTCTTGGCCTTGCTTCTAAGCCTCTACCAACTCTCAAGCAATCAATCTAAGCCTCAAGTCTATATATGCTTCCAAGTGTCACATTGAAAGAGATATGTCAAATCTTTTTCTTTATCCTTGATCTCTCTCTTACTGCCCCTTCTGTCTATACTTGGATTCAAAGTCTCCTCTTGTGCACAGTTGCTGAACTCGTAACAAGCTCATTTAAGGTAAAGAGTGGGGGCATCTTCTCACATATATAAACACTTGTCTTTTATCTATTGGCACTTTTACCTTTCATTTCTCCTGCTCAATTTTGGATATAGACGCCAACCGTTTTCTCGTATATAATTTTTGGTAGATTGATCACAAGTCAACGACAAGCAGAAAGAAGCATGCGCATAAAGTTCAACATTTTCCGTGGATGTAATTGCATATATCCAAAAGGTATACAACTTTTTCCTACTAATTAAGATACGTAACACAATGATTCAGAATGTTATGTAATATTATAGCTTAATATATTAATCAAGCTTTAAGGTTTGATACATTAATTATCACCATCCATCTTATGGTACTTCTCTTGATGGAATTAATACTTTTGTCTAAGTTACATATATGTTTATATAATCACATTTTTGTCAGTGTGTTTAAATCTTTTGGAACAAATAATTTTTCTCTTTATCAGCTGAAGTGACGTCTCCGACCTCATCACCAAGGTTCGACCTACGCGAAGAATACACAAGTGCCTTCAGAACCGAATCATATAACGAATTTTGGGCACGGGTTTTGGACCTTACATTATCTCACGGGAAGGCCCTTCAAGGCCATAGCACCACAAATATTCCATCTTCACACTTCTTCACCGAACAACTTCTCGACCCTGATCAAGACACCGCCAAAAAGGTCCTCGCTGGTATCAGAAAAGATAACCATCCTGAGGCACACAATTTGTTGAGTGATTATTATTTGGAGACAGCAAATGCATCGCTTGTTTGCGGGCAGCTACTGAAAGACATAGAGCAGATTAGACTTGGGTACCGGCCGCTGAAGTTGGATCTCCGATCAATTAGTTCTGACGGACCTACAAAAGGTGGTTTTGATAAACGCTTTGCTGATCTTGCAAGAACTTTCGATCCATTTGACTACTTTGCCACATCTCAGCAACAGCTTAGAAAGGTAATCTTCAGTCTTCACTTAAATGTTATCATGCAAAAGTTTATGTTTAAGTTATGTTTTTACTTTCAAGTTTCCACTTAACTACACGTTAAACCTATGTAATTAGGTAATATATACTTTGTTAATTAACAAACGAGTTGCTTTAGAAGTTCAAGTTGACAACGTAGATTGGCAGTCATATAGTATTTTATTAAAATCTGGTACAAAATTACTAATGTGATGAATTTATTATATAAGAAAAACCTCGTGGTAGGATAAAATTACGAATTTAGGACCTCTAATTTTATACTGGTTATAGGATAAAATTGGCTGTTTCTAAAAGGTTAAATTAGCAGAATATGCATTAGATTTCAATTTTCAAATACATTTAAATCTAATGTACGTATAATGCATGTTTTAGTACAGCATCGAACTGGACATATGAGGCTCAGAGTTATTCAACTATATATTTGTTGTGGCTTTAGATTAAAGATTTGAATATACCATTTTTTTTTTTAAATTATCATGTTTTCTCTACTCACACTTTTGAAAACCTTCTATGTTCATTCTGTTTCTTCATTAAAAACTTAAAGTAGAGGAGCTATATATTTTTTCACAAGTAATTAATACCGAAGATATATAATATATCAAGGACTGAGTAGTGAGTATGATGTTTGATCGATAATTAATTGTGCAACTGTCGTCAGTCTTGATTTTCAAAACAAATATATGGTTTCACTAAATAAATACATGGCAAATGGAATATTGAGTTATTGATCACTAATTGCAGGTTCAAGACGGTTCCTCAAGCCTACTTAACAGGCTAAATTTGTGGCGTAGAAAGTTTCTTGCCAAGCTCAACCACATTACCAATATCAAGACAGTACTCTCAATCTCCTTTGTTATAATCGCAACCTCAGCAGCAGTGATTGGTGCATGCATTGCAGTTAATATACTTGTTGCTCCTCTTTTCTTCTTTCCAACAATACTTCCTAACCCATTTCGCATTATTTCAAACAAATCACTTCGACGCATTGTGTCTCAGCTTGATGCGGCTGCTAAAGGGGCGTATATATTGAACCGAGATATGGACACAATTAGTCGGTTGGTTGAGAGGTTGAGAGATGAGGTGGAGCACATGATGGATTTGATTAAGATGTGCTTTGTGAGGAGGGATGATGGTAAGAGGAGATTGGCGCTAGAGGTGGTGAGGCAGCTATGGAGAAATGATACTAATTTTAACCAACAGTTGGATGAATTGGAGGAACATTTGTACTTGTGCTTTATGACAATTAACAAGACAAGAAATATGGTGATGAAAGAGATTCTAGTAGGAAGTAGGATTTAAGGCATGTGCTTGTAATTAAGAAGATGATTTTTTTTTTGGAAATAGTTGGCTATAGGCCTACTATATTTCATTAAAAAAAAAGAATTGCAAATCAGTGTTTACATAATACAATTAGTTAGATTGTACATAATTCTTTTTCTTATTAAAGAGTATCTTCCCATTTGTTTTTATGAGCTAGAAAACCAAAGCTTGAGGGATATAATCAAAGAGTTTACGTTATCTTAATTTTGCTAATATAATGTCAATATGATTTGAGATTTCCCTGGACTTGAATTTCCAGTAGTGGCAGAACTTTGCTGAACACAAGCTAACACTGAATACATATTAGATTAAAGAAAATTAGTAAGCTGGTCTCATATCTAAAAGCGCGATTTGTGTAGTTTTTTACGGATTCGTATCCTCCAAAATATTGTAGATGGTCTCTTTCACTTTACGGTTTGAGATTCGGAGTAACCTGGGGGCAGTATTATTGGGCTTTGAGATTCGCCGAGTTAAAAAAAAAGGTCCAGATCCACTAATGGTAAAAGATCCCCTTTTCAGGTACCTGGAAGAATGTGAATTCGTATTTTATTAGACCAGAATCCCAAGCAGACTGCACTCTATATCACACAACAATAACATTATTATAAATAAGATAAATTGTTTAGTACATGCATCTAAGGGTGTTTGGTCTAGTGGTATGATTCTCGCTTCGGGTGCGAGAGGTCCCGAGTTCGATTCTCGGAACACCCCCATATCGTATCTTAATTTTTTAGGTTCGATTCGTTCGAATTATCGTTCCTAATTAGTGTTAGTTAGCCTGTTGGGCCTACTCTCTATTGAGTGAATACTACATGGGCCTAAAGGAAACTCAACCATAATATAATATGACTATATAAGAGTGCAAATGTCTTTATTATGTTTCTATTTTTAAAAAAACTTTAATAATTCAAACTTTAAAAATTATAAGTTAAAATAAAACAATTGGATATGATTTACATAATTTTATCTATGCACGTGTAAAAAATTATGATATTTTAACTTTGTTTTGTTGTTATAAAAAACTTGTAAAAATGTACTATTGTAGATATCTATACGTTGATTTTTTAATTTATTGATTCACATTAAAATAAAACTGAAATGTGATAATTCATAATTCACATTGAACAGTTTTATTTTGACGTCTATGTTTTAAGTTTTGAGTTATTAACGTTTTAGAAATGGAGACACGATGGATGCACAAAAAAATGAAGGTATTTGAAACATTCTCTTTAATAAATTATCTTAAATAAAACATAATTTTTTTATTTACAGGTATTTCTTTTTTCTGAGTAAAATCCGGGAAATAAACATTGCTTCAATAACGTCTCTCGGTTATAAAAAAAAGCTTACTTGATGCGTGAGACTTGATAGAATTATTACCATATATTTTTTCTAGAAAAGTGATACGTACTATCTTAAACTTAGGGAAAGTAATAAATTTAAAGTTTTGAAAGTATATGGCACATGAGAAACACACCAGCTTCGGTTACAAACTTACAATTTTAACCCCATCCATATATCCAAAGACTGTTTCTCATGTTTATCTTCTTTTCTCCAAGGATCCTAATATATATTGGCTATATATTATTTTCGTATTTTTTATTTCTCAATAACAGAGCTATGTTAACTAATGTAAATTGGATATATGGCTCATGCTAATTCAGTCAATTAATGACTTAATGTCCTGTCTTAATTTAAATGGTATTAATTGTGTCTTACTCTTCCATTTTTTTTAGTGCATGCATGAATTACTATATCTATAAATGCTTCGATGAAAAGTTAATTTGTCAAGTTGGATCTATTTAATTTCTCCCGCTAATTTGTGTTTGTCATATATGTAAACATGCGTCATTAATTTGTATTCGAACGTACAAAATTTGTGATGTAGAAAATTTATTGGCATCAAACATAGAAATATTTGTCACCCTGTAGAGTTTTATTTCTCATTTTCTGAACATATTAATACAAATTAAGAAGGTTATGACATGAGCATTTTAGACTAATGATTTTATAAGAATAATGCATTTTAATTTGGCATGTTTAGACTAATGCATTCTTTTTATTAGCCAGTTAATTTTTCTATATTGTGAACGATGTACACAAAGTTATCTAATAATCAGAATTTTAATTGCATGATTAAATGGGCCATACGCAAAGGTATGCCACTTTTACCACCTTTTTTAATATAAAAAATAAAAAAATAAACTAAAACTTGATTTGGGAAAGGGATATAAATTTTATATCCCCACCTCTCACAAAAAATAATTTTATCCTCCTTTTATCCCAACTTTTCCTCCTTAGAAAGAAACCTAAAATGGTATATATAGAGAGAAATTAAAATATTACTTACTAAATTTAGAGAGAGAAATTCATTACACTCACTAAATGCGCACACTTATATATATATGCTGAGTCGGTAAATCTACTACCGTGTGTGTGACGAAAAAGAAAATTTGACCATAATTGGCAGCAGTGGAATAAATAATTAAATGATTGATAAATTTACCCTTTGAAGAATTTCAGGATTAATTTCATCAGTTCCTGCCTTCAGTAAGAGCATTCCACCAAATCTCTTTATCATACCAAACTTCTAAACATAACGCATAAACGTTTCCTAATATAAATTCGAGTCAGATACATTGATTAACAGATATGAGATAACTCATGATCAGTAAATCTTTTATTTCAGAATAGATTCCACGTTGTGCCTCACCTCTCCTTTTGTCCAATACACTCTCTCTTCTTACCTTTTCCTTTTGCTTGGTTGCCCTAATTTTGCAGTGCTATATATATATATATATATATATATATTTCTCTATTTCTCCTCTTCATCCCTCGCTTAGGCCGACTATATTTGCTAATTTCTCTTGCTCGCACTATCTCTTTCTTCGAAATTCTTTGCATCCAAGTCTCTGTTTCTCTCGCTTTCCCCTAAGCAATCGATGGAATCTCCACAGAGCTCGGTTCATTCATGTCCAGACTGGAGGTATCATCTCCGATCAGACGTCAGACATGGGATAATCAACCAAATGTAAGTGTTTCATTCAATCACTGATCAAATAATTACGCTCTTTCTATATTGGATTGGGTTTAAATTTGCATTTTTTACGTGTAGGGTGGTTGTCCTGACAAGAACATCTAGTCGGATAGTTACCGAAAGAGCATACGATTTTCGAACAGTAGGTGTTCAGTTGGAGGAAGCAGCATATAATGTTGCTAATTGCCAGGTACATAGAGACTCTAGCTTCTTTTATATCTCTTTTACTAAGCACTGATAATTAGAAAATTTCTTTCTTCTTAATTTTGTTGTGAAATTATTTCTAAACTTTGAGCTTTACGCAATTATTTTTTCCAGGAGGAATATGTCCACAGAATCTGTGCTAAGTTGGCACAATTTTGGATGCAAACCGTAAGCCTTCCAGCGAATTCTGCAAATTCGAATGTGAATTATGTGCAGCCAGGTAAACAATTATCCTCTATATATTCATATATATTTTAAATTCATTGATCTTGAATTCTTGATACTGCATGCTGGAACTGATTTAAAATAAAATCAAATTGGTTAATATAAATAATTTGATACGTCATTTTAATGGTTTTCTATTTAATTAATTGCAGCAACAAGGAACTCAACAAGTTCTGCAAATATGGCTGACTGGCAAGAAGAGGCTTACCAGAAGGTCGTTAATTATTCTTTCTTTTTAATGTTAGCTTCCATTGTCATTTCAAGGATTAGTTGGTGAATATACAATTATAATATATATTTGGTTAGTAATAATCCATATTTCCATATATATGCCATCTCCAAATTCGTAAGGTAAGTAAATATTTGTAGAGATATTAATATGCAGCAAGGATTGCTGGAATATAATTATGACAACATGTTCAAATTGCAAACCCTAATTATTAAAGATTTCGAGGATAATGTGCACGATTTTAACCCTTCTTAATAGTAATTAATTATTTGAGGCCAGCTTCTCAGTGACCAAAAAAGGACACCAAAATACATATTCAGTTTGATTCAAGTTCTTGTCATTATAAATTTATATATTAGTAATATCCTTAATTATCGGTCTTGATATTCAGATGAATAATGACCATTTTGGTACGCATAATATTTTGAATTCTACTAATTAAAGAGTTATTTTATTCGATAGATAGAACTTAACATGATAATATGTTATATATTCGATCGATAGAACTTATTTTATCATGACTACTGATAAAATTATTATTAAAATTTTAATAGTAAAATTTAAGATATATTCATTATAGTTTTGAAACATGTAAAACTCTATATAATTAATTGTTACAACTCAAAGATATCTATTTTTTTAATTAATCATATATGTTATAGTTTCGCAGACATCGTATGCGAAAACTTGCGAATTCTTGAACTAGTCCCTGAATTTTTGAATATAGAAATTGTTGATACTATGTATAAAATTATTAATACAATATAATTATCAAATTGAATTTGACACCAATTTTTTTTTTTAAAAGTCGATGCTAGTAATAATCTGGTCCTCATATAAATATGAATATTGATATATGTACATTAATTATTTGACAAGTACCATAACTAAAAATATTTTTACTATAAATTGAAAATTGAAAAGTAAAGATAATTTATTTTTATTAGTTATAAATATTTTCAATGTCGTCATGTTTGAAAATAACCTATCTAAAAGATATTATTCAGAATCAGATGTAAAATTGGATTTTTTAATCATATATTTTTTTATATTATCTTATTTGTGAAATAAATTAATTGTCAAGATTTTTTATTTTCATTATTGGATTATCATTTGGTCAACAGTCTCACTTTTTGATCAAACAATGTTGATCATATAATACAAGAATATGAAAGACAGTATGTTGCTGCTTAATTAATTATCGATGACATGTTGACGTAATAAAGTATCGTCGAGTACTCTTTCTCGCTGTAATCGTATCCTCTTTTGTGTTTTACAATTATTTTCTTTGCATAATTTCTTCTTTTGGTGTTAGAAGATTCAACATATGAAGACGCAACACTTTGCGGATCTTAAGGCCATCTTCGAGGAGCTCCGCTGGTATTTTAACGAGGTGCTCATCAATTATATATATGTAAAATTTCCAAAAAATGTAAAATTTGGTCTCCAAACACATATTAATATGGAGAACAAGTTGAACGGTTTGGATCAGCTATTTGGACTTTGAATCCGATGATTTATAATCCGATGTACAAGGAGACCTATACATTGCAATGTACCGTAGTCCAACTCTTATATATAGAGAGAGAGAGAGAGGTTGTGAGTTAATATATTCACAAAAATTAATATTAACAAATATTGGGCACCCGATTTATAAACATTTTAATTAATTTTTAAGTCAGTTAGATAATTATATGCATGGCATATACCCCAAATACATATATATAGCTATATATGTATTTTATGCAACAACTAAAAAGGTCAATAATCAGACATGTTGTGCGTTTTCCTTTTCTCCTTCAGCTTGGAGGAGTGTTCATGCAAGGTTGGCAAGGACTGGAATTTCTTGTCAAGATGAGAGCAAGCATGAATACTATTGTTCTTATTATGAAGGATCTTCAAGTCCAGAAATCCTCCATCGACATCGCGCTTATAAGGAAGATTTCATCGTATGAGTCGCACCTTCTGCATTTCATTGGTAATCATAGAAGCCTTCTAGATCGTTTAGCAACAGCTAGACCGCTCGTTGGATAGCATCATCAGTTGTGTTTCTATCTCTCTCTATATATACATATGTGCCAGAGTTGTTATGAAATTAAAACAATTTCTCCTTGTAATATATATTTATGTAATTATGTATAATTTAATCAGCTTAATTAGTTGGTTGCTTGTATGAAAATTTTAATATTCTCTTAGTTCAGTTTTTGAGTTTTGATTTCTTTTTTTTATGGTTACCGGCAATGATTGCCGACTAACAATTATATTGATAAAAAAGTGATATTTACACAAATTCTCAAACAAAATTGCAAATAACACCAAAAAAAAGAAAAAAAAAATAGAAAATAGAAAAAATTAGGTATATTCTAACTAGCAAATAATGCCATCAGCATTATAATGCCATCAGCAAATAATATTATAAGTAGCAAATTAGGTATATTCTAACTAGCAAATAATGCCATCAGCATTATGCAGTAGGCACTTGGTACTATTGTCCACCTCCTAATTAAACGAATCGGGCCCATGAGATAATATCAAAAGTTGTATCATTTAATAACTGGTTCATTGGCTTTCTTTTTGCGGAGAATAGTCTCCTATTTCTTTCCTTTCAAAGCGCTCAAACACCTGTTGACCAAACCACCCCCCAAAATTTTCTCTCTAGTTGCGTCAGGCGACCCGCCGGCCCTTTCCAAGCTTTTAGAATTTCAATTCCCCTCGAGCCCCGGATATCACGTCTCGCCATGAGGTCCCTCCAAAATCTACGTGGGAAGGAGCAGTTCCACATGATGTGGTCAGTTGTCTCCCGTGTTTGTGATTCGCAAAGGTGACAACGTGGCTGGACCGGAATTCCTCTCGCCAGTACCTGCTGGGTAAGAACCTTGTTTGCCAACATCAGCTATGCAAAAACTCTGATCTTCATTTGGGCCTTCAGCTTCCAAATGGCCAGGTTGTCCACTATTATCCCTGTGTGGTGCATTAATTTATATGCCGAAGAACATGAGAATAGTCCAGTAGTAGTCTATTTCCACCTTATACCATTCTCGTAGCCCGTTGAGACCTTTAAAAATGGAACGAGGAAGTTAGATCCTTTATAAAGAACGAAGTGTCCTCCGCCCTTGCAATCTCAGCCCCCTTTCAATGTTTAACAGTCTCCTGAGCATGGATGCCCACATGCCATCGGGATACGCCTCGATATTCCATACCCATTTTGTCAGCAGAGCAGTATTTTGACATTTTATATCTATTATTCCCAACCCCCGTCGCATTTCAGGATGCATACACTTAATTTTCCAGTTAATGAGACAGTTAATGCCCTTGCAAGAGGGGCTGAGATTGCAGTAACATTGATAATATTTAATTCAATGACATCAATTTTATTTTCAGCAAAGCAGTAATTGAAGTCTGCATTTCAGAGCGCATACACTTAATTTCATTTTCATTTAAATTCAGAGAGCATTTAAATTTCATACTCAATTTTCTATTTTCATGATCTAATCATAAGATTATGCCTTTATATCGAGTTGTTTTCAACTTTGCTATTAAATTCTTTTGAACCATTCAAAATGATTCAATATTTATGTCATATAAATAAGTAAGCACTTAAATGAACCAAATGCCACACCTAAGGCCAGCAAAGGACTATCCTCATTATGGACATAACTACTATCAAACCACAATAGATGAGATGAATCATTGAAACACTACTCAATTTGCTTATCGACCCACATACATCATATGTATTGGATCCAATAAGCCTTTTCACATAACATAATGAAAAGTTAACCCAGTCATTTTTTTTAAACAAGACTTATTCGTCATAACTGATTTTGAATCAAATTGGACTAAAAAGTTTAACTTCTCTGCAATTCTTGTTTATCTGACTTAAGGCAGCAATAAGAGTCATACTCACTTATTGAGTCTTACTTTTCCTTTTGTAATTGATGTTGTGTAAAATCATTTTATAGACTGTTCTTCACATGAACATCTATAATACAATAACATCTTTGCAATGTGACATTCACAATTGCAATAGTCACAATATTTGCAACATAGATATCTTGTGACTTTATCAGTCTTGCTTTGCTTTCTTCATTTTCTTGTGCATTCAAATCTGAGCACTTGATTCATTATCTCAAATGGGGTTTTAAAAACGAATCACATCCGAGAGGTAGCAAGCTCAAACATCAATTTTAAATATACTCCATGAAGTAAGAATATTTCTCGACTTCAAACATTTTGCACAATTCTCTTTCAATGTTATTTATCTTTCTTGATTTTCTTCGATCCCTCTCTCACCAACCACAAGGACATTAGAAACTCCTTTCTACATGTCAACCTCTACAGTCTCGAGCATCCCATGTAACTCTTCAAGATACTTCTTTATTCTTTGATGAATGAAGAATACCTCAATAGTAGAGAGTTCAACACGATGTCTGTAGCCAACCCCTAGTCCACGAGACACTCGAGCTTCTCCAGCTGCTTTACATTGCTCCTCATTTGGAGCATGCATATGAGCACTCAGGAGTTACCCTTAACACATGCTTGCTCTTGAAACTTTTTCTTAAGCTAACCCATGATGTAGTAGGATGATTGTGTCTCGAATTGCCTCTACAACTCGAGACTTATCACTACTACCAAGAGGCACAATGCATCAAGCTCGTCTCCACGTGTTTAATGTACGTGTCATTAGTTGTTCTGGTTTGCATTATTATCTGGTTCATTTGGGAGAGGAGTAGTCAAGATGTATTCCTATCTCTCGTGCCTAAGAACCATTCTCAGACTATGATGATAATCCATGAAATTAGATATATAAATTTATTTTCTTTATTTTACAGATAACACAACGAGAATGACAATTTGCCATATTTTATGATATTATAAGGTTTGAGTTTTGTTCATACTTATGTGTCAGTATCACTAAGACAAGTCAGTATCGGTATGAAACTTGAACTTAATTATCTTAGGTAGGCAACTTCTTGCCAATCACAACCGGGTGATTCTTGGTGTTTATTCAAACATCTTAAAGATATTTGAATAAACTATTCTCCAAAGCCCAAAACTGTTTTGGATTATCCTTGTCAAGTAAACCTCTCTCTACTGAGTAGGTCCCATCAATTAACGATCGATAGTTTGATCTGGATAGAGAAAGAAGTGAATGACATTTAATTTTTTTGGACTTGTTATCTAATTTTAAGTTGTCGTGTGATTCATACACCCATACCTATCCTATGACCATCATAGAATTAATACAAATAATAAACATAAAACATATCACATATGCTTTGTGAGTTTGTGTGGCTCTTGAGGAAACACTTTCGTAATCGTCGCTCCTTCCATGATCTCCATGGCTGAAGTCTCCTATTGAGCAACTGAATTACCTATGCCCTCTCAAAATCTAGCTAGAACTATTCTAATAGAAATTGAAATTACATTTAAAATTCTCAATCCTAAATGCAATAAGCATGCAAGCCTTGAATAAATTACATAAGAAGCAAGTTAACATTCTTGCTTATTTAATTAATCAAATTAATTAATATCATGGGGCACCAAAGGCCTCGTTACAAGCATTCACATAAGTATTAATTACATCATACAAGGCATTGAAATCATGAGTCACACAAACCTACTCTTCGCTGCAAAACAAAGTTTGCTTTTTTGTGCAACCATTGCACACATGCATAAACAATTCATGCATTCTAATTAATCTGTCAATTCCTTTTGTGCAACCATTACACACATTCATTCTAATTAATCAATTAATTCCCAACATCATAACTAAAATTTCATATTTTGGGATTTAATTGACAAATCTTATTTGGAAATTTGGCCAAAATCAGTCACACATATATCCTATGCTCTGAATATCACTGTTGGGTGTTATGGTACTTAAGGCAGTAGAATTTCAAAATTTTGACAAGAAAAGTACCAAAAAGAACATCATGTATGACTGAAACCAAATCAAAATCAATTTCCAAATCAATAAGTATCATACTTTTAGTTTCTTGTCTCCAAACAAGAAAGGAAGGTTCTTGAGTTGTAGAGTTGTAGCTTCCACCTCCTTGTTGATGCTAATGATGGTTCATGCCTTGCAGCACCTTGGTGGTTGATGTGTGTATACCTAGAACACCTTGAACCAAGATGAGACTCCAAAGTAGAAGTCCTCCACGATATCCACCAAGAAATTAATTAGAAACTAAAGTTTTCTCTTGCTAGAGAGTAGTAATTTGGTCGCTCCTTAATCCATATCCCCCAAAACAACTAGATCTTGAGCTTTTAGGGTTTTTGGGTTCTCAACATATAATAGATAAAAGAAGAAAAAGAGAGAGTTTTTGCAGAACTTCAATTCTCAAAAACGAATTGCACTCAAAAAGAATGAGAGAGAGTATATATAGCAAACAAGGAATGTGAATTATGTTTCCATCCATATATAGTAAAAGTTATATACATTTAACCCCATATTCTAATACATTTTTTACCATGATCTAATTCTAATTAGATTCTGCTCCAGAAGGAAAAGTTATATATCTTTCTTTTGACTTTCCATCCATATATAGTACGTCCAAAACAAACATCGTATGATGACGCTATGTTTAAAATACGAAACATGTGCAGTAATTTTCAGAACATAGTAGTCTAAATTAAGCACCACGTCCTACCACGGTTTTTTTACCATGATATGTTTCTAATTTTGTTTTCCTCCAGAGAGACAAAGTTCTAGATATTTATTTTACATTTCCAGAAATATATAGAACGCTAAAATCAGATGTCTTATTAGAAATATATGGATCAAATAAGAAATATTGGGCAGCAGTTTTCAGAAAACGTGGTAAACTATTTTGGGTAAGCCTTTAATTATGGAAGCAATTCTTGAAAATTAAACACGAGCCATAATTAACACTAATCATTGGGCTTTATTTATTGAACCAAGTTCCATTTTCTTTATTTGAATTAATCAAATATAATTAATCTAATTAATTGTAGTATCATATATACTTATATTTCTCATATTTTGGTAAAGAAACCAATTTATTTGTCATGTCATACATGTCAAATAAATTAAGAAGTATTTCTAATTAATTTTTTATTAGTGTGACCCTATGAGATCTATGCTATTTAGCAATAGAATCTGGAACTCTTTTTAATTTCATAAATTACAAGCAGCACAAATAAGAAAATAAAAATAACAAAAAGGAGAACACACTTATTAAAGGAAAGAAAAATTAAAGGATATATTACACATGACGAGTGATACTTGATTTATATATATATCTAGATATGTAACAATTATTTTTAGATATTTTCAAAGTGCATCAAAAAATTAATGCATTTATTTGTTTTTAAAGTAATTAAATATTCATATTACCCAACATAAAAAATGAATCGTCTAAGCTCAATTTAAGATCTTCTCTTGCATTATTTGTTGCATTATTTGTTGCATTATCTGTTGCATTAAGTCTATAAATTTAAACTAAAATGAAATTATTTCTGGCGACCTCTTCAACTAATTTAAACGAAACTCACATTGACTCAGTGTAAGATATATCACTACTACAAAAAAACAGTTTGTACACGGATTATAACTGGAGAGCTACACGGATTTGGAAACGTGTGCGATTCTGGGGTGTAGGAAAGTCCACATTTACACACGGATAATTTATACGTGTACGATTACACTAATCTTACACGGATTATTAATAAAGAGCCGTTTGGAAAATCAAGAGAGCTACACGGATTTTAACTAAATATCCGTGTAGGAATACTATTCCTACACGGATATTTAGTTAAAATCCTTGTAGCTCTCCTCAACAGAATATTAAATAAATAAACCGGGTTCAGTAACCTTCCTATACGGATTTTTAACTAAAAATCCGTGTAGGAAGGTTGCTGAACCGTTTTTTTTTTTTTTTTTTTTTTAGCTAGCTTCCACTTTTGCTAGTCAGTAATTATATATTTCATATTAAATATACATAGTCTTTTGCAAAAATAAATATATAGCATTTTGTATATACATAGCCTTTTGCAAAAATAAATTCATAGCCATTTGCAACATATATATATATATATACATAGCCTTTTGTACATGCAATTTCATGTGATCTAACACATAACATACACTCCTCAAGATCCAATACAAGGCGAAGAGGATAGTAACCAACTAAGGCGAAGATGACAGTAACCAACCAAAACCATACAAAACTGAAAAGAAAAATAAAAGAGAAATAAGCAATAATAATTACATATGACCTAAATAAGCAATAATAAGTAACATAAAATTAGATAAAGAAAAAAAAAATATATATATTCATGGCTAACCTTAGCAAGATAGAGAGGAGAAAATAACAACTTCAAATATCTCAGATCCCAGTTGTGCTATGAGCTGAAATCAAAACGGCGTTGGAGGGAAAATGCCTTCTTATATAACCAAAACCCTAAAACTACCTTTCTACACGGATTTTTCACTATAAATCCGTGTAGCTCTCTAGCCTTTCTACACGGATTTTTATTTAAAAATCCGTGTAGGAAGGTTGCTGAACCGTTTTTTTTTTTTTTTTAGCTAGCCTACACGGATTTTTTAGTAAAAATCCGTGTAGCTCTCTAGCCTTTCTACACTGTTATTTAAACAATAATCCGTGTACAATAATCCCTTCCTACACGAATTTTTTAATAAAAATCCGTGTAGCTCTCTCACCATTCCTACACGGATATTTAATGAAATATCCGTGTATAAAAGCTTAATTTTCACACGGACACTAATTTTTAAGTTAATATTCGTGTAGGATTTCTAGAACACTGGAAAAATCTTATTTCATACACGTTTTTTTATAAAATTGAGAAAATCCGTGTATAAGATATAGTGTAGGAAGACGTTTTTTGTAGTAGTGTATTTTTAATTTGATAAATGATATCAAAGTTACAATCCATATCCATCCACATGATAGAGTTAAAACCAATATATTTTGTATATAATTTATAATCAACATGTATTTGATGAATGAATTAAATTTAATTTGTGTTTCATCAAATAAAATTTGAATTTTTTATTATTTGAATTGGATTGACAAGATCAAATAGATTAATATGGGATCGGATTGGTGTTGGTTTGATTAAAACCTAATTAAAATCGTAAATTTAAACAAATAATTGGATTTCAAAGATATAATTTAGACCAACTGAATTAAACTTGTTAACTAAATAACAACTAAACAAATAAATCAAAATAAATTTTTGTTTGTTTGTTTGAATCGAAATAAAAAATATTAAATTTTATAATATGAAAACTTAATACATATACAAATATGTTTTCTAATCATAGAAATAATATCAAGATATATACATGAAATAAGATAAATTAAACTGAGTCACATATTAAAAATCAAAGTAATTTAAAAATTCAATGGAACTGAATCAACTCAAAAAACCAAACCATTCAATCCAATCGGTAGAAAATCAAATAAACGGATTATTTGCCAGTCGGGTCAGCCCAGGGATCCGATTTAGTATCGATGCAATAAACACCCTACTTAAAAATAGATTATTTGCAGATCGGGTCAGACCAGGGATCCGATTGAGCATCGATGCAATAAACGCCCTACTGAATTGCGGGTCGGGTCAGACCAGGGACCCGATGGAGCATCCACGCTGTAATAAATAATTTCAGCCGTAACTTCTCTCCGCTGCGAACCAGCTTTCCGGGAGACGGAGTCTCTTCCCCTCTGACTGCCTGTCTATAACAGCCAGGCGCCCGCTTTGTCATTGTCTTCTCTCCGCCGCAGCCCTCAGGTGATGGTTCCTTTCGTGCCCTTAAAGCACTCCTTCACGTTATTATTTTTTTCATTTTCTCCCATTTTATTTTGTGTAAATAGAGGTTAAGTGTAAAAAAATTGTAATTCTTTTGCAGTTTGATAGGTTATATGTCCGATAATTTGATCAATTTTAGTGTTGTTGGTTACCTTGAGTCGGAGAAAACGATTAGTTACACTCTTGTGTTTGAAATTCGTAGCAATGATATAGTTCTTGGTTAATAGATCTTACTAGCTGCAAATATTGTCTAGTTGCTCCGAGGAGTTGAATTTGGACTTGATTTTGTTAAAACTTTTGGTGTAACATAATATTAATAAAGGTCATAAAAAAGCATACTTACCCACTTATTTGGTCGTGAGCTATTTAATCAATTACTAGTTAATTATTCAATCAATTACTAAATAATTATTACCGTATTATGCACATTTGTAGTGTTTCTGAAGTTATTATTGTCAGCAAATGCTTGCTTTTCGTCCTACATTTTACCTTTTGCAATGTGCATTTGATATGCTTAGGTTTTATTTTGAACATTGTGTTTGATTGCAGTTAACAGTGGCAAAATTTGCTAATAATAACGTTGCAGAAAACTTGTTATCTTTGGTTTGGGGCATCTTAAGAAATATTTTTGCTGCCTCTACTTGAGAAGCTGATTGTACTTGTAAGTTGCTATATATCATTTTCGAGAAAGATTATCAATTAAATTATAATAAATTAGGTTTACATTTTTTTTTTTGAAAAAAACATGTTTTCAGTGGCAGCATTAATCGCAGACAATATTTGCAAAATAGAAGTAAGAAAAATCTTTGTTCTTTCTATTCTTTCTTACATTGCTATATTTTCAGAACCAATTAACTGGTACTTTTGATTTCTCTCTTTGTAATAGGTACAGTTGAATGAGAATACAATTGAGAACAGGAAAATGCATAAATACAAATGCTTGGAACAACAGCTAGCAGAATTTTTTTGATTAAAAGGCCAAAGCCCATTTTCATTGAAGAAAACAGCTAGCAGAATCTGAATCAACAGAGGTTTGTTGTGTACTTTATTAAGGCTGATTGATCATATAGCCATCAAAACTTCTAAAATTGCTTATTTATGTTTCCCCTTCTTTCTCATTTCATTAAAATAATCTTAACTAGAATTCACATAATTCATCATTATCCTCATTATGAAGATGAAACTACTAATTTCCCCTCATTTGCTATATAGTACACAAAATAATATACATCCTCCTCCTGTTTCTACCACCCCTTCCTTTTTATTCTTCATTTAACCATAACAATTTTGATCTTTGATATGATTACAAAGTATATATATTTTTAGTTTCATTTTTTTTATAAAAAGGTATACATATAGGCTTAATCACTCTTTAGAAGAAAAATTATTCAACCATTTCTTTTTCTACTTTTATTAGGGAAAATTTACAATTTCATCAAAGATTCTTTCAACAAAAACCTTATTACTTTTCCCAAAAGCCTTTGCCGAAGGAATCTTTAATGCAATAGTACTTTGTGTTTTTTTCTCTAGTAAGGGTGGAGAAAGAAATGGTTTAATGAATTATTCTTCTAAAAGTGTATATACTTCTTTTTGTTTCATATAATCGATAACAGTGTAGTAATTTAGTTATTTCACTGGTTCAATAGGTGAGGAAATAAATAATTTTGGAGATGATGGGGATATAAGCAATTTTGGAAATTTGATGGGCATATGGGCAATTATCCCAATTATTATGTTTAGCCTAATGTGTTTGGTATGCTATTTATATGTGCACATGTTTAGGAAATTGTGTTTATCACTGATACCATATATGAGTGATCTTAATGAGTGCTATTATCATGGAACTATTGGAGTAACTTCCGCAAACAAAAAAAAAATTGAAAATACAGTTTCCGTCCGTCTTGAATCATTTTTGGGCTTTTCCTTCTATCTGTTTAATCCGCACTTGTGCAGTTTATCTTACAAAAAAAACCAAAGAACAGTGATCCATATTATTTATTAAATTGAGGCCCAAATATAAACTACTACGTAAATCTGCTGGCTTCATTTTTTGTGATGTGTTAAGTCCAACTTAGTTGTGTATTTTTACAAGGTAATCCATAGATTTATTAGAAAGGTAATCCATAGATTTAATTTCTTTGTTCAGTGATTTTGGTCAGATGGGAATAGGGTTATTTCTGGTTTTGTTCGATTTTTAAGGCATTAATTTTCAGGTTGTGTCAAGTTGGGGTAAATCTGAGTACCAAGTTATTTGGGTTAGTTGGATTTGGTTGGATTTGGGATTCGGTTTTGGTTATTTTCTTAATAAATTGATTGGAGTTGTACTATGTATATATTTCAATTTTCACTTGAGGAGTTTGACCTTAAATTGATCCAAACATATGAAATTTTTGTAGGAGGATGTACAAAATATTGCAACAAAATGGAGCAAAATGCTCAAAGCTGGATCTATTGATGTCCGTTTCATGGCAGTCGATCTGAAGACATTCATGTTTACCATGGAAAAGGGTCAGGATTTGGAAGAGGTACATACACATACACACAAAGAATTCATTTTTCTGTAATAAATTCTCATTGAACTTAATTCATTATAAGCACCTAATTGATGATCATGCTGCTGATTTTAGTTGAAGGAGTTTATCCTGAGCCAGAGCGATGCGTATGAGATAAAGATCGGTGATCAGACATATAGAAGGCCAGGAGATCCCCTGCTGGACCAGGTTATAGAGAGACTACATAGAGAGAAGCACGCTTCTGATAAGAGTTACAATAATGAGCTTTAGAAATTTCGGAGACTTTTTTCAGGGATCTAACAGAAATACAAAGAGGCATGTGGAGGATTAATATTTTTTTTTTTGGGAAAAAAGCCTAATAGCCCAATTCATTTACCAGAATTTAAACGTTACATCTTACATATAGCAGGAAAATAAAAAAAAATTATAAAAAAACCCCAGGGAGCACCAAAACATGTTCCTCAGCTACACACATTTTTCATATATTTTTTTTTTCAGATTTGCATCCTTGGCATTTGGTGTCCCTAAACTCAAAATCTTACCCAACCACCTTAAACATCTTTTCCTAATGTATAATTTGCACAACAAACATCTCAAAACAAGTCTATGGATCAAACACTCTCAGCTACTGTGTCATTACATGGACAACTTAACAAAGATTTTTCAGTGCAAACAATGGTACCAGTGGTACCAGCACTGAGCTTGTTTCTATATCTAGCTAGTAAACAGCCTTAAACATCTTTTCCTAGTGTATATTTGTACAACAAACATCTTAAAACAAGTCTATGGATCAAACACTCTCAGCTACTGTGTTATTACATGGACAACTTAACAAAGATTTTTCAGCGCAAACAATGGTACTAGTTGTACCAGGAATTCGTATCCTCTGCATTACCTCAGAAGGGAAGGTACTTGTGCCACATTCCTAGAAATCAGAGACCATTTATTCCTACAATGCCTCCTGGTAAGAGCAGTGTTTTAAAATTTGGTTATCATTCGGTATGCGGAAGGCCACTGCATACCACATATACAGTATGCGGTCGCATATGCGGATTTTTATTCGGATTTACATATGCAGATTTTAAATGAGAATTCGTATATATAAACAAACATAAGGTAATATGTGGTATGACTTACTGTTAATATACTAGAAACTGGTATTTTTATCACTGTTAATATATTTTAAACCGGTAATATGTGGTATAAATCACTATTAATATACTTTAAACCAGTATTTTATCACTGTTAATATATTCTAAACCGGTAATATACTATAAACTTCATATTCGGACCGAATATAGATTTTCTATTTGGATTGCAACTGAATAAGAATATTCGGCCGAATATACCGAATTTTAAAACACTAGGGAAGAGTCACTTGTTCATTACCATCTCACATACTTGGGAGGATATATTTTATCATGCTCTTTATGTACCTCCCTGTGATAGAGTAGGGCTTCTAATAGTACTTAGTGCAGTATGTTGGACTTTATGAAAACATAGAAATGATGTTTGTTTCAATGATTGTTCTCCAAAAAATGCTAGGTCAATTATTCTTGGAATTAAATCCACTGTTATCCATTGGATATGACCAGTGAAGAAGAAGTTTAAGGACAGCTGGATGGATGTCAATTATTAAAGATGTCATTTTCCTAGACTTCATCCCTCCTGACATGGAGATAGTATTGCATGGTGTTACTGCTGATGATGATTGAAGACCTATTACCGTGACTCTTTTGTATCTAATTTAACATTTAGCATTATGCCTTATGGACTAGTGTTAGCCTACTTATTATACTTTTGGACCTTAGATACATCTATGACTTGGATTGTGTATTGCTTGTTAGGATATCATAGCAATACATTTTTGTTGTTAGCTAGTCTAGGCTTTAGTCCTGACTAAATTGGTTCTTTTGTAATTATTATTTCAGTAATGAAATAAGTCTTTTGATCTCTTTTAAAAAAAAAATTTCTTACAAAAATACCATAACCAATGTAGGGAAAAAATAATTAAGAAAAACGAAAATTTCTACATTTTAATTTTTTTTTCTTGATAAAAATCATAAAATGCAAGCAACAAAATATGGAAACTATAAAACAATTTTCATTTGATCTGAACATGTCCGATCTGTTGGACCCATGACCTGATGTGCCGAAATTTTTTTTTGTGACACCCGAATAAATCCGAATTAAATAAATGACACTCCAGTCTCAGAAATCTCAAAAAATGGCACTCTCGCACAAGGGTTTGGCGCACCAACCAATCCAGGCTCGCACAACGCTTTGGCGCACCACTTGGTGCGTGAATTGACATGGAGCACCAGGTTCGCGCAACCCTTTGGCGCACCAAGCTGGTTCGCACAACCATTTAGCGCACCAATAGATGCGCACGGAAATTGACATAGTTGCACGGATTTTATTGTACTTAGAACGGATCTTGATGCAATCGAATGGTCCTGAATTGTGAGCATATATATATATATATAGAGTGTGGCTAAGTTGCTACCGGTAGCACTTCGACCGAAGTGCTACAGGAGTCATATCTTAGTACTCGATGTTCAAACAGCAAATCCAGACCGTTAGATGTTCAATCTATATTAAAATGTACTTGGAGACCAAATTTTACATTTTTTTTGAATTTTTTTGCTATTTATTAAGCTAGTTTGAAAACTGCTGTTTTCAATGCTCCAGAAATTTAATAAAAACAGCGGTTTTCAAACCAGCTTAATAAATAGCAAAAAAATTCCAAAAAATATAAAATTTGGTCTCCAAGCACATTTTAATATAGATTGAACATCTAACGGTTTGGATTTGCTGTTTGAACATCGAGTACTAAGATATGACCTCGGTAGCACTTCGTCCGAAGTGCTACCGGTAGCAACTTAGCCACACTCTATATATATATAGAAAATCTAGGGAGTGATGTTCTCACAAAGAGGGTTCGGTGAGAACAACTTCAAAAGTATATCGGATCGGCTTCAAACGACAAATCTAAACTGTTGAAATCCTAGTACTTCATGAGTGATGCATGTACATGCAAATTTTTAAAAGTTTCGAATTCATTTGATACAAGATCAAGCGTCAAAGAAATGAACTTTTTATAAGTTATTTATAAGTTGGTTTATATATTCATTTTTTTATAATTTATTTGATCGCTTGACCTTGTGGCAAATGAATTCGAAACTTTCAAAATTTTGCATGTACATGCATCACTCATGAAGTACTAGGATTTCAATGGTTTAGATTTGTCGTTTGAAGCCGATCCGATATACTTTTGAAGTTATGCTCACCGAACCCTCTTGGTGAGCACATCACACTCTAGCTTTGCTATATATATATATATATATATATATATATATATAGAGAGAGAGAGAGAGAGAGAGAGTAGGGTTAAAATACATCATTGGTTTTGTGCTCCAACCATACCCCATGTCTATATCTTTGTTCTCGAAGTTCAAACAGTCGATCCAAACAACTCAACATGATCTCCATATTAAAATCTGCTTAGAGACCAAATTTTATATTTTTTGAAATTTTTTTACTAGTTATTTAGATAGTTACAAAATCACTGCTTCTAGACCATTCAAAAACAGTGATTTTGTAACTATCTAAAAAAATAATAAAAAAATTCCAAAAAAATATGAAATCGTTGTTTTTCAATGGTGCAGAATTTTAATGAAAATCATTGGAATGCATAAAGTCAAAGAGTGCGGCTGACCAATAGGTGCGCACGGAAATTGACATAGTTGCACGGATTTTATTGTACTTAGCACGAATCTTGATGCAATCGAATGGTCCTGAATTGTGACCATATATATATATATTCATTGGAATGCGTAAAGTCAAAGAGTGCGGCTGACCAATAGTTGCGCACGGAAATTGACATACTTGCACAGATTTTATTGTACGTAGCACAGATCTTAATGCAATCGAATGGTCCTTACAAGTGCTGAATTAAAGTCAAAGATTGCGCCTAAGATATGTAACTCAAATTTAAAATTAATATTGGTGCGCGAAAGGATTGTGCGAACCAGCTTGGTGCGCCACGTCAATTCGCGCATCAAGTGGTGCGCCAAACCCTTGTGCGAATCTGGATTGATTGGTGTGTCAAACCCTCGTGCGGGCTATAAATAGGTTTATATATATATATATATATATATATATATATATATATATATATATATATAGAGAGAGAGAGAGAGAGAGAGAGAGATGGGCTACGGTACATTGCAATGTATAGGCTCCTTTGTACATCGGGCTATAAATTGTCGGATTCAAAGTCCAAATAGCCGATCTAAGCCGTTCAACTTGTTCTTCATATTAATATGTGTTTGGAGACCAAATTTTACATTTTTTGGAAATTGTTTACTATTTTTTTAGATTTATTGAAAATCGTTGTTTTTCAGACAAATCTGGGCCATAAAAAACAGTGATTTTCAATAAATCTAAAAAAATAGTAAAAAATTTCCAAAAAATGTAAAATTTGGTCTCCAAACACATATTAATATGGATAACAAATTAAACGGTTTGGATCGACTGTTTGGACTTTGAATACGACGATTTATAGTACAATGTACAAGAAGACTTATACATTGCAATGCATAATAGTCCAACTCTCTCTCTCTCTATATATAGAGGTGTGAATTGTGAGGTTGACGTAAAAGTAATTTTCCAATTCAATCAATTCAATTAATTCTATCAAATTTTGTTTCTTTCACAATATATATTAATTGTAACCTGATCATATCATTCAAACGATAACTAACTTGATATATTGTCAATTAACTGCCACAATCTTCTCCTCTACTTGAGTTTCTTGTTACTTTTTTTCTCCACCTTCCCGAAATAATTTCATATTTCTTTATCAAATTTTCAACTCTTTGTCAATTGCCCGAAGATCAAGAAACTAAATACTTTTCTATAAACAATGCAATGAACAAATAAAAAATGGCGTCAAGTTGATTCAGTCAGTGTTGATATAAGCGTTCAATATCTCGGTCCACACTAAACGTCAAGTAGATTCAGTCAGCTAGCTAGTTACATTCACACAAGTGGCTTGTTAGTATATCATAGCAATACATTTTTGTTGTTATCTAGTCTAGGTTTTAGTCCTGACTAAACTGGTTCTTTTGTAATTATTATTTTAGTAATGAAATAAGTCTTTTGATCTCTTTTAAAAAAAAAAATTCTCACAAAAATACCATAACCAATGTGGGAAAAAAATAATTAAGAAAAACGAAAATTTCTACATTTTAATTTTTTTTTTTGATAAAAATCATAAAATGCAAGCAACAAAATATGGAAAATATAAAACAATTTTCATTTGATCTGAACATGTCCGATTTGTTGGACCCATGACCTGATGTGCCGAAATTTTTTTTTGTGACACCCGGATAAATCCGAATTAAATAAATGACACCCTAGACTTAGAAATCTCAAAAATAACACTCCCGCACAAGGATTTGGCGCACCAACCAATCCAGGCTTGCACAAGACTTTGACGTGGAGCACCAGGTTCGCGCAACCCTTTGGCGCTCCAAGCTGGTTCACGCAACCCTTTGGCGCACCAAGCTGGTTCGCACAACCATTTAGCGCACCAATAGGTGCGCACGGAAATTGACATAGTTGCCCGGATTTTGTTGTACTTAGCACAATTCTTGATGCAATCGAATGGTCCTGAATTGTGAGCATATATATATATAGAGAGAGCAAATCTAGGGTGTGATGTGCTCACCAAGAGGGTTCGGTGAGTACAACTTTAAAAGTATATCGGATCGGCTTCAAACGACAAATCTAAACTGTTGAAATCCTAGTACTTCATGAGTGATGCATGTACATGCAAATTTTTAAAAGTTTCGAATTCATTTGCTACAATGACAAGTGGTCAAAGAAATGAACTTTTTATAAGTTATTTATAAGTTGGTTTATATATTTATTTTTTTATAATTTCTTTGACCGCTTGACCTTGTGGCAAATGAATTCGAAACTTTCAAATTTTTGCATGTACATGCATCACTCATGAAGTACTAGGATTTCAATGGTTTAGATTTGTCGTTTGAAGCCGATCCGATATACTTTTGAAAATGTGCTCACCGAACCCCCTTGGTGAGCACATTGCACTCTAGCTTTGCTATATATATATATATATATATATGAGGAGGGATCAAGTTACACCTTTTTTTTGACACATTTTGACACCTACCATTTTCAAAGTCCAAATAGTCGATCCAAACCGTTCAACATGATTGATATACTAAAATGTGCTTGGAGATCAAATTTTACATTTTTTTGAATTTTTTTACTATTTATTAAGATGGTTACAAAATCGTTGTTTTCGGACCATTGAAAAACAACGATTTTGTAACCATCTTAATAAATAGTAAAAAAATTCAAAAAAAATGTAAAATTTGATCTCCAACCACATTTTAGTATATCAATCATGTTGAACGGTTTGGATTTTGAAATCGCAAAATTGACCTATAAAAAAAACAGTGTCATGATGTGTAAAAAAAAAAGGGTGTAATTGGATCCCTCCTATATATATAGAGAGAGAGAGAGAGAGAGAGAGAGTGGGGTTAAAATGCACCATTGGTTTTGTGCCCCAACCATATCCCATGTTTATATCTTTGTTCTCGAAGTTCAAACAGTCGATCCAAACTGCTCAACATGATCTCCATATTAAAATGTGCTTAGAGACCAAATTTTATATTTTTTGAATTTTTTTTACTATTTATTTAGATAGTTACAAAATCACTGCTTCTAGACCATCCAAAAACAGTGATTTTGTAACTATCTAAAATAATAATAAAAAAATTCCAAAAAATATGAAATTGCTGTTTTTCAGTGGTGCAGAATTTTAATGAAAATCATTGGAATGCATAAAGTCAAAGAGTGTGGCTGACCAATAGGTGCACACGGAAATTGACATAGTTGCACGGATATTATTGTACTTAGCACGGATCTTGATGCAATCGAATGGTCTTGAATTGTGACCATATATATATTTTCATTGGAATGCGTAAAGTCAAAGAGTGCGGCTGACCAATAGCTGCACACAGAAATTGACATACTTGCACAGATTTTATTGTACTTAGCACGGATCTTAATGCAATCGAATGGTCCTTACAAGTGCTGAATTAAAGTCAAAGATTGCGCCTGAGATATGTAACTCAAATTTAAAATTAATATTGGTGCGCGAAAGGATTGTGCGAACCAGCTTGGTGCGCCAAAGGGTTATTCGAACCTAGTGCGTCACGTCAATTCGCACATCAAGTGGTGCGCCAGACTCTTGTGCGAATCTGGATTAATTGGTGTACCAAACCCTTATGAGGGAGTTATTTTTTGAAATTTTTGAGTCTGGGTATCATTTATTTAATTCGGATTTATCCGGGTGTAACAAAAAAAAAAATTCGGCCAGATGTGTCATGTAATTATAGTTCTTTTTATCCGTACGGTTTGTATAGAATATGATCTGTTTAAGAAATAATAATTAAATATATTTATTCAATATATCCGATTGTCGACATACCTATCTAGATACCACATATCATTATAGTAGCCAGAAAGAGTAAAAGGAAATTATCTTGAACCGTCGGATCACAAACTGACAAAGAAAGTGCGGGGTAGAACTATAGTGTATTTAAATTCATTAGAATTTTCGGTGAGCCCAACTCTAAATTAAAACTTATCCAATTAATTTTAAATGATAAATTTAAACTGTTAAAATCAATATACTTCACAAGTAATGAATTTATATGTTAGATTTATATATTTTTAAACTAATCTATATAATATAAAGTAAAGTGACAAAAAAACAATAAAAAATATGTATACATATTAAAATTAACTTATAAATTTTTTTATCACTTAATTTTATACTAAATTAATTTCAAATTGTATATATTTGATATGTAACTACGTTACTCGTGAAATATATCGATTTCAATGGTTTTGATTCATTATTTGAAATCATTGTGATAGAATTGGTGAGCTTAAGAACATCCCAGTTATCTTCAGCATCAGCGCCATCATGATCAGCAACAATAGCAGTTCAGTTTTGACCCGTTGTTGAAGGCTATATCTTCAGCATCATCGCCATCAATGCTGGTTGAAAACCGCTGCTAGCTGATAGCAATTTTAACCGCTGTTCATGTATAATTGTGTAGTAGTGAGTGTGAGACTCAACAACCGAACAAAAATATGTACATCTTGAGATGAGCAAAGATGCTAAAACCCAAGAAACGTGCCTCTTGGATTTGGACAGTTTCAAATAGAAATCTAGTGACAAAAAAAAAAGGTCCAATGAAAGTCGATCTACCGATCAATCGAGAAACCCATGCCTGGAAAAATTTGTTGTGTGGTTGGTGACGGGGTTTCTCCCCTCACCACTAAATTTTGATGAGGACAAAGATACATTGACTCATTGTTTGACTAATACTTGGTTAATTTACATCTGACCATCAATCAAATCAATTGGAGGGGATTATGTGTAATCTTCTCATGACTCGAGGGTACGTAGGTTGTAAATGAGCCGAGCTGAGTTAGGCAAAAGTTGAGCCGAGCCAGCTCATTAAAAACTAATTTGTGTGTCAGCCGTGCATAGATCAAAGATTTTCATCGATTTAGTGCCGTGAGCCTTACACAGATCATGAGTCAAAAAATAATTTCATCTCCTTCATGCAACGAGCTTCATCATCTCAAGTAGGCACAATGAGGAATCCATAATAAATGATTTAGAAAATAGCTTCATCTTCTTCTTGCAATGAGCTGAGAAATGAGTTGAGTCTGCACAAACAGAGCTAGGTCTAGCTTAAACTTGCTAATTATCAGCCAAATCAGAATCAAGCGGACTAATTACGAACAATATTTTTCAAATTGATCTCTAGCGAATTACAAGTTACGAGCTTTTTTACAAGTCATTACTTGAGGGTGGTTGGACATTTTGAACGTTCAATTTTTGTCATTATTGAACATGTCATATTTATTGAAACAATTGGTATCTTCTAGCCGTTCTTTCCAAGAAAACTTACAAACTTGAATATATGTTAAGACGGGACTTAATTCCTTAACAATGATATTATTCATTAATCTCGACATTGTTTATAAAATTAAAAATAGGTTTATATATATATATATATATATAGGTGTGATGTTGACGTAAAAGTAATTTTCCAATTCAATTAATTCTATCAAATTTTGTTTCTTTCACAATATATATTAATTGTAACCTGATCATATCATTCAAACGATAACTAACTTGATATATTGTCAATTAACTGCGACAATCTTCTCCTCTACTTGAGTTTCTTGTTACTTTTTTTCTCCACCTTCCCGAAATAATTGCATATTTCTTTATCAAATTTTCAACTCTTTGTCAATTGCCCGAAGATCAAGAAACTAAATACTTTTCTATAAACAATGCAATGAACAAATAAAAAATGGCGTCAAGTAGATTCAGTCAGTATTGATATAAGCGTTCAATATCTCGGTCCACACTAAACGTCAAGTAGATTCAGTCAGCTAGCTAGTTACATTCACACAAGTGGCTCCGCCTATTTTGTATTTATTTTTAAAGACAGAAGCCTAATTTGTTATTATGTTTCTTTGAAAGAAAATGTAGTACTACCAACCACCTATTTTCATGTCATTATAAGAAGTAACATATATTTAATTAAGACCAACCTTTCAAAAAAAAAAAAACATATATTTAATTAAGACCAACATTACATGTTCCCAAATTATCTCCACATTTAAGTGTATCCATAATGCACCCATGAGGTAGAATATGACAAACACCAATTTCTTCAAGTACATGACCTCCATAAAATTAATTCCCCATTTTAATGACCATACGTTGGTCTAACCATGCTGCTTGACGCAATACAATTGAGTACAACTAATGTGGAAATTCTCCACTTATTACCCCACAGCAAATCATAAAACCTAGTCAAAGGAAAACAGCAAATTGATTAGTGCATTCCACTTTGTTTCAATTTAAGTGATAGTAACAAGAAGCAACCCCACAGTGGTAACCACAAGAGTAGAAGGGACCCCAAAACGAAGGTGGCTGTAAAATGAGAGGTTATATCCTGAAACATGTGCCCTCCGAGCTTGTTCGCATACTATCAAATTGGCAGCTGAGCCTAGAAGAGAGAGGTTGCCGGCGACCGTACTAACGAAAGCGAGAATAAGCCATGCTTTTGTAACTTCAGATGGGGAAATCTTAGCTGCTGAAGAAGCCACTCTTGTTCCAAGTAGTAGAACTGAAAGACAGATATCAATCCTCATAAGTTCTATATATATCATAACTAGCTGAGAGAAGGATTACTGTATGCTTATTGATACAATTTTGTGAAATACCATACCCCAGCTATATGAACAAATTTTAAATTTTTGTTTGCTTTTTATATGCAGTTTTGATTAAATTAATTGAGTCTTCATTTTAAACTTTTGTTTTTTTTGTTTATTTTACTTGATGAGCTACATTTAAATTTAATTGCACAAATAACAATAATTGAGTTTACTCGGGGCTTGATTGCACATTCTGGATTTATATTATTAGGCTTTACTGTTGGTTATATATTTCTTTTGGCAAGGAATAATATTGCTTGTCGGGACCAAAAACAGGGAGTTGCTGCCAAATTTAAATGTATCGTTACAGTTTTGTTTTGTACAATTAATAAACAAGAAGTTATGGTGCATAAATTCATCAAAAATTGAGTTATCACATCCCTATCAAAAATTCAATATTTGCTTAATTCCCCTTCCAAACTGAGCAATCTATATAATTATATGCTTATATAACCTTTAATGAAGCAAACATTAATTAAAATAATTCATTATATCTCATTGTCCTCAAATTCAAAACAGAAATCGAAATTTGATCCTAGATTATCTATAAATTAAATGAAAGAGAAAATAAATAAGGACCCGTTAACATCTCGTCCCCGTCCTAATTAAGGGATCGATATATATGACGTGTGTGAACTAATTAAAAAATAATTCAGATATACATGAACACTGTACAAATTTTTTATATATATTTCTCATTTAATTTAAATAGTTTGTACATATAGAAGGTTCACAAGTGATAAAACTCGGTTAAAGCTTAAAGAAAGGAGACATCGATTTCAATTAAGTATAATCTGACTAAACAAAAATAGTAAAAAAAAATGAAATCATAATATACTAATATTAGGGTACTATGAAAGATACATATATACGTGAACTACGTTACCCAATAATAAAATAGGAAAAAAAATTGATGGTCAGGCTAAATTAATATCTTTGTGAAAAATCTAAATAACAAATTGACAGATAGAAAAAGCCAAAGAAAATCAATCAATGGTTGTACGGACCTGTTGGAACATTTGAGGCGATATTTGAAAGGACAAGTACCATGAGGGAAAGAATGGCAACACCCCCAGCTGTGTTTATTTGCGAATACGGTTCCACTAGGTCCCACATAGCACTTGGTATACCGGTCCTGTTGAACCCATCGACAGTTATAAACATGCCACAAAAAAATATCAGCAAGGAGTATGAAACCTGCATAATAGAAAACCCTACGTTAGTATATAGGTTGAACATATAATCATATAGTTTACATATTAGTAAAATAGTATATATATAGAACCGAAATTAAGTGAAAATATTACCTTCTCTAAGCATTGTTGTGCATCCTTAAAATCAATCACTACCAAGACCAAAGCTGCGGTGATGGCCGTCCAAGACAAATTTAGACCCATTAGTAATGCTATTAGCATTCCTAATGTTACAAGATAAACTGAAACTTTCCAAGCAATTCTCTTCCACCTGCCACCTGAAACTTCATTCACCTCCGGTACTGACTCCTCTACATCAATCACCCTCTGCATACTCCTGTTCGGCCTCAGGGAAGCATCAACCAAAATAACAGGTTCACCTGTACTAGAAATTGGACCAGCTGCTGAAGGTTCTACTTCGGTCTCATTAGTGCACTGCCTACTTCTTAAGCTAATGTCACCGATGCTAGGGACACCCGTAGTAGACAATGTCGCGTCTAGGTCTTGGGAGGTGAATGAAGTTTGATGTGACATCATAGCCGGTGAAAACCGATGAGAAATCACCCCATTATCTATTTCCAACTCTTCTGGTTTAACTGAGGCTGCCTCAATATCTTTCGTCTCGATAGACAAGACTTTCCAAAAGTATCCCAACAAAATTGCCGAATTTATCAGCACCCCCACGAGCATTGCGCCTACTATTCCCTTCAAGAATGCACCAAATGAGATACCACTGCGTACGGCTATGACAAGGTTTTGCGGGTTGCCAATTGGTGTAGCGGATGACCCGATATTGGCACTAGAGGCTAGGGCTAAAAGAAATGGTTGAGCAGGTAAGTTGTTCTGTCTTGCTATTTTTAAAACAAACTCAGTTAGGACAACACAAACTGTATCATTGGTGAAAAGTGCACTAGAAAAAGCCGATATGAGACAAACACGAAACAGCAAGTCTTTACTGCCCCGACTCTTCCACGCGAGGAGTTTTCCCAAATATTGGAACATATCAGCCTGTTCAAGAAAGGCACTCACTACCATCGTGCCAAACAAAAGGCCCAGAATTGGGAGATCAATTGCGGCATATGCCTCATCAGGTGATAGTACCCCAAAGACTACCATGAGCATGGCACCTAACAGAGAACCAGCAGTTCGACCGATCGGCAAAAAAGGAACAGCGGGGAAGACAGCCAAAACCCAAAATATGCAAAAGGCAAACGACCCTAGAATTACTTTAGCTGTTGATGCTAAAGCCATTTATAAACTGAAAAATTCTGAAACTTCAATAGTTAAGGAGAAAAGGACGACAATGGATTGATCTTACAATTCAAACAAAGAAATGGAAAATGGATAGATGATATGGAAGGTGGCAAAGAAAGTAGATATATAGAGGCAAAGATGTGAAATGTGAATTTGATCAGATTAAAGCAATTCCCTCTCCAAATTTCAAATTATGATCAATCAAGCCCTCGTTTTGTCCTTCAAGCTTCTACTTCCAAGTCCCCTGTTAATAAAGGATAGTTTAATTAGTTTGGAAGTCTTAATCTTTGAACTGTCCTAATCCTACATGTAGACTTAAATAGGAAGCATATGCAATTGTAACGACTTTATGTAATATCACACGGTATATGTCAACCACATTTTAAAGATTTGTCATTGTAAACAGAGGAAAATGCAATTAAAATGTTAGCCACAATAATGGAAATCTATGAAAATTTTCCACAGAAAAATACAAAGTTGTCCATTCATGAGGTAATTGAAAATAGCCTGACGAGTTGGTTGATCCAAGACAGAAAAGAGCAAAAGCAAGGAGTACAAAAGGATTAGGGTTGGATACATGCAACAACAAAAAGACCTAATTGCTTTGTACTTCAACTCGATGTGAACATATGAGACTTAAATATCAAAAGCACAATATGCAAAAATCATTATTTCAACTTGCATTTACAAAAACATCTCTGTTCTTCACTGTTCATAGGGAAAGTTCAACCACCAAATCACAAATTTGCAAACCTTCTCCAAATCCTAAAGTGATCACATGTGTTGGATTAATAAAGAACGAAAACCTCATCATAGCCGAAGACTGTTGACGATTAAATGCAAAATTAGAATTAAAAGAAAAGGCATGCCAACTCTAAATCGGTAAAATTGGCAGTACAGAAAGCGAGGTCTCATTTCTGAATTCCTTTTGCTTTTTTAAGAAGGTACATATCATTAAATTTGTTGGTTTAATCATATTTGAAACAACAGAAAAGTTGAATATCTCGAGCTGTACAATCCGAAGATACCTGCCAATTGCCATACTATGTCTTCTTGTATAAGAGAAGAAGACACAGTGGCTTTAGTAGCAGTGCACACAGATAATTCCTCTTTCCAGTTAACTGACAATTTTGTTTATATACCTATATATAGAAAATAATTTTGGTCCTATGAAAATATTACATTTTAGCTCATCCACTAATTAACTAGATGCATCATGCCGTCTACATATATGTACCAACTCTACTTGTACAATTAGTATACAAATTATACTTGTATATACAGCCACTTGCACCCGAAGTATATATAGCACGTTTATTGACGAAGTGGAGAGGAATATTTTCTGATGAAATTAAAGTTGGCATTCTATTTGTTCATAGAATAATATGCATGTATGTAGTGTACTGTGTACTGTATACGAGTTAACTAATTAATTGTGGGCCGTAATACTCTACTAATATAATAATGTTTGTTTCCTTTTTCATAAATGTAGCCTACGGAGTATAATTTTACTATTAACTCCTTACAAATTATGTGTCGTAAATTATCGTACGAAAGTACGAAATCACCCTGCAAGTGTAACATAGTAATTAAGCTAACCTATTGATTGGTGCTCCTGATTTTCCTCTCGCTCTCTCTCTCTCCCTACAGTTTTGGAAAGGGAGGTAATAATATCGCACATGATTGGACAAGAATCCCAGCATGTCTTTGCATCCTCTCCGCAAATTAGGTAGGGTCGTCTTGTCTGTTACGTTTATATCATTATATGGATTTTCATAATTAGAAATTTCTGCGAAACAGACCTGTTAATATTCGTCAAAGGGAAAAAAATTGTTGAGTGGCTCTCTTTCATGCCATTTCAACATGTGATGAGACAAAGTTGTTGAAAAAGGCCTGACCTATCTGTCACAATGAGCATATAAAAAACCAACAACTAAAGACAATTTTTGCTATTTTACTTGATGTAATAAACACATTGACGAGTACACAACACAAGATCGATGTTTCCGTTACATCAAGTACAACACTAGGGTTTGATTGTTTAAATATTTTATTGTCTTTCGTGTTGTTGTAGGAAATTATGAATTGTCATTCTTTTATGGATTCACAATGATGATAATATTTTTTTTAATCAGATTAATTGTGGATAATATACAGCAAATGTTATGCATTTTAAGCGTTATCTAATAGGATAATTTCAACAATAAAATTTGTATCGAATTTCGTCATTATAATTTTTTATTTGCAAGATGTAAACTATAGGAATGGAGACACTATTCGTGATGGATTCTGTCGGTATACCCTCGCGGATACTCCCGAAGCTAATAGAAAAAAAAAACATATTTTTATCGGTATACCCTCGCCGCGGATAGTCACTATTTACCTTTGCGGATACTCTCCTATTGTAGTGTATATATATAGTATAAATCATATTTTATAAGGCTGAATTTAAAAATTATAGGTTACATTTTTACAATTATCAAAATTATCTAGTTTGATTCACAGTCAATGAATTTTCAAAATAAATTACTGCATATTAATTATATGATAATTAACTTCTAACTAATAATGTGACAATATGAAACAATGTTAGTTGTTAAAAGATTGTAACAAAATATACTACAACCTAGTATTAATTTTGTTGCAATTCATCTTTAAATTTAAAAGAGATGTGGACAAATTAGCTATTAAGTGGCAACTTCTAATTCATCATTATGTTAAAGCACTTTTTAAGCAACTTCACAATTATGCACCAAATACAATGTGCTTGCTATCGTTTGGCATGCAATAACTAAGTTGGCATTTATTATGGTGTTACACGATAGCTATTACATGTTTATTCTATAACTGTTTGCAAACTAATATATGAAACTCGATATGATATGCAAAAAACAAGAAATCTCAGGCGCTCAATGGCATGATTGATAATTTTGCTCTCATTAATTTACTCTAAAAGCTATTGAAAGGAGGGGCGGACCTAGTAAGAGTCAGGGGCAACTGAATTTGAATTTTTATGGAGATCTCTATAGGCCTGGCCAACTGAGGTTTGGGACATTGTTAAATTACTAAAAAAGAGTTATATAATTAAGATACTGTCAGGCAATAATATATTTTGTCAAACTAGCATAAGGTGTGGTACGTACAGAAAATACAAAAGGGTGTGTAGAAGAGTTTTTCCTGACAGAAGATACTGTCAGGCAATAATTAGGACTGGTCAACTGCATTATTTATAATTTGACGAGAAAGGGTGTGTAGAAGAGTTTTGTCAGATAAAATAAATAAACGACCGGGTGCAATAGTTGCAGAAATACAGAAGCAATACATCAACTAGCCAACTAGGTCACAGTAAATAACAGTACCGGAATGAATGGTACATTTCAAATGCAATCTATGTGTGTATGCGTCTCATATTCTCATGATTTTAATATTTTTAATAATTTGATTTCTGTTAGATCTTAGATACCAAATTAAAATAGCAAAATTATTCAAATTAAGCGTGTCTTGATTCTGACTCTGTGTTTATATTATTTCAAATTAGAAACTGTCAACAGCAGTTTTGTCGCTACAACAAATTTTTCAGAACTTGAAGGATATCTCACTATTTTCAGTTGTTCATATATATATATTTTTTTTTTAAATATATGAGAACTTGTATCCTAAAGAGTTTGCTAAACTTGAAGAAGCTTATAATACTACACAATGAAACATGTGCAAATTTTTTTTCTAGATTTTACTACTTTTATCAACCTATTGTTTTTTTTTCCAAAGATATCATTAGTTATTAATTGGTTATATTGGTTGCAGTTTTGTTATCGTCACAAAGAATGAGATAAAAATATAACTGAGTACACAAGAGTGCTCCCGGATAATAAAGATAAGAGTTATGATGATAATACTTTATTTTATGTAGACTATCAATGTACATTTATACGAAATTATTTCTATGTTAAGACTTTACAGTACTTTCCCTAGTTTGAATGTATATTGGTTCTTCTAGTTGTTACTATGAAATTAACTTACTTCATATTAGATATATTCGAATGCCATGTTTTGATTTGCTTGTTGTTTACTTGAATGTTGATTTATGTTCTGTACGTGTTGAAATCTTGTTTGCAATATGTTATACATATTACCTAAATTATGAATGTTTAAATAAAAGTTAGCAAATATAGATGCTAGCCAATTATAAATAGTTTAAAAAAACACAAAACATACACAGTTTTAAATAACAAATCGTGTGTAGCTAAGAAAATAATACACGAATGCCTTGTAAGAACCGTGTATATAATCCTTGTTATTGTACATGGTTACTTTATACTATGTAGAAACCACCATTTTAAACATCTTTTTTTAGAGACCTGACAAGGCCCATTTCTATTAACCGTGTATGTTAGTCCTATACAGACACGGTTCAGTAACTGTGTACAAAGTCCTCCCTATTCATACACAACGCTTGCTGATTCAGTCGTGTAACCGTGTGACATTACTACAGAAATGGCAATCATACACTGCACATCGTGCACGAATTTGTCAATTTTATATAAAAACGTGTACCAAATAGTTTTTTTTAAAGCCCGAAAAATCTGCAAGAATCCTACACAGATATTTATTAAAGAATTAGTGTAGAATTGTTTGGAAAAAAATTTGTGTAGGATTAATTAGAGAGCTATGCAGATATTCAACAAAAATCAATGTAGGAAGAGCTACACGGATTTTTGATAATAAATCCATGTAGAAAGATAAGAATTGTACACTGTTATTTTAAAAATAGCAGTGTAGGAATTGTTAGAGAGCTACACGGATTTTTGATCAAAAATATGTAAAAATAAAAATTGTACACTGTTATTTTATAAATACCAGTGTAGGATTGGTCAGAGAGTTACACTGATTTTTTTAATAAATATCCGTGTAGGAAAAGTATTACACACAGACATTTAATAAAATATCCGTGTAGAAAAAGTATTCCTATACAGATATTTAATTAAATATCCGTGTAGCTCTCCAAAGAATTGTACATGATTTTTTGGTAAAATAGCCATGTAGGAATAGAATTGCATGCGGACATTTAATTTAAAATCCGTATAGAAATAGGGTTACAATGTTCTTAACCTGCTTTCTCTTCTAAATTTTTCATAAGTCACACACCTCTTCTCATCCCTCGCCTTCTCTGAGTTGTCTCACCTCCCTCATTGCCGGTTCGCCACCCTCCCACTCCGCCTCTCTTGGTGCTTGTTGGCCTCTCTCGGTAACAAAAAATACCCCTCTCTCTCTATTTCGATTTTAGTTTGGCATTGTTGATTCGAAATCTCATGTTGTTGTCCAGATCTTAGGGTTTTGGGTTGTGCTTGTCTTGCGATGTTTGGCCCTCTGGTGCTTTCCTGGTGTTGCACTGGTGCCGGCCCCTCCTCACCTGTGCATCTTTGCCCCTATTTGCTCTTCTCTCGGGTAATTAAAAATTCACCCCCTTTGTTTGATTTTATTAATCTTTGATATGTGAATGTGCGGCTTGCTCTTTAATTATCAGACTTTGAACTGACAGGGACCAAAATGCAATTAAAATTTAAAATGTCAGATTTAGAGATTTTTTATATCAATAAAGTGATTGCATGCATGCATGCTTAGAATTTTTGGTTATATCTTGTAGAGTAATTTAGATTTATTTTGTAGAGTAATTTATTTTGTGAGTAATTTAAATTTATTTTGTAGAGTAATTTAAATTTATTTTGTAGAGTAATTGTTATTGTAGAGTAATTTAGATTTTTGCAGAGTACTTTAAATTTATTTTGTAGAGTAAATTTAGAAGTGAAGGTGGGTTACCTTATTTCTACACGGATTTTAAATTATGGACTGTGTGCAATTCTATTCTTACACTGCTATTTTATCAAAAATCATATATAATTCTTTGGAAAACTACACTGACATTTCATTAAATATCCATGTAGAAATATTTTTCCTACACGGATATTTAATTAAATGTACATATGCAATTCTATTCCTACACGGCTATTTCACCAAAAAACCGTGTTGAATTCTTTGGAGAACTACACGGACAATATTTAATTAAATATCCGTATAGGAATACTTTTCCTAGACGGATATTTAATTAAATGTCCGTGTGCAATACTTTTTCTACACGGATATTTATTAAATAAATCCATGTAGCTCTCCAAAGAATTCTACACGATTTTTTGGTGAAATAGCTGTGTAGAAAGGGTAATCCTACACAGATATTTAGCTAAATATCCGTGTGGCTCGGTAATATGGAGAGCGACACTGACAGTGTCCGTACACGGCTGTTTATATAATAATCCGTGTAGGAATTATTATAATCGCACACGGGGTGTGTATTTATTTACTTATTCCTACACCCTCACAGCCTACACGGCAGGAAATCCGTGTAACTCCTCCATTTATGTCCGTGTGCAATCTCTTTTTCTGTAGTATAATAACTTTTCGGACCGTATATGGTCGCATTTTCTATACTAGTGGGTGCTAGTAAAAGTTACAGAGCAAGACTTCATATGTAGATTAGTTACATATTAATTAGGTTTTTTATATTCATTTTCTTTTCTTTTAATTAGTTTCTTATAGGTTACTTTTCTTTTTTAGTTTCTGATACAACTTTTAATTTCTTTCTTTTTTACCTTTTTATTTTCAATGTTTTGTACATTTCAAAAAACACAAAAATAGGGCACATGCAATTTGTGTCCCCATTGAATGGAACTTGATTAGGGGAGAATTGGGTCCAGTTTTCCTAATAAGTATCAGATAGATAAATTTGCTGAATGCAGATAATATCATAATTTTTCTACAGGACAATGGAATATATGAAGAGTGAAAATATACTTTGCAAAAAAACAAAAAACGCAAAACTGATATCTAGAAAAGAGTATATATCCGAGTATATATAGAGTAATATCGGCCAATTAATAATAACTATTAATAATATCTTCGAATATGGTTGCAGTCGTAGGCAGACAACATAGTTTGGTTAAAGTGACAAAAAAATTCAGTCCAAATTATCAGGCTGGAAAGGAAAATTATTGTCTTTCAACTAAAAGGGAATTAGTTTTATTGAATTATATATGTGCTTTCTTTTACTGAATTTTATTATTTATCTGTGTAAATTTCAAAACGGGTAGAACACAAGATTTATCATATATACATAACATTTATATAGATATGTTTATACAATACTTTTAATAAAGATTGAAGGTTAAGTCACCCAATTATTTAATATCTATAAAGAATATTATTTTATTTGAATTTTGAACTTGCGACTTCTTACATAAAAAATATTGTCTTCATCCTTTAATCAAAGACGGGTTCTCATATATTTATACAATATTAATACAATAAAATACTGCCTCAGTGAATATTAATATATGTTGGTATTTGTTATAAGTTTAGGGACCTATTTGTGAAATAGGAATATGGATTGAATGTAGGGACTATAATGAATGATGTAAGACCTATATATACCCCAAGGGGTCAATTAATAAAATACAACTTTTGGCTCATTTTCTAGTTGGTATCAAAGCCATCTAGGGTACATCGAAAACTGCGTAGTGCTACAGTGTTTTCGCGCTGCTACAGTAACTCGTCTCCACTGCTACAGTAACTGAACTCTCTCTCTTCTCTCCCTACGTCGGTTCTCTCTCTTCTAGGGCCGACCACCACCTAGGGTTCGGGTTTTAATGTGATTTGGCCGGCGTAGGGGGCCAACCAATACCCCACGATACCCAAGAAGCGGGGTGAGATCGGGTTGATCGGATTCTCGATCGGGTGGATCGGGTTCTTGATCTAGTTGATTAGAGCTCGAATCTTGATGAGATAAGATCAAGATCGGCTTTGTAAAAGGGAAAAGGTGAGAGGTGATGAGGGCTTGATCTTGAGAGTACAAGATTGGGTCTTGGAGAGGATTTGACTCGGATTTGTGTAGATCGAAGTCGGGTCAAATGGAAGAAGGGGATTTGAGCAAGGATAAGGATCCAATTCTCATAAAGGGGGCCTTTGGGAAGCTGAGTGGTGATGAGATTGCAGATTTGATGCGTGCATTAAGATTCGCCTCGAGTGAGAATACGCTGAAGCTAGCACCGACACCGAGGGTGGAGCTTCCACCGATTGATGTGTCAGCCATGATACAGAAGGAGACCCGGATCAGGCTACAGGCTGTGGCAGGGGAACTTCCAGGGGTGGAGTCAGCCCTAGCTCTCTCTAACTCGGGCAACTCCAGGTCTAGGGTTGAGACCCGGGAGTGCTACAACTATGGAGAGATAGGTCACTTGAAGTCGGCTTGCACTAAGCCACCGAAGATGAAGAAATCAGAAAGATGTGGTCAGTCTGGAGATCGCGGTCGCAGTCGTGGTCGCAGAGGAAGAGAAAGAAGAGGGTGAGCGAGATGAGGACCTTTCTGCAGAGGATCAGGAGCTCCTGAGATCCTACTTGCGGGTGCTTAGGAGGAGGCAGAGAGGCGCAGTAGAGGATGTATCCATTTTGGGTAATATTGCTTCTTATGCTCATTCAGCCGCAGGTGTTGGTGACACTCACGCTCTTGCCTCTATACTCACCGCTAGATCACCATGGATCGTTGTTTCTAGTGCTTCTAGACATGTGATGGGTACTGCTGGAGAGTTCTCTTTCTATACTCACCTAGCAAACCCTGAGAGTATTCAAACAGCCGATGGTACGGCCTAGCCTGTAGTGGGTAAGGGTACTGTGCGATGTACCAACTCCTTGACATTGTCCAATGTTTTGCATGCTCCTTCTTTTCCTGTGAATCTCTTATCCATAAGTGCTATTATTCTCCAACTAAAATGTGTTGTTTCTTTTGATATTCCCAAAGTGATCTCCTAAGAGAAGAGGACGGGCAGGAGGCTTGGGACTGACACATGGCAAAGTGGCTTGTGGTACCTGGATAGAGAGGGGATGGACTCGGCCCTTTCATCCATGATAGAGAGATCTGGAGGAGTTTGGAGTAGTGTGGAAGACTTGTTGTTGCTTCACCACAGGCGTATGGGTCATCCTTCCTTTAGCCTTTTGGATCGATTGTATCCCTCTTTGGTGGAAAAGGCTAATAAAGAAAGGCTTGTTTGTGATGCTTGTGAGTTTGGCAAGCATACCAGGAGTTCATATGTTAGTTCTAGTAGTAGGAGCTCATGCGGATTTGATTTGGTACATTATGATGTATGGGGACCTTACTCCACAACTTCGGTGAATGGATTTAGGTATTTTGTATCTTTCATTGATTGCTTCTTTCGTGTGACTTGGATCTATTTGATGAAAAATAAGAATGATGTGTTTGCTTGTTTTAAAGATTTCCACAAAGGGGTTCAGACTCAATACGGGACTGTAGTGAAGGTGTTGAGGTCTGATAATGGGACAGAGTACACGAATACTGCGTTCAGAGAGTACCTGTCATCTCAGGGAATCCAGCATCAAACCACGTGTCCATACACACCAGAGCAGAATGGGGTTGCGGAAAGAAAGAACAGACATCTCCTTAAGGTGGCAAAGAGTATGATGATCTCAATGAATGTGCCAAAGTACTTGTGGGGGCAAGCGATCCTGACAGCTGCGATATTGATAAACAGGAGGCCCTCATGAGTGCTAGAGTGGAAATCCCTGTTTGAGATATTAAAAGGTGATAATTGTAATATTCTTCCTTTGAAGATATTTGGTTGTGTGTACTTCGTGCAGGACTATAGACCGAATGTGGGCAAACTGGATCCGAGGGCGGTTAAATGTATCTTTGTGGGATACTCGGCCACCCAAAAGGGTTATGTGTGTTGGAGCCCTGTGGAGAGGAGGTTGTTCACCAGTATGGATGTCACATTTCGAGAGCACGAACCATACTACTCCTCTCAGGTCACATCACCATTTGGAGACTCGCTCGATACAGGGGGTATGAGGCGAGAGGAGGAGAGTGGCAGTGGTAGTGAGAGGACGGTGAGTGTGAGGGATGTCCCATGTCCAGTTGTGGATGTGGAGAAGTCGGCCGTTGTGCCGGAACAGGAATAGGAGGGGAAGGATTCTGAGATTGGTGGAACTCAGGCGCAGGGGGAGCTGCGAGTGTACACGAGGAGAAGGAAGCAGAATGAGGGAATCGTGCCTACAGTGCCACCGCTTGTGCCAAGTCCCTTGTCCCTGCCTTCTCCGACTCCTGAGACACCTACACCATCCACCATAGACTCAGAATACACAGGTGATATGATTCCTCTCTCTACTCCTCCCACACCCCTATCGATAAGGAGGACCACTCGCAGCAATGCGGGAGTTCCCCCTGATCGGTATGGTTTCCCACATAACATTGCTCAGTTTGTCTCGTACTCTCACATATCACCTGCACATGGAGCATTCATTGCATCTTTGGACATTGTCTTTATTCCTAAGTCTTGGCAGGTTGCTAAGGAGGACCCAAAATGGAAAGCTACCATGATTGAGGAACTTGAGGCTTTGGTGAAAAATAAAACTTGGAAGCTTGTGTCACTACCATCAGGCAAGAAGGCGGTTGGATGCAAGTGGGTCTTTACTGTGAAGAAAAACCCAGAGGGTCGGGTTGAGCGCTACCAGGCCAGATTGGTGGCGAAGGGGTATAGTCAGACTTATGGTATCGACTATGATGAGACCTTTGCACCGTGGCGAAGATGAGCACAGTGAGAACGCTTGTTTCCTTGGTAGCGATAAGGGGTGGAAGTTGCACCAGCTTGATGTGAAGAATGACTTCCTTCATGGTGATTTGTTGGAGGAGGTGTATATGGAGGTACCACCAGGTTTTGGCACAAAGCAGACGGAGGGGAAGGTGTGCAGACTTATGAAATCTCTTGAAGCAATCTCCTCGAGCCTGGTTTGACAGGTTTATGAGGGCTATGGTAGGCATGGGGTATCGGCAGACCAATGCGGACCATACAGTGTTCTTTAGGCGACATAGAGTTCACATTACGATGCTTGCGGTGTATGCGGACGACATGATTATCACCGGTGACGATGAGGGTGAGATTGCTCGGCTAAATGAGAGATTGGATAAGGAGTTTGAGGTGAAGGACTTGGGGCATCTTAGATACTTTCTTAGGATTGAGATAGCTCGTGGTGCAGAGGGAATAGTTTTATCTCAGAGAAAGTATGTGCTAGATTTGCTTACAGAGACAGGTATGCTAGGATGCAGGCCTGCGGGTGCTCCCATTGATCAAAAGGCTAAGCTGAGTGCTGAGCCAGGAGAGCCAATTGACAAGGACAGGTACCAGAGGTTAGTGAGTCGCTTGATCTATTTGAGTCACACTCGCCCCGACATTTTTTTTGCGGTGAGTGTGGTGAGTCGCTACATGCACGACCCTAGGAAGGGTCACATGGATGCCATGTACCAGATCTTAAGGTACCTGAAGAGTGCACCAGGGAAGGAGTTAATCTTCAGGAAGAACGGGCATTTGAACATTGAGGGCTATTGTGATTCAGACTGGGCTAGTTGTGCCAGAGTACAGGACCATGGCATTAGGTGTAGCAGAATTGTTGTGGTTGAGAGCTTTACTGGTGGAGCTCAAGAAGGACCAAGGGGGCAAAATGAAGCTGTGGTGCGACAGCAAGTCGGCCATTAGCATTGCCAATAACCCTGTGCAGCATGATCGAACCAAGCACGTGGAGATAGACAGGTTCTTCATCAAGGAGAAATTGGATAGCGGACTACTTGAGTTGGGATATGTAGCTACTAGTGAGCAAGTAGCGGACTGTCTCACTAAAGGTCTTAGTTCGTTAGATTTGTCAAGATTTTGTGACATGATGGGTCTAGTGGATATCTTTCGTCCATAGGCTCATCTGGAGGGGAAGTGTTGGCATTTGTTATAAGTTTAGGAACCTATTTGTGAAATAGGAATATGGATTGAATGTAGGAACTATAATGAATGATGTAAGACCTATATATATCCCAAAGGGTTAATTAATAAAATACAACTTTTGGCTCATTTTCTAGTATATATTATGCAATTTGCTTGAAGAAAACACTTAAGTAGTGGCCCGATTAGGAGTACTAGACCTTTGACCAAATGAATATATATAGCCTTGCTAGGAAAATGAAATTGGAAATTTGGTATATATTGTGATCACATGGAGAAATAAAAGAACATATTGGAATTCAAGTACAAAGGCAAATTTAATAGATAATTTATCTCTCTTTGTGAAATATTAGATATATATATAGAGAGAGAGGGGGATTAATATCAAATCGATTGTTACTGAGATCCCGTGCAACTAAGTCGTTTTTAATTTTCAAAGTCCCAAAAATCAATTCAAACTGTTAGATGTGATCTTTATATTTAAATGTGCTTGGAAACCAAATTTTATATTTTTTTGAATGTGCTTGGAAACCAAATTTTACTATTTATTAAGTCACTTTGAAAATCACTGATCCAATGGTCTAGTCTGGTTTTACTGTTTGGTTAAGTCACCGTTAGATCAGTGATTTTTAAAGTGGCTTAATAAATAGTAAAAAAAATCCAAAGAAATGTAAAATTTGGTCTCCAAGTACATTTTAATATAGAAATCACATCTTACGGTTTGGATTGACTTTTTGGACTTTCAAAATTGAAAAATAACTTAGTTGCATGAGACCTCAGGAATAATTGATTTGATATTAGTCCCTCTCTCTCTATATATATAGATGTGTGTGTAAAAAGTTTATAAAAATTGTAGGATGTATAGGACATCAGTGATTTTAAAATTTCCAAAAAAAATAGTAAAAAGTTTTTAAAAATTGTGAAATTTGATCTCTAAGCACAATTTAATATGGAGATCAACTTGAATGGTTTGATCAACATTTTAAATTTTAAAATTGAAGATATAAACGTGACGTAATACAAAGTACAGTAGCCATCTATCTCTTTGTGTGTATATATTCAAGAGCACATTATTTAATAGTGGCGTAGCCAAAAAGATTCAAAGGGAAGCACTTATCAAATCCTAGCCCAATTTTTTTTTTTAAATATATTTGTTGTCATGACTTTTCATATAAAATACAAAATTATACTTATACTTAAAATAATTATGCAATTATGCTTTATTCTTGAAATTTTATCCTATTCTAATCTATTCCCTGCTAATGCAACTCAAACAATCATGTTATCCAACTTAATGACATCCAATCAAGCCATCAAACTGAGGACGAAGATGTGCACAATTCTTAAAAACATGGGGGACTAAATTGCATATTTGTTTTTCCAACAAGTTCTACATAGGCTAATCTTTTGTTTCGTTTGGATATATTTTGCTCTGTTTGGAAACAGCATTTGGGATATAAAGGGTTTAATAGTTGGACTTGTATAGGTTGCTGTGGGAAGTATAGTTTTAATTTGGTATTAGTCTTGACCTTGTTTTGGTTTGTGTTTTAATTTGTTGTCTAGTGTAAATAACAATGGAGCCTATCATTCTAGATTTTAATTATTTATTAAAAAAATTAATTAAGTTCTGAATTTGCAATTTTTCATAACAAAAATATTTATTAACCACTAGAGTAAAAGTTAATTCATATGTAATATTTTAAATAAAATGAAAACCGAATTTATATCTAAATCCCTTTTGACAATTTATATTCTCTGAACTCAAGTTAGGCTTAATGTGAAATATTTTGTTATAGAAAATCAATATAATAATAGTCTCTTCAATTAACTTTTGGATAATTGTACTTTAAATATGGACTACACCCATGACTTTAGAATTTAATGATCAAAATCAGGTCCAAATCTAGATAACATTTTTATGGCACTAGATAAACCTGACACGTGGAATGGTGAGGTTGAGACTTGTTATCTGTGATAGAGAGCATTTTCATAATAAATATTTAATTTTTTAAAATATGATCAAAATGCACTATTGATTTTGTGCTTTCATCATACTCTACATCTTTATTTTTGTTTTAAAAATTCAAACAGTTAATTTGAACCGCTGAACATGACTTTCATATTAAAATATGTTTGGAGACCAAATTTTATATTTTTTCAAACTTTTTTACTAACTTTTTAGATAGATAAAAAAACACTATTTTGGATGGTCCAAAATATTTTAAAAATAATAATTTTGTGCCTATATTCAAAAATAGTAATGAAGTTTTAAAAAATATAAAATTTGATCTCCGAGTACATTTTAATATGGAGGTCATGTTGAGCAATTCGAATTGATTATTCGAACTTTACAAATAAAGATAAAGATGAAACCAATAGTGTATTTTAACTCTACTCTTTAAAAGAATATACAAAGTATTCAATCAAAGAAGTTTTCAATAAAAAAATTGTTTATTTAAATCAAATAATTAAATAACTAGTAATAATATAGCTTGATAAATCCAATGAGAAAACAACATTCTCCAATCAATTTTTGATCATAATGTGGCAGCTGCTAGATTCTACCATAGGTCGGCGCTGGTCCCTGTACGGGTGCGTATCCTCTGAGATATCTCAATTTTTGCGTGACGGACGTGTCCAGTGCCTATTCGGGAGGACGCAGGGGGCAGTATTATTTGAACTTTGAGATTCGTGCAGAACGTATTTTAACGATTGAGATATTCCAAAAAGTCACGCAAAGTTTGAGATATCTCAGAGGATTCGAATTCGTCCCTGTACTCCATTGCCAGATATGACCAAATCCAAAATCAGCAAGGGCATTTAAGTAAATTCCTACAAGAATGGGACCCTTGCTTCTTAGTCAGTACACCAAATAAAAAAACAAATCTAAAATTGGTTCTGGGGCTATATTATTTCGTCACGCTTACATCAGACTCAACACTAATCTTAACGCTTTGTAATTTCTAAGGTAATGTTTAGTTGCTATTTAAATTATTTAAATTTAAAAAAATTAAGTTACTTTTATCTTACTCTTCATATTTTATATTTTTTAACCTTATATTAATTTGTCTCACAAAGAGTATTATGTTGAAAAATAAATCTTTATCTATAATAGTGAGTCTTATAAATAGAATAAATGTGGAGTAAAATAATTTATCTAGATGTATTCCGAGTTAACTCGTTTCTTACTCCTTACTTTTCTATTTTACTTCTTATTTGATGATTTTAGTGTAAACTGAGAAATGAAAAGGGATCTAATTACACCATTTTATGGTGACCCATCTTGATACCATATATTTACAAGTTATTTTTGTGATTTAAAATTCCAAACAGTTGATCCGAGCCGTTCAACATGATCGCCATATTAAAATGTGCTTGGAGATCAAATTTTACATTTTATAGATTTTTTGTAGTATTTATTAATATGTGTACAAAATTGTTATTTTCTGACAATTCGGAACTATTGTAAAACAACGATTTTCAAAAATTCTAAATAAATAGTAAAAAAAATTCAAATTTGGTCTGCAAGTATATTTTAATATGGAGACCTTGTTGAACTGTTCAAATTAACTATTTAAATATTAAAATCGTAAAAATAACTTATAAATATATGGTGTCAAGATGATACTATAAAATGGTGTACATGAATCCTCCTCCTGAGAAATTTACTCAATGTCTTAATCTACAACTAAAAGTGATCTAAGAAATGGTTCACAAACTGGATTTCTTCAAGTGAAAATAGGCCGGCCCAACTATTGTTTCAACCCTTTGAATCATTTTAATTTCTGTTAACGATGACAGAGCCCAAATATTTCAATTTCTATCCATGAATTAATCACCCATTTATCATGAGTTCCAGACACGTAAATTATCCCAGCTTGTATTAACAGAGCAATAAAATCCTTTAATTATTGGGTCCAGCTGTTAAGTGAATGACCTATAAATTAGTTTTTCTTCAGAGTTCGTCAGGTCAATAATATTTTTATGATTATCATCTTCGTTGTCGTCGTTGTCGTCATCATTGTCGTTTGATGACGACCTCACTTGAACTCAATCAACATCAGGTTTGAGGTAGCCTGACTCGACATGTTTTAGAGCAAAAATTGTTCTAAATATTCATTTTTTTTTCTTTTGAGAGTTATTATAATTATTTTTATAAAATACAATAGTGATTTAAAAATCAGCCTTTGATTTAGTGACTAAAAATAATATTATGTGTGAGATATCACAAGCGCTAAATTCTAGTGGAGGTGTTTTATAGATATTTAAATATGGACGGCGTACTTCTCATTTTTTTTTCTTAATTATAAATTAGTTACATAGTAATATACGAATTTCTAATTTATAGATGAAGGTTTGATGTCTAACTTTCTAAAAAAAGAAAATTACAAAGTTGATTCTTTGGTTTAATTTTTTTCTTTTTTCTTTTTTCTTTTTTCTTTTTTCTTTTGAAGGTTGGTGAAGTTAAGGTGGTCTAGTTTTCCACGGGTATTTAATGATGTTATCCGATGAATAGGTTACATTAGATTGATGAAATTGATATATAGATGCAGAGTATTGAATGAAACAGAATGTCAGAATGGCATATGATTACACATTTTTATTGCAAAATACTCGCATATTATTTTTCTGTTGTATAAATTGTATGTATATATATATACTTCTAAATGTATTAACCTACAAAGAAGTTGTTGGATTCGTTACATTAGTTGATTGCCCTCCGACATCTCATTCTCACTAAAGTACATTACATGTCAATAACTTATTGTTTTTCATAAGCCAACTCATGTACGCTTTTTGGGTCCATTGTATATGGGTTTAGCTTGTCTATTTATTTAAAAACCTATGGCATCAGATAGCTAGATAGGATTGTCAAAGTAGTTCTCACATCAAATCTCATAATTAGCAGTACTAACTATAATTAAAATTTCCTCTTACAAATGATTCCTTGCGCAATTTACTTCGCTCACATAATCATACATGTTGATTATGAATAATTTTTGATTTAGCGTTTAAGATAATGTCTTTTCCAAATTCGCTTAATTAGCATTTACATTGTGAGCTATAGAACATTAATTAGAAACATATTATCAGTAAAATGTGCAGTACAGTAAATGCTAGTTTGACGTACTCTCAATATATAAATAATTATTAGCGGATTATATAAAATAATTTGCGAAATATTAAATAGAATTTCAACAATCCAAAAAAATTTGACCCCCACATGCACTGTTTGGTTGGATGATCTGCCAATTAGTTTTTTCTTTTTTTAACTTAAATTAAAATCGCCTTCCTTTATTAATTAGTTGCATCACAACCTTCTAAAAACAAAATGATACAATACTAAAGAACTTAAATAGAGATTACCTGGAAATTGTATAATGCAGTAGGCACTGATCAGAACGCTGCGCATGCTAGCATCATCCCTCCATGCATGGCACTTCTTGGAGCATCACTTGTAGAAATAGTTACAATTGCTTCTTCAAAAAACAGCTGGATACATAGTTAGGATCAATTCATTCTTTTACTGATATATATTGGAGAATATCTGAGAGAGTTCATTCCATCTAATCCTGGAAGGATGATTTATAGTGAGCACAAAAAGTCACAGTTGTTAGAAACTTCCAGATAACAATACCTTAATTAATCACCATTAGTTACCCCAAAAGGCTTCAATTATACAACTTGGTAAAAATCAGATACCTACCCAATTAATGCAATAATGTATTCTCTTCAACACCAGCTAATTAAACATATGGAAACGTGTACACACATCTATTATATTCCCAGTCAAAAGAAAGGGTAATTTATTATTATCCTTGATTTTCAGGGCAATTGATTTGTACCTTTCATCCGATATTTCTTTATTTTTTAAAGTAAATAAAATTAAGTCTTTATCCCAATAACTGTGGTTTTTTCTCATCGGTTGTAATTGGCAGAAACAGGTTTCTTCAATTGCACAAAGTAAATTAAGATATTGACAGCTTTACTTTGATTTCTTGCAGCACATGTGCTACATATGATTTTTCATTTTAATTTTCTTTTTTTTGAAAACTTGACTGATGCAGTCAATGCTGTATTCATTTTAATTTTCATAGTTTGCATATTACATGAAGTCTGAAGTCAAAATAGTGTTGTCAATATCTTTATTCGAACAAAGTATGACAAAATCAATGTAGAATGTGGTTGAAACTTTAATTTGAAAACTCAAAATGTAATTATATAATTTTATTTGAGTCATCCAATAATTTTGATATTTTATTTTAAAATTTCTTCTAATGGCTCCTTAAATATATTTTCATATCCATTTTCGTTAGAAACATATAAATTAACATTTTTAATGAATTGTTAGTGAACTTTAAACAGTTCATTTTTTTTTTCATCCTTTCGCCAATGACATCTGATCCTTATCTAATCACCTCCTTGTTATTAGCCACTATACATTTGGCTATATCTATATACTCTCTGTTTTTTTTACTAATGTACATTTCATTTCTCACATGCCCTTTCTCTGTTTAGTATCCGAGAACCACTTGATTAGATCATAACTTTACTGTTGGAAATTGTGAGTCACCGTCAGTTATTTTTTATGGTAGTATTCTAAATTGCAACACATTCAAATTATTTTATGGACTATTTTAAATCTTACACGATGAGATACTGAATATGTCTAAGAATAATTTCAATAAAAAAGTCGGTCATTATTTGCGAGGATAATTATTTTTGCTGATGGTATCTTTGTGAATACTCTTGTCAAAAATACCGATACGATCATAAATAACAATTTCAGTCGATGTATCCTAGGCAATAGTCAATCTTTATTCTTGCGGATAGTGACATATATATTTTTGTAGTTAATGTTTTACACAATCTGGATAATAGTTTTTCAAATTGATTAATTGTGTAGCTATCCACAATTATCTTAATTTTTAAAGTTAAAGTTGTCAAATCACGTAATTAACTTATATTAGGTTTTTTAAATATCTTTATAGGAAGAGCAATGTATAAGATCGATTAGGTTAGATGTAATTCTCGTTGTAACAACAAAATTGACATTTTGATTATGAACTTTCCAATTTCAAGATCTGATATTCTTTCAAGTTTAATTAATTATTTCTAGGATGATTATCAAAAAATTACAAAGCTTAATAAACAGCTAGTTTGCTTAATCATAGGCACTGAAACATCGAACTCATCAGATGAAATCTTGATTGAACAATGCAAAGGCTGTATGGTATATATATTGACAAAATGGACTATATTATATATTAGAAAGATATGTTTTTCAATTGAATAATCCTAGCTAATCTTGCTTTCGAATAGACTATACCCATATTAGAAAGGTTAACATACAATTCTGCTTATTATTATTTGAATAGTTTATTTGCAAAAAAATAAACGTCTAGATTTATTTTCTTTATCCGTTAAATTCTTTTCTTTTCTCTTAAATTGAAACTTTCTAATGTTCCTTATCAATGAAATTTTGGGATCTGACCTCTATCAAAATTAACTATATATATAGTTATTATTATTTTTGTAGAAAAAAAGTTAAACTATGTCACGAATGAATCAACTAACATATAAATAAAAGTTTCGCAATTCACAATTTTGAGGTCTGACATCTATTTGTGAATTAATGAAATTTATGGATAATTTATGTACTTCATCACTAATACGTTCTATTGTAAAATAAATAACAATTGAAAGGCCGGTGAATTCCCTCTGAATTATTTATTTGGTTCTCATTTTAAAGTTTTAAGAAGTAATATCACAACAAACAAACATGGCTTGTTTTGAGCCGTTAGGTCATGCACTTGCTTTACTGAGGTCATCATATAGAGACAAACTTATAATTGTGGGTTTTTTAAATTTTCAGCCGAAAGAAAATTGTGTTTGTGTAAAAATGGGTCATCGGCCCTTCCACTTTTATAAGAATTTCTTGTTGGGCCTCTCACCTGGTAAGGCCATTGGATTAATTAGTAATTACAAGGGACGTTTTCGGTCATGGGTGGAAAGTGGAATGTAGGGCTGGCAAAAAGCCCGTGACCCGTGGACAGCTTGGTATCAATCAGTGGCTCGATCAGTAACAACTTGTTTGTTAGTGGATCGAGCTAAAATGAGTCCGCTCGCCACAAACTTGAGTCAAAATTAACAGGTTTGAGTTAGACTTAGCTCAGCACGATCGAGCTCGGTTCATTAACGATGTATTGAATATCCGTAGTTTAATAGTTTTATCGGATCCATTCACTTCAGGCTAGAGGATACTATGGTTTATGAATGTTATAGCTAGTGTTATGGAAATTGCACTTTAGAATGTGCTTAAGTTGATGGGTTATTTTATATGGACTATGTATTAATGAATTATAAGCAACTAAGTTAATTTGTATGAATTTTCTTGATTTGGTATGTATGAATTTATTCTGTGAACTATGCTTGTATGAATTTGAAAATTTGATATTTTGATATGAATTTGGTATTCGGTGAAGGATTAGTTGAGCAACTAAGTTTAATTGTATAAATTAGTAATTTTGTATGATTTAATATGTACTCATATATATATATAGAAGAGCAACACTTGACTTGGTTTTATTAAATTGTGAATTGTACTCAAACTGTAAATTACTGAATCTATATCTATTGTGTACCAAGCTGGTAACGAGCCAGCTCAGTTCGACATGGCAAGTCACGAGTCATTCTTGAGCTGTAGTTTTAGCTTGGAACCTTAATTTTTTTTAAACTCGCTCACTTAACTTGATCTATAAACAAGTCAATTATGAGTTAGATCTAGGTCGCTCTTTAGCAACTTGTTGTCACTCCTGTTGGGAAATTTTGAAAGTCAAAAATAAATAAATTTTGCATTATACAGAACAGAACAAAATAAATTTTTGAAAAGATTATTATTTTGCATTATGCATGTCGTATTTAGTTGAAAGTGAAAAAATAAAAATAGTTAAAGAGAAAATATTGATAAATGAATCAATTCATCTCTTAAAAATATTAATTTCTTTATTTCACAAGTCTCCATAAAATAAATTATGCTTTGCACCCGAAGGGCGCTTTTGGGCAATTATCTAGAGAAGCCTAAGCTATTCTTGATGGACTTATTATCTACCTAACTGTAAAATTAGCATAACCTATTTTGATAAAAACAGTGCATCATCCGATGAGATTTAACAAAATATTTCATTGCATGGTATTGTAGGTGTTATATCCAAATCTAGTGATCAGTAGTGACTAGTGAGAACAGGCTTGACCTGCAACAAATTCCCTGTTGGGAGAGTTTTGCTCCCCATTTTTTTTTTTAATGACAATCGAAGAAAATACGCAATTTATAAAGGGTCATGCAGCACATATGACATGCGATCCACGAGGACCACGACAACACGGTAAGGGGACAAATTTGGGTCCGATGGGTACCATAATTGTCCGATTCGCTTTAAGAATTGTGCGCACGGATATTAAAGAAAATACGCACGGATATTTAAGTAACACGCACAGATCTTAAAGCAAATCGGATGGTTATGGAACCCATCGCACTCAGTTTGAGTCCGAAGGGCATCAGACCCAAGCTGCTCTCCGCGGTAAGAGATGCAGAGCCTAATAGACGGATGGTTATGCATTGAGATTCGTGCTATCTTTTTTTATCTGTCCATCAGAACACCTTTAGGTATCATCACTCATCAAGTAGTGTTGATCAAACGGTCCGATCCGGTCCAAATCCTGCCGATTCACAGTTCCGCACGGGTCACGGTTCTCACGGTCCACGGTTCTATACGGGTCGGTTACGGCTATTCTAACTTGAAATAATTGGCTCAAAACCTTACTAGAATCATGATCCAAATTCACATGGTCCAGTCCGGTCCGGTCCGGACCGATCTACGGTTCTTTTTTTTTTTTCAAAACAGAGGTATCTTTAATACTACAATTATTTTTTTTAAATAGAAGCATCTTGTTGGTTCATGTCTTAGATATTCACAAAAGATGGATACTAGCATTATTTTTTGTTGACAAAAAGCTCAAGCACTCTATTTTTTAATGCCATATAGAAATTGAAGCTTAGTTAACTGTTTATGAAGTGGGAATATAGCCTCATAATTGAGTATTAGAATGATATAAAAAATTTATTTGAACGGTTTTCAAATTGTACAAACTCATAAATCACTTATTTTAATCAAGTCGCCATCTTTTTTTTTTTTTTCAAAACAAAGGTTCATGGGTTAAGTCCGGTCTGGTCCGATTTTGTCACGGTTCACAGATCTTGTCGGGTTCGGTCTAGTATGGTTCTAGCCCAAAATAGTAGCTAATTAAAAACCTTTCTAGAACCTTAAATTGAATTGATATGGTCCAGTCCGGTTCGATGCTGATAAGGTCCACGGTTCCCACAGTCCAGTTCTTAAATCTCCGGTTTTTTTCAAAACACTGTTATCAGGTACCAAAATAGAGAGTCCACCTTTAATATCATCAGGAATGATGGATCTTTAAGTAAAAGCGTGATATGTACTCCTATGAATTTTCTTTTTATTTCTATCCTTCAAAAAATTTAAATTTAAAAAAAATAATATATTAGTCTTTCGTTCAAATAAAATTACATAACACATATTCATTCCGTTCAACAATTAATTTCTTATTTCGCATCCGCAAGAAATAGGGTATACTCAAGGAATGTATTATCCCCTCGAAAACCTCTTATTAGATACTTGAGGTGTTATTTCCAAGTATAATTTGACAAATGCAGATTTGACATCTCCAAAGTAAGATTTAGAAAATGATAGAATGATGGGTCATGCATTAATTAGTTGTTTTTTCTTTGTAGTATTAATACACGTGTCAATTTTCATTCTACCGTTTGTTTTTTAGTAGGTTATGTATGTAATTAGGTTTATAACAGATATAATATATACATAATTTAGCTTATAATTTATATTTTTAAAATAATATCTTTTAAAAATTTGCTAATTAGAAATAAATAAATAACAGTTGGGGATACTACATGCGATTTTGGCGATTTCATGGCGATTTTTTTAGAATCTTAATTTTGTAAAGAGAAAAAGAAAAAGAAAAAGAAAAAAAAGGAATAAAATGCAGAGTTTTTCTCAAACTCGTAGCAAGCAAATAGAATTAGTTTCTAGCAGATTCTATTCCCATTTCTCTCCATACTCCCGGCCCACACGAACACAACCCGATAGCTTCAATGGATCAACAATGGCGACATCTCATGCCACGTATCGTGATGCGGCCCTCTGTGATCCAGTAGAAGTTTGGCCTCAGGTCCAACCAGCTCCTCAAACGCAAGATCCACGATTCGATCTCATCCGACGTAGGATTGCGGACATCAGAAATAAATCTACTACGGGAAATCCATGGTGCCTTAGATGCGGTAGCAAGGGCCACCTCGCGATCTCCTGTAGAAATGCTCCAGTATGCTTCTACTGTAGTGGAATTGGGCATAAAGCACCATACTGTAGACAAAACCCTCTTGCTACTCGCCAACCTACACAGCGACGGGCCGTAAACCCTAAACCTAACCTCACCGCGATCCCTCAAGCTGGGAGTCGCTCCCGACCACCAAACCTAGCGACAATGTCACACCACCGAACTCCGATTGTAGAACTTGTAGCAACTCCGAGATCTCTGGCTGTAGAAGAACAACTACTCCTTTGCTTTGTAATGGACGACATCATGGCATGGGGACCTGAAAAGGTGGAAAGGAAGCTCCATGCTATTTTTCCCCATCCTCCCCACCAGTGGATGGCCTCGGTGTTCGATGACTACAAATACCTCATCCAAGCTCCTGACAAGGCATGGCTGGAGTCAATGGCATCTGTCGGTTTCCTTCGACTCGACGACATTAAGTTCCCGATTGTGGCCTGGGAAAGGGAGTTTCATGAAGGTATGCGCCTGGAGGTAGTTTGGGTAAGAATTTATGGTTTTCCTATGTTCATGAATGATCTGACTAAGTATGAAAAAATCCTTAACCCATGGGGGGCTTATGTTCTGGAAATTGATGCGGGTACTAATAGTGGGTGTGATGTACGTTTTGTTCGGCTTAAACTGGAGGTTTGTGACCGGAAACTTATACCAGCTAAGCACTTGGTGCCATATCGGGACCCTACTGGCAAGAGAACATGTTTTGATATTGAAATCGAAATAGAATCGGAAAAATCGGAGTGTCTAAATGCTTGGGCAGGACGGAAAGCTGGTAGACCATATCCGAGTGGCACCGAATTTGGTTTTAATCCAACTGTGCCGGCACCTCCCACTAATATTGGCAGTAGTTCCCAGCAATCAACTGGAGGCGTTGTGATTAAGGGTGGGAATGGAGTGATGGGACAAACTTTAGCTAATGAAGGGGGGGTCCCTGATCCAACACAGATTATTACCAACCTCTCAGCTGAGATGGATGTCTGGGTAAAACACCTTCAACAAATGCACAATGACCCTGGTAGCTCTAGCCAAACCCTTCTCCTATCTGGTTTACCTGAACAGCCAAATCAGATTGTATTTGGGACTGTTTCTGACTCGACTGCGAACCCTGATGACACCCAGATCCTGACTGCTATCAGTCCTGTCTCTCCACGTGCCCCTTCATCACCAGCACATAACTTTATAACAGCCCCACCCTCTCCTCTTCACCCTAACCTATCTGATAGTGATGACGAACCTATTATGACAAAAGCTCACCGTTTCAATCTCTTGAAGTCTTCCCCTGGGCATATTGGATCCGCTGCCCCTTCTGGTAAACCGCAAAAGAAAAAATCCAAAACTGTCTCAGTGAAGAAGAAACTGCAGTTGATAATTGGTAGTGGCAAAAGACCCCAATCAGGTAGCCGGTCTGCTCCCAACCCTAGCTATAAGAAAACAGGAATAGGGGCTCGTCTCCGCAGCTCCACTCCTAAAACCAAAACTGACTCTGGATCTACACCCGACAAAACCATATATGTGTCTGATGCTGAAACCCAAGTCCTTACCCCTGTAGTGACAGAGATAAGCAAACAGAGTGATAAACAGAAAGATCCTAGGAGAAGCCTGAGGGTACAGGCCCAAAATGATCCTGACTCTACTATGACGAAGGCGCAGAAGAGGAAACAAGGTGAAGGAAGTAGCAATACATCAGGTATCACACTTTTATCTAGATTTCCTTATTCTCGTCTTACTGTAGAGCAAATAGCAAATTTGTTTCAAGTGTATCAAATTAGATTAGGAAATTCATTAGATGATAGCCATCAAATCATTTCTAGTATACAACATATGGATAGGCAACAGTTTGAGTTAGTGATACAACAAATACTTAGAACCTCTAGAAATTCACAAGTAGTCACTTTAAACTTATCTGATTTAGATGTCGTAGTAACTACTGATAGCTTAGATGGGCAATTACAATCTGATTAGAATAAATATACTAAACTGGAACTGTAGGGGTTTGAATTCTAGTAGAACTAGACAAATTTTAAGAGAGCTTATTAATGATAATAGTGTAGACTTAGTTGCTGTTCAAGAAACAAAAAAGGAACATTTTACTAATAGGACTCTTCAAAGTATATCCACTAAACTAGATCAATGGTTATGGGTACCGGCATTAGGGCGGTCCGGAGGGATATTGTTCGGCTGTGATTCCAATAAGATTAAAATTTTACACCATTCTTTGCACAAGTATTGTTTGAACGTAAGTTTAGAAAATAGGATTGATAATTGTAAATGGCAATTCACTGTTGTATATGGTCCTGTTCTTAGACATCTTAAAAAAGAGTTTTGGGTCGAGTTAAATACTGTTAGGGATCCTAATTTCGACATTTGGTTTCTGTGTGGTGACTTTAATGCAATTAGGAAGAAAGAAGAAAAAACTGGTAATCTGTTCGATACTGCGCTAAGTAGGAAATTTAACAATTTTGTTAATGACAATAACCTTGTTGAACACAAATTACAAAATAGGAAATTTACTTGGTCTAATGGTACCAGATTTGCCCTTTTAGATAGAGTATTTACCTCACCTGTTTGGGATCAGACCTATTCCTCTAGCCAAATTTCATATTTAAATAGTAATGGCTCTGATCACTGCCCATTACTAGTTAAAACTCATACCACATCTTCCCAACCTCCGCCAGTCTTTCGTTTTGACCCCTTATGGATAGAACAAGAAGATTTTGTTACTCTCCTACCTCGATGGTGGAATGAGACCCCACTTAATGTCCCTGATGTAGCTAAGTGCTGGAATAAAAAACTGAAAATCCTTCGGAAAAAAATAAAAGGTTGGACAAAAAATTTTTATGGATCAAGGAAAAAAGAAAAAACAGAAATGCTACACAAAATACATGAATTAGAGATTATAAAAGAGGAGCGAGAATTTACAAGGGATGAAGAGGAACAATGGGTCTCATGCACCAACAGGTTAGACGAATTATATCAGGAGGAGGAATTACAATGGAAAACTAAATCTAGGCAAAAATGGTTGGAGGAAGGTGATTCCAATACCAAATTTTTCCATACAATGGCTACTCATAGGGCTAAGAAAAATAGGATTAGTAGTTTAGAAATTAATGGTACTGTTACGAATAATATGGCAGATATTAAAACACATATAGTAGACTATTATAGAGATCTTTTGGGTACCCCAGGTTTTAAATTTGGTCACTTAGAAAACTCATTTTGGGCTGATGAAGACAAATTAACAGATCTGGAACAATGGGAACTAGAACGACCGTTTACTGAAAATGAACTCAAAGAAGCTGTTTTTGCTTCTGATCCTAATGGGGCACCTGGCCCTGATGGTTTTACGTTCCGTTTCTACCAATTCTTTTGGGATATAGTTAAATCTGACCTTATGATTCTTACTCATTTTTTTTATGAAAGTAAATTAGACTTACATAAGATCAATAAATCCTGTATCTGTCTGATACCAAAAGAAAAAGATGTCAATCTCATTAAAAAATTCCGTCCTATTAGTTTAGTTAATTGTAGCTTTAAGATATTATCCAAATTACTTACTTTTAGGTTAGACAAAATCATGGATAGATTAATTGACCATAGCCAGTCTACTTTTATTAAACATCGTTACATCTTAGATAACATGATCCTTAGTCAAGAAATATTGCATTCATGTCATACCACCAAACAACCTGGAGTAGTTATTAAAGTAGATTTCGAGAAAGCGTACGATAAAATTCATTGGGATTATCTGTTAGAAACTTTGCATAGTAGGAACTTTGGTTTTAAATGGATTAAATGGATTAAGCAGTGGCTCTATAGCTCCCAATCATGTCTTACTATAAATGGAGAGCTAACTGATTACTTTTATTGTAAACGGGGTGTACGACAGGGAGATCCCCTGTCCCCTTTCTTATACATTTTAGCGGCAGACACACTTAGTAAAATCTTTGCCAAGGGTAGACAATGTAATATTCTTAAGGGTTTAGGACCAAACTTTCTCAACAACCAAGCGATTACCAACTGCCACTATGCCGATGATACCATTTTATTCCTGGTAGCTCAGGAAGAAAATGTAGAGGCTGCTTGGTGGACCATGCTAGCATTTGAGTCTCTCTCGGGCATTAAAATGAATTACGACAAAACAGAATTGTACCCGATAAATGTAGAAAACCCCATCGTTTTCCAATCTCTTTTTAGATGTCATTTAGGTGAGTTCCCAATTAAGTACTTAGGTCTTCCCCTTCATTATAAAAACTTAGGTATAGCTGATTGGAACTTTCTGATAGACAATGTAGAGAGTAGGTTGCAACATTGGAAGTGTAATATGTTATCTATAGGTGGTAGACTAACATTGATTAACTCAGTACTCACAACTATACCCCTGTATTCATGCTCAGCCTATAAAATCCCTCTTACGATTATAAAAAAGATAGATAAAATTAGGAGGAGGTTTCTGTGGCAAGGTAATTCCAAAAAGAAAAAATACTTTCTTGTTCGTTGGTATACTACATGTTTAGCTAAACAGTTCGGTGGGTTAGGCATTCTAGACTTACATCAGATGAATATCTCTCTCTTGCTGAAATGGTGGTGGAAATTAAAAAATAACGCATATACTAGTCTCTGGAAACAGATTCTCTTACACAAATATGTACTTCACACTACAGCTCTTCCTTCCCCCTTTTGGAAATCTCTTTCTAAAATTTCTTCTTTTGGAGACTTTAGTGTTTCATATGAACCAGGTATCCACACTCAGATCAGATTTTGGGATGATCAATGGTACCAGAATTGTCCTTTAGCTGTTAGGTATTATTCTTTATATCAGAAATGTACCACTAAACATGTTTTGTTAGCTGCTATCATCAATTCTGAAGGGCAAAATCTGAAATTTAGGGTTACATTAGTAGGTATAGATTATATAGAATGGACTGACCTTCTTCACATAATCAGCTCTGTCTCTTTTACCTCCCCTACTGATATCATTAAGTGGAACTGGGAAGCATCAGGGAAGTTTTCTACACACTCTATTTATCGTATTCTTAATTTTGGTGGTGTTATTCCTTTAAAAGATATGTTGTGGTGGAATTTACGGGTTCCACCAAAAATCAGGGTATTCATGTGGCTGGTTTACCATAATAAGATTCTGACCAAAGAAATTCTAGCGGCCAAAGGTTGGAGTGGTGACATGAAATGTCAATTTTGTAATGCTGTTGAAACTACTGACCACCTATTCCTTAACTGTGTATTGGCACAGCGCGTCTGGTTTTGGTTGGGTCGTAGCCAATTAGTAATGCATCAATGGTGTGCTTGGGAGGATTTTGTTACATTTGCTTGTTCTCTCTCAAACGATGATCGAATTGGGTTTTTAATCACACTTAGTGCTGTCTGTTGGACCCTATGGAAACATAGAAACGAAGCCATCTTTACTAATTGTTCTTTCAAATCAGCCCGAACACTTATATTACAAATTAAAACCTGTTGTTTGTATTGGTCAGGTTTACTGCCAAAGAAGCTCAAAACTGCGGCCGGAGAGTGGCTTCCAGTGGAAGAGGATATCATCCCCTTGAACCAGATAGCACCGATGGACATGGTTCTCTATCAGCCGCCAGATGATGTAGGAGGATTCGGAGCTGCGAGTCCGTAGAAACAGATGCTGATCCCATTAGACCATTAGCCCATTCCTTCGTGGCTTAGTTACTGACTTAGTTATTTGCAGCTTAGCTTGTTTTGGTTTATGACTTAGTCGCTTCCTTAGCTTGTTTTTGTTTTGCCTGGAACATATGCTGTCTGGATGTTACCTAAATGTTTTTGTTCTGTTGCGCAGGGAAGAGTTGCTTGGGACAACTCTTGCCAATCTGTTTTGATGTAATGAACCCTCTATTTAAAAATACAAAATGGGCTTTTGCCTCTTTTAAAAAAAAAAAAATTTGCTAATTATACGTGTTAACTGTAATTTATATTTAAATTTATATATTGCACACATAATGATTTAGGGAAATTTTCTAATGTTATTTGGTAACAAAAACGCTGACTAAACTTTTTATATATTGATGGAGCAACTGAAATATCTTGACTAATATTAGACTAATTATAACACTTCTTATTTTGTCACTTAATAATACTTTCTATTTTATTATTTTGTTGTCAGTTAATGCTAATAAAAAAAAATCTTATTTTGTCATTTATCTAATACATAGTATGTTTATTATAATGAGAAACTAAATATGATATTATCAGGTTAAATTGTTTTGGGTTTTTTTGTGCCAATGGATCAAAATATTGTGGAACATTAAGAGACCAAGTAATTATTCTAAATTTTATCCTAACTTTGTAAGTTACTTTTTTTTTTTTTTTTTTTTTTTATAGGCATTGAGTTTTGAGTAGAGTTAAAATGTCTGATTGTTGTTGTGTTACCAAATTTTATATTATTTGGTAAAAAAATTTACAGTTCTTTTAGATAAGTACATAATTATTATTTTTAGATGGTCCAGAATTTCTAAAAAATAATAATTTTGTATCTATTTAAAAAAAATATTAAATCTTTTTAAAATATATATAAAATTTGATGTCCAAGCACATTTTAATATAAATATCACTTTATGCAGTTAGCCAGTTAGGATTGACTGTTTGAAATTTAAAAACAAATATTTTAATGTGTGAGACATGACTAGTGCACGAAAACAATAGAACATTTTAACTCTACGTACTCAAGTTTTACATTTAGAAAATAAAAATAAAAATAGGCTCAATATATTTGAAATTCCCTTCCGAATCTCTACCAAATTATGACAATGATATAAAGCCAATATTATCAATTTGCAAAAAAGAACACTACTGTTCACGAGGTAGCCTTGCTAGGTCGTTGTGCTTGAGCTGGGTGTTTCACTTCCCATTGCATTGTGCAACACAAAAAACAGTTGAGGTATCTTTTTCGTGAATAGTGTCCTTAAAAGTTGTTGGTACATGCATCATTGGATTTACTCGGCACTTAAAATATGGTGACAAGCATCAGGATAATCATTAATGACTTTGCAGTTTGCACCATCATAATATTTATTTTCGAAATTATATAAAAATAATATAAGGTACTATACGAAATTATGAATTGCATCTATATTTCGATATCATATACAAGGAACTGAATTTTTGGTTTCTTAATTTATTTAGTGACCATACCAACTCTGCGCAGACGCCACGAATAATTACTAACGGAACTGAATTTCTTTCGAATTGACTGAAGGAACTGAAAAAAATTAAGTTTTATTTTTTTAATCAAAATATGGATGCAATATATATAAGAGGAGGGATCCACTTAAACTATTTTTTGGTGATACAAAATTACACTATTTATTTTTAAAGTTTTCAAATTCCAAACAGTCAATCTAAACCGTTCAACATGATATCTATATTAAAATGTGCTTAGATACCAAATTTTTCATTTTTTTCATATTTTTTACTGTTTATTAAGTATTTTACAAAATTGTTGTTTTCAGACCATTAAATTTTTGTATCCATCTTAATAAATAGTAAAAAAAATAAAAAAAATGTAAAATTTGATCTACAAACTCATTTTTATATATCCAGCATGTTGAACGGTTTGGATCGACTATTTGAGCTTCAAAATATTTGGTGTAATTTTGTGTCACCAAAATATGGTGTTGGTGTAAGTGGATCCCTTGGGAGGGTGTTCTTAAGCTCACCAAGCTTTTTTGTGAGCTTAATTAAAAAATCTATCATATTGACTTCAAACAACACATTCAAACTGTTGAAATCGATCTACATCACGATTGATGCATTTACATATCAAATTTATAATTTTTTGAACTAGTTTAATATAAAGTCAAGTGGTAAAAAAATGATGAAAAATGAACTCATTAAAATGAACTTATAAATCATTTTTTTTACAGCTTGACTTCATATTAAATTAGTTCAAAATTTTAAAAATTTGACATATAAATGCATCACTCATGAAGTATATTGGTTTCAACGATTCATATGTGTCGTTTGAAGTCAATCCGATAGATTTTTGAGTTAATCTCACAAAGGGGCTTGATGAGCTTAAGAACACCTCTAGTTCTACTCTATTATTTTTTTAGCAAAACTAGAGTGTGGTGTGCTCACCAAGAATGATTATTGAGCAACTTTCAAAATACTATCGGATTGGCTTCAAACAACAAATCTAAACTGTTGAAATTCATGTACTTTGTGAGTGATGTATGTACAAGCAACATTTTTAAAGTTTCGAATTCATTTAGCACATGGTCAAGCGGTCAAAAGAATGAATATTTTATAAGTTATTTTTTAAATTGTTTTATGTATTATTTTTTCATTTTTTTAATTATAATTATATTTAAACTTAAATAGTTTCTCAAATGCTTGTGAGTTGCGACATGTATCTGCTCCGGATTCGAACTGGACCCGTGCTGGATCCGAACCTGACCCGTTAATCCACAAACAAGTTATGGGTATTTATCTACCCAGAATCGAAAACTGGACCCAAAATATCTATGGTAGAGATATTCGGATCCAGAACTGATCCGATTTATAACTAATAAGTATATAGATCGAAATTTAGATCTAGACACTTTTAGAGTACGGGTTCAAATATAATAGTATCTGGGCTCTATCCGACCCGATAGCACCTCTAGTTTTGTTCATTATTTTTATATAATTTGTACAAATAAAAAATTCTGATTGATTGAGTAGTATATATTAATCAGTGGAATTAAGAAATGACAAGTCATGAACTAATGGTCTTGTCATACACCTTGAAATGACTCATGCATGACGACCCCATGAGGTTCGCAAGTTCATTCGTCAAATTATTCACTTTTTTTTGAGAAAAAAATAGGGGTCATGCCCATATTTAATTGAAATTATTCACTTTTTTTTGTTTTGTCGTTTTTTATAGTCGACATGCACTCTGAATCGAATTTGATGCTATGGACGGATATATGATGTAGATTTTTAGAGACTATTTTTATATTGAATTAGCACGATTTCAGAACAAATGAACGGACCAGTCTTCGACATGCATCCTGAAGCGAATTTGATCTCAACTAAGCTAGAAACCCAAATTGAAATTGAGATTCAAATCCATATCTATACAACTACAAACTAAAATTTTATGTACTAAACTATACAAATACATATTTAACGTTTTATAAGAAAACTAAACTATTTAAAAAATAAACAAAAAATTAAATTCAATATACATGATTATAATTTTATAATACATAATAGAGTAAGCAATATACCGGTTCCTGCACATAAACCGCATAGCTTAGATCAGTATCTGCACACATTCATTTTTTTAGACGTCTTTCAAGCTTCACTAGAGCTCACTAAAAAGAAGAACAAAGGAGACCATCTTGTTATGAATAAATTATAAATGTGAATATTTGTAACTCTCAATATTAATCATTTTAATTAATTTTTCCATTCATTATTGCAATTAATTTCATGATTTTTCATTTATATTTGTTGACATATAAATAGAGACTTCATAATTTTGTATTGTACACATATAAAATACATGGAATATATATGAATAAGAGATAACTATTCTTTATTAAAATAAATAGAGACATCTAATTCTTTTTCCTTTTTTTAAGTTGCGATGAGGCTGCAAACAAGATTGAAGATTTGGTATACAGATCCTACACAGGCTTTACTAAAATAAGCTTGTATCCGAGGGCATCTTACATGCGAATAAGGCCATTTGGGCTTTATCGTCAAATGAATTATTTGGATCAAGCAATAAAATTTTTAAGGGTCTTCTAAATTGCAATAAATTGGCTACTCGAAAAGTATATTCTGATTAAATTGTAATAGTTTGATGAAAAAGAGAACGGAGTATGTCCGATGGGTACCGGAATATCTACTTTTAGAATCGATGGGTTTTAGAACCGTAGGATTCATTTTAAAATATGCGTGCACAAAAATTGACGTAAACATGCATGGATATAAAGCAGATTGCATAGATTACAAAGTGGATCGGACGTCCTAAAACCCATCAAACCTAAAGTAGGTCCGATATTTCGCAGTCATGAAAATATACAAACTTTATAACATTTGGTGATATGATTTTGTAGTGAATCCTGTTGGATTAATTCGCACTAATTGTAGTTTTTTTTCCTATCCATTATCATACATGAACAAGTTATTCTTACCCTTTGAGATAGTCATAATCTCTTTGTATACTACAGCCTTAATCTGAATCATATATGTGCCATTTTTTAAGGACATGTTTCTAATTGCATCATTTATGATCTTGCAATCACCCCTCTAAAAACAAGTTGCATCATCAATCGCTGCAGAATGTATGCTCAAATTATTCATCTAAAAGATCAAGGCAATTCTAAACATAATGAGCAAAAGTTGCTCATTTTGTTTAGAATTGCCTTGATCTTTTAGATGAATAATTTGTAAGATATACATTTATTAATATAATCATATTATCAACACATTTAAATTAACATTATTAACAGCTGTCTCAGCAAGAAAATAAATTCCGTTACTCTCTTTTTCTTGGAACGGCAAATAGCATCACATTCAAATGATATAATTCCCAATTGCATGGAAATCGAGACTATATTGATACGATACCCCAACTGCAATTTAATAATAAATTTACTGGTATATCTCAACACTAGGTATATGCCCAACAAAATTTACAACAGGGCACACCTGCCTAATCTTCCGTGTATATATTTAATTAATTAGTTAGCTCATTGAAAACTAGCCTTTAACTTAGCAGCAAAAGGCAATGTTCTCGGTCGTCACCTTTCTCTAATGAAAAAATTAGTTAGGTCATCAGCCCTGCAGTACTGGGAATTCCTGTCGAATCCAACCATTTATTGTCATTAATGAAGGATCCTACACAGTACAGCATTGCGTCGCTCTTGCTGAGGACATGGAATCCAGGCCACGTCACCCTCTTTTCTATGGCCGCACCGGATCCCTTGTTGCCGTATTCCCCGTAGGTCAAGGTATTTAGCCCAAAATTGGTGTTCTTCCAGGACATCCACCCATCTTGATGGATTAGGTCACCGATGGTTGACTCTATGATCACGGTTCGGGCGTATTCTTTCCATGGTCGGCCAAGATAGTTTGCAGTATTTAAGCGCTTTGCCTCGAAGTCCTTATCAGCCATAATCTCGCAGTTGTGAAGCACAAATCCCGTTTTCATATTCGGATCAGTACGCCCTGTTTAAACCAGTACAATTACCAGTAAAGAAACTAATATTTGAATGAAGTCAGAATGAAGATGAACTATATATATACACTGGATGGTTAGCAACTTGTTTATTCTTAACCAATTATTTTTTAATAAATCAATGATATAGCAGTGTCGCTTTTCCTGCTACCTCATTATTCCAACCTCCAATTCAAAACAGATCCCACACAATACCGAGCCCAAATCGCATAGGTTGCAGATGCACACGCTGAATCTTTATGGGAGCAACAAATGTTTTCACATTAATGAAATTATAAATTTCTACATCGATTTCAAAAAGAAAAATGTTCAAGCTGTGGAGATTCTTACCATTAGCGGTGATGACATTCTGTGCGCCGTGCTGAGGAGCGTTTACAACGATTTTACAGTTTTGGAAAATCGCGGCAGAGTTTCCAAAGATGAAGTCAATGGTACCAGAAATTGTGCAATCACGGAAGAACTGACGCCCAGTATGGGAATAGAGGGTATCTTGGTATCCATCAATTTTGCAACTATAGAAAGAAATGTATTCTGCACTCGTGCGAACTGTCACCGCCGGATATCCAATTGGCCCCGCAGTGTTTCTAAATCCCATATCTTTGGCAATGAAGTTTTCTCCATCGATCGCTGCAGAATGAGACATACTTAAGTGTGTGTCTACATGTTGTTTAAATAATTTTATGAATTGGCATTATTTTAAATTGCTCTATTATTGGGATGACAAAATCTGCGAGATATATGTACATAGCTACATATATCATTGTAGATTGAAAAACAAAGTCGTAGGCAATATACGTGATTGTTACAATTGATTTGTGAACTCGAATATACAAAAGCAATGTGGTCTGTTAGTTGTAATTTAACATATTACCTAGAGACAGAGGAGGAATAAATTAATGACGGTGAGGGAGATTGAGGCTTACCGAATACGGATTGGAGCTTGGTAGATGAACCGCGGTCACTTATGCTCCCGGTAACAATAGTTTTGTCCATTCCATCACCATATATGGTCAAGTTTGGTTTATCCCTCGGTATCATAACCATCTCCTCATACACACCAGCCTTGACATAAATCACATATTTCGTGTAACTGGCAGGAATGTTCTTAATTGCATCGTTTATGGTCTTGTAGTTGCCACTTCCATCTGCTGCCACGACTACATCCGGCTCCGAACTATATTCGTAATAATATGTAATCAATTACTTTTCTTTGTAAAAAAATCGTATAATTATTAGAAGACTGAGACATTATCATTCTTATTGGTCATTCAACCTAGCCGTAAAAAAGGCAAATAAGCAGCTTGATTTGTTAGGAAAATACCTAGCAGCTTGCAACAACTTCCTTTCCCCAGTAGATAGCCACGTGGGGTAACCGTGTCGATTCAAGTCATAACCAAATAGCTTTCTGCTTGTTCCATGGTGAGATTTGCTCTTGACAACAGATGACGAAATGCTATTGATCACCCCCAAAGCATTGCTGCTCGTCATGGTGGCATTCTTCAAAATGTGGTTCATCTCTGAATTCAGATTCGAGTTCTCACAGCCATCGACGCATGTGTACATATATGTCATTGAGGCCGTAAGCATGTGCACGATATTATCAGCCTCAGCAGTCAAGCTTTCAAGATCTCTATCCCCCACAAGATCAACTGCATCCTTGGCGTATTTCAGAGCGTCAGTGAGGAGCTTTTGGCAATCATTGAGGGCTGCACCTGTCCTACCTTTGCTGCTACCAATGTCAGCTGCACGCTTGGCAGCGATTTCCAACTCTTTTAGTGTGACTACAATGAAACTTCTAAAAATTTCGGTATGTGTTGACGGGCTTTGAGCCAATGAGGCCTCGAACATACTGTTCTGCGATGATTTCGGTTTAGGTGATACATTAGACAACATGAGCTCACAAGATTCTTTGTGAAGGGCTGTTGAGCACAAGTTTCGTGATCTCATAGATTTCGAGGTGGTATGTATGGAGGTGGGGATGTCAGATCTAGCTTTCTTCGTCGAGTGCACAAGCGCGATGATGGCACCAGCACATACGATGATCACCAAAAGTGATGCAAGAATTCCGGCAACCGCTTTTTTTGCCATTTCGCTTGTACTTTCTCGATCGTGCGAGATGTATAGCTAGATCAATAGAAACAGGAAAATCCAGGAGCTTGAATCGGTACAAGCTCCAACTATTCGATAAAGGGATGATTGGGGTTGTACACGCATGTTAATTCTCATTAATTAGCTAAAGATAGAACTATCATTTGGAACCTCTCGATCGTGTATCGGGTGACAGATTGACACCTATTAGAAATCAGTAAATTTAAATGAATTAATGTTTTATTGATTATTAATTTCTGGTAAATTACAATTTATCAATACACTCAATTTGTACAACTTAAGGCTTATTTGCAAGAGCAATTTTTTTTTTATTTTCCATTTTTAGCGGTGCCCCGTTGGAGGTATCTAGATGTATAAGAGGAGGAATTTTCAGTTGCGAGGTGAGTCCTTATTGGGGATATGTCAGCCGTGGCGATTTCAGAATTGGGAGTAGCCGTTGAAGTTAAAATTGACTTAGTCAATGGGCTTAACGAGAAAGAGTACAATACGCCCCGGGCCACTGTTGGGCCGGGAAGCAGATAAAAAAGGATGTATAAACCTGACAGGAGGGGCCGACCTTGTCAGACTCATCAGGTTGACTGGTTGAGACTTGAGACTTGAGACTTGAGAGAGATCGATTAAAGGAAACTCTAAAGCCTCTATAATGTTTTTTTTTTCCATACAGTTCAAGAAGAAAAAGTAATTGCTACGCCATTTTTGTTGTATCATAGTTTGATTTTACATTGTACAATACCATTTTTATGTATTGAACTGAAATTTGTCAGCCATTCTTCCACTAAGACAACAATGTTGTATGCAAGACTGGATAATTCCCTTGCCTTTGCATAAAAATAACATGGGTAGGTCCCAGATTTAAAAAAAAAAAAAACACAAGTAGGCAAGAACAAATTAATAGCAAGCTTTATCTACAGGACAACAAAAGTCTTTAAGCAATGAACAACTGAATAGAATTCGACCATTAATATATCTTACAATGTGCTTGTTTTTTTTTTTTTTGTTGTTGTTAAATGTTCATGTTTTACTTGTTTCCTGTAGTACATTAAACTAAATTAAATTAACTCCTGAGAAAAAGGCTAAAATACATTTGTCTATTTTGGCGAGCTTTGAAGATAAATTTTAACACTCAGTCTCTGACTTTTTCTTTTCCTATTTTTATTTTACTTTAAGACTACAAATTTTAAACCTGACTAGTTGAGCTAATTAAATTGCAGCATGTTGCACTTCATTGGAAATAAATTCTACCCTGTTAATTTGGTATAGTACATGTGATATGGCAGTTACTTATGAAGCACATGTAGACGTCTGAGTTGTGGACAGATAAAAATTAAGTATATTGTCTACAATGCACAAAATAAATCTACCATGGCTATTTTTTATTTGAATACTATCTCTTACACCTTGCCACAACAGCATAATCATGTGCATAAACGACCGGACATGCTGTAACATCATGCAAAATGCTTATATGAGATTAATATCTGAAAATAAAATACAAATGTCTGAATATGTTTTTTTCAGTCAAATATATAATTAAGTTAATTAAATTTGCTAGGATAAATAAATTATCTAAAACTTTATTTGACCGAAATATACCGAGAGTTTTGAAATATTCAAGTTTTATGAAACAGATATAGAAAATTTAAAAGAATGTAATGCTTGACAATTTATCAATTGAGATAGTTATATATGGATTAGTAAATATATAATAAATAATAAAATGTAATGCTTGATAATATGATAATCTTCTTTTAATTGAATTTTTTTGGTACTAATCGGCAAATCTTGGAAATTTAGAGGATAATTGATAAAATGAATAATTTATGGAAAGTGGGACCCACGCCTTGATTTTTATCACCCTTGTATGTTCTTTTGTTTATTTTATTGTTTTTACCACCATCTATTAGTTTGAGTAAATCTAGCGTGTGACGTGCTCACCAAGAGAGTTTGGTGAGCGCAACTCCAAAAATACATCGGATCGGCTTCAAATGACGAATTCAAACCGTTGAAATCCATGTACTTCGTGAGTGATGCATGTACATGCAAAATTTTGGAAGTTTCGAATTCATTTGCTACGAGGTCAAGCGGTCAAAGTAATGATAAAAAATGAATATATAAAACAACTAATAGAATAACTTATTAAAATATTCATTACTTTGACCGCTTGACCTTGTAGCAAATGAATTTAAAACTTTCAAAATTTTGCATGTACATGCATCACTCACGAAGTACATAGATTTCAACGGTTTGGATTTATCATTTGAAGCCGATCCGATATATTTTTGGAGTTGTGCTCACCAAATCCTCTTGGTGAGCACGTCACACGCTAGATTTACTCTATTAGTTGTATCTCTCTCTCTGTCATATCTTCTCTTATGTGAAAATAAAGAAAATTAAAATTGGAGATTGACCAAATGGTACAAGGCCACGCGGCCTTTACTGGATTAAACACCCACCTACTTATTCTCCCTTAATTAGGGGTATTCCTCCTCTCTCACGTACAGAGAACAAAATAAGAAACAAATCTAGACCAAATAAAATCCAAGAAAGAAAAGGAAAAGAAATAAAAATGGAAAAACAGAATTGTATTATTCTCTATGGTCGAACTCATGAGTTGAAATCATTGGCTGTGTGATGATGTATATTAGCATCTAGTGCAAACTTGGGTATCTCTCTTTCTTGTTCTTCTTTAATTAGATTTATAAGATTTGTGAGTTGTTAAACATCTCTAGTGCACAGCTAGAAATTCTGTAGTGATTGAAATGAAAAGAAAAGTAGTTTAATAATTGAAAATGGTGGATTTTACTTGATGTTGCTCTTTTAATCTTCTCCCTTAATTGAATCAAAAAGTAATAATCATTGATGGGTTGTACCTCCTTACTTGTTTTATTGGTTTGGATTGAAATTGTTAGATTTCAGATAGATTGAATATTTGATTCCTGACTTAGAGCTCCACCTTAAGTTGCACCTGTTGGTACCGAGATTAGACCAGCCAATACCTGTGTATTGCTACCTTTTCCTTATGGGTTAATATCTTTCTTATGTTTGTGGGTTTGCTTGGTTAAGGATCTAATGTTCTGAGCGCTGGTACCTGTCCGTACCAGTTTCTTTTGTGTTCTGGTACGCTGAAAACAAATGGGTTAAGATTTGTGAAATGTGCTTGGAGACCAAATTTTACATTTTTTGGAATTTTTTTGCTATTTATTAAGCCGGTTTGAAAACCGCTGTTTTTATTAAATTTCTGGAGCATTGAAAATAGCGGTTTTCAAACCAGTTTAATAAATAGCAAAAAAATTCCAAAAAATGTAAAATTTGGTATCCAAGTACATTTTAATATAGATTGAACATCTAATGGTTTGAATTTGTTGTTTGTACATCGAGTACTAAGATATGACCCCGGTAGCACTTCGGTCGAAGTGCTACCGGTAGCAACTTAGCCACACTCTCTCTCTCTCTCTCTCTATATATATATATATATATATATATATATAATTGACATATCGTATTCTTGATTTTAGAAAATTAACATATAGCATATCCGTATTGTATCTGATACGATACCCGTACCTGTATCTACGCAACATAGAAGAAAAGAAAGGAATGGAAGAAGCTGACATATGGGGCCCGTATGCAGAATGAAGAAGATATTAAGAGAACTCCTCTAACCACCTTAACTAACAGAAGACTAGCACGAGAAGCTCTCAAGAACAGGAGGGAAAGAGGACAAAGAAAACATTTAATTTTAGAACTTCACTAATGATTCAAGAAACATAATTCTTGTTTTATTCTGTAAAATTCTATAACATAATCTTCCTACAAATAGATTGACGTATTCATAACAGATATGCTTGAAATTGAATAAAGTTGTTCTTTTACTTTCCCTAAATTCCTCTTTTACAATTCTACTCTCCTAAAATTGAAAAACTTTTCTCTCCAAAAAATAAAGTTTCAAAAACTACAAATTCTAATTTTCAGCTAGTGATATTAGTGATATTAATACATAATTACAAAAATAATCAAACAATCAACTGATTATCCATCAGACATTTTCAAAAAGTAAAAATTAACAAATTATTTTTCTGTTATTTTTTTCTTTTTATGTTCTTCTTCAGTTGCTTGTTCTCAATTTCTATTATTTTAGGTCATTTGTTGTTTTTTCATTTTTTTTTTGAGCTGATCAGCTGTTTTGAGCTCCTCGATTTTTTTTTCCTTTTCACAAGTTACAAAACTCTTGTTACGTGTTTATCATCAATCAAATAAGGACTTTATCCTTATTTATAAAAAAAAATTAACAAATTAGTCTTACCGGCATTTAGTTGGTGACCAGACAACTTTTGTCGTGTTGATATTTTTTATTGTCAATTATCATTATTGTCATGTAAATATCACTTTTTGGGACGTCTAAGTTTTACGTCTACGGGTATCTAATTTATTCCGTAAAAAGAGCACAACAACTCATAAAATTTGTGAGTTCGTGACAAATGACTCCATGACTTGTCAAATTTAAAGAGTTAAAAAATTATAATTATGTTCTAAATAAGTTAGATAGATCATGTAAATTATTGGTAATTTAAACAGCATTTGGCTTTGAAATTTTAAATTTCTTTATGGACAGCACAATAAATTTTTAAATTGTTCAATAATAACAAATCGGCTAATCTGTAGGACGAGAAATATATTTGCATTTATTAATTTACTTATTTTGGCAACTATCTTATAGTTGTCATGAGTAAGGTTCTAAATAGCATTTATCGCGTCATCACGAGAAGGCTACAAAAAAAGCTCTAGCGAATGGTGTAGCTATAAGGGAAGCTATACTACATTTTTTTTTTACAAATATTATATTATATATTTGTACTAAATATCAACATTATCTAAAGTCTCATATAACAATAAATTAATAACACCAAATTGATTAAAAAAATTATAATATTCATATTGAACCAGTGCAAAGTCCAAATTACAGTTCAAAATATCCATAGTAATATCATAAACTATCATTTTTTTTAATTTACCAATGAACATAGTACGTTATTAATTGCCTAAAAAACTCACGGTTAAAGTCCAATTGAGTCTTTTATTTAAATCTCATATAAAAATGCCTAAAAAAACCCATATTTCATATTGCGCGCTATTTGCGCTACACGCTATATGTTATAGCAATCGTAGCTCAATTAGCGCATTTTGATGTCATAGCTTAGCGTTTAGGATCCAAAAACGCTATAGCGGCGCTATTTAGAACATTGGTCATGAGAATAACAAAGTCCCGAGTTTGTCAGACAAGAGATTGATATTTTTCTCGTCTTACTTTAAGATCTATTTTCAGCGCAAGTACCACAATCAAATCAGATTTTTAGTACCATGTCATGTCATAGTATGATTAAATTCGGAAAGACGGTCACGGCATGTTAGTCACGTCGTAACAACACATAATGTGTCCAAATGTAATTGAACACATTTGTCATGTTTAGTCACATTTAACTTTTTTTTTTATAATTTAAAATAACTTATTCTAGATTCTTCATTTGATGAAGATCTAACAGTCATACTCATACGGGACTCACGTAACCACGTGACATTTCTTGTCATTATCAGATCTTTTGCGAGACGTGCTGTGTGAAGCTAATTTTTCAAAATATATGATTACATCACATGTATAGACATAACACGAGATACACGAATCACATTATGTAAATTGCACACATGTAGTACTGTGCCGCGATATATAATACGATCACGACGTGGTTATTTTAGATCTTAGTACGATTCCCGTGAAATTTATTGATGTTGATAGGAATTTTGTGATATGGTTCGCAAGAAGAGAAGTGAGACACTGAAACAAAGTAAATTTGTTTTGTTCGTAATTATATTTTCATGTCACGTTTTACGCAATTTCATTGCTGGACGGTTTTATGGCTAACCAAAAAGAAAAACGTTGTTGGTTGGATGTTTGACAAAGGAAGATAATGATGAAGATATGTCATGATTGGAAGGCTTTGGTCTTGGAGGACGCTCATATATATGCATCATTTCGACCCTCTATTTTAGTACAATTTCAAATAACAATATCACGTAAAAAAATTATGGTTAAAATAACTAGTTTTTAGTATTTGATCCAATGACAAAGATAATATTATAGGATGTTGCAATTTAAAATTAGAATGAGAATTTGTATATATTAAATAATTTGATAATTTGATTTTCAATCTTTATTAAAAAAATATTGTTGATATAAATTAGTTTTTTTTTAAAAGTGCTAATAAGCTATTTTAATTTTATTGCTCTAAAAAATATTAGAAGTGCAAAATTTGAGTGCATAACCATGATATTTTTTCTGTAAAAAAAAGGATAGAATCAGGAATGGAGAATAGAGAGTTTGTCCATTTTCTTCTACCCTCATTCGATAAAGTGTTATACACTTAATTCTAAAACTAATGAAATATCTTCAATACCGCATCCTTCATTTTTACAAAATAACCTTATTTCACATCCCTCAAATGTTAAACAATTTCTTGAAATAGGGAGGTTTTAACTGCAAAATGTAAGAATCTGACTGCAAAATTTCTACTTTATTCCGTCTTTTTCACAATTTCGTCATGACTGACTTATTAATTTATAACTATTTCACTTAATTTCGTCGAACTTCACCTGTGTCATTTAGCGCAAGCGCCACCACGTGATAATTCGACACCGGAAATAATTATGCTGTTATTATTTAGAAATAACATGAACCTGTTATTACAATCCTAACCGTTTGTTCTTTTATTGAGATTCGTGCATAAAGTTTCAACGGTTCAGATTGGAATAACAGCAGATATATTTCCACTTCTATATAGAAATTACGCTGTTGGTTGGGATGGATTGAATAGACGGAACAAATCAGCCTACGGCGTTTACTAATTAAAAAAAAAAAAGGAATAGACGGAACAAATCCGGTCGTGGATTAGTTATTTTATTTCACAATCCACAGTTCCACACTACTGCAAACTGTTACTGTGTGGGCATGTGGCCAGCGAATCATTGCAACTGGACAAAACAACTATAAAAGCACAACTAGTTGCATTTTTGCCATGCAAATAACAAATTCTTTTAGAAAATAAAAAATCATTTTATTGAACTGAAACTTTGGTTCTTCACAAATTATTTTGTTTTGGATAAGAAAATAATTTTAAAAAATAAGAAATTTGTTTCCTGACAATCAATTTGTTTCCTAAAATAAATAAATTGTTTCTTAATTTTTTACATTATTTTGCACAATCGCATTGTTTCCTGACAAATTATTTTCTTATTTTTCAAAAAATAAAAAATGTGCAAATAATGTACGTAACCGTGAACGTTAGAACGGTTTGGAAAAAATTCTCATATATAATTTAGAAAATAATCATGTCAGTTAAGAACCACATTCTGAGACGCTTTTAGACGCCACAAATGATCCTCAGATGTACCTATCATACTGGGTCATTGGTTTGTTCTTATTAGTTTCCTGCCTCTTTACTCAGCTCCTTAAACAAACAATCAACACAATTAATTTCAACTTCTTAGTCACTATGTTAAAAACCTCCTTTTTATCCCTCTAATCTCCTCAATTGGTTCAAGCTTCAGTTCTATTAGTAATTTATAACCCCTTCAGTACTCCCTTTTCCTCTCGTCTCGTCTCGTCTCGTCTCCTCCTTGGTCAAGTCAATATGTGGCGGAGCGGAGGAGGTTATCCGGTGGAGCCTCTAGAGGTGGGTATGGATTCCGAGGCCAAGATAACTCCGATTCTGATCATATCTTGCCTTATGGTCGCCACCGCGGGTTTAATGTTTGGGTATGATGTGGGCAACTCAGGTTAGATTTTTCTCTATAATTAATTTTTTTGGGGTTTTGATTTCACTGTTTCAGTTCTAGTTAGTTATTTCAGCTATGTCAATCGCTTATATTGGGGGCTAACTAACATCAATTTAGGAGCTTAGTTCAAAGTTGTTTGGTACCATAGTTGTACTATTTAATTACAGCTGTTGTTGGAAGTTCTCAAATATTTTTTGTTTACAAAGATGAGCTGAAGTTTGTCTTGCAATGAGCTATTAATTCATTTTGATTTGTATAAAAAGAAGCTTTTTTAAAAGCAAAAGGAAAAAAATATGTCTTGCAATGGTAAATATGTTTGGTACTTTTATTTTTTTTCCTTGTTATCCTGGAAGGGCTATTCTACAAAGCTTTTTGTGCTTCACCTAAATTTGACTAAGGGTCAAAAATAGATTAGCACTCTAGGAAAAGACAATGCCATAAAATCAACTTTATAAGCGTATTATGTAAATCATATGATACATGGTCCATGGCTTCCTGCTTTGCATGTCAGTTACATATATATATTTTTTACAGGTAATTTCATGTATATTCCTCAAAAACTTCGTAATTACGTATTTTACCCAATTAATTAAACTTCGTAATTTCGTGTATATTTACCATTCTAAATTTCAAAAACTCGCAAATTTACTCAATTAATTAACTTTCTATTAAAACTCATGTTTAATTTATGAAGTACCCATTTTACCCATTATTAAAAAAATAAAAAATATGTAAGCATATTTAAGATAAATATTCAGTTTTCTAATTAGTCGGTTGTGAGGGAAATATATAGTTCATTTTCTTAAATGACACACACAAGTGTGTGTATGCATGAATGCCACTATGTATATGTCACAAGTAGGGAAATAAACTATTTGTCCTCATAAACTGACTAGGTAGAAGATGAAACCTTTTTTTTACACATATTACATATATTTTTTTAATAAAGGTAAAATGAGTACTTTATAAATTTCAAAAGATATTTAATAGAGAAGTCAATAAATTGGGTAAATTTGTGAGTTTTTGAAATTTAGAAAGATATATATGATATTATGATTTTTAGAGGGAGAAATACGTAATTTTGAAGTTTTTGAGTGGTATGCATGAAATTCCCCCTTCTTTTAATAAACATCCATAGTAAACATTTGAAAGGATGCAACTTGCCAGGCAGCTAAACTTTTGCTACATATTCTCCAAGCCTATCCAAATGGTACTCTTATAATTTGACAACCTATTGGCTCCTTCATTTCATTTATTATTTTGTGTTTCAAGCACTTCTTAGCTCCAAATAATAAATTTTTTATCCTTGTTTGTTCTTTAGTTGTCTTGTTGAACGGGCTATTACTTAGTTTATAAAATATTTGGGAGAAGTACATAGATCCAACCCAATTATATATCCAAAGAAAGGAATTAGATGAGATGTGTTGTCTGACATATTTATAAGTCCTACATGCATGTAGTCCTATTCATGGAAAAATATGTTCAAAGTTAGTCTGCAGTGAAAGTCTAACATGAGCTCTCTAAATTAGAACAGAAGAAGTCTAAAATATGAAAATAAGGGATAGTGGACAAACTAGTCTAATGTTATCTTGATTTTTTTTATTAAAAAATGAAAAAGCAACGACATGTTGTAATAGATTTATCTGCAGCTTGATTGAGCATTTTTTTAAAATTGTTTTTAGTATTCTGGCATGGTTCTTTAACTATTTACTTATATCCATCAAGCTGCTAGGTAGGTAGCTGCTTATTCCCTTGGCTTCTTAATTTTTTAATATATGGGTTACACTTTTTCAAAACAAATGACAAGTGTGAGTGGCTGAGTGTTGACGCGTAGGAGTTGTGTATAAGAAGATGATTGCCAAATTTCTTTCTTTTTTGTATTTGAAACAAAGAAATGTTAATCAAGTGGCCAAATATTCAAACCTATGGAAGATTACTAGAAATGAGCCAAATGAATTAATTCTTTATTGATGATCCCTTGGGGTGTATATATAGAGCTTACATCTTACAATCTAGTCCTTTAATTCTTCTATATTTCTATTTTACGGATAGGTCTCTAAACTAAATACAAATACCAACATGGTATCACAAACACCAACAAGATCCAATAAAAAGCAAAATTGCTATATGAACAGTAACTTCTTGATACCTAGCTTGTGAATTCAATTTTGAGATTTGTAACTTCCATTTACAACTTTCTAGACATCTATTTACAACTTTCTAGGGAAGGTCTTTACTTCCATCTATCTAGATGGTGGATCTTGTAATAATACTTCTCTTGAATACATTCTTTATGCCCTTTTATATGTTGTATTACATTTCAATTTGCTAATACAAAGCTTCCATTCCATTTTTACTTTCTGATATTATTGTAAGTGAATATTGTACAAGTCATATAACTATGTTAGGATAAATAAACAGATCCACGTATAACTAACATTACTGCAAACTTATTAATAGCTAAAATTTGCAACCCATAATGATATCTTGATAAAATTATGTGAATGTTTTCTTAAAGGGGGAGTGACATCAATGAATGACTTCCTAGAGAAGTTCTTTCCTTCTGTGTATGTTCGCAAAATGAGTGACACCAATGAAAGCAAATACTGCATATTCAACAGCCAGACACTTCAAGTTTTCACATCTTCGCTCTACCTGGCCGGCATCATAGCCACCTTTTTTGCATCATACACCACACGACATCTTGGCCGTAAGCTTACTATCGTGGCTGCTGGCTTCTTCTTCATTATTGGTGTAGTCTTTGGTGCAGCTGCGCAAAATCTGGGAATGCTTTTCATAGGGAGGATATTACTTGGCTGTGGTGTTGGCTTTGCAAATCAAGTAATCCATATACCTTTGTTTCATGAGCTTTTCTGTCCTTTTCGAATTGCCATCTTGAGAAATCAGTAGCAGATAGGGGGCTTCATTGGATTCGGTTTATTTGGTTTTCAACCGAACCAAAAATTTTGGATTAAATGGCTTGATTTTCGGTTTAAATGGCTCGGTTCGGTTGATTTTTTTTAATAACTTAGGTTTTTTATATTTGGTTCGTTTTAATCTCTCGTATTAAGATTCATCCAACAAACCAAAATTTACTTGATTACTTGAGTTACTTCATTTTTTTATATTTGGTTCGGATTAATCTCTCTTATTTCGGTTCGGCTGAAATATATCTTGATATTTAGTTCTATGATTATTAAATGTATTTGTGTATGTATTGAGTTTTGACCTTCTAAAATTTAATCTCTCTTATTTTGGTTCAACCAAACAAACCAAAAATAATTTTGGTATTTTGGTTCAGTTGTTATCGGATTGGCAAGTTTAATTCAGTTGATTCGGTTAGATTTTTAAAAACTGAATAAATTTTGGTTTTGACTATTTTAATATGGTTTTAACTGAACCAACTGTTTGCACACCCCTAGTAGCACATTTGGTTGCGTCCCTATCTTGTGAACAAGTTATTTTCACCTTTTTTTTTCAAGTTATACTGGAATGTTGCTTTATCAGAAGTTTCTCAAATTAGAAAAAAGACTGAGATGTTGTACCCAATTACCAAAATTGATGTTCAACTATCCTAGTTAAGTCCCCAATTATCTTGTCAAAATTTGTTAATACAAAATCAGTAAATTAAAACTGTGTTATGTAACTATGCTGTGCATGCAGGCAGTACCTTTATATCTGTCTGAAGTTGCGCCAGCAAAGATACGTGGAGGTCTGAACACCTTGTTTCAACTCAATGTCACAGTTGGCATCCTCTTTGCATCCCTTGTCAACTATGGTGCAGCAAAGTACACCTCTTAGTTATTCTCATATTAAATTACTACTTCATTATTAGTCAATTAATGTGCTTGTAATAATACAACCCTCTATTATAATAGGATCCACCCATGGGGATGGCGATTGTCACTTGGCGCTGCCGGCATTCCTGCTTTTGTACTAACACTAGGAGCACTGGTTGTAGATGATACCCCGACTAGTTTAATCGAGCGTGGTTGCCTTAAAGAAGGCAAAGCAGTGCTAAAGAAGCTGTGTGGCACTGACAACATTGAATCTGAATTAAAAGAAATCATTGAGGCTACACGTGTAGCTCAGCAGGTAAAACGCCCCTTTCGAGAACTCCTCAAACGCCACAACCGGCCACCACTTGTCATCGCCATATTCCTCCAGGTATATAGCAAACTTTTGTATTAGAATGATGCTGTGGTAATATGCATATTACGGGTCGACCTGTGCTATGAATCTATATCTCGATTCTCAAAATTCAAATAGCTGATCTGAACTGTTAAACATGATCTCCATATATGAAAATGTATTAGGAGAACAAAATTTACAAATTTTATAATTTTTTTACTATTTAGGTAGAATATCACTGCTTTTGGATGGTCCAAAATGTTCAAATCAAGTGATTTTCTACCTATATAAAAAAATAGTAAAATAGTTCTAAAAAATGTTAAATTTGGTCTGCAAGTACATTTTCATATGAAGATCTTGTTGAACGGTTCAGATCGACTGTTTGAACTTTAAAAATAGAGATATGAGTCGATAGTGCAGGCCGTTGTGTAATAAGTATTCATTACCATAGCCTCACTCTTTGCATTAAACATCTTTGATCTTTGATTATTTATATTATTTTCACCTTTGTCTCGAAAATTGTGAAACTTAAAATTGTTTATCTGGTTTAATGTTGGATGTAGATATTCCAACAGCTTACAGGGATCAATGCAATAATGTTTTATTCACCGGTGCTATTTATATCACTCGGCTTAGGAAACGATGCATCGCTATATTCAGCTGTGATCTTGGGGTCGGTCAATGTTCTAGCAACATTAGTATCAATCTACGCAGTTGATCAAGCCGGCCGTAGGTTGCTTCTACTTGAAGCGGGTGTTCAAATGTTTGTTTCACTTATCATGATCACAGTTGTTCTTCGCTCGCATGCCATCGGTAATTCTGGGGATCTCAGCCATAGAACTGCACTGATATTAGTGGTCTTGATTTGCACTTATGTGGCCGCTTTTGCATGGTCGTGGGGACCACTAGGCTGGCTTATCCCTAGTGAGACATTTCAGCTTGAGACGAGATCTGCGGGACAGAGCGTGACGGTGTGTGTTAACCTTTTGTTTACGTTTCTTATAGCACAAGCATCTCTGTCAATGTTGTGCCATCTACAGTATGGCATTTTTGCTTTCTTCTCAGGATGGGTGGTAATTATGACAGTGTTTGTGTATTTTTTCTTGCCTGAAACTGAGAATGTGCCGATCGAGGAGATCAGTGACAAAGTTTGGAAGAATCATTGGTTTTGGAAGCGGTTTATAGGTGATGACAGGATACCGAAAACAATTGTTACTGTACCATAGAAGTTAGTACTAGAATATCAAGTAGAAAAAGGCTAGCTTAAATTGGAATATTGGATCATTTCATGTATGTTCACTTGTTCCTAGAATGATCAGGGGTTACTCTGTAATTTTTGTGTGTATATCCCTTATTTCAAAGCATTTGTTTACTTAGTTGTATTTTATTGTAGTAAAAATATCTGAAAGGTTCGATCTGTAACGATATTGTATATATTATAGTCAAATTATTGAGACACCAGCATGAATGCCTCTTGAATTGTATTATAGTCAAATTATTGAGGCACCAGCATGAATGCCTCTTGAATTGTATTATAGTCAAATTATTGAGGCACCAGCGTGCCTCTTGAATTGTATTATAGTCAAATTATTGAATCAGAAGCCCAAACAATTATTTCACACCAGGTACGTATTATAAAAAATATATAGGGGACCCACGTCCTCGTTGACAATGCTTCTCGACGTTCTCGTAGTAAAGATCTTACGCAGTTGTTTTGACAACTTGTTTGTTCTGCTATATTCAAATAACTAGACACAACAAAAATACAGTGTGAAGGAAACACTGACAATCTTCGGAAACATGGAAATTTTGTAGGAATAGAAATTTTTAATATGGGAATGAGAATTTTAATTTGCCAAAACCAAAATAATTTAACCTATGAATTTTTTTTTACTATAGGTGTTTGACAAATGCATGAGAAATTTGATATAATGTTGGTTTTTTTCTATTTATAAAAGATGTAATACTAAATTTAGAATTAAGTATTGTTAATTTAATTAATTTCTTATATTATTAGATGTGTTTGGTTAATTAATAATCACTACCTATTTAATTTTCCATTTAATTATTTAATTTTATTTATTAAATGTTTTTAATTAATTTGATTTTTCCATTTAATTAATTTCTTTTTTCTGACATCATTAAAATAATACCAAGCTTATTAGACGTCAAATATTCATAGTAGCCAATTTGTGTTTGTAAGTTGTCCGAAAAAAAATTAAAAAAAGAAGAAGTTGAGCAAGCTCAGCGTTTGGGAAAAAAAAAAAACAAAAATCCAAGAAGAAATTTTTGTCCCTACAAATTATATGTAAAGAATGAGAATATAACCTAATTGGGAGATGAAAATGGGAATAAAACTGACATCCGAATGGTGCAAGGGTACAAATATCTATAAAGTAATTTTACCTAAGAATTCCCGTAGGTAGCATGGCTACCGAACATGCCCTTTTATGGATTTTTTATACCATCCATCACGTTACCAAACCTTTTATTTGCTCCAAACTTCAATGAAATGATTTCATGCAAGAAAAAACTAATTACAGGATGAACTGATGATACGATCTTGGTCGTCAGCACCTTACTAGTCTCTTAATAGAAAATACAATTTTTTAAAACTGCAAGTTGAATTTCTCGTTCAGAATTAGTGGTTGACTATGTAATTCGCACCTTTGAATAACGTGCATGAAAATGTATGACTGGGTCTAAATTTTTACTGCAGTTACAATGACATTACATGCAAAAATCAACACCCTGAACTATAATGAAATTCAAATTGGGGAGAAAAGATTTGCCGTCTTACTTCACACACAAAAAAAAAAATAGATTACTTTCAGTCATTCAGATAATGCTTATTAGCATGCACATAGGCTTAAATGAGAAAATTGAATTGTTGAAGAATCTGATTTAAAGATCTTGGAAAGAAATTACAGGATTGGGCGAGCAGTAGTTCCTGCAGTCGAAAGAAAAAGTTAAAGATTAATAAGAAACAGTATATCCCCAAAATAATTTTAATATCTCATAGGCAGTTTGCATTAATTCTAAAATTTAGAACTATATAATTACATTTTTTATGAACAAAAAAATAACGCAGAACATTAACAAGAAAAAAGCAAATCTCACTGAAATTGAAAAAATGAAGAAAAAGACTTGATTAAATCTTATAATGCAAATCACTATGTTAAAATGAAGAAACAGTATATCCCCAAAATAATTTTAATATCTCATAGGCAGTAAGCATTAATTCTAAAATTGAAAAAAAAAATGATAGATGCAAAGGTAAAGCAGAGCTTCCCTAACAGATTAATACCAGAACCAGGACTGCCTTGTAATCTCTAGAAAATTTCCCAACTTGGGTGGGATCCAAGAAGAAATCACGGCTTCCATTGGATGTAAAACATTATTTGTATGAGAAATAATTGAAGGACATCACATTGGTTAAACCTATCCCAAACTGACTGGTAAAACCTATCGTTAAATGTACCTATCATACAGGGTCAAAGGTTTGTTAGCAATCTTGTACTCTTTCTGCCTCCTTAGCACCTTCAACAAACAATCAGCACTGAATTAATTGCAACTTCTGCTTAGTCACTATGTTAAAAGCCTCCTTTTTATTTCTCTAATCTCCTCAATTGGTTCAAAGTTCAGTTCAATTAGTAAATTTTAACCCCTTGAGTACTCCCCTTTTCCTCTCCTCTCTCATCCTCCTTCGTCAAGTCAATATGTGGCGGCGCGGAGGAGGTTATCCGGTGGAACCTCTAGAGGTGAGCATGGATTCCGAAGCCAAGATAACTCCGATTCTGATTATGTCTTGCCTTATGGTTGCCACTGCGGGTTTAGTATTTGGTTATGATGTAGGCAACTCAGGTTAGATTTTTCTTTATAATTTTTTTTCTTGATTTCACTGTTTCAATTCGAGTTACCTATTTCAGCTCTGTCAATAGCTTATATTGGGTGGTAATTAATATCAAATTAGGAGCTTAGTTCAAAGTTGTTCGGTACCATAGTTGTACTATTTAATTACAGTTATTTCTCAAATACTCTTTTTAGAAGATGAACTGAATTTTGTCTTGCAATGAGCGATTATAATTGATTTTGATTTATATAAAAGATAATTTTTTCTAATAGGAAAAGGAAAAATATAATAATAATAATAATAATAATAATAAACAAAAAATAAACAAATAAATAAAAAACAATAATTTGGAATTCCTTTTATGATGCATCAGAAGTATAAATAGTGCTAACATATTAGTTAATTATAATAAGATTCCAAGGTGCTTTATTTTGTTTCCTTGTTATCCTCAAAGGACTAATCTACAAAGTTTTGTACTTCACCTAAATTTGACTAAGGGTAAAACAATAGATTAGCACTCTGGGAAGGGACAATGTAATAAAAATCACCTTTATAACCCATTATGTAAATCATATGTAACATCAAGGGTGAAACTGGAAAATTTAGTTAGGAGGTTGAAACTTAAAATGCATAATTATTAATATGCGGTTAGTGGAATTATGAACCCAAGACACTAAATAGAATCTTACCACTAGACTACAAGTGCATACAATTATTAAAATTTGAAGGAAATGAAAATTAAATTAAATTTCAACCTTTGTGATTAAAAATTTCAAAATCAACCCCTGAACTAAGTGTAGATCCGTTCGTGTTGCATGGTCCTTGCTTTGCATGTCTGTTCATACATTTTTTTTAAATTAACATCCATAATAAACATGTGAAAAGATGCACTTGCTACATAATCTCCAAGCTTATCCAATGGCATTCTTATAATTTCATAACCTATTGGCTCTCCTTCATTTCATTTATTTATTTCTGTTTCAGGCCCTTCTTAATCCCAATATAATAACGGCTAATATATTCTTATTTCTTTCTTTAATTGTCTTCTCGAACCGGCTATTACTTGGATAATAAAATATTTGGGAGAAGTGCATAGATCACACCCAATTAAAAGTTCTACATCATGTAGTCCTATTCATGGAAAAATATGTTCAAGTTAGTCTGCAGTCAAAGTCTAAGTCCAAAATATGAAAATAAGGGATAGTGGACAAACTAGTCTAATGTTATCTTGATTTTGACTTGTTAAAAAAAAAAAAAAAAAGCAACGACATGTTGTAATAGATTTTTCTGCCACTTGATTGAGTATCTTTTTTAATTGGTTTTTTTTATCCTGCACGGTTCTTAAACGATTTACTTGTATCCATCAAGCTGCTAGGTAGGTAGCTGCTTGTTCCTGTGGCTTCTTAATTTTTAATATTTGAGTTATAGTACTCTGTCAAAATAAAATAAAAAGGTTGCCATTTTTTTTTTTCTTTTTTGTATTTGAAAGAAAGAAATGTTAATCAAGTGACCACCCATGGAAAAATCCAATAAAAAGCAAATTTGCTATTTGAACACTAAACTTCTTGATCGATACTTATTTTGTGAATTCAATTTTGAGAGTTGTAATCTATTTACAACTTTCTGGGGAAGGTCTTTACTTCCATCTATCTAAATGGTGGATCTAATTGTAATAATTCTTCTATAGAATACATTTTTTTATGTCCTTTTATATGTTTATTATTTCAATTTGCTAGCTCTCATTTCATCTTTACTAGAAGAAATAATGATGGTGAGCAGTTACGTGCATGAGTTTAATGTACTAGAACAAAATTCTGAATAACATGAACAATTGACTGCTAGCTGAACTTAAATGTGGATAGTATATATATATTATTTTATTTGCATCTGAAACTTGGTCAGTAAACAGATCCGTGTATAACTAACATTACTGGAAATTTATTAAGAGCTAAAACTTGCAAACCATAATGATATCTTGACAAAATTATGTTAATTTTTCTTAAAGGGGGAGTGACATCAATGGATGACTTCCTAGAGAAGTTCTTTCATTCTGTGTATCTTCGCAAACTGGCCGAGCATAAATATATTCATAAAAGTGAATACTGCATGTTCAACAGCCAGACACTTCAAGTTTTCACATCTTCACTCTACCTGGCCGGCATCATAGCCACCTTTTTTGCATCATACACCACACGACATCTTGGCCGTAAGCTTACTATCGTGGCTGCTGGCTTCTTCTTCATTATTGGTGTAGTCTTTGGTGCAGCTGCACAAAATCTCGAAATGCTTATTATAGGGAGGATATTTCTTGGCTGTGGTGTTGGCTTTGGAAATCAAGTAATCCATATACCTTTCTTTCATTAGCTATTGTCTCCTTTTCAAATTTCCATCTTGCGAAATCAGTAGCACATTTGGTAACATCCCTATCTGGTGACCAAGTTATTTTTACTGTTTTATTTTTTATTTTTTGGCAAGTTATACAGGAACGTTGCTTTATGAAAAGTTTCTCAAAATTGAGATAAAGGATGAGATGTTGATATCCAATCACTAAAATTGATGTTCAACTATCCAAGTTGTAACACCCGTGATGTAGAGATGCTCACAATCAGAGGATGTACACAAAAAATCTAAAGAATCGAAGTAATTTCTAAGAAAAGTACTGGATGTGGAAAAGAAAGAAACGAAATGATAAACTACTTAAATTTCCATTTTATTTCCATGATCCGAACTGGTACAAATGAAGCCTATTCATAGGCAATTACAATGGAGAAGGAATTAATCAAAATTAAGCATTCACTCAGATCTAACGGCTTTGGGCAGGATTCTAAATGGTGGGTCCCTATGGCATTGTCTCTTCGTTTAATTATTTCTCTGACCTACGCTCTTTCCGCCTGACCCTTCTGCCCCTGGACTAGGTCGATCAAAATAAGATCCGAAACGGGTCACTTGCGACCCGGATCGTAACACAAGTTGTGTCTCCAATTATCTTGTCAAATTTCTTAATAACAAAATCACTAAAAACTGTGTTATGTAACTATGCCGTGCATGCAGGCAGTACCTCTATTCCTTTCTGAAGTTGCGCCAGCAAAGATACGCGGAGGTCTGAACATCTTGTTTCAACTCAATATCACAGTTGGCATCCTCTTTGCAGCCCTTGTCAACTATGGAGCAGCAAAGTACACCTCTTATTTATTCTTATATTTAATGACTGCTGCTACTTAGTCCATGTGCTTAGAGTGAGGCTATGGTACTATGCATAGCGCGGATTGATCCATACTATGGATCAATATCACTGTTTTCAAATTTCAAATAGACAATCTCAACTGTTCAACAAAATAATCTTGTAATTCAAATTTTACATTTTTTATTTTTTACTATTTGTTTAGATAGGTAAAAAATCAATTGATCTTGACGATTCAAAAGTAGTGATTTTCTACATATCTAAAAATAATAGTAAAAAAATTCTATAAATAGAAAATTTAGTGTGAAAACACATTTTCATATGGAGATCATGTTGAACAATTCTGATCAACTGTTTGGAATTTGAAAACAGAGATATTGATCCATAGTATGAACCAATCCGCGCTATGCATAGTACTATATCCTCACTCATGTGGTTATTGTAATATTAAAACCTTCAATTATAATAGGATTCATCCATGGGGTTGGCGACTATCGGTTGGCGCTGCCGGTATTCCTGCTTTTGTACTAACACTAGGAGCATTGGTTGTAGATGATACCCCGACTAGTTTGATCGAGCGTGGGTGCCTTCAAGAAGGAAAAGCAGTGCTGAAGAAGCTCTGTGGCACTGACAGCATTGAATCTGAATTAAAAGAAATCATTGAGGCTACACGTGTAGCTCAACAGGTAAAACACCCCTTTCGAGAACTTCTCAAACGCCACAACCGACCACCACTTGTCATCGCCATTTTCCTCCAGGTATATAACAAACTTCTGTATTAAACTTCTTTGATCTTTCATTCTTTATATTATTTTACCTTTTGTTTCAGTTGTGATACTTAACATTGGTTTATCTGGTTTAATGTTGGATGTAGATATTCCAGCAGCTTACAGGGATCAATGCAATAATGTTTTATTCACCGGTGCTCTTTATATCACTTGGCTTAGGAAATGATGCATCGCTATATTCTACTGTGATCTTGGGGTCAGTCAATGTTCTAGCAACATTAGTATCAATCCACTCAGTTGATCAAGCCGGCCGTAGGTTGCTACTACTCGAAGCGGGTGCTCAAATGTTCATTTCTCTTGTCATGATCACAGTTGTTCTTCGCTGGCATGTCATCAGTAATTCTGAGAACCTCAGTCAAGGAACTGCACTGCTATTAGTGATCTTGATCTGTACATACGTGGCCGCTTTTGCATGGTCGTGGGGACCATTAGCCTGGCTTATCCCTAGTGAGGCATTTCAGCTTGAGACAAGGTCTGTGGGACAGAGTGTGACGGTGTGTGTTAACTTTTTGTTTACATTTCTAATAGCGGAAGCATCTCTGTCAATGCTATGTCATCTCCAGTATGGCATTTTTGCTTTCTTCTCGGGATGGGTGGTGGTTATGACAGTGTTTGTGTATTTTTTCTTGCCTGAAACTGAGAATGTGCCGATTGAGGAGATCAGTGACAAAGTTTGGAAGAATCATTGGTTTTGGAAGCGGTACTTTATAGATGATGACAGGATACCGAAAACAATTGTAACTGTACCATAGAAGTTAGTGCTAGGATATCAAGTGAAAAAGGCAAGCTTACATTGGATTGACATTTCATGGATGTTCACTTGTTCCTAGTATGATCAGGCTAGCTTCACATTTTTGTGTGTATATAACTTATTTCAAAGCATTAATTTACTTAATTGTATTTTATTGTAGGAAAAATATCTGAAAGGTTCGATCTGTAACGATATTGTATTTTAGTCAAATTATTGGGACACAAGCGTGCCTCTTGATTCATGAAAAAATAACAAACTGAAAATTCATAATGAATTTTGAATTCTGCTGTTGATATGTTGCAAGTTTGCCATGCAACGACCTTTTCTTGTCTTGTTAATTTCTCTCAATAATAGGTTTTTCTTTTTTTCTTTATAATTGGAGTACATTTGTCGACAATCTAATTAGCCGAAATTTGTATTTATTCCACATTCAAAAAAAAAAAAAACAAATAACCATTGTTTCTACAAAATTCAATTTCTACCACGTCCGCCAATTGAATTAGCAGACCAAAAAAGATGGGTCCGTCATTTCATTTGGAGAACATACTTTTTTATTTTATTTTTACATAATTCGTGATGTGGAAGAAGAAAAAAAAAAAGTGGTCCACCATTTCATTTGGCGGACCCACTTTTTTTATATTTTAAAAGCAAGACAGTAAATGAGGACTCACATCTTCATATTGGAATTTGGAGATCACGTCGATTTTTATCTTCCCAAATTCAAATGCCTTATCACTATTTACTTTGACCATAACACAGAGACTGAGGTTCAACAACATGACTCTTTCTTTTAGCTAATCAAAACCACTCAGGTAAAGCAAAAAAAAAAAATATATGTCCGCCAAATAAAATGGCAAACTCTATTTTTGGTCTGCCAATTCAATTAGCAGACGTGGTAGTTTTCTAATTTTTCAAAAACAGTGGTTATTTGATTTTTTTTTTTTTTTTAAATATGGTATGAATAAAAATTCGGTCTAATTAGTTGTGTAAATGATGGGAAATAGGGGAGCAATTTTTTCTGTCAAGACTTTGCTGTGGACCTTCCCTTATTAAATCAAAAGTCAAAACAATTATTTCACACTGGATACGTATTATAGGGGACCCACCTCGTTGACAATGCTCATCGCAGTAAAAAGATCTTACGCAGCCATTTTGACACCTTATTTCTTCTGTTATATTAAAAAAAAAACTAGATAAAAAATACTGTGTGAAGCAAGGAAACACTGACAATCTTATGGATTTTTTTCTGTCGTCCATCACGTCACCAAAACTTTTATTTGTTCCAAACTTCAATCAAGTAATTTAATGTAAAGAAAAAATACAGATCCTTGATGTCATTTGGATATATCTATTTTCTAACATGGCAAGTGGCGTCAGCACCTTATTAGTCTCTTAACAGAAAAATACAAATTTTTAACATTCCAAGTTGGATTTCCTGTTCAGAATTAGTGGTTGCCTATAGCCCCTTTTGAATTATCTGTATGAAATGTACAACTGGGTCTAAGATTTTACTGCAGTTACAATGACATAACATGCAAAAATCAACATCCTGTACTATAATGAAATTCAAATTGGGGAGAAGATTTGCTGTCTTACTCCACATAACCAAAAAAAAAAAAAATACAAATTAGATTACGTTATAATGTCTGTTGGCATGCACATAGGCACAGAGAGCGTTATAACATCTGCAATTTCATTGCATAAAGGCACAGAGGCAGCCGTATTTTCCCCCAAAATAATTGTGAAATCCGGATTTTTTTTTTATTTACCACTCAGAAAAATCGGAATTAATTAAAAACCACTCAGGCTGAGATTCTGTCACAAATACCACCCCCGCACAAGCCTTGTGCGCACCCGAAAACACGGAAACGCACAAGGGTTGTGCGCATCCGAAATTTTTTTTTTTTTTTTTTTTTTTGAAATATTGGTAGAAGCTACTAAAGTACCACCCGACAAAACTGGGAACGCACAATGCTTGTGCGCACCCGACCGGATCCGCACAATGGTTGTGCGAACCCGTTTGAAACCGCAATTTCTCCGTGGATCGTCGGGTGCGCGAATTCTTTGTGCGGATCCGTTTTTCGGGTGCGCACAAGGCTTGTGCGGGGGTGGTATTTGTGATAGAACCCCAAACAGAGTAGTTTTTATTTAATTCCGATTTTTTGGGGTGTTAAATAAAAAAAAAATCCGTGTAAAATCCATAGGCAAACTATTGCTAAATGGCTCACATGGGAAAACTGGAAGTTATTGAAGAATATGATTTAAAAATATTTGAAAGAAATTACATGATTGTGCAAGCAGTAGTTCCTGTAGTCAAAAGGCAGTATATTCCCCCCAAAAAAAATCTCATTGGCAGTTTGCCTTAATCCTAATATCTCAGAGGCAGTTTTGTTTCTGATGTCACTCATACAATTGTACTAGAAAATTCTAGTATCACTCGGTTATGTGATTACATGAAACTATTAGGACAACACAAATGAATTGGCATCAACTAAGAGTTGAGATCAGGTTTTGATGGTATCACCAGAAAAATAGTAAAACAACTTCTTTGAGATTGTGTTTTTTTTTTTCCTTTACCTTAGGAAGAGCTGGGGATACTTACATCTTCATCTTCTCCCTCGAGTCTATGTATATACAAGAAAATATAGAGAAAAAAAAAAACAAGGGTGAGCCATTTAACAACTGAAAAAAATTATCATAAACAGATCAACATTAATATTTGATAGCACTTCTGTCAAATTCTAGAAATTCTCAAAAATGATTAGACTCAAAATTCAGAACTTTAAATTACAATTTTGAAAAAAAAAAAAAAAAAACAGAACCAATATTTGTCAAACATTAACAAAGAAAAGCAACTATTACTGAAGTTGAAAAATAGGACTTCATTATATCTTATAATGCAAATCATGAATGATAGATGTAAAGGAGAGGTACCCTATCAGATTAATACCAGAACCAAGCTGCCTCATAATCTCTTAACAAAAAAAAAATTGAAAGACATCACATTGGTTAAACCTATCCCATACTGAGTGGTACTGAGATGAAAATAAGTATAAAATACTTTCTTCAGAAACAATGAATTAGTAGAAAATACTAACTAGAACACACCTTTGATATTCGACATTGTGTTCAAGGCACCAAAATCTCAGCCCGGGACAGCCAGAAATCTTAACATTGCAAGAGACCGAGGGAATAGACTCCTCCATCATAAATTGCAATTTGGGGCATTTATATATTTTCAAGTCTTTCAGGCAAACCAGGGTTCGCAACACCACCCCATCTATCACCAATGCTTTGAGATTTGGACAAATCCATATTTTTAACTCAGCCAACGACATCAATTTTTCCAACCCAGTTATTGACCCCAACATGCTACAATTTTTAACAGCTAAGAATTGAAGCTGAGATGGAAGTGATTCTTCAGTTAAAAGCTCCAAATTTTGGCAGTTATCTAGAGACAAGTGCCTGACAGAATCGAGATTACCAAAGGGAAGATAACCAAGATATCGGCAGTTATCAACCCAAATTTTATCTAGTGATACACACAAAGCAGGATTTTGTAACCATTTTGGAAATGTTAAACCACGATAACCATCTATCGTGAGTTCCTGGAGGTTTGAATGAGGCTGAAGGGCTTCTAATAATAAAATATCAGTATCTTCACCAAGAATCATGGATGTGTTGTTTTCTTGGATGCATACTTGGAGAAGGCTTGTGCCTATAATGAAATCTTGTGTGCCAGAAATCCATGAAAGAAATAATTCCCTTATGTAAGGCTTACTTCTTAGATCAGCTAATTGGGCATCTTCTGTGCTATTGATATTTTCTAATCCTTCGATACAGAGAATTTCTTTTAGATTAACAAAATCTTTTAACCAACTGATTGAATTAGAAAATTCTACAACCGCATAGAGTGTATGGATTGTGGCTAATTTGGCCAAGCTTACAGGTAGAAACTCGATCATTGTGTAACAAAACTGAACTGACCTAAGGTTTGTAAGCTCTCCTAAATCACGAGGCAAGACAGTGAGATTACAGCAATAAGTTATTCCCAATTTCTGCAATTCTTTCATTTGGCAGATTGATTCGGGTACTATTTTGATCTCAATTTCATGAAATACTAGCTCTCTTAGCTGAGCCAGATTCCCAATTTCTTCAGCTAGTTCATCCAATGGACAGGTCATAATCCTTAAAATCTTAAGTTTGCTAAGGAAATAGAATGATCTGGGTAGTTTTTTAATTGCAGTGGACTGGAGAGAGAGGAATTGTAGGTTAATCAAATTTCCTATGTCCCCTGGCAGCTCCATGAGTTTTTCACACTCTTCAATATTCAATCTTTGTAGGTTGTAAAGGGTACAAATTGCTTCAGGCAAGGTTTCAAACTTGAAACAATGAAGAGAGAGGTGCCGCAAATGTTTCAAATTTCCAATTGAACCAGTTAGTTCTAACCTACACCCATGGCCTCTTATTTCCAATGCCCTCAGTCTGTCTGCTTTTGAAATATCACCACCGTCAAAACTCGGAAAATCAGGATCTTCATACAAAAAGCCATTCTCTTCTTCATCTTTGAGATGTAAAATTAAAGTACGTAAACACCTTAGATTTCCCAAGGCTAGCAGTTGTACCAATCCCATCTGTGACGTTGAGTATAGATGGTAAACTTTATTGGGAAAGCCAGAAATGTTAACCTTTTCCATGGAGAAGTGTTCTTTACCTGAAATGGTTTGTGCCAAATTATGAACCATGTCATGCAACTTGAAGGTATTCTCTATGTTAGTGCTATAGAAACTTCGGTATGTTGTTTCACCGGCATCATCAAAAAAGGATCTTCGCCTCAGGTCATAGACATAATCAGAAGCTACTTCTTCTAACATTTTGTTCCCTTTAGAAATCACATATCCATGCGATATCCACAAATTCACCAACTGATCAGTACTAAAGCAACTATCTTTTGGAAAAGTGGAACAGAATAAGAAACATGGCTTTAGGTGTGCGGGCAAGCGTGCATAGCTAATTTGAAGAGGCGCATATATCTCATCAGTGGGGCCCGGTTCCCACAAATTACTTTCCAAGATTTCTATCCAGCCTTCTTCATCAGATTCCATGCTTACAAGACTAGCAAGAGACTTAATTGCCAATGGCAACCCACCACATTTTTGCATAATTTCCCTCCCAATTTTCATCAAATTTGAATTCGCCAAATGGTTACCAGCATTAAAGGCATAATACTGAAACAGCTGCCATGAATCTTCTTCGGGTAACTTACCCAAACGTTTAGGAAACATAGTTTGCATTAACTTGGCAACCAAGTCACTCCTTGTGGTAACTAAAAAAACAATCGATTTTGCATACATGAAAGGGAGTTGCAACAACTCCCAATGAGACCGGTACACGTTCCACACATCATCAAGCACAACAAATACTTTCTTATCTCTCACTTCATCCCTTAAATTTTCTTGTAATGCACTCAACTCAGTTACAATTGTGCCACGCCGAGAGATGGACTCAAGCATTGATTTTGTTAATCTAGGCACATCAAAATCCTCAGAGGCACAAACCCATCCAAATAAATCAAAGTTCTCACGAACTCTGGAATCATTATAAACAAGCTGTGCTACTGTAGTTTTTCCCAAACCACCCGTTCCAATAATTGTAGCAACTGAGAGTGAATTTTCTCTAATACCCTCAGAGACCATCCTAACTACATCATCTCTCTCTTCCAGCCTACCAAATACTCTCGCAGTGTTTATCAAAGGGGTTGTTGGCAAGGGATATTTTAAATACTCTGGCTTCCGGACCCCATCTTCCTCATGCAACCTCAGAGAATCACGATGTCTCACAATCTCATCAAAACGGTCTTTAATATTCCTTATTTTCAACACCATTCCATCTGACATGGGAACACTAACAGAATCATTGGCAACTTCACTTGCCTCCATTTGTTTCCTCTTGCGAGAATTTGTTATAAAAAATGCATCTCTTGTTTGTACCTGTATCCGATGCATCTCGTACTGGTACTCCTCAAGTACATCCTCTGCATCGAAGGCGACTCCTCTGAGTTCTTCCAGCCAGTGCTTGACCGCTAGATCTTTGACATCGCGCTCCTCAGTGTCCAGTAGAGTCACCCGGATCCTCTCCAGAAGTCGCATTAGCTCCTTCAGATCAGCTTCAGTAGCGGTGGCCTCGGGTTGAGAAGCTGAAGAGGAAGAGGTGGTAGCTGTGGCGACTTGGATTGCTGGGAGAACTTTCTTCCCAATGGATATGATGGAGGTGAAGAGCCCCCCCAATCCAGCCATGGTGTATTTTAAAATGTGGGTTAAAAATTTGTAAAAGGTCTTTGCCTTTTCGTAGTGGATTCGATTTTAAAAGGTTTCTGATTTTTGAAGGTTTTCTTTTAGTTGAAGATGGATCGAAGAATAGAAAAGAGAAGATCAAAATTCAAAAGGGGAGATACGAAGTCTACATTTTCGTCTTGGGGTCGGCCGATCAAGGACCTCAGTGGGGGATGTCAACAAAGTGCGTGTCTCCGTTTTTTTTTTATTTTAGACTGTCAGATCAGAAATTGACGATTCACATTTCAATCAATATTTTGACAACGACGAGCGTAGTCAACGGATCGGACCAATCATAAAAATATTTCGGATATTTTTTTTACTATTCTCAAAAAACGTATAAAAATAAAAACCACTATCACCGAATATCTATCAAAATTTCTATTAAAAATACCACTTTGGATCCACGTATTCAGATAAGCCAGATACGCAAACTGAGAGAGCGGATCCGTATCCGCCAACTGAATCGGCGTATCCGCGGATTCGCGTATTGACTCCGCGCACCCAGCCCCGAGTCAAACTTTGCGGCTCTTTTTGGAATATATCAATCGTTCAAATAGTTTATGCACGAATCTCAACCCTCAAATAATATTTATATACGAATCTCAACACTCAAAATTGAGTCCGAATTTCCCATCCTGCTGACACCTCATTTTCAACTCATTTTCAATTCGCATTCTCTGAGTCAAACATTGCGGCTCCTTTTTGGAATATATCAATCGTTGAAAACTTCAAATACTTTATGCACGAATCTCAACTCTCAAATAATAATTTATGCACGATTATCAACACTCAAATAAATACATCTCAGCCGTTCAAATTTGCATCCTGCTGACGCCTTCTCAATTCCGTCCTTTAAATTTGGGTACGCCGACTCAATCCGCGGATACCCCGATTCAGTCCGCAGATCCGGATCCGCTCTCTCAGCTCGCGTATCCGGCTCATCTGGATATACAGATTCAGTCTGCGGGAGTGGTATTTTTAATAAAAATTCGGTGAAAGTGATTTTTATTTTTATACGTTTTTTGAGAGTGATAAAAAAATCCGAAAATATTTTTGTGGCAAACACTGAAACCTTGTTATACGGATAGGTCAGAACACTTGCACAATGCCCCTGAGTCCGTAACTGGATCCATTTTGATATCGTGTCAAAGTAAAACTGACGATTCAGATTTCATTTTACTTGAGTATTGCACTGGATCTGAATTATAATTCTAGCAGTAGACCGGACCGTGACTAGTAAATAATTCCAGTATTATTGGGAACCGCATCCTCTGCTGCATTTTTAAAGTACAGCAGAGTGCTGCACTTTTAATCCGTCCGTTAATTTTTTATCGGACGGACAAAATAAGATTTTTGCACGAATTTTAAAGCAAATTTAATACTGCCCCCTCCATCATCCGATCACTCACCGGCTGGAGATTAAATATGGGCCGTCCAAAAGTGCAACACCCTGCTGCACTTTAAAAGTGCAGCAGAGGATACGGATCCGTATTATTGTGTCACCAATATGTCTGGAGACCCAATAAACTAATGGGCCCATATTAACGGGCCGAGTAGCCCATATTTCCAAATGCAATTACCCTTCAGTTACACCACTTACAATCAGGGTAAAATATTGTAAACAAGTCTTAGTTCAAGACCTGTACTTGTTTCTATATCCATTTCAATATATAAATGAGGACTAGCTAGATTATCAATTTTTATTTTCTAACATCGCCCGGATTGCACTATTTTGATACTCTTGTGACAGATAGGCCTCATCGTGCAATGATAAGTCATATAGGATGTTTCAACAACACTTGAAAACATCAAAGTACTTAAATAAAATATAAACTCTCCAGTAGTGGCTGTTTTATGGTCCAAAACTGCCACTGAGTGACAGATCCACAATTGTTTGATACGTTTAAGTATTTCGGCCATAAATTATTCATATAAGCTTCAATTGAGGTGATTCAAAGCTATGTGGAAAGCTGAGAACATGCTCTACAACTTTTATGAGAAATATTTGTCTAGAATTGGAAGGTATCATAGTCAAAAAGGCTTGTTGAGAGAAGTGGTTAGTTTTTGACTATGTGTTATTAATAAGTTGGTTGTGAGTTGTTAATTAATGGGTTTTAAATTGGGTCAAAAGGTTTATGTGTGTATGTCTTTTAAGCAAGTTTTTTGTGGTTCCTATGAGGGTAATTAGGCCATGTTCAGCAGCCATATCGGAAATGGGTTTTGGTAGTTTTTCTGACACATTGGGATGATATACCCAACAGTTGTTCAGATGCCATATTTGTTCTCATCCTTTTCCAATTTTTAGCCCACCTCGGTTTCAACACCAGTACAAATTGGTGGGAATTAAAATATTGACTCAGATATGATATTTTCTTTTCCCACTTACTCTCTCCCCAGATGATATTTTTTTTTCCACTTACTCTCTCCCCAGATGATATTTTTTTCCCACTTACTCTCTCCCCATCAGTTTTTTTTTCTTTTTCACATGAGCCATCTCACTCTCTCTTTCTTTCTCTCAACAGACGTAAGTCTACATTTCCATATAAGATTCGACTCTGCTGCTTTTCTGAGAGAAAAGCAGAGTCCTGCTTTTCCGGTCCCAACCATTCAAAATTTTCAATTTGCGTATCTCGATAAAAAACTTTTCCATGCACAATTCTCAACGAATTTGAATGGTTGAGATCGGAAAAGCAGGACTCTGCTTTTCTCTAAGAAAAGCAGCAGAGTCCGGTTCCTCCATATATGATGTGCTTCTACTTATATTTTTCATTGTGGGACTAAGAATATTGACAGATCCGAACACATTTTTTTTTTCGACAACATATTTTAAATTTATAGTACAAACATGAGTTATGGATGCATGGTTCTATATTTTTTTTTCTTTTCTTTTAATGTTTAATGTTTGTTTGACGAGAGTTAAATTAATTGGAAATCCTTTTTTTAGCATGAAATAATTAATAGTATTTCTTTGATTTCAAGTTGACAAGCATACTTCCATCAAACAGCTTGTTATGTTTATAAATTAGTTAGAAATCCTATTTTTTTAGCATAGAAAGAATTAATAGTATCCTTTTTGTATAGACACAGGAGAGAGAAAAATACATCTTATTTTTTTATTTGTTTATTAATATTTATTTTTTTACCTCATATAAGTAATATTATGTTACTATCAAATCTATTTTATTTAATTACATTATTAATAATATAATCGTATAATCTCAAATATTTTAGAAAGAAAAATATGATTTTTCACAATTAATTCCATGGAACAACCGAACACCTATTTCAACATATTTTTATAATCAAACCTGTGTGTACTCGTGCTTGTGGGTTCCCATCCCGTCAAATCGCATACTGTGTAATCCCGTGATAAATGAATACGCCCTTAGGGCCTGTTCGGCTGAGATAAGAAAGTTACTGTTCACGTGGGAAAAAAAAAATTCACTCGGAGTGAATTTTTTTTTCCACGTGAACAGTAAAATTTAGTTAAAAAAAAAATATTTCTCCAACCCATTCCTCAGCCCACTGATGAGCTGAACAGGCCCTTAGTGTTTTTGGAAGTATGAAAAGGTAGTCTAAAGTGGAGTTACTTTTTAGGAGACTTTTTAACTTTAAGCAAGACTATAAGAGAAGTCAATTTCAGTTTGTAATGGAACCAATGAATTAATACGAATTTTATAAACTGAATTGAGTTTATCTCTTTTTTTGCCTCTTGAGTTGAGCTTGTTCCTCTTTGAGTAATTTTAGTTGAACTAGCATGTGTCTTTGTTAATCTTCGTAGCTGGACCGTGTCATTTTCTAAAAACAAAGAAAATAAATATTAATGTAAGCTGATCAAATACACACTATTTTTCAAAAAAATAAAAATAATCATGAGAGTTGTTGGCGTATGAAGGATCAACTTTTATGTTCATCGTTAAATTTGCCTCAGTTCATCAAGATATGTTGTTCTTATAAACACTGTCTTCTTCTTTTTAAGTTTAACACTCTGTCTATTATCTTTATTAATTAAGCAAAAAAAAAATTAGTATCTTAATTATGAAGATATGCAGGTTCCAAAATATGAGTATTCAATATCTTAATTACCTTATTAATGAAATTAACAAGGCTTAATTTGGAGCTTTCCGTTTTGTTAATTTCAGCAAATCATTAAAGTAATTACATTAATTACAAATCAGTCTTAAGAAAATATAATCAATTTTCTTGACCAAGCAGCCACCTATCACATGGGACCGAATTCTCTGCCCCCTAGGGAGCAGGATTTTCCTACTTCTGAGTCACTGACACGTGGGCCCACACCAAAACTAAAAACTAATATTTAAATTTATAAACTCGTTTGGACCCACATGTCAGCTTCACTGGGGGTACGAAAATCCCGCCTCCCGGAAAGCAGGTGATCTCTGTCCCTATCACACTACCCCTCTAACAGATCTAGCTCTTGAACAAGCCAAATTCCTTTCAGCCTCAATCAAAAACCTTTTTTTGTTTTTTCCTTGGCTAGAGTTTATCTCTTCAATTGCTGGTTATCTTCAAATATGCACAATCCCCCACCCCCCCCCCCCCCCCCTCTCTCCACTTGCCTTTGGGAAGCATATAGCAAGGGGAACAAAGCCGATTAGCGCATGCTAGGGGAAGAATAAGGACTGAAATTTTTATAAATACACAAAATCTCAAATTAATTTAACAATCTATACATTTTTTATATTAATTTCCAAATTTATCCAAACCGCTGACGGTGTCAGCAGTTTCAGAAGCCAGAACCGCTGACTCTGTCAGCAATTTCAGACAGCTAGAACCGCTCACAGGGTCAGCGGTTTAAGCCAAGCACGATTTTTGATGCTTTCTGCACACTTTTTGAAACAACGAACGACTCAGATTAAAACACTGTTCGTAATCATTACAGAGTTGCGCAGTTTCATCCGAATTGAATTTAATATAATTTTCCATTTAATTATTTTATTTAATTAGAAAATATTATAATTTATTTATTTTTTCTATTAAAATATTAGAAATATTTTTATATATTTTTTAAAATTAGATAGAATACCATATAATTTGATTTATTAGAAAAACATAAACAAATAACCCGGATCAATATTTTTCAGATCGGATTTTTCATGACTGTAAGAAAAATTAAAATATTTGTTTGTGTGTTATTAGAAAAAATAAAAATGATTTGAATCTGAATTATTGATCCCGGTTCAAAAGTCACTTCTAGATAAATACAGAAAATATTATGGTCTTTCTATTTTTGAAAAAATAAAAGTTTAACAAAAATATCTAAGTCTAAAGTCAAAAATAACAGTGTCAGCTAACTCTAAAGTCTAAAGTCAAAAATATCTAAGTCTAAAGTCAAAATTTTAATGTTAGATATTTTTGTTAAATTTTTATTTTTTCAAAAATAGAAAGACCATAATATTTTTTTTATTTACCTAGAAGTGACTTTTGAACCGGGATCAATAATTCAGATTCAAATCATTTTTATTTTTTTCTAATAACACACAAATAAATATTTTAATTTTTCTTACAGCCATGAAAAATCTGATCTGAAAAATATTGATCCGGGTTATTTGTTTATGTCTTTCTAATAAATCAAATTATATGGTATTCTATCTAATTTAAAAATATATATAAAAATATTTCTAATATTTTAATAGAAAAAATAAATAAATTATAATATTTTCTAATTAAATAAAATAATTAAATGAAAAATTATATTAAATTCAATTCGGATGAAACTGCGCAACTCTGTAATGATTACAAACAATGTTTTAATCTGAGTCGTTCGTTGTTTCAAAAAGTGTGTAGAAAGCATAAAAAATCGTACTTGGCTTAAACCGCTGACGCTGTGAGCGGTTCTAGCTGTCTGAAACCGCTGACAGAGTTAGCGGTTCTGGCTTTTGAAACCGCTGACACCGTCAGCAGTTTGGATAGATTTGGAAATTAATATAAAAAATATATAGATTGTTAAAATAATTTGAGATTTTGTACATTTATAAAAATTTCGGGAATAAGGATATGATGTGCGTGCACCAACATAGTCTTAGCCTTGGAACATATGGAGCTTACCCAACCACCTTAACCAAAAATTACATTAAATATATATTTGGAGCAGCTACTCCAATTAATGAATCTTTCTGTAAATCATTAAAGTAACAAATCTTTTAAATCAGTTTTTAAGATCACTCAAATAAGGGAGGGACTTAGATTTTCAAACTATAGAGGTCAAATACGTAATGGAAGTTAATCATATAAATTTTTCATGTTGAGTATGAGGGTCAATTTTACAGTATTCAAAGCTTTTTACTCTAAACTATACAGAAAATTTTATATAAACCTATAAATTTTGAAAATTAATAGAGTCAGTTGTTCTCCATTCAAAAATTTTAGAAGATAAATTAAATTTTGCAGCCTCTGTCAAATTTTAAAAGATAAATATGTAAATATTGATTTTGAAGAGAGATATATCTAACTAGAGATTTTGTTTGGGATACATAAAATTCCTTCTTATAATTCTTTTTTTCTTAATACAAGAGGCATGATCCCCCTTATAATTTTACTTAACCGAAATGTGTGGCTGGATCTTACACGAGGTATTGAAGGAAATAAATCTGCTGCGATTTCAAAGGATCGCAGGGTTCTTGCAATTTCAATCTCATTCATTCATATGTTTTGAGATTCATACACAAAAATTAACTTCTTTTGAAATTCTTGTATTTCCATAAATGGATAATTGGGATTAGAATCACAGAGATTTTGCGATCCTTTGGAATCGCAGCAGATTTATTTGCAGTATTGAATACTTTATTCCACAAAAGTGAGATGGCACAAATCTAGCCATGAATTGTTTTGAAGACTTGTCTACTAATACATATATCACATCACATATTGTTTGAATTCTTCCTTGTTTAGATTATTTATTTTTAAATGTTATAGTAAAAAAACAAAGTTGGAACCATTTCTAGCCCGTCTTGTTAAATCTCAGTTCAGTTAGTAATTTATATCACTTTCAGTACTTTTTTTTCTCTCGTCTCCTCCTTTGTCAAGTCAAATATGTGGCGGAGCGGAGGAGATTATCCGGTGGAGCCTCTAGAAGTGAGCATGGATTCCGAGGCCAAGATAACTCCGATTCTGATTATATCTTGCCTTATGGTCGCCACTGCAGGTTTAGTGTTTGGTTATGATTTGGGCAACTCAGGTTAGATTTTTCTTTATAAATTTTTTGTTCGTCTTGATTTCAATGTTTCAATTTTAGTTAGCTATTTCAGGTCTGTTCAATTTAGGAGTTTCAATTTCGTCTTTATAAATATTTTAATATATAGCTTATATTTGGTGTTAATAATATCAATTTAGGAGCTTAGTTCAAATTTTGTCGGAACCATAGTTGCACTATTTAATTACAGTTGTTGTTGGAAATTTTCTCAAATATTTATTGTAGAAGATGAGCTGAATTTTGTCATCCAATGAGCCATTAATTGATTTAAATTTGTATAAAAATAACTTTTCTAAAAGGAAAAGAAATATTATTATTATTATTACTACTACTACTATTATAAATATTATTATTAACTTCATTTATGATACATGGGAAGTATAATTATTGCAACTTATATTAGTTCTGGTAAGATTTCAAGATGCTTTCATTTGTTCACATTGTTATCCTCAAAAGGATTATTCTACAAAGTTTTGTGCTTCACCTAAATTTGACTGAGGTTAAAAAATAGATTAGCATTCTAGGATGGAACAATGCCATAAAATTATGTAAATTATATGGTACATGGTCCATGAGTCCTTGCTTTGCATGTTAGTTCATACATTTTTTAACAAGGGTATATTTTGTGCCTCAAAAACTTTGAAATTACGTATTTTTTCCTCTAAAATTCATAATGTCATATTTATTCTTCTAAATTTCAAAAACTCACGAATTTATCCATTTTATCATCTTTTATATTAAAACTCGTTTAAAATATATAAAATACTCATTTTACCCTTTATTAAGAATAATAAAAAAAATTGCAGTATGGTTCAGAAAAATGGCAATCTTCTAATTGATCGGTTTTTTCCAAGGCAAATGGATCATTTATCTACTTTTGGTGCATATAGAAGGAATTTAAGTATATGCTTGTGTAAGCTTCAGAATGATAGAAATTACCCATTTGCCCTTGGAAACCGATCTATTAGAAGACTATTTTTTTTAACTATGCTACATATATTTAGTTCCTTAATAAAGGGTGAAGTGGATACTTTATATATTTTAAATGAGTTTTAATATAAAAACCAGATAAATATGTGAGTTTTTGAAATTTACAATGATAAATATATATAATATTATGAATTTTAAAAGGAGAATAGTTAATTACGGAGTTTTTTTTAGTGGTATGGATGAAATTCCCCCTTTTAATTAAATCCACAGTAAACATGTGAAAGATGTACTTGCCACTTGCCATCCACCAAACCTTTTGCTACATAATCTCCAACTCCAAGCCTATCGAATGGCACTCTTGTAATTTGACAACTATTGGCTCCTCCATTTCCTTTATTTACTTCTGTTTCAGGCCCTTCTTAGTTCCAAATAATAAAAACTTTATCTGTAGTCCATAGAATTAATAAAATATTCAGGAGAAGTGGATAGATCCCACCCAATATACATCCAAAAAAAAGGAATTAGATGAGATATGTTGCCAGCTGAAAAGTCTTATATATATGTCCGACATCATGTAGTCCTATTCATGGAAAAAATATGTTCAAGTTAATCTGTAGTCAAAGTCTAATCTAAGAATAATCTGTAGTCCTATTCATGGAAAAAATATGTTGCCTGAAAAGTCTTATATGTCCGACATCATATAGTCCTATTCATGGAAAAAATATGTTCAAGTTAATCTGTAGTCAAATTAAGTCTAATCTAAGAATAATCTTTTGCTCTTAATTAGAACAGAAGTCCAAAATATGACAATAAGGGATATTGGTAATACGGATCCCCCCAGTACCTGAGGTCATGAGGTGCAATTAGTAAATCTGAACCATTCTTTTTACCTGGTACAAAACTAAAAGTGGACTCTATAGCTTTTATAGGCACCGGATTGAAATTTAGCATGCATATGCATGGCGCTGGAATTAATCTGGGTTGTCCGTCTGTGTAAATTGCATCTCCGGTACGTGCATGGGAAGATACAGACTCGTGGACAAATTAGTTTAATTTATCTTGATTTTGACTTGTTAAAAAAATTGAAAAATCAAAGACATGTTGTGTAATCGATTTACCTGCCACTTGTCTTTTTGAATTGGTTTTTGTATTCTGCATGGTTTTTTAACTATTTAATATTTGAGTTATACTTTGCCAAAATAAAATAAAAAGACTGGCCAAATTTCTTTCTTATCTGTATTTAAAAGAAAGAAATGCTAATCAAATGGCCAAATATTCAAACCTATGGAAAATCCAATAATCAAAGTTGCTATATCTAAACTTCTTGATACCTATTTTGTGAATTCAATTTTGAGAGTTGTAACATCTATTTACAACTTTCTAGGGAAGGTCTTTACTTCCATCTATCTAGATGGTGGATCTTGTACTAATACTTCTATAGAATACATTTTTTTATGCCCTTTTATTTGTTGTGTTGTATTTCAATTTGCTAATACAAAGCTTCTATTTCATCTTTTAAAAGAAGAAATAATGATGGTGAGCAGCTACGTGCATGAGTTTAATTAATGTACTAGAAGAAACTTCTGAATAACATGAACAATGACTGCTGAACTTAAATTTGGATAGTATATATACTATTTTATTTTCATCTGAAACTTGGTTAGTAAACAGGTCCGTGTATTATAACTAGCATTACTGGAAATTTATTAAGAGCTAAAACTTGCAAACCATAATGATATCTTGATAAAATTATGTTAATTTGTCTTACAGGGGGGGTGACATCAATGGATGACTTCCTAAAGAAGTTCTTTCATTCTGTGTATCTTCGCAAACTGGAGCATAAATATATTCATAAAAGCAAATACTGCATATTCAACAGCCAGACACTTCAAGTTTTTACATCTTCACTCTACCTGGCCGGCATCATAGCCACCTTTTTTGCATCATACACCACACGACATCTTGGCCGTAAGCTTACTATTGTGGTTGCTGGCTTCTTCTTCATTATTGGTGTAGTCTTTGGTGCAGCTGCGCAAAATCTGGGAATGCTTATCATAGGGAGGATATTTCTTGGCTGTGGCGTTGGCTTTGCAAATCAAGTATAATGCTTATTTTTACTGTTTTCTTAATTTCTTTGAAAATTATATTGGAATTTGTTTTATCAAAAGTTCCTCAAAATTGAAATAAAGGATGAGATGTTAATACCCAATCACCGAAATTGATGTTCAACTATCCAAGTTATGACCCCAATTATGTTGTCAAATTTTCTTAATAACAAAATCACTAAAACTGTGTTATGTAACTATGACGCGCGTGCAGGCAGTACCTCTATTCCTGTCTGAAGTTGCACCAGCAAAGATACGCGGAGGTCTGAACATCTTGTTTCAACTCAATGTCACAGTTGGCATCCTCTTTGCATACCTTGTCAACTATGGCGCAGCAAAGTACACCTTTTATTTATTTTCATATTGAATAGCTACTACTTTATTAGTCATTGGGCTTGTAATATTAAAAGATAAAACCTTCTATTATAATAGGATTCACCCATGGGGATGGCGACTATCAGTTGGCGCTACCGGCATTCCTGCTCTTGTATTAATACTAGGAGCATTGGTTGTGGATGATACCCCAACTAGTCTGATTGAACGTGGCTGCCTTCAAGAAGGCAAAGCAGTGCTGAAGAAGATGTGCGGCACTGATGACATTGAATCTGAATTAAAAGAAATCATAGAGGCTACACGTGTAGCACAGCAGGTAAAACACCCCTTTCGAGAACTTCTCAAACGCCACAACCGGCCACCACTTGTCATCGCCATATTCCTCCAGGTATATAGCAAACTTTGTATTACTTTACCTGTCTCGTAAGTTGTGATACTTCAAATTGTTTTATCTGGTTTAATGTTGGATGTAGATATTCCAACAGCTTACAGGGATGAATGCAATATTGTTTTATTCACCAGTGCTCTTTATATCACTCGGCTTAGGAAACGACGCATCGCTATATTCGTCTGTGATCTTGGGGTCAGTCTTTGTTCTAGCAACATTGGTATCAATTTACTCTGTTGATGAAGCCGGCCGTAGGTTGCTACTACTCGAAGCTGGTGTTCAAATGTTCGTTTCGCTTGTCATGATCACAGCTGTTCTTCACTGGAATGTCATTGACAAATCTGGAAACCTCAGCCATGGAACTGCACTGATATTAGTGGTCTTGCTTTGTACTTTTGCGGCCGCTTATGCATGGTCGTGGGGACCACTAGGCTGGCTTATCCCTAGTGAGGTATTTCAGCTGGAGACAAGGTCTGCAGGACAGAGCGTGACGGTTTGTGTTAACTTTTTGTTTACCTTTATTATAGCGCAAGCATCTCTGTCAATGCTATGCCATCTCCAGTATGGCATTTTTGCTTTCTTCTCTGGATGGGTGGTGGTTATGACAGTGTTTGTGTATTTTTTCTTGCCTGAAACTGAGAATGTGCCGATTGAGGAGATCAGTGACAAAGTTTGGAAGAATCATTGGTTTTGGAAGCGGTTTATTGATGATGACAGGATACCGAAAATAAGTGTTCTTATACCATAGAAGTTAGTGCTAGGATATCAAGTAGAAAAGGTAATTTTTGTGTATATATATATCCCTTATTTCAAAGTATTAGTTTACTTATAGTATTTATTATAGTAGAAGATATCTGAAAAGCTCGATCTGTAACAATATTTGTATTTTAGTCAAATTGTTGAGACACCAGTGTGCCTCTTGATACATAAAAAAAAATCAAACTGAAAATTCATGATGAATTTTCAATTCTGTTATTTTATATGTTGCCAGTTTGCCATGTGACGACATTTTCTTGTCTTGTTAATTTCTCTCAATAATAGGTTTTTTTTATTAATTCTTTATAATAGGAGTATATTTGTCGACACCAATCTAATTAATTGTGTAAATTATGGGAAATGGTGGAGCAATTTTTTCTGTCAAGACTTGGCTGTGGACCTTTTCTTATGGAATCAAAAGTCAAAACAATTATTTCAGACCAGATACGTATTATAGGGGACCCACCTCACTGACAATGCTCCTCGTAGTAAAAGATTTTACGCGGCCATTTTGACAATTTAATTATTTCTTCTGCTATATTCAGAAAACTAGATACAAAAATACAGTGTGAAGGAAGGAAACACTGGTAATATGCAATCTTATTGATTTTTTATATCATCCATCACGTCACCAAAACTTTTATTTGTTCCAAACTTCAATCAAGTAATTTAATGCAAAGAAAAACTAATTACAGACGGATGGTACAGATCCTTGATGTCATTTGAATATATCTATTTTCTAACATCGCAAGTGGCGTCAGCACCTCATTAGTCTCTTAATAGAACAGTACAATTTTTTAACACACCAAGTTGAATTTCCTGTTCAGAAGTGGTTGCTTATCGACTAATCGCCCCTTTTGAATAATTTGCATGAAATGTACAACTGGGTCTAAGCTTTTACTGCAGTTACAATGACATAACTTGAAATAATCAACATCGTGTGCTATAATAAAATTCAAATTGGGGAGAAGATTTGCTGTCTTACTCCACAGACCAAAAAAAAGAGAGGCAAATTAGATTACGTTCAGTGATTACAACATCTGCAATTTCATTGCATAAAGGTACAGAGACGGTATTTTCACCCAAAATAATTGTAATATCTCATAGGCAAACTATTTCTAAATGGCTCAAATGGGAAAATTGGAAGTTGTTTAAGAATAGATTTAAAGATCTTCGAAAGAAATTACATGATTGTGCAACCAGCAGTTCCTGCAGTCAAAAGAAAAGTTTAAGATTAGTAAGAGGCAGTATATTAAACAACCCCCACCCCCCCAACCCACAAAATCTCAGTGGCGGTTTGCCTTAATTCTAATATCTCAGAGGCAGTTTGCTTGCCTTTAACAACTTGTTTGGATGGAGAGTAGAGGAAGGGAGGGAATGGAAAAAAAAAAAAAAAAAACTTTTCATCGAATCGTGTTTGGTTGACAAAATTATGTCGGAGGTGAAAGGTTTAATTTTGTATCATTATAATCAATATAATTGGTTTTCCTCCCGATTTGGGATGTAAGGAATGGAAAGAAATTTTGTTGCAAATATTATTAGAAAAAATAACACAAATACTTAACTTTATATCTTACCTATATAATTCTCATATAATTTTTTTTGTCACAAACCTATAACAGCTACCAAATTTCTCCTTAACCTTCTAAATTTTAATCAACCAAATAAGAAATAAAAAGAAAAGAAAAATTAAATTTATTTTTTCTCATTAATCATCCAAACATAAAAAAAAGTTAAATATGTTAATCTTCATTTCTATTCCATTCCATTTCTTTTTATTCTGCACCTCCCCTTTCTTCCTCTACTCTCCATCCAAAGAAGGTGTAAGAAAATCCCTAAAATAGTTTTCGAGTCCACAAGCAAGGTTTTTCAGAAAATACATAATACCCTTTTGTTTCAGATGTCACTCATACAATCCTACTAGAAAATGCTAATATCACTCGGTTAGAGCATCTCCAATCCACAAATAGTTTAGCAATTAAAATTGGCCATGTCACTAAATTTAGCAATTAAAGAGACTCGTAATTTCTAAACCACTCCATCCCAACAATTAATTTCAACAGTAAGAGAGGAGAGCGCTAATCAAGAACCGGACAATTATTGGCTAGTTCTAATAAAAAATAGGACCGGCCAATAGTTGGCCTGTTTGGACATTTTTAAATTATCTACCTTTCGTGATTATATTTGACAATTTATATTTATTGTTGGATATTAATAAAAAAATCAAGGGATTTAGAACCTTTATTTTGATAGCAAATTTCCTATATTGTAATTATAAGGATTTTCGATATGAATTTCATTTTTTATTTAATCTTTTAAGCACCAATTGAGTCATGTATTGTGGAATCTCAACACTCTGCTTTGAGTGAGTCTATGGCAATATGCATATCATGGGTTGATCTGTAATATGAGTCAATATTTTTGTTTTTAAAATTTTAATAGTTTATCCGAACCGTTCAACATGATCCCCTTACGAATATCTACTCGCCGACCGAATTTTATATTTTATAGAATTTTTTTACTATTTTTTAAGATAGATGGAAAATCACTTGATCTGAAAATTCTGGACCATCCAAAAACAGTGATTTTCTACCTATCTTAAAAAATAGCAAAAACATTCTAAAAAATATAAAATTTGGTCTGCAAGTACATATTTATATGAAAATTATTTTGAACTGTTCAGATCAACCATTTGAACTTTGAAAACAAAAATATTGATCCATATTACGAACTAAATCGTGATATGCATAGTACCATAGGCTCACTCCTCTGCTTTCTTACAACAGGTTTCAACTATTACCATTTGCACCTTACCATTCTTTATATTTGTAAATTGTACAAGGCCATGAAGAGAGATATCTCCCAGTAAGCTCTCCTTATTATATTTTTCTTGTGCATATCATGCTAAGGACCAACATTGTACCACTTAAGATCTGGTTGATCTCAATTTATTAGGCTTCTATTTTTTGTTTTTTGTATAGTTTCTTCGTTGAAGTTAAAGGGCCTACGTGTCAGGATGACAGGATCTGATCTAATATTCTCTCACTGCGCTCTATGGTTTAATTGGGGCTATAGCTCATGTAAGTTTGAATGATATTGATCCAAACTTTCTCAAATAGTGTATTGTATTCTGAGAAAGAGGTGTAATTAAGTTTTCATAACTGTAGATTTAATTAATAAGGATTGAACACAGAATTCTGGAGTTTGGATGGACTGTTCAAAAGGTATTCTACTTATTGAATTTCTTCAGTTTTGGTTATATATAATTGTTGGTTATTTCTGGTAGTGATTGATATATCAGAATATCTAATTGTTGAAGAAGCAAATAAGTTGATTATTCAGTTCAAGATCACAAAAAGAACCAAAAAAGAGGTTCCATGTGCACTATAATTATTTCAATTGTACCATGCACCGGTTCTTGTGTTTGACATCCATTTGTATCATGTACCAGTTCATGATCCATTTACCTTAGATGAAAGGGTTAAGTAAATCAAGCAGGCATTAGTTGTGATGGTTAAATAAATTAAGCAAATACCACTATACCAATCTCTATTAAATACCAGTACAACCACCGGTACATCTACTGTATAGTACCTTAAAATCTACCATTTTAAGGTTCTTTTCATGGTGCTTGAATTTTATTAAGTTTGAGTAGAGATGACCGGTGGAGATAACAGTTCATTTCCCATAATTAGATGCCTTTATAATCAGTGTTCATCCATATTCCATTTCAGTTTTACAAAATAATTCTTGTATAAAAGATAGGTTACAAATGTGATCTCTAAATTTCATCTAATCATCTCTCCTTATAGTGCACTTTGTAATTACCTTTTGTTTTCCTTTTCAGGGAATTACACAAGGAGTGCTTCAATGAATTTTATGGTTGTTTTTTGGTAGATTAAAAAGTAAAGTTTAATTAATCTGAACTTGTCGTCAGCTACTGCAATGAGCAAGACTCTCATAATTTCCAAACTTGTTGTAAGGTAGTCATCCTCCCTTGTATAATAGGTCAACTATATGGTTTTATTTTATTTCTGGCATACACATGACAATAATATGTTTTATAGCACATATGAGATTTGTGGCAGTTATGAAAGGATGTAACAAGAAATTCCATAAGTTGTATTGTCATACACAAGCACTATAAAACCTTAACATCATCTCTAATTGGTCATATCTCTTAGAAGTTATGAGAGGTAGAAATTTTGGGGATAAATGGCTTCTCTGGTTACAACACTGGCTAGAGAGTTCTCAGTCTTATATTAATGTGAATGGTCATCTCACTCCATACTTTAAATGCAAGCGAGGAGTTAGACAAGGGGATTCTTTATCTCCTTTTTTATATATTCTGGCTGCTGATACTCTGAGTAGATTGTTTAACAAAGGTAGAAATCTAACTGTTCTTCAAGGCTTGGGACCACCTTGTCATCAGCATAAAGCTGTCACAAATTGCCATTATGCTAATGACACAATCCTTTTTGCCCAAGCTGACCATAAAAATGTCGAGCTCATTTGGTGGACTATGAAATGTTTTGAGGGACTATCAGGCATTAAAATTAATCTAGACAAAACTGAACTTTTTCCTCTAAACATTTCAGCAGAACACACACAAGAGTTAGCAACTATCTTTAGGTGCAGAATTGGCTCCTTCCCTTTCAAATATTTAGGACTCCCCCTTTCGGATTCTAAGTTGAAAGTTAAAGATTGGGATTTTCTATTGAAAAAAGTAGAATCTAAATTACAAGGTTGGCACAGTAGAGCCCTGTCTTTAGGAGGCAGACTCACCTTGCTTAATTCTGTACTTTCATCAATTCCTCTCTATGCCCTGTCTATATACTTTGTTTCCAAAACAGTCCTTAAAAAGTTAGATAAGGCTAGACGACAATTTTTATGGCAAGGATATGGTCTTACTAAACATAAATATGCACTTATCAATTGGGAACAGATTTGCTTACCTAAACAACAAGGAGGTATGGGGGTTTTAGACCTAGAACTTATGAATATAGCTCTATTGGGTAAATGAAGATGGAAATTCAAAGACCCTTGCTGTCAAGGCCTCTGGAAACATGCTTTGCTCCTGAATTATCATTCTACCCCTCCACTCCTTCCTCCTTCTCCATTTTGGTTGGCCATTACTACCCACTCCTCTTTGTATGACAGAAGTATCACACACCACCCTGGGCTGCAGAGCTCTGTCAAATTTTGGACAGACATTTGGATGGGAGAGTGTGCTCTGGCCACCATGTATCCTTTTTTATATGAATTGTGTACCAACCCACATCTTCTTTTGTCTGAGGTTATAGCTTCTAAAGGCTTGAATCTATCTTTTAGGAGAACTTTAATAGGGGTAGACAAATTTGCATGGCAAGAGATCCAACAGATCATTCAAGCTTTTCACACAGACCAGGAACAGGACCATATTACTTGGGTGAGGGAGTCAAGTGGAAAATATTCAGTTAAATCGCTATATAATTTTCTTAGCTTTGGGGGTTACCAGGAACTATATACAATGGAATAGTGAACTCTTAAAGTCCCCCCCAACATTAGAGTTTTTATGTGGCTATTGAGTAAAAACAGAATTTTAACTAAAGATAACCTTATAATTCGAGGTTGGTCTGGTAACCCTCAATGTCACTTTTGCCTTGAAAATGAATCTGTTACACATCTGTTTGCACTGTGCTCCAAAGCTCGATAGGTTTTATTTTGGCTAGGTCATTGTCAACATCTTCTGGCTAACTGGCACTCGTTTCAGGATATACTTGACTATGGTTTTGCTTTACAGGGCACCAATAAACATTTTTTCTTAATAACTTTGAGTGCATTTGCTTGGACCATCTGGAATTTACGCAATCATATTTGTTTTAACAAGGCCAGTTCAGACTCTGTTCGATCTATTGTGTTCAATATAACTCATTTGATTGTTTATTGGACAGGAAACCTGGAAGGTGCTGCAGCTAGAGCAAGAGCCCGCTGGCTGCCTCAGGATATGCAGGATATACCATTACAGGAGATGAATCTGGGACTTGCTGGCCAGCTGAGATCCTCTACTGAAGACAGCTCCACTTCTTGATGTGGAGACCTTTACTGCATTATGCCATGTGTGGCTTCTTTTGTGATATGCTAGTTCCTCTAGACATCTGTTATCTTTCTGCTTTCATTTTTTTTGTTTTCTTGTGCCTGTGTGGCTTATTCTGTGGTATACCCAAACATGTTTTTGGGTTCTTTAACTCCTGCTTATGTTCAGTTCTTTTGTAAAAACTTTCTTTGTTTCTATATGAAACGGGCTTTATGCCTTATTTCCAAAAAAAAAAAAACATCATCTCTAATACATCAAATAACAAGGTGTTCAAATATCAAATATCTAAGTAGTCCAAACTAACAATTAATTTACAAAATTATCGGAAAAAAACATGGAGTTAAAGAGAAGTGGAGTAATGAGACACATGAGCGAAGGGGTCAGCTGTGTTATGCTCGTTCGCTTGTTTATACTGAGTGTTCGTGAGCCACGCACAAGAGTGAACACGGGTGTTCATGGGCAGAGAGTTCAGTCAAGAAGATCTAATTTCTAATTTTTCATTTCATTTTTATTTATTTTTCTTTTCTATTATTTGGCTGTCTTAGATGAAATGGATGTTAAACTTGTTAAAATTTTGATTTAAAGTTATAATTATATTGAAAAATGTATTTGTACTTATTTTTGAACTATTAATCAATTTTTACTTATAAAGATAAATTTGATGCGTTTCTAATTAATAGCAGAGTATGTAAACAATTTTAAATTAATTAAATTATTTTGGTCAAGAATCAAATGCCCTGATTCGTAAGTCATTCTTCATGCATTTAAGTAATTTGTTCGCAAGATAAATATTTTATAAATGCTACATAAAATTTGTGCTTAATAACATAACAATTTTTATTCATGTCATTTGTAATTTTGGAGAAAAAACAATTGATACTCTTATTAAAATTTAAAAATATGTCATATAATACTTCATCAGTGTTATAGTAAAAAAGATTTGATATATATCAAGCTCTAAAGTTGTCTTTTGCTTTTATTATTAACTAATATATGATGAAGAAATCAAATAAAAATAGTTACATCTAAAAAATAATTAAAATAATATTTTAATTTTTGTTGTAATGCACATACACTTAGTGTATCTAAGAGTGTTTACATTCTTGAAACTCTTAGAGTGTCTAAATAATTGTTAACTACTTTTTAAAAAATTTGGTCTCTCTAAATTTCTAAATATTTACATCTCTGAAATTAAAATTAGAATTTTTTAATTGCTACATTGTTTAATTAAAATTAGAAATTTTTAATTGTGAAAATATGGACTAATTATTTCGCCGTGTCAGAGTTTATAAATAATTTTTTATTAAGAAATTATTGAGAAAAGTTGTTAAATAAGAAATCCATTTGTATTTCTGAAACGGATTTAGAAATTATTTATCGATAGGAGCTGTAAGTTCATCTGTAGTTCAGTTAGTGTGAATGACAATTGGGTCCCATCTTCCAGCGACACAGTTTCCACTTCCTCTCTGGAAATTTCTACGCCTCTTCTCCGGCGACCCTCCCCCTCTCTCTCTCTCTCTCCGACTTGCTCTCCTTTCCGTATCTTCCACCCCTCCGACTGTGGAGGTGTTGATATTTCCCTTCCTTTCCCCTTTCTTCCTTTTGCACCCTCTCCAAAAATCGCTCTCTCTCTCCCACAATTTCTGGCTCTCCACCGCTTCAGAAAACCGCTCTCGCAAATTTGATTTGCCTCCGTCGGTCTCCGCTCTCTACACCTAGCGCGACAGAAAAACCCACTTCTTTGGTGCAATTTTCCCTCTCCTGAACATTGTCAGTTGTATTTGTCTCTTAAGGTAAGATTTCAAACTGTTTTCATTTTCATTTATCGCTTCTTTAGATAATACCACTGAATAATACTTGATTTTAGCCTTTGTCGCTGGAGTGTTCATAACCATTTCAAATTCAAAGAATCTCCCGACATTTCAAGAGTATCTCCTCAACGATAACCCTAAACCCTAGCGCCATGACGGATGGGGACGATTATGAAGGCCTTGACAGATTTGAAGGTGATTACGAAGGGGGTAAGTGGATTGGCGGTGAGTTCTACTATTCCCGCAAGAAAGAGCGCCCTGTACAGTCCAAGGACGACTCCTTATACGGCGTGTTTGCTACTGGAGGCTCCAGTGACTCTGATTCCGACGCTGGACGCCGCCGAGGGAAGCGCCGGAGAGGCGATGTTATCGGATCAAAGGGTGATCTGACGAAGCCTGTGCAGTTTGTCTCAACGGGTACTTATATGCCGAATCAGGAGAATGAAGAGAATGATAATGCGAAGAACAAGGAGGAACAAGAGGAAGGTAGTACCGGTCGAGGGCTAGGGTTTGGCCTGGGGTTTAATTCTGGCGGAAAGAATGAGGGACAAGAGGATGCGGTGCAAGGTACTGGAATGATACATTTTTAGCTGAAAAGAATAAGCAATATTTGTGTTATGCAGTTAAAAAGAGCTTTGCGACAACTTCCAATTTTACTGCCTTGTGGGGCCAGTAAAGCTTTGCAAGATGCTATTTAGTGATATTTGCTTAAACTATATACAGAAATTTTCAAGTTTAATCATTTACACAAGACCCAAAAATGTATTAGCTATGCATTAATGTAAACCTCAAGTAAGTTTGATGCCTTCAAATGGGAAACTAAGCCTCATTTATTCCATCTTTCATGAGTTGGCCCTCATTTTTACAACTATACAGCTTTAGATTCACTCTAGCCCAAGTTCTAACCCATTTTTTTCAAATATGCTTCTTGCAATCTTATTAAAGTTTTCATTCATTGTTAAATTTCACATAATAAAGTTGATGTTTATATTATTTCCAAATTAAACCTAACTAAAGATATTCTGAAATTTTGACAGATGATGAAGCATCGTTTTTACCAACAGCATTTGGCCAAAAGATAATGGAAGGAGCTGCACAGAAAAAGAAAGAGAGAGCTGAACAGAAAAAAGAAGCGAGAGAGCGTACCAACTCATCAAAGCATTCCACATCAAGGCGAGATGTAACAGGTACATCTGAAGTTGGTAGGTTTGAGGCTCATACCAAAGGTATCGGTATGAAATTATTAGAGAAGATGGGTTATGTAGCGGGCCGTGGCTTAGGCAAAAATGAACAGGGTATTGTGAAACCGGTAGAGGCCAAGCTTAGACCTAAGAACATGGGTATGGGTTTTAATGATTACAAAGAGCCCAAGTTACGCGAGCCTGTATCATTGCCTGAGAAGAAGGCTATGACAGTTGCACTGCCCTCAGCTGAGCACAAGGAGAAACTCTGGTCGAAGAAGAGACAGGGAAGAAAGAAGGCTGAGATTCTAACCAAGGATGATTTGTTGGCAAAGAAGGAAGATGAAGGTACAGAGGATTTTCTGCAACAAAAAGTGATAGACATGCGGGGTCCACAGGTCAGGGTTCTGACGAATCTTGAGGACTTAAATTCTAATGAGTATAAGGAGCAGAGCGAAGATATACCGATGAAAGAGCTTCAGTACAACATTCGTGTTGAAATTGAGTCAACAGAAGCAGACATACAGATGAAAGACAGACAGTTGAGAAGAGAGAGAGAGAAAGTTGAAAGCCTGATTGAGGAGAAAAAAGCTAGAGAGAAAGAAGAAGCTAGGCAGAGAAAACAGCTACAAACCATAGAGGTGATAGCAGGTGTCCTTGACCAGGTCCAAGAAGATAATGGGTCGGGTTTGCTAACCCTGGATTCGCTTCTGAAAACCTTCTTGGATCTGAAGAACAAGTATGGAGATGAATACAAGCTGTGCAACCTGTCAGTCGTGGCGTGTGCCTATGCTCTTCCCTTATTGTCTCAGGCTTTTCATGGGTGGGATCCACTCCAAAACCCATCACACGGCCTTGAAATAATGCGATCTTGGCAGGACTTGGTTCAAGAGGAACAGCCATATGACTATGCAGATAATACCTACACTGGCACTGTCTCACCGTATACCCAGATAGTTAGCGAGGTGATATTGCCTTTAGTAAGGTTAACAGGTACAAACACATGGCTGGTGCGAGATCCTGAACCCATGCTCCGCTTTCTTGAAACCTGGGATCGCCTCCTTCCACCGCTCATTTTACAATCCATCTTGGAGCACGTGGTCATGCCAAAACTGACAGCTGGTGTAGACACGTGGGATCCACGTTCTGAGACAGTACCTATACATGTATGGGTCCACCCATGGCTGCCATTGTTGGGGCAGAGACTTGAGACCCTGTACCATACAATTCAGTACAAACTTGGTCAAGTACTGCATGCTTGGCACGCAAGTGATGCATCTGCATACATGCTTCTATCCCCGTGGAAGGATGTTTTTCCAGCTGTTAACTGGGAGCGGCTCATGGTGAACCATATTGTCCCGAAGTTGCGGCTCGCATTGCAAGAGTTTGAAGTAAATCCTTCAAATCAGAAACTTGACCAGTTTAAATGGGTCATGATGTGGGCCAATGCAATACCAGTGCACCACATGGTGCACCTGCTAGAATTTGGGTTCTTTAACAAGTGGCACCAGGTGCTATACCACTGGCTTTGTAGCAATCCTGATTATAATGAGGTGTGGAACTGGTACATGGGGTGGAAAACTATATTCCCGGAAGAGTTGTTAGCTAATGAAAGAATTAGAGTCTTGATGAGTACTGGTCTGGACATGATGAACCGAGCCGTTGATGGAACTGAGCTGGTACAACCCATTGCAAATGAGAATGTGAGCTACCAGCGTGCGGCTGAAAGAAGGCAAATGGAGACAATGCAACAGGCTGGTACTGGTACTAACATACCAGATCTGAGTTTTAAAGAGACAATACAGGCATATGCATCAGAGCAGGGCATACCATTCATGCCAAGGGTTGGTAAGTTCTATAATGGGTACCAGGTGTATGATTTTGGTACAGTTGGTATTTATATGGACTCGAGTAGGAGGCTTCTCTATGCCCAGGCAAAAGATGGAATATGGAGTGCAGTCTCACTTACACAACTGATGGATATGAATAGAACATCACGAAGCTGGCGATAGTTTTTTTGTTTTGGGATAATGTGCAACCTGGAAAAACCTCAATATATCATGTATGTCCTGACAAAACTTGAAACTTAATGAATAGCTCCATGAAACCACCAAAATATCAGAGGACTCCTAGCACTGTAGTTGATCGCTAAAATGTCACTTACTTTTTTCAAGGGAAAATTCTTTTTGAAATTTAACAGCGCTTTTAAATTTAATGTAATGTTCATATAATGGTATGGTGTGAACTTGGGCCGCATCCCAAGTTTGAAGGGAAGGGAAGGGGTTGTTGGATAAGCACTTGAGCTTCATTTTCTCCATTTACAGAAATCAGGAGAACAGCTGCCAGTTTTGCAAGGGCCTGTATGATATTCTGTGGTTGTTTTGTAGATTTATCCATGATATTTCATGTTCTCCAGGATACAGGTGATATTTTGAGATTTTACAGTTCTTGCTTTTTATTTTTTTTTGTTAATTTGGTTGATAAATTTTGTAGAGAACTGATCATATTATGTAAATTGTTAGAAATTTATTGTGGCATTCCTAAATAACGTTAATTGCTGAGCTGATGTATAGTCAATTGTAATTTGGATTTGCTAAATTTATGCTATGAGCGCCACATCTGTTGGAAATCAATCAAACAATAATAGATATGCAGGTAGCATGACGCTTATATTCTAATGTAGAATTGATTTCAAAACAAACGAACAAAATTTGCATCAATTGCTTTGTAAAAGCGAAAAACGATTTAACAAAGAAGAAAAAAAAAAATAACAACAAATGTCATTTCAACATCTTTTTTTTTTATATAACAACAAATGTCATTTCAACATTCATTCAGCTGTTCTATCGAAATAGCGAACGCGTAACATTTACTGTGCCCCCTGAATTGAGATGCCACTCCAATTGAGAAAATACACGACTTGTGCTCAGTTTTATTGAACTGGGGCCCGAATTTTGAGGTCCATGATATCAGTTATGACACCTGGTTTTGTTATAACCCCATTAGCATCCATTTGCCCCGTTAACATTCAACAACCTTTGACATGGCATGACGGGTTTTGGGTTTTTCTTGGGTGCACAAAAGCCGAAATTTTATTAATAATTAAGACAGCAAATCTTTTTCTCCTCAATTTGAATTTCATTATAGTACATGGTGTTGATTTTTGCATGTAATGCCATTGTAACTGCAGTAAAAGCTTAGACCCAGTTGGACGTCAAATTCTTCAAAAGGAGCGAATTACATAGCTAATCACTAATTCTGAACAAGAAATTATATTTTAAATAAAATTTATTTTCTATTAAGATACTAATGAGGTCAGGGGCGGATCTAAGGCTTAGCCAAAGGTGGCTAAACCACTCCTATGATTTGAAAATTTTAATTATATGTATAGAAATTTAATTGAATTTTATATATTTTTTAAATTTTTATATAGTCTAGCCACCCTCAATATGGGACAAATATTTAGTTGTAGTCTAGTGGTTAAAGCTCTATTTTATAATTGAGAGGTCTTGAATTCAAATTCCACTCATCACAATTATGTATTTTAATTTTTAGCCACCTCTATAAAAAATTTCTAGTTCTGTCTCTGAATGAGGTGTTGATCCCACTTTCGACATTAGAAAATAGATATATCCAATTGACACAAAGATTGTCTTATCACCCTGTTATTAGTTTTTCTTTGCATAAAATTAATTATTTTGGAACAGAAAAGGTTTGTTGACGTGATGGATGTTATAAAAAATCCATAAGATTTGTCTTTTTGGAAAAATGCTGACATGACAGAGGCTTTCAGGTGAAAATAAGATTGTCAGTGTTTCATTCATGATAATTACTGAGTTTCGCATGTCGTTCATGTGGACTGTGGAGTGACTGTGTGTGACTATTGAGTTTTTTTAGTTCGAGGTTTTATTAGTCTTAAACTCACACCGCACCATTTATATGGGCCCAAATCAAAGTTGACTATTGAGGTTTTTTACACTTCTCAATCGATTCACTGCAAACTCCAGGCAACCCTTAGATCATCTTATTTGGTTTAACTGCACAGAAGTTCTAATATTATAACGCAATAACTCTTAATATAGTGGTGAATTATGTACGAGTCGCAAACAGAAGAAATATTTTAAGAGCTAATTGTAAACTATTGCATGCATTTTTGATAAGAAAATTATTCCAAAAAAATATGTATTGTTAAAAAAAAAATGCGAGGATTAGTATTTCCTAAAAAAATGTATTTTTAGGTGGTACTCCTTATGCCACTCTTTTACAAAACAATAATAATGGAAGAATCTAATTTTTTTGTTTTGTTTTTAGGACTCCACCTTTCACATATAAAATAACAATAAAATTTAAATTAAAGTAACAAAATAAAACTGTGATAATTAATATATATTGATTTCTTTAATGCATATGTTTCAACATTTAATTTCATTTTGATCGTAATTAAAAACTAAAAAAAAAAATCAACGTCACATAATACCCAAAGTTTTAATTTTAAAATTACAGCATTTTAATTTCAGAAAGTTTTTATGTCAACAAAATAAAGTTTAAATACCGTAATTTTTATATGTATACTTTTGTTGACATTTGAGTTTGAATTTTAAAATATTAAATTTTAAAAAAAGGACGTGATAAAACCTCAATAGTAACTTTTTTTAACTTTTCTCAATAATGCCTAGTATTATTATGTCACCAATCTATCTGGAGAGCAGAATTCTGTTATTTTAAATTTAACCGTTTATTTATATTGAGATTTATGCATATAAAAATTCAACGATCTATTTGGAGAACAGCGGAGGTCGGATCCAATAGTATAATGAACCTTTATAAACGGGCCGTGTAGCCCATATTGCCAAATATCATTACCCGTCAGTTACCACTTACCTGTTACCAACAGTGTGCTCCATTGGTCATAAATCAGCCCATCTTTTCAGATCTTTTATGGTGATGGCTATTTGTTGGCAGTTAGCCAACCTATCTGATTAATTATAAGATACTACCTACACCTCAAATTAAGCATTCGGATCATCTACTATATTATAGAAATAATTGGACGATTCGTAAAGATCAGGGACGTCCATTTATAACATGTTAAGGTTTCGAAGAAGAGAGACTAGAAACAAGAGACAAAATCTTTATGAGAAAACTTGATTATATTATTCACTTCATTAATTACATAGAGTATAAATAACATAATTTATAGCAACATAAATTTCTAAAAAGAAAATTCTATAAATGACATGTTCTAAAATACTCCTATGCTAAAATACTAAATTCTTCCTCCTTAATATAACATACCAAATGTAGCCTACTATCTTGACATCCTACTAAATCAAGCCTGATAAAAATATATAATGAAATAAGAGGCATACACAACATAACATGATGGTCCGGATTGTATCTATTGATTGCCAAACAGTTGTCGATGATCCGAGCAAGATTAGAACCTCTTTCGCAGTTTCTCTGCACTTGCTGCTGATGTGCAGTTTGATTAACCTCAGCTTAAGGATTAGATATCTTCACCATCAACAAAAGGGACAAAAAGGAAGATCAATTGAACAAAGGAAATCGTTTTTGGATTTGACTTTTATCTCTATTTCAGTATGAGTACCTTTTTGACGACAAATGAGATTTAAAAAAAAAAAATCAATCGATGTGTTGTCACCAAACCATTCGACCATGACACATAAATTTTGAAGAAAAAAATAGAATGGACAGCTCAATCAATGTCGCACCACAAGTCTACAATATCATACTGTTTATTTTATTCTTGATAGTTATTTGATCTTGGCATTTTTAGTGAAGTGTTCATATGATCCAGTTTACGCAGATTCTAAGTTTGGATACATGTTATTTTTTAATGATGATTTTATATGAGTCATCGCTTAAACACCTACCATTTAATCATAGCAACCAAAACTAAAAAGTACAAAAGGACAATTTAATCAATATCAAAAGGAAACCCAAAGAGTATAAAACTCTAATTAATTTCTTATAATTTGAACCCAAAGTACACAAATTCTAGTAAATTTCTTGTAACTTATTCTTCAATTTTTATTTCGTTTCTTTGTATGACTCAGCACCCAGAGATCTTGAATTTTGGATCGATCCAGAATAATATAGAGATATAGATAATCACAAAACGATGTACGGGACTATATATAATTTTAATATATATATATATGTCTTTTACTTTGAATATATAGGTACCAGTGTGGCGGTGATAGATTAAATTAAACGAAACACAATTGCATTTTGTATGATACTCATGGGACGGTGATATTTTTAATAGAAATAAATATGGCACTACAATAAGCAGCTATGAATTTGCATTTTGTAGTATCAGAGTGGGGATTTAATGCCATTTTATAATTTTAACTAGTGTTGCATTATGAGAGTTGTATTATGTTAATAAATATGTACATAATTTTGTGTTTTTTTTTAGTTTCTAAGGAGAGAAATTATGATAACAAAAAGTATTTCATTGATCTGAATTTTTATTACAATTTTCTATTCCTATATATATTACAGATTAAGTTACCATTTGTACCTTTGGTACCAAGTACAAATGTACAATCTACCTATTCTTGAATATATGAAAGGAGGCCCATTTAACTCCTTGATATGATTTTAGCCCTCTAATTTTAGATCTATAATGATTATAAATCTTGATATAATCTTAGTCCTCTAATTCTAAATCTATGATGATTATAAGTCTGAGATCCTAGATTCTATTTTTCAACATTTTGCGAAGTACAAGTTCAGCCGGTAATGGTGAAATCAAGTGACCTTAAACAAAATGGTGAAATCAAGTCATGAGTCACCAAAAACAAAAGGGAAAAAAAAAAAAAAAGGATGTCATATTGATATCAAGGATTATGAAATTATGGGTACTTCAATTTACTAGAAAAATATTAATGTAAGATGACCAAATACACACTATTTTATAACAATTAACAACAACAACAAAAATCATGAGAGCTGTCTGTATCTAGAGTGTCCATATGTTCGCTCTTGAATTTGCCTAAATACCAGATATGTTGTTGTACTTGTTATAATCACTTTGTCTGTTATTTTTATCAATAAGTTTTTTTGAGTAAAGGTGGAGGTCAAGTCACTCAACTATTTAATATACACAAAGATTTGCTCCTATCAGGTTTCAAATTTGCGATTTTCCATACATAAAGCATTGCATTTATCACCAGATCAAATGCTAGTTTTTATTTTAAAAAATGCAACACAGGGACTTCCTAGAAAGTCACCCATTCTAGTACTACTGTCCAAGTACGCTTAACTGCAGAATTCTGACGAGATCCGATACTTTAGTGCTGGTATAATTGCATCCCCTTTATCAATAAGTTGATTGTGTTTGATATATATTCGTCAAAAATGCACGCGTCACTATAATTATAACAAAAATACTAATCTTGTAAATATTTATTAGTTTTCAATTAATATTAGTTGTTCATTTAAACATTTATATAATTGCATTTTTTTTAGACTTGTCAGGCGATACTAATTTTATTAATCCTAAGAAATGTAACTATTTACAATTTCTTGTGAGACTAAATAGCAAAAAATTAGTATTTTGTAGGATTTTGATATGTAAAATTTGTTGAGTAGCTTGAATCAATCGTTTCAACATGAAAACACATGATTTGACATGTTATTACATGGATCGATAGGCTAACGATAATAGGATCTCAGTATGTTGAATCAAAATTAGTAATGATGATTATGTCGGATCATAATATTATTACTATCTTAGGAAGATATGTGGGTTCAAAATTATGAGTATCCAATATTTTAATTGCCTTTATGAAACACCGACGGTGAGAAAATTTTATTTCCCACAAGTTTAAAGAGTATGGTTAAAATGCACTAGTTTTATGTTCTAATAATGCTTCAAATAATTTTCTCAGTTTTCAATGTCCGAACAGTCGATCGGAATTCGGAACTGCTCAAAATGATCTTCATATTAAAAATGTGCTTGAAGACCAAATTTTATATTTTTTGGAACATTTTTTATATTTTTAGATAAATACAAAATCACTATTTTGAATGGTCTAGAATTTTCTGAAATCCAGTTATTTGTACCTATCTAAAAAAATAGTAAACAAATTCTAAAAAATTTAAAATTTGGTCTCCATACACAATTTAATGTAAAGATCATATTAAGCAATTTGGATCGACTACTTAAACTTTGAAAATAGAGAAAATAATATGAAGCATGATGGTGCATTTTAACCTACTCAAGTTTTAATTACTTCTTGCTCATATGTACATGCCATCACTGTCATGCTTTCTGTGAAATATTTAAACATGCATTAGTCTTTATAATTTTACTGCACCGGGATGTGTGGCCAAATCATGGGTAAAGATGTTAACAGAGAAGTTTTTACTTGATACAGCGCGCAAACCACATGCATTGCTCTTTTGATTCTATAGTCTGAGATCTGTATCAAGTCAAAACTATTCTATTAAAATCTTCACCCTAAATCGTCCCCTTTTAAAGATATGTAATTAGTGCTTATTAAGCAAGATATTGGATACTTTGGTTTGGCGATACTTTCCACAAAAGTTAGATTTTGCAAATCCGACCAAGAATTTTATTGATAAAAAGGTGAGAATTGTCATAAGAACGATTGTTTGAATTCCTTATTTAAATTATTTTTAAAAATGTTAAAGTTAAAAGTTGTAACAATTTCTAGTACTAAAAAGTTCTTAGTAATGGAACAATTTATATAATAGTCAAATATAACATTAAATTGTTTATCTAAAATGAAACTGTTGTTTATTTATGTAAAAAGAAGGCTATATGTCTCGTTATCAAAGGGCTCCTTTGAAAAAAATACATTATAAAGGTTTTATTTCAAAAAGGTACATACGGGTGTTTAATGGGAAGTCACTTTTGTAAAGAGGATGGATCACTAACAATAATTACACTGACAATTTTGACAATTGTTTTTCAAAAAATTCAAATAAATTTAAAATTGTGAAATAAATATTGTTGAATATATGAATAGTTTAACATCAAGTTGCATGAAATTTAAATCTTGTTTAATTATACATCAAGGACAGTTCAAATTTAAAGTTACTCGCTAAAACATACATTAAATTTCGTCATTTTACATTGACATAGATATATGTTGGATTTCAAATTAAACTTTAATTTTTAAAAAAATTCGAGATTATTAAAATAAAGAGAGCGTCAAGTGATTACCATCTTTAGAAAAATGTCAAAGAAAAGTGTTACTGCACCACTGAAATGACCTTTTTTTTTGTTATGATTCGTTTGACAAAATGGCAATTATAAATCAATGTTAATTGGATCTAGCTTTAAACAAACGACATCAGTCACTACAAAGAAAAGATCGTGCTTACAGAAAAGTCGTATGAGAAAAGATTATGGTGTCTCTGTCTGTTTAAAAAACAAATTAAGAGAAGGAAAATGATAACGGGCTCAGTTTATGTCTACAAATTAAGTGGCTCTTTAATTATTATTTTCAAATAAAAATTCATTGGATCGATAATGTGATGTGATATGATTGATTGCATTTAATTATTGTTTTCAAGTTTAAGTTAGTTCAAACAAAATAATAACAAAATGTTTCAAAAAAATAAAAAAAACTGTTACAAAATAAATTATAATTAAAAAATAATATTGAAAAGATTATGTTCATGTGATGTGGTATAACGTCACATGACTAAAATGGTAGAGAACAGTCACGTCGTGTGAATGATTACATCACACGACACATGAGTCACATTACGTGACGTAACATGACATAATTGGTAACGACGTGACTAGTTTTCTCTATCTATAAGTAAGGAGTTTACTTGCAAGACTTAGAGAGTAGAGTAGGTCTGATGGGCATCGGACCTACTTTGATTCAATGAGTTTAACCACTGTTCAATATGCTTTAAGATTTGTGCACAGTACTTTCATTTTTGTCCTCGTTAGCTTTAATTTTTGTGTGCACATATCTTAAAATAGATCGGACAGTTATGAAGCTCGTTGAAGGTCTGATGGACATCGGACCCACTCCGTTCTCTACTTGCAAATACAACAACTCTGAAACTTTGTCACCAAATCATTAATGAAATATCAACATGACCCTTATTTTTCTTTAAGAAAATACAACTCCTGGATATAGGGGGCAAAATGCATTTTATTCGATTCCTCTATAGAACTTTCTGATTGTTGGCCCGGGTACATTTGAGCGGAGGCCCCTCAATCGCACATTATTCAACCATCTTAACATTTTGATTTTATTTTTTAACGGTTTTTTTTTTAATTTAAATTTAGAGTAGGCATTTACATGAATTTATTTGATAGAGTGAGCGAATATATTGGCGGAGCCACATGACCCCTAGGCTCTGTCTATTTCTAACTCAAAAAAAAAAAAATCAAAATATGCTTATTTTCTGTCATTTTTTCCAGAAAAATTATATAAAAAAAATACTTGCGCTTAAAATAATTACAGAATCATACACTATCTAAAAGTTTAATCTCATCCTATGTTATATATTTTCTGACTCCATATATGAGTGAATATGTGAAAACAAACACTTCTACATAAATTAACAACCCGAAATACGGTTGAGGTCTAATTATGTACAGCCTTTTCTTCCTGTTTGAATTCAAAACAAATGAACAACAATTTCTGTGTACAGAGTACAAGTTGAGAGGACACAATATGACCAATCAGCATCGAGTAATCATTGTGTTCTAATTATTTACCTAAATAATTTACTGAATAGCTAAAATTACAAATAATTTGATTTGGCGAGAATTTTACTATAAGAAGTAAAATAATTTTAACGTAGAATTTTTTTTAATAAAGTTACAAAGGGACAAGCCAAGGATGCCCCCCTGAGGCCCTGAAGACCTCAACACCACACATATGGGAATGGGACCTAGATATAAATGATGCATTTATTTGAACGAGATATATTAATGACACATTATTTGTACTAAGAACCACCAATACTGTACTAGAAACCATGAACAATTTAAGGAGTATCATGGGAAAACAAAATCAATGCTAAATAAGTATATCACTAACGGTCCAGCACAGCCATAAATATCGCTTTATAATTAAAAGAGAATGATTTTAACAACACTGGAACTATTTCATTTGAGGGACCCACAAATTAGCTGTCAACATAAGAAAAATATAAGAGCTAATAGCTGTATTTTCCACAAAATATAATATTGGATATATTATTTATAATTTAGATACAATATCTATCAAAATTGATGCAAATGAAAAATAAATGATCCGTCATATTGTTAAATATACTTGATCTGTAATCAAATAATTCTCAAATTGTATCAAACCTAGTACATAATCACCTATATATTATAGAGAAAATGCCTTAAATTTTATTTTATTTTTAATTTGATAGGTGTTTTGCATGTTGCTGTCAAAAAAAATATTATCATCATATGTAGGGCTGCAAACAAATCGAACCGAATCGAATTTACTCCAGTTTGAGTTTAGTTTGAATTAATTTCAAACTAAGTTTGGTTTGAATTAATTTTGAATCAAATTTTTACGAACTCAATTTCGAATCTTGTACGCTTTTTTTTACGACAAGGAAGAGTGATCGTAGTCGCCGAGAGTGAAAGGTGAAAATCGTCTAGGGTTTCAGAACTGAGAGCGAGGGTTACGACTTACGAGTTATGACTTATGACTTATAGTTTGACGTCCTTATATTTTAACTTTTAAGTCATCAGCGAACATAAGTCATCAGCAGAAATCAACATTACTTTGAGATTCAAACTAGAATAGTTTGCGAACCTATTTCGAACGAATCAGGTCCAGTTTGAGTTTGGTTTGAATTAATTTCGAATCGAATTTTTTACGAATTTTTTCTAATCAAACTCGAATCGAATCACAAACTACGAATTTTTTGTGCAGCACTGATCATATGTCGTTATAAAATTTACCTGATCAGATATATGGCCTATATAAAAACTTTTCCACTCTCTGGGAATACTCGGTCATATTTGAAATGGAGATTTTTTTTTTTTTTGCATTAAGAAATGGAGATGCTATAAAGTTAATGACGGCACAAAAAATATTGAAAAGGTAAATTGATGAGGTGACAAAAAAATTAATGTTTTGCAATTTTAGAAATGGAGATGCTCTAAAGTTGCAATTATTTCCGAATTTCATACTGAAAAGAAAAAAATTTGTTAATAAAATGTTAAATATTTTGTATCAGAAATTTTTTGTGAAGATTGTTGCAGTCGGCAAGTTTTATACATAAATAAATATCAACGTTTTGAAAGAATAAAGACATGTACATTAAAAATAATATAATATTTTATGCAGGAATTTCTCTATATATATAAACACCTAAGGAATAATATTATTTTAAGAGCTTCCTTAAAGCATAGGGACATGACATTTTGATTGAAGAAAGAAATATAAAAACACATGAGCCTGCTTTATTAATATGAAGGAGAAGAGACAGACGTGACTGGAGAGAGAAATACATTACTGTTAAATAACTCAAAGCTTAAAAATTAATACAATTTATGAATTATATAAATTAAAAAAATAATAATATACTGACATTCTGACAATCTATCGATCTGTATGAATTTGATAGGAGCTCTAAATCAGTTGCTCTCAGCATAATGTATGGTAGCCTGGTGCTGGTGGGTCATAACTGGGGCCGAAAAGGCTATAATTCATTCAGTGACTGGGACCATTTTTGTGACCAGTTGTTTCTTTTCAATCTAGTCTACATTAGTATGTTTTGGTCTTTAAATAAAGGGAGAATTTCGCGTATACCCGTCAAAAACTTCAAAATTACATATTTCCCTCTCTAAATTTTGAAATTACATTTTTCCCCCTCTAAACTTCAAAAATTCACATATTTACCCATTTTATTATATTTTATATTAAAACACATTCTAAATTAATAAAATACTCATTTTACCTTTATTAAAAGGTATAAAACGCTCCATCAAACTGAAATTTAAATCTGAAGGGTTCATCTACCGTCCGATTTGTCCACATCGCAATAAGATATGTGCGTGTTCACTTCAATCGTGCTGATGTAGCGCGCACGTATTTTAAAGCGATTTTGATGTGCATGCATCGCATCAATATCTGTGCATGTTGCTTCAATATTTGTGTGTGTTCGCTTCAAGATTCATGCTGACGTAGCACACACAGATCTTAAAGCAATTCGGACGTTAGAGGAACCTTTCATATTCAAATTGGAGTTAGATGGATGTTTTATGATTTTTAATAAAGGGTAAAATGGGTATTTTATGAATTTAGAAAGTGTTTTAATATAAAATATAATAAATTGGATAAATATGTGAGTTTTTGAAGTTTAGAGGGGGAAATATGTAATTTCAAAATTTAGAGCGGGAAATATGTAATTTTGAAGTTTTTGAGGGATATACGTGAAATTCCCCCTTAAATAAAGGAAAACAAAAGTTTTTGTGTTCAACCTTTTCTGCCTGTGCTGGTAGGTAGGTACCCAAAACATTTTTTTCAGGGGTAATTTAGTTTTGCAAGTTTGTTTTATTTCGCAAATTGGACACTTTCTTAAGTGATTTCAGTCTTTGAAATCTTTTAAATTCACTACAAATGATAAATTCAAATTGTTCAAACTAATTAATGTCATAAGTAATGTGTTTATATATAAAAAATTTAAATCTCTAAATTTATTTAATTAGTATTTAGTCAAGTAGTTAAAAAAAATTTAAGAATAAAAATGTAATTAATTTAATTTGTATGTAAACACACTACTTTTGAAGCAGACCAGTTTATTGATATTAATGTAAAATTATGAATAATGATATCAACGTTGCTATTTGTTTGAAGAAAAAACTGATATTTATTTGCTGTATCTCACTGAATAAAAAAAATATTTAACAAAACCCTTCATTCTATCCCAACCTGCAATGAAAAATATACATTTCACACTAAAAAGAAAATATGATAAATATATTAATAAAAATAATCAAAGCTATTATTGTTGGTAGGAGTGTCAGTGGGTACAACACGGGTAGGGTGAAAGTATTTTTCATATCCATACTCTACCCTTACTCATTAAGAATTGATCTTATCTTATCCATACTCGTTAAAATTATTGGGTAATAAAATGGTAGCGGATAAATAACGAATAATACTAATATAATAATTAATTTCATTATATTTTACAAATAGAATGTCAAAATTCATTCTTTTCACACATATGCAATCACATTATTAATAAAAAAAAAATAATGTACAATCAATTCCAACTAAATTGTTTTTTATAAAGCAAGAGAATTTAAAAACATGAATATATTTCCAGACAAATTCAATTATTAACTAAATAACAAAACATGTAAATAAAAGTAATATGATTAATATTTTTCTTAATAGTAAATAATATATACTAAATAACAAAAGAGGAGGGATCCAATTACACCATAAAAATGGTGAATTGGTGACACATCTTGACACCATATGTTTATATGTCATTTTTGTGATTTCAATGTCTAGACAGTCGATTCAAATTGTTCAACATGATCTCCATATTAAAATGTGCTTGTAGACCAAATTTTACATTTTTTGGAATTTTTTTAGTATTTATTAAGATGTGTACAAAATTATTCTTTTGAGACAATTTTGGACCATTGAAAAACAATAATTTTCAAAAATTCTAAAAAATACTAAAAAAAAAATTTCAAAAAATGTAAAATTTGGTCTCCAAGTACATTTTAATATGGAGAACAAATTGTACGGTTCGGATTAACTGTTTGGACTTTAAAATCACAAAAATGACTTATACAAATATGGTGTCAAGATGTGTCACCATAAAATGATGTAATATAATTGGATCCCTCCTCATAACAAAAATACATAATTAATTATTACTCAAATATTATCATATGAAATATCACACAAACAAATTTAACATTACTAACTACTGCTTAAATATTATAATATAATTTTATTTTATATAATTATCGTTACTTGTTACTTGTAGAATAATGGATATGAAATAGTCTTTATTTGTAGCCTTACCTATTTAACTAATAAAAAAAATATATTATCTATATTCATATCTGATAAATTCATGAAAAAAGTCTTACCTATATTCGCCTTATTGAATACAATACGAATAGAGTAAATGATTAAAAGAAAAAAATCTTACCTATATAAATATATTCGTCTTATTGAGTACAATACAAATAGAGTAAAGGGTTAAAATGGTACCATTGACATCCATAACTGTTGGAGGTTGCCGAGATTTTTATTTATATCCAATATTAAATACAAATTGTCAAATATGCCCACAGAAGTTGGGTATTTATAAAAATGGCCAAATCGGCCAATTATTTGCCGATTCTTAATTTTTAATAGAAACTGGTTAATAATTGGCCGGTTCTTATTTTATTTTATTTTTGTTTTTAGAAAATGATGCAATTTATTTATTTTTTGTATTAAATCATTAGAAATTTTCTTTTTATTTTTTTAAAATTAGATAGAATACTATATAATTTGATTTATTAGAAAAACTACAACAAGTAATCAGTATTCATATTTTTCAGACTGGATTTTTTGTATCCCCCATGATGGCATGTTGATTTTTTGCGGCCCCCAAGAAATTTTTTTTTGTTGAAATTCGCACACGAAAGAATTTGAACGGTTGGAATCCAGATTTATTTCCAAGATGGCATGTTGCCCGAATTCGTATCCGGTGTAGTACCGCAAAAGAGAATTTTTTAGAATGATTCCCCTTTGAGTTGATCCGGACCGTTCTTTTAACTTGGCACGAATCTTAAAGTCCAAAAATACTGCCCCCTATTTTCCCCCGTATCTCAAACTGGCTGAGTTTTAATTTCAAACCGTAAAGTGATGCGCATCCTCTGTAGTAATAGAGAGGATACGGATCCATGTTGCCCTCGGACCCCGGAGGCACAATTTAATTAATCCAAATCCGCAATGCATTGCACACATGGCGTTGCTTTCTGTAGGCCCCACACGATGCACCTCCTTAATTTCATAGAAGAAATCATGTTGTGGATTTCAAAATTGTGGATAACACCTTGACTTAATAAAAAGCAACTATCTAGGATCCCTGGACTCAAGGAAGCTGCAGAGAGTTGTTGATAAATACAACATAAATTGTATCTGTAAAGAAAGTTACAGTTAGGTGTGCAAATCAGGATTCATGTGAAATTGCATTTGCTTTCAATTAATTGATAGTGCCAGCCTACCAGAAAAAACAAACGGTGCTATGTTGAAAGTTTATCACATGGCTACCTGATTTCAATATAGGATGACAAAATCAGATTTTTGATGTCTCTAACTTGCCTGATTTCAATGAGTCTGGCTAGTATGATATCAGTGTCATATGATACCAACTTCAAAATTGATTGGATAGACTTCAAACGATTAATTCAAACCGTTCAAACTGATTTACTTTATGTGTGATGCGTTTACATGCAAATTTTTTTATATTTTCGAATTATTTTAGTATCAAATCAAACGGTAAAAAAATGTTGAAAAATGAATGCATTAAAATTAACTTAAAACTCACACATTTGACCGCTTGACTTAATACTAAATAAATTTAAAAAATTACAAAATTGACATGTAAACGCACAACTAATGAAGTAGATCGGTTTGAACGGTTTGGATTCACCATTTGAAGTCAGTTCAGTAGGTTTTGGAGTTGGTGTTATATATGCTGAAATGACACTGATGTCATACTAGCTGAACTCAATTTCAATATAGGATGATAAAGTCTGATTTTTGGTGCTCCTAACTTGTACAATCAAAACATATCTAAAATTCAAAACTGGACTGTCCAAATGAGTGAGTTTTTGAAGGAGTTTTTTTTTTCAAAAAAAAAAATGAGTGAGTTTTATTATGATAATAATTATATAGCAGTATGTGCTATATATTCATATTTTTTTTTTAATTCCAAATAGTCGATTTGAATTACTAAATATTATCTCAATATAAAAATATAGTTAAATATAGTTAAAGACCAAATTTTTTTATTTTTTATACATGTAGAAATTTCGGATGATTCAAAATCTTTAGATCGAGTGATTTTCTATCTATATAAAAATAGTAAAAAAATATCTACAAAAAATATCAAATTTGGTCTCCAAGTAAAATCATATTAAGATCATGTTGAGCAGTTTTGATCAACTGTTTTTTAAAACAGTGATATAAATTTATAGCACGAGCTGCTCAGTAATATACAATTATAATAGTATGACTCCTGTCCAGATTTAATCAACATAAATTGGACGATTTTCATTGAAAAATAACTAAAATCACACCATATTTTTATTAAGTTAAACTCTTTTTTTATTTTTTATCACGAGATCGAGACGAAAACCCTCTCAGCTGCTACGGGTTCGAACTAGCTGTGTCTAGTGCTGCACAAAAAAAAAATAGTTTGTGATTTGATTCGAGTTTGACTCGAAATAGTTCGAAATTAATTCAAACCAAATTCAAACTGGACCTGGTTCGTTCGAAATAGGTTCGCAAACTATTCTAGTTCAAATCTCAAAGTAACATGAATCGTTGATTTTCACTAATGTCTTAAAAGTTAGAATATAAGGTCACCCAGCCATAAATCATAATTCATAAGTTGTAACTCTCGCTCTCAGTTCTGAAACTCTAGACGATTTTCACCTCTCGCTCTTACCGACTACGATCACTCTTTCTTATCGTAAAAAAATTCATAAAAAATTTGATTCGAAATTAATTTAAACTAAACTTAGTTCGGAATTAATTCAAACCAAACTCAAACTTGAATAAGTTCGAATCGAATCAAATTGTATGATTGTTTGAAGCAAAAACGGTCCCAAAAGTTATGTGATAAAAAAGATTTTTACATTGGTAAAGTAAAAAAGTTTTTTAAGTAACTCATATGATTGACCTCCAACCTTCATTAAAAAAAGCAACTTGTATGATTGTTTCATTTTTACAGTATTTGATCAGAACAGTCACGGTTCCCTTTTTGGTACCTTCATTCTCTACGATTGGTCGCCAAAATCCAACAAGTGATTTTTTTTAAAATAATCATGGCAGGAAATAAATATTTTGTTATTTCTTGAAAATAACAGAATCTGGTATTCTGATTTCTATCGTTGATTTTTTTAGATTTGTGCATAAAAATTTCTTTTATTGAGATTTGTCCATGGAAAAATTTAAACGGTAGGAATCAGGATAACATATTCATGTTATTCCCATGAAATAACAGCAGTTATATGATGACATTGTTAGAGCAAAATTAGAGGGTGATGTGCTCACCAAACCCCTTGGTAAGCACATCACAGCCTAACTTTGCTCACATTGTAATATGAGTCTGGGTACTATGAATTTACATGAAAAATAATATAGTTTTAGAAATATTTTTTAGGGAAGTAACATAGGAGTCTGGGTACTATGAATTTACATAGAAAGTTTATGAATTTTTATCTTACGAGTTATGCATTTACATACAAAGTTTATAAATTTTTAAATTTATTTCATATAAAATCAAGCAGTCAAAATAAAATATTTTTAAGTTAATTCATTGCATTCATTTTTCATCAATTTTTTTTATCTCTTGACTTCATACTAAAATGAATTTGAAAATTTATTAATTTTGTATATAAATGCATCACTCATGAAGTAAATCGATTTGAACGATTTGAATTTGTTATTTGAAGCATATTCGAAAGAATTTTGACAAATTAGCAATGCGACGTTCTAACCACAAATGTAAAATATATCAAACGACCAAACTAGTTTTCTTAAAGTGTGTTTGAATTATCAATATAAAAAACTGAATTCTTTTTCTAAAATACGATAGAGATCAGACTCAACGACAACTCAACGACAACTAGTATTGAGCCTGAAAACGATAAAGTTATATAACTTTCAAAATCTGAGAGATCAAGATAACAACCGATGAAAATTATTCTCTCAACGACAACTAGTATTAAGTTTGAAAGCGATAAAGTTATATAACTTCCAAAATACGAGAGATCAAGATAACAACCGATGAAAATTCTTCTTTCTTTTTTTTGTCTTTTTCCACGAGATAAATAAAGCAACCATGAAAAGCTCTTGCAAACCAAATTAATCAGGAAGTTTGGATAGAAAATTGCTTGCTTGCTTGTTGGGGTTGAATCTCTATCGTTGTCTAATCGGAACCGTTTGATCTATGTTAAAATTCGTATGCACTTGATCTGAATTAATTTCGAAATTATCCGCGCAAGCATTAACGTGAATAACTTAGAAGAAGAAAACCGCCCGTAATTCTGGCTCCGATTGATCATCAAACAGCCCCTAATTCTTAATTTGAAGAAGAAAACGCACAATTTTGAAATGAAGACAATCGATCGACAGAGCTTATTCTCGCTTGATCACAATATACGTGTTAATTTTATTTAAAATCTGTGTGAATTCAAAATTCGAATAAAGAATTTCGTGTGATATTAAATATGTGAATAACTTAAACCTCCAATTTTTATTTGAAAAAATAAATGAAATTGGAGCCACAAGTCAAGTAAAGATATATATTGTTGGTGATAACTGATAGTTTGTCTTCTTCCTTCTTTTTTAAAAAATGTTTGTGGTAGTTTGACCTCTCAAATCTTTTTTTTTTTTTTATCTCAGTTCACACGAGCACACCTCCTCTAATAAAACAAATTATTCGAATCACGTATTAATGCCGATTTTGTTTTTTGAAAAAGTGGTAAAGCCACCTATTTCGAAATAGAAACATAATAAAGTTATTACAAAAGCTTAGTAAACTAACAACCAGATTAACCTACACATCTCCATAACAAGTTTGAGATGAATATTACCAAAACAAGCACACAGTCTGCAAAATAAGGTAAAGAAAGAAACTAAAACATAATAGAGGCATAAAAGCAAACTACAGCTGCTACAAAAGTGCTAAAAAACCAGTAGACAATCTAATGATCTAAACAGCAGAAGAGGTGGTCTGGGAACTAGGTGTATGCAACTCGTGAGACTGGAAGAAAGCTGCATCAATCGCATCATACTTAGCCATATCCCTAAGGTATTCCTCCAGATCGGACCCCTCTAATCCAAGTGAGGGATCTGCCTCTGAATCCCAGCTGCTGTCGTCCCCCTGAGACGTATCGGTCCCCGAGAGGATTATAAGATTGCCTGCCTAGGTCAGATCAGCAACATCAAAGGGTAGAATTAAACTAAGTTTGAAATAGGAGTCATCATTGTTGGATTTACACTTGTATGTAGTTAGGGAAATAATTTTAGCACCTAATGCAATTAAAGAAGACACAACAGAATTATTGAAACAAATATTGTTCCTGGTTAACCATACTGTCCACATAGTAGCTGCCCTTATCAGTTTAATGAGGAGGCAATCCTTAAGAGGTATATAAGCATCTAATAACCAAAGATCTGTGATAGTACTATAATTAAAAACGAAATTATTATGTCTAGCTATCCAGGACCATAAACTGGCAACTAATGGACAAGTTACAAATAGATAATCTATGGTCTCTAGAGAATCACATAACATACATTTCTGATCACCAGTCCAACCTTTCTTACTTAAATTATCCTTGGTTAACAACTTATTTTCCTTAACTAACCACATAAATACCTTAACTTTAAGAGGTATTTTAGTTTTTCATAGAGTGGTATATTTCTGGTCCTTAATAATTATCTTTTTTTTCTTCATTTGTTTAGTTGTTCTATTTAAAAGGACACGTGTTCCTTTTAGATTTTATATCGGATTGAATCAGGATCTCGCCAAATAAAACATGAGTCGTTTTAAACTGTGGTGATGTGGTCCAATACATGATGGGCACTAACCAAATTTACAAGCTTGCCTAGGGGTTCCCCTCTTTCTGTACCATTAAAATCCCCACAACATCATCTGACATAATTTAGTAAAGCGTTATAATAAGACCTGTATATCATGCTTGGTGTCCCCTCCTAATTATCAGTTTATTTAAGGAGCGTTTTCTCTCTCTCTTTTCAGTTTGTATTTTAATAAAAGGAGCACATAAAAGCCTCTTTTATTAAAATGAGAGATGTTATATTGTCTATAATTTTATATATAGTTTTATTTATTCCAACCAACAAATTTCTTTGGAATTTTTTTTTCGTGTGCCCACGTGGCACAATTCTGTTGGTGGTGAGGTCGTGGTTGCATATCATTTCTCAAATTTCAAATTTTCACTAAACTTAAGAACCATATCTTTAAAAAGATGTGGAATGACAAAAATAATTGAACAAAAAATTCACACAAGTTCAATGAACATACCATCCGTGCAGCCTGTACAGTGAGAAATTTTTTATCCGTAGAAATTAAAATAAAAGAATAGAAACAAATAGAAATAGTACATTATATATTTTATTATATTAGTAGAAAGATCGGTAGGATTTTCACCGATTCTAAAAATAAAAAAGTTTGAATTGGTAGGAATTCTACCGATCCAAAATTAGTTTTTCTTTTTCTTTTTCTTAAATATGATATATAGATGAAGAGAATTATTATATTATATCTTTATTAAAATATGGAAAGTTTAAAAAAAAAATAGATGGAATCTTTCTCTTATATCTAAATTTTAAGATACTTTATCTTTTTTTTTAAATATATTTTACCAGAAAAAATTAAAAGAAGAAAAACCAAACTGGTTATCTAAACTTTTTTTTTATTTTTAAAATTAGTAAAAATTCTACAATATCTTTCTATTAGTTAAAAATATAATGTACTCTTTCTTTTCTTTAATTTCTACGGATACAAAATTCCCTGTATAGTGCGCTCCTGGCTTGTCAGTCAGTGGTCCCGGTCAGCAAGGCCAGAAAGAGCCCACAAGGCAACGTAGTAATTAACATAGTACGAGCAACAGATCCATTCATTTGTATTTTTGTACACACACTGTATGTTCGTTGGATGCTATATTTAATATTTTATGAACACCTTGTTGCATGCATCAAGTACCCCAATTTGACTCAAAAATTTACAACCACAATTTGTATGTTGCTATCCTATTTAATTAGGTGGACCAGGTCTATTGTATGTTGCTATCCTATTCTCAAAATAGCAGCTGATTTAGGATATGACAGCTGCTTGAAAATTGAACAGTACTTTTTAATTTATGCCGTTTGATGTATTGATCAAGCGGTTCATAAAAAATAATTAGAGACATTTTAGAGATAATATTAGTTCTGGGCTTCGCTCCGGAGAAAATAAAAATCTAGTGAAAACGTTATTTTAAAAAAAATTGTAAAATAAATTTTGCATTCAATAAATTGTAGCCACAAATATTTTTTTTTTTTTAAATGCTAAGACGTGCATAAAGATAAACAATACAATTTGTTGTGTGGTATGCATGCAGAGGAATACAAAAATATAGTTCTATGTTTTTTAGAGCTGTAATGTACCTTAGAAATATCAAACACTTCTTTATTAAATGAGAATAAAGAAGAGTAGGGCTATGTACTGTGCATTATGTAGATTAGTTCATACTATGAATTAATATCTCTATTTTTAAAATTTAAACAGTTAATCTGAATCATTCAACATGATTTTTATATGAAGATGTACTTGTAGATGAAACTTTTTTTTAATATTTATTTTGATAGTTAGAAAATTATTTGATCTAAAATTCTAGACCATTCAAAAGTAATGATTTTTCATCTATATAAAATAACTAGTAAAAAATTCTAAAAAATATAAAATTTAGTCAGCAAGTATATTTTCATGTAAAAATCATATTGAACAGTTCAAATTAACTATTTAAATTTTAAAAATAAAAATATTGATCAATTATACGAACTAATCTGGCTATGCATAGTACATAGCCTCACTCAGCAAAGTAAAAAAAAATTACATGAGCCCTCTCATCAAGTTATTTATCGGTGGAGATAGAAATAAATCGGATGGTTGAGATCATAGATAATGTGGCATAGTCTAAAAAAACTTGGAAGTTTAATCATCTTTATATATTATAAATTAGCTAATATGAATTTGGGGATGACCAGGTCAGATTCAGATAATGTGGTCCCCTGAGACCAATCATATTGATTTATGATTTGAATTTTGTCAAAATTGTCCATTTTTGTTTCTTTCTTTTCGTTCCTTTGTTTAGTTCGTAGCTCTGAGGAAGAAGTGCTTGAAGAAGACACAAATGTCACAAGTTATAAATATACAAATAAGTTGGTATATAATAGAAGAAATACTACTAAGTAAATACCCCCATTGTATTTTTGACAGTACCAAAATTTATTTCTGCTACATAGTATCTCCTAATTCATAATTTCAGACCACATTTTAGATATCTGATCTAGATCAATGGGATCCTCAATATTTTTTCTTCTAAAAATGGATTTTTTTCAAATATCCATACACTCCGTCGGTGTGACTATACTTTTTTAGAGTATGGTTGAAATTCTTCATTGTTTTTGTGTCCTATTCATACTCCATAGCATTATCTTTATTTTTATGGTTCAAATAGTTTATTCGAATCACTCAACATGATTTATATATTAAATTGTACTTGGAGACTAAATTTTATATTTTTCTTTTTAGTAATTGTTTAGATAAATACAAAATTATTGATTTTTTGGACGGTTCATAATTTTTTGATTTTGTACCTATTAAAAATATTAAAATAATTCAAAAAAAAAATTTAGTCTCCTCTATCATTTTAATATGAAAATTATGTTGAGCAAATCGATTGTTTGGACCTTTAAAATAAAAATAAAAATGTGGGGTATGAGTGGGGCACGGAAACAATTAGACATTTTAACCCTCCTCGTTTTTTTATTAGAATTATTTTCAAAATTTACAAAGAAACAAATTAAAAAAATATATAACTCAAGCCAATTTAATTTATGACCTACTTTGACATCACACTGACCTAGTAATTTATTTTTGCTCCGCCTAGATCAATTTTTACAGTGCTACCTCGGGTACATATTTTGGACAAGTCTAATCAAATAATCAATAACACAATCAAAAGAGGAAAGATAATTGATACACAATTATTAATTTGAAATTGTACAATGATGACAATAGTAACTTACCCCAAGTCATGTAAGGGCTTCAATACATCTAGATCAAACAAGCCACATGAAACTATTCTGGTACATAACAATAGAACATAATAAGTAATGTCAGATCAGGAAATCTGCCAAACAATTTAGCAATAAACGCTCACCGAACTGTTGGGTTTCCTTTTCTTTACCTGCTTCAGTAAAATTTCAGTTTGAGATTAGAAATATCTAAACCAAGAGCTTTCAAAAGAATACAAATTCTCTGTTATGAACTTGATGGTACAACTCTAAGTCAGTGATGTGTAGTTTTTTCCTCACCATTTTTTATTCTGTAAAGAATGGAAATCCATAGATTCTATATGTCAGTGATTTGAAACAGAAAGTATATCAAAACAAGAATGACAATTGATATACATTAAATTATGAGTGAGGATATGGTACTATGGATTAATATCTCCGTTTCAACGTCCAAATAATAAATTTGAACCGTTCAACATGATCTCCATATGAAAATGTACTTGTACATCAAATTTTACATTTCTTACATTTTCTTGCTATTTTTTAGATAGATAGAAAACCACTTGATCTAACAATTCTAGACCATTCAAAACCATTGTTTTTCTACCTATCTATAAAAAGTAAAAAAATATATATAAAAAATGTAAAATTTAGTCTGCAAGTATATTTTCATGTGAATATCACGTTGAACGGTTCAGATCGTTTATTTAGATTTAGTAAACAAAAATATTGTTTACTAAACTACTGTTTACTAAACAAAAATATCATGTTGAACAGTTCAAATCGATTATCACGTTGAACGGTTCAGATTGATTATTTAGATTTTGACTACTGTCAAATCAGGAAATCTGCCAAACAATTATGTAAATATGTAATAATTGTTTACTAAACTACTGGTTTTCCTGTTCTTTCCCTGCTTCAGTAATATCTCAGTTAGAAATAAGAAAGATCTAAACCAAGAGCTTCTTTGAAAAGAATCCAAATTATCTATATATTTTTTTTGTGAGAGAATCCAAATTCTGCTATGAACTCAGATAAAGATATTGACAGAGATGTTTTGACTTCATACAAGACATTTACAATAGAATCAAAATAAAAAAGCATATCACGTGTAGGCTGCATGAAGCAAAGCAGATTTGTCAATATTTTTATCCCTGAACTCTACCACACAACTCTAACAGTGAATGTTTAGATTTTTCTTCACCACTTATGAGTCTATAAAGAATATAAAATCCATAGATTCTGCACGTCAATGACATGAAACAGAAAGTATATCAAAAGCTAGTAACAGATAACCCGGACTTACTGGCACTGTGGCAGTATAGTAACTTTTTTCCCCCTGATCTAAGCAGGCTAGTTCTTACAAAGTCCATGTGCTTTGTCCCTTGGTTCAGGAGCACTTTTGAGGTACTGCGATCTTATTCAATTGTGCAGAACGATCATATGATTAGAGAAGATCTGAGCTGTTTGTTTTACATCAGAAGGCCCGTATAACACCAATGAAAGAATTGTTCAAGATGTCTTTATTTGGAAACTGGTTCAGGCATTATCTGGAATTTTGGATTGTTTGATGAAGAAATAGATGCTTCGGATTTTTCAGAGATTTTTTTGAATTGCTTTTGTGCAACAATTAAAGAAGAGTTACAATTTTTTTCTGGCCTCAGGTTCCTACCCCGATTTTTCTATTAATACCTTCACAAAAGAAAAAAAAATAACAAATCTAACCTCGTACCCAAAATATTTAAAAAATAATCAAACCACTCTTCAGTGGAACGGTTTGCTTCTTAAACCTGACTGCTCCACAATGAGACAGATTGCTATAAAAAAATTTTATAGCAAACCGCCTCACTGTGGGGCGGGGGCAGTTTGTTGTGTTTTTTTTAGATAAATTGCTAGTATGTATAGAATGATTGGCTCACTGCTTCTATGATTTATATTTTTTTTCCTCTTTTTTGGATACTCTTATTGTTGATTTTGGTTAATATTGGTATCACAGTGAATATGATACGATCTAAATCCAAAATCTATTAAGAATACCTCAAAAATAAATATTATTTTAGTTATTTCAAAGCTAAATGAGAAACATTTTTCTTTAAGACGGATATTTATGAATGCTCCAACAATTTCAATCTGTGTCTTTCTATTCTAATGCATCTGTATTAATATTTTTTTAAGTCATTTTTTTTATTTCTAAAGAACCTGTATATTGTATATATATTTATCTAAAACATCTCTCGTAAACAGACAAGGTTAGGAGAAGGGATAAATCAAGAGAGGTGATATCTTCACTAAGAAGGAAAAAAATGACGATGAAACTTCAAACGGCAATAAAACAGCGCTCGAGTGTCTGATTTCAGCAAATGACCACTTTTCGGAAAGCCTGCAAAAATATGAATGCGTCAGAGACTACTTTGCTATTTTCTTAGTTTCAGAAATGCCAAAAAAAAAATGGAAGAGCCTCAAAACTTGAGTTGAAGTTTCCGATTAAGATTTTCATTCATATTTTTTATTTAAGTAGCTCAGTAAATTGGTTATATAATGAAAAATAACACAAAATGACTTAAAATAAAAGAAAATTATTAAGAGTATATTTTTTTAGTACTTGGATTGGGTTCTATACAATATATGTACAATACATCTCATTCTATATTACACTAAACATCTCTTAAAAAAAAAAAAAAAGAAGAGCAAACCCCACAGTGGGGTGGTCAGGTTTAAGAAGTAAACCGCCCACTAAGGAGTGGTCAGGGTGTTTTTAGAAATATTTGAAAATCAAGGGCAGATTTGCTATTTTTTGTGAGGTTGTTAATAAAAAAATCGGTGTCCTACCCGGTGAGAAAAAAATTCAATGGTATGAAGTATGAACACCAACGAGAAAAAAAATTATCATTGAATTTTGGTTTTGTTTTCTACCGATAAGATAAAGATTAGACCCGTTGCTGCTGGTTCAATGGTACTCTCATTATCCTTGTAATCTTGCTCAAACACAGGTACCTTGCATGTTCCACTAAAATTACAAATTATGTGTGGCTGTTCAAAAGCTAAGAGCTTGTTCGGCGGGCAATTGTGAATGGGTATAGGCACGGAAATTGAACTAAAAATTACTATTCATGTGGAAAAAAAATTCAGTTCCCTCGGGAACAGTGGAGCAGCCGAACACGCCCTAAAAGTATCATATTTATTCAAATTATTATGCAGCATATTTATGTAAATTATATATAGATGTGGTTTGGTCTATGATCTTTTGTGAGATTATCCAAATGTGGTTAAATTTTATTTGTAGTGAAATTTTCAATAAATCTAATAAAAAACAATTATTTTAATAAATTAATTAAAATAAATAAAGATCACCAAGAAATGATATTTCAACTTATAATGGTAAATTTGTAAATTAGAGACTTTATAAAGTTATAAAACAAATTATGTCATATTTTTTTTAATAAAACATAATGATTATGGCTCTTCCTTGTGACCTCCGAGCGACTTGCACAGTATGTTGTTTCCTTAAGGTGAGTGGTAAGAGCATCAAAGTAAATATTAAAAATATTTTAATTTTCTCCCATTACATCATTATGTTATATTTTTTTAGTAAAGTTGGTAGATCAAATTAATCAATTAGGTTAAGATCCACAAGAAATCTTTAATTTGTCAAGAAAAATACTTTTGTTTGTCTATGTTTTTGTTTTTTTTAATAAATTAAAAACTAGTTCTTCTCATTACATTATTACGAAAAAAGAAAACTTTTGTTTGTCGATAATATTATTTCCAACTCGTCCATCATTAGGAGTTTGTCACGTCATTTAAATTTTAACCATGATATGTGTCAAAATTATACCTAGTTAACATCTAAAGACAGTGTATAACATAAATTACTTGATAATTATTAGGGATCGATCTAAATATACCCGTCATTTTTATTTATATCCACCATTACATATAAATTGTCAAACCTATCCACCAAAACTAGATTTTATCAAAACTACTCAAACCGGCTATTAAATAGCCGGTCCTTAATTATTATTTTTTGAAAAAAGTTATAATTTATTTATTTTTTATTAAAGTTTTAGAAATTTTTGATATATTTTTTTGAAATTGGATAGAAAAATATATAATTTAGTTTATTAGAAGGATTGAAACAAATAACCCGGATCAATATTTTTCAGATCGGGTTTTTCGCAGCTATAAGAAAAATTTAAATATTTCTTTGTATGCTATTGGAAAACAAAATAATTTGAATCTTAGTTATTGATCCCGATGCAAAAATCACTTCTAAGTAAATATAGAAAATATTTGAATTCTTCTATTTTCAAAAAAATAAAACAAATTTCCGAAACTGTGTCAGAATTTTATATATTATGCACGATTTTTTATGTAGAATGCATACTTTTTGATGCAAGAATTATATCAGATTAAAATAACGACGACTCAGATTTAACACTGTTTGAGTAATGATTACAAAGTTGCGGCAACTTTTATTAAATTATTTTATATATTATTCATGATTTTTGATGCAGAATGCACACTTTTTGATGCGAGAATTATATCAGATTAAAACAATCGAACGACTCAGATTCAACACTGTTTAAGTAATGATTACAAAGTTGCGGCAACTTTTCTTAAATTTTTATTTTTTCAAAAATAGAAATACCATAATATTTTCTGTATTTACCTAGAAGTGACTTTTGAGCCGGGATCAATAATTCAGATTAAAAGTATTTTCATTTTTTTTTCCAATAACACACAAAAAAATATTTTAATTTTTCTTACAGCCGCGAAAAACCCGATCTGAAAAATATTGATCCGGGTTATTTGTTTCAGTCATTCTAATAAACTAAAATTTAATTTTTTTTCTATCCAATTTCAAAGAAACATATCAAAAATTTCTAAAACTTTAATAAAAAAATAAAAAATTATAACTTTTAAAAAAAAAAATTAAGGACCAGCTATTTAGTAGCCGGTTTTAGTAGTTTTGATAAAATCTAGTTTTGGTGGATAGGTTTGACAATTTATATTTAATGGTGGATATAAATAAAAATGACGGTAAATATACTGTTCCAATTTAAGAGGCAGGAGAAGGGGAGCAGCTTGGGTCCGATGCCCATCGGACTCAAACTAAATACGATGGGTTTCATCACCGTCCGATTCACTTTAAGATCCGTGTGTTCTGCTTTAATATACGTGCGCACGATCTTAAAGCAAATCGGACGGTAATGAAACCCATCGGACTCAGTTTGAGTCCGATGGACTTGGGACCCAAGCTCGTCCCCAGGAGAAGACGCTTTTTGACTCTTAATTCTTAAGTTATTTGATGTGAAAGGGAATGAGATGGAAATTCCTACAAAATTCTAAGATTGTGGGGTAATAACCAATCAGGTTAACCTCTCTATATTCTCGGCCCCTTCCCCAAGAAAATAATTTATTATTCAGCTCTAACATAATTAAAGTAAAATAATTGATAAAAAGTAGTGTTTGCGTGCTATAAGGTCTCTGTGTCGGGAGCAGCTTGGGTCCGACGCCCATCGGACTCAAACTGGGTTCGATGAACTCCATAATCGTCCGATTTGATTTAAGATCCGTGCGCACGGATATTAAAGCAAAGTGAACGAATATTAAAACAACACGCACAGATCTTAAAATAGATCGGACGGTTATGGAGCTCATCGAACCCAGTTTGAGTCCGATGGGCGTCGGACCCAAGCTGCTCCCCTCTGTGTCACAACTCACAAGATAGCACATTTTTCTTTTATATTTTTATTTTAAGAAATCTGAAGATTAAATGTTAAACTGAAATAGTACATCTTGTTCATTTTTATAAGTGAGATGTTCATGTAAAATTTGATAATTTTTTTAGTTTATTTTGTACTAAAATAATAGATTAAAAAAAAGTGAACGCTCTAAAATTAATCCATTATAATTAACTAGATTCACTAGTTTTTTACTCTTTTTTACTTCTTGATTTAGTATAAAATAAGTTCAAAAGTTTTTTTTATAGAAAAGTTAGAGGTGGAGTATTCATCTCTCTCAGATAGATATTTGTGAATTGCTACAACTTATTTTTAAAAATAAAGATGAGAAGCAACTCTCACATTTTAATATCCACAAAGAATCCACATTCGGATTTCAAACATGTAACTTCCAACACAGAGATTATTGTTTTAGCCTAGATCAAAAATTGCTTCTAGCTCAAAAGTTTATAAAATCTAGCGTGAACACATCTCTCATGAAAATAAATAATATTTACATTTTGAATTTGACATAAGACTTTTAAGTTGTATAATAAATATAAAAAAGGTACGTGACATTTTGTGCCACGAAAAACTTAAATAGTATTGAAATTACTAAAAAAGTAAAAAAAAAAATATATTCTATTTTTAATAGTATATTTTGAGTTTTATTTAGATGTTTACGGCATATTGTTACATATTAAAGTTGAATACCGTAACTCATATGTAACGAATTCTATTCTTGATCAATCAATTTACCTTAGATTATCAATTACTAATTATCAGTACCGTAACGCCCCCATATCTTATTGGGGCCCCTATCTTATTCAATCCCCAACTAGTGTACAGTATATATCTTGATCAATCAATTTACCTTGATTGATCAATTACCTTCTATGAGGGCAATTGATCATATATAGCTCATAGCTGCAACAAAGACTTATCACTTGTGAGTTATGAGTTATAATGAACAAATAATAGATCATATTTGAGTTAAAGTCTCATAAAATTCCAGTCTTTGCTTTTGTTTACTGAAATAATAGAGTAACTTTGCCACTATATTTCACAAAATGATTTATATCAATGTCACAAAAGAAACAAACAGATAAGCTGTCGAGACTAGCTACATAATCTTCATAAAGCAAGAACTTATTGTCGAGATATTGTTCCAATCCATTATGCATATTCACTTTTTTCCTTGGTACAATGATTTCTCATGACGGGTAAAGATTTTAACAGAGTAGTATTGGCTTCACGCAGCCAGGAACTATAGAATAATAAAGTGCTGCATATGGATCGTGCGCTGCGTGAAGACAAAACTACTCTGTTAATATCTTTACTATCTCTCTATCTCTTACAAACCGTATACAAAAAAAAAATGAGGCCAGGAGAGCAATCCGACAAAGAAATTAGTTCAAATTTTCTGTACCCATTCCATTTGCAGTAAAATATATCGTCATCCAGGAGGCTTCGGCTTCAATTCTTTTCTAAATCCAGACAAAGCAAGAAATTTTATTCTTATTCTATAAATATATTATATATACTGACACACAATCTACCACAACAGCATAGCTACAAACAAAATCAACTATTAAGTTTTTTTTTTATTGAGACCATTAAAAAATTACCCAACAGAGAACACGTGTCTTCTGATCTCAGTGCCACAACCTCTTCTCCTTAACATCCAAACGGTATAAATTCCAACAGAGCTGCTTGTACCATCGTACCGCTATCGTATAGTAACACCGCAAGTCTTGCTGTTTTGCTACCGATAAAAGAATACAAATCATTTGCTTCTCTCTTCTTCACCTCTTGTTCTATTCGCTCTGCGTCTTCTCTTATTGACGAGAGCGCTTCTCCATGAGAGCTCCAAGTGAGTTTCTAATCCCGAATTTTCTTGAAAAATGGTTGGGATTTTTGTTTTTTTTTCATGCGACACTTTAGGTTCGTTGTCATTTAATTTGAATATCTAACAAGAATCATGGAATTTTAAAGATTGATTTGCTTTCGCCATTCTTTAATGAAAATAGCTGGCATGGAAAATCAAGATAGGGGTTTTTGTTTGGATTTTCTTTTCTATTTCTTTTTCTATTTGCAATACGACCCTGCTGCGTCTAACACCAAAATCCATTTTTTCGTGCTACTAAATTTCAGATTTTTTTTGTTTAGTGCCAGACATTTTTTGTTTCAATAATTGTGTTTAAGACTGTAATTTTTGGCATTTTGCATTTCAGTCTTTGATTGGGATGGTTTTATTGTACCAAAGGTACGGATTCCTTTTTGTGTCTGTAGTGTAGCACTGTAGCATGAGCTATTGAGCTTGTGTTGAATTATAGAGATGGTTGATACTTGTTTGTTTTTCGGTTAAAACTTTCTGCTAGGCACCAAAAAGTTAAAAAACTTTTTTCATCATATAATTTGGTCCATTTTTCTAGACCTGGAAATTCCAAATTACCAAAAGTTTGCAAAATTTTAAATTTTGTGTATAATAAAATTGACAAATCAAGGGACCTGACTGTTTGGTATCCCAACTCTTTTCTACTTAATGCTTTTGCTCTTTCTTCCTGCCTTCTTTTACTGATGGTATTATTTTCAAGTACTTGAATAGGCAAATTTTTTGTTGTCTTATCCAGATATTTTCAATGGTTTTCTTATATTGTGGTCCAATTTTGGTTGTCTTAATCTCTATATTTTGTAATGACAAAACTTTAAATCTTGCTTGGAATAGATTGATAAACAAAATAGCATTTTGTTTTCCTACTTTTGGTTTATGTTACATGTATATTGCTTTATCAAAATAATTTTGTTGTTGTTAACAGGATGGAAGCATATGCTTCAGGAGCTTCTAAGGAGTGCTTGATTCTTCTTTCTCAAGTGGAAAGCAGAAATCTTTAACTTGGATTAAGATTTCATATTTTCATTCTCTATTTCTCCCTTCAATTGTCTTCCTGTGCCTCTTTCCCTCTTTATCCAATTCAACTCTTTCAGAACTCTTCTCTACATGTTACATCCCGTTAAATCATTTTTCGATTCTTCAAAGTTGTAGATACACTCTTCTTCTTCTTCTTCTTATCCCAATTACTCTAGTTTCTAATTTTGTAATTTTTTAGTTTACACCATACAAATTGCACAAAATGGCTTTGGCACCACCAATCAAAGTAGCACTAGGTTCAATTGCTTTTGGTATTTTTTGGATTTTGGCTGTCTTCCCAGCAGTTCCTTTTCTCCCAATTGGTCGAACTGCTGGTTCTCTTTTAGGGGCAATGCTCATGGTAATTTTTCGTGTAATTTCACCTGAAGATGCATATGCTGCTATTGATCTCCCAATTCTGGGCCTTTTGTTTGGCACCATGGTTGTAAGTGTCTTTCTTGAACGAGCAGACATGTTCAAGTATCTAGGAAAGCTACTTGCATGGAAGAGTCGGGGTGGTAAAGACTTGCTGTTTCGCGTTTGTCTCGTATCAGCTTTCTCAAGTGCACTCTTCACCAACGACACCGTTTGTGTAGTGTTAACCGAGTTTATTTTGAAAATCGCAAAGCAGAATGACATGCCAGCGCAACCATTTCTTTTAGCATTGGCATCTAGTGCTAATATCGGGTCGGCTGCCACACCGATTGGCAACCCACAAAACCTTGTTATAGCAGTACAGAGTGGGATCACCTTTGGTCAGTTCCTAAAGGGATTGTTTGGGGCTATGATCGTGGGAGTGTTGGTGAATGCATGTATGCTAATGGGGTACTTTTGGAAAGTATTATCTGTTGTGAAGAAGGATATTGAAGTGGCCTCAACTGTTCCATCTGAGGTTGTAGCGGATGACGAGGTAATTTCTCACCGGTTTTCACCAGCTACTATGTCGCATTTTACTTCTCTTGGTTCCCAAGAACTAGAGGCAGCTGTTGAGGCGGTCATACAAACAACCTCAGCCAGTGCTGGTCTAGGTGGTATTGGAGACATTAGCTTTAGAAGTAGGAGGCACAATAGTGAGAGCGAAATACAAACTGCCTCGCCAGAATCGAAAGAAGCACGTGCAGATAGTGCGGCGGTGCGTACAGGTGCATCGATTGTTTCTGTTGAGGTAACTGCCTCAAAACGGTACGTGAGAAGTTTGAGTAGTAGGCAGAGGGAGGTTCTGAGAGATGATTTATCGATTGCTGATGACAAAGAGTTTTCTGGTGAAAGGTGGAAGATGATTTGTTGGAAGGTTGCGGTTTATCTTGTGACTTTAGGGATGCTTGTGGCATTACTAATGGGGCTTAATATGTCTTGGACGGCACTTACTGCTGCTTTAGTTTTGGTGGTGATTGATTTCAAGGATGCACGGCCTTGCTTGGAGAAGGTAAAGCTTAACTTATTATGGTCAGCTTAATATTTGTAATTTGTGTACCTTTTTCATTCTATAAAATAATCATGACTGTTGTAAATATGTGCTTATTACAATATATACTTTTGCCAATTTAGGTGACTTTAATTGAGGAACACATGGGGCCAGTCAAACAAAAACTCAATTCTTAGTCTCATTTAATGCTGAGTGACCCGTGCTATGGACTCATATTTCTATTTTCAAAGTTCAAACAATCAATCCAAACTGTTAAACATGATCTCCATATGAAAATGTACTTGAAGACCCAATTTTATATTTTTTTGAATTTTTGTACTATTTTGTTTAGATAGGTAGAAAACCACTGCTTTTGGATGGTCCAGAGTTTTCAAATCAAGTGATTTTCTATCTATCTAAAAAAATAGCACATAATTTTTAAGAAATATAAAATATGGTCTGCAAGCACATTTTCATACGAAGATCATGTTGAACGGTTCAGATTGTATGTTTGACCTTAAAATATAGATATGAGTTCATAGCGTGGGTCACAGTGTAATATTCATATCACCATAGCCTCACTCTTTAATGCTTGCAATTATATATTTGAATTTGGGCATACGTTGTTGAAGTTAATAATTATTAGATGCTGTTATAGCAGGTTTCATACTCCTTGTTGATATTCTTTTGCGGGATGTTTATAACTGTTGACGGGTTCAACAAGACCGGTATACCAAGCACACTGTGGGACTGGGTTGAGCCATACTCCAAAATAAACAGTGCCTCTGGAGTTGCGCTTTTCTCTGTAGTAGTGCTTATCCTTTCAAACATTGCCTCAAATGTGCCAACAGGTATATGCATTTTTCCTTAGAACTTGTGTTCTGTCAAATTAACAACTCATCTATATTTTAAAATCACAAGAGCTCTAGTACAAAGGTACACGACTGTCTTGATTTAATTCCATTGGACCCATTAGTTTTGTGCTTTGTGACTAAATATGAATTAATAATCAAAATATGTTGAACCTGATCAGAAGCATGCAGAATCAAGTGTTTTAATACCTTACCAGTATGGCAGCAAAATGCGACTCATGGTCTATAATCCTTTCTTCTTTCACTATCCTTGTCTAAAATCATATCTGTATTTCAGTTCTACTGCTTGGAGCAAGAGTGGCAGCATCAGCAGCTGAGATTTCACCGGCAGAGGAGACACGAGCATGGCTTATTCTCGCGTGGGTCAGTACTGTAGCGGGTAACCTCTCTCTTTTGGGTTCTGCTGCAAACTTAATAGTGTGTGAACAAGCTCGGAGGGCACAATATTTCGGATATAACCTCTCGTTTTTCAGCCATCTTCGCTTCGGGGTGCCTTCTACTATTGTTGTTACTGCAGTGGGCTTGCTCCTTGTTACTCTAGTTCCAACTTGAAGTAAATATATAAGAAGAATGGGTTTTGTATGGAATTGTTATCTTTGTTGTCATAAAAAATAATGGGGAGAGCTTTGTTCTGGAAAGTAGATAATACAATGCATTTGGTCCCAATTTTTGTAGCAAAATTGTACTGTAGTTTGTTTGAATTAGGGCTGATTAATGAGCGAGCATAAGCGAGTTGGGGTATGCTCATGCTCAGCTCATTTAGTTAATGAGCGATAATGAGCGAGTTGTTAATGAGCGGGTTGTTAATGAGCGAGTTATGAGCAACTGAGTGAGTCACGAATTATTAGCAAGCTAAGAAATAAAAAACTAATTTTCAAAAACTAATTTTCATTTATAAAATTTAACAAATTATCATAATCCAATATAATTAAACATTACATAATTTAACAAAAAATTATCCATAACAAATTTAACAAAATCAAACAACAAATTTGTTCTAGACCGTAAGTTTAGGTTAGGAGATTTTTTTATTTATTCAATTTTAATTTTCAATTTAAGGAATTGAGATTAAATGTGGCAGGATTAGATGTGGTAATTTCTTAATGAGCGAATTATGAGCGAGTTGGGGTATGCTTATGCTCGGCTTATTAAGTTAATGAGCGATAATGAGCGAGTTGATAATGAACGAGTTATTAATGAGTTGTTAGTGAGCGAGTTATGAGCGAGTCACGAGTTATGAGCAATTTACTCACCTCTAGTTTGAATGCATGAAAGCTGCAGGCTCCAAGTTCCCGGTTTCTTTCAAATTGCTTGATACAAAATCTGAAAAATTGATGATTTGGTGACTGAGAGCTATGGTGCTAAAACAGTTTTAAGCTCTGTGCTTGATTGGAGATCAATTTGCAGTTGGCAAAAACTACTATTTTTTTTTAAATCTTAGTAATTAGACGGTACTGAGAGAAGCACCGTCTAACGATAGAGAGATTATTGGTTCTAGTATAGTAGCGATACTGTGATAAGCACATCAATACTGAGATTCGTATATAACTGTGAAACTTTTTCTGCATCATACAAGTCTCAGGAGAAAAGAACTATGATCCATGTTCGTAGAGTAAAAAAATGATAAAGAAAAAAAAAATAATTAATTGTAATTACATGAAAAAAAAAACTTTCATATCAGCTAGTAGCCTTTTTATTAAAAAAAGAAAATGAAAAGAATTAATAATCCTAGAACTTTATAACATCACTATAATCGTTTCTTCATTAGCCCTTACAACTGCTAACAGGGCTCGTTTCTTACATTTACTTCAAGCTCTGAGTGATTCACTCGAGTATTCTTCAGAAACATTAGCCCTTTCAAGCTGTTAGTGTTTGCTTGAGTATTCTTCAGGCAAAGTTCGATAGGCTTTCTATATGCAATGTTGGCATTGCATATCATAGTAGTAGGTCGTCAAGTTAAAAACAATTTCTTAAAGGTGCAGAAGGCGGTTTATATGCAAGTGCAATTTTGGTACAGTAGAGGTTAATAGGTCTCTTGGTATCTAGTTCAAGACCTATGGGCTATGGCACTGGCAGTATAACACTGAGCTTAATTTAATTTAGGTATGTATGAAATTCTCTCAGAAGGCAACACACGTCTATGTAATTTTCAGGGCATTATACGAATCCCATCTAGGTGATTCTGACATCATGGATGCCACATGGTATTATTGGTAAAAAAAAAAAATCATTGGAGGTCAATGGGGTACGTTTTTAGGTCAATAGCCTTTGAAAAATATTACGAGTCTCTACCTTCCCCCTGCATTTTACATATCTCGAATGAATCTCAATTATCTGAGCAAAACTATGTAAAAACCGGAGACTAATTTTTATCATTTACAATAACAAATCCTTTGTACCTAACAAGCTCTTCTAATTTAGGTCTAGAAGCAGCTTCTCTCCCAGAAACCCAAGTTTGTATCAGTTTTTCTGTATTCGGCTCAGGATTGAATCCCTTATTTATCATCTCTTCATAATAATTAGCCACCTCTTCTAACCTCCCATTTAAATACAACCCATGTATAAATACTATATATGCACTTCTGTCAGGACTTAACCCATTGTCCGGTATGACATCATGCCATAATTTAAAAACACTATCAAACTGTTTCCACACACAAAACTTCCTTATTAGCATGATATATGTATCCATACTCGGTACACAACCTACATTTTGCATGTGATCGAGAAGCTCAAAAACCTCATCAGAACTCCTTGCCGCATGGAAAAGTGCATGAAAGGTCATACGAGATGGGGATATTCTTCTCTTGGACATTTCATCGAGCACCCCCTTAGCATCATCCGGTTTCTTAGTCTTACAAAGTGCCCTTATAAGTGAGTTATAAGTTACCGTGTCTGGTTTAAACCCACTCTCTTCCATCTTCTCCACAAGTTCTCTAGCTTTATCCATGCATCTTCCCTTAGCAAGTGCATGAATCACAGAATTGTAGACCTTCCTATTAGGTTCTATTCCATTCTCTTTCATCTGATCAAATAATTTTAAAACGTCTTTTAAATTTCCTGCCTTTGAGAAACAAGAGATCATGCTACTGTAAGAAATGAGGTCCTTACGAATCCCTCTTGAATCCATGTTTCGCCAAAACTGCTTTGATTCACGCAAATTGATCATAATGTTACTCCAGCCATTAAGTACAATGTTAAAGCTCTTTGTTTCAAAAGGAAATGATGCCTCATTGGATAATAACAAATGCTCAGCATCTTGGACATTCTTGTACCAGCACAAGGCATTTAAAAAATCATGAAATTCTTCTATCCCATGAGAAAAACCAAATCTTTTCATTGTGTGAAATGCATTTATCGCCTTTGCCACATCATGAGCAGCACAGTATCTGCACAGGTATGACAAGGCATTTGATTACCAATTAATATACTTGCAAGACCTAAAAAGTAATGTCTTTTCGATCCAACATTTACCATTATATAGTGCTTGGAATTGTACTCCTTGGTTTTCATGTTTGACTTCATGATTAAATTCTATACTATCTAGCACTACATGTAAAAACTAATATCTATTACCTTTTTATCATAATCATAATTGTGTGTGGCATAACCAAACTGTTGGCACGCATCTCCTCCACTAAACTCCACGCTGTATCAAACCTTTTAAACTTCCCCAATATAGCAACCATGGAATGATAATCACAAACAGAGTATGCATAACCAGGTTGCTTCCCTGCCCAAAGGAAAAAGGTATATGCTGCAGCCCGGTCATTTCTTAGTCGTGCCAGACATTCTGACACCAAGTCTTGAGACAACATCACTTTGCATTCCTCTAGACGCTGTTTCGCCTCATTTGGAATGGTAGAGAAGTTATCTAGAGAAGAGGTGATGGTTTGCACGTTGTGGAGAAGTGAAGGATTTAGATTGGAAGAGGGTACAGGGAAATCTCCTCCCTGGTCATTGGTTGAGGTGGTTGGAGAGGTTGAGAAATGAAGGATCGAGGGTTTAATAAGATGGAAGAGAGAAGGCAGAGAGGAAGAAGGCGTTTTGATCTGAGATTGCAGAATACCACTCCTGGTAAGAATTCTGTGCCACATACTAGGAGAGTGTGTATGCATTACCCGTGTATCCTGAAATCAAATGAAAACAAACATCTCAATTTCACGTGTGATCTTTTTTTTTTTTTCTTTTTTTTTTTCTTTTTTTTTTTCTTTTTTTTTTTTTTTTGTGAAAAGGTAGCAACAGCTATCGGTTTCATTAAAGAAACAACCACATACATGCAATATTCTGGAAAGAAAAACAAAGAAGTGAAACCACTACCAACTCAGGTACCTATTCCCAGGTACCAGTGTCAACTCCCTACTACTGGGCATGCACAAATAAGGCCTACTGGTAGTCTGGTACCAATTACCTACAAGCCTGATATCTACCCTTACCAGTATTTCCCATTTTATTACAAGTTTGACAAAACAGTCCAATTATCTCATTTTGCAATTTTTTTTTCTGTAAATATGGTTAATCTGACAAGGAGTCAAGAGGCCGACTGATAGATAGAGAGGAAAGGAGGTAAGTGCGAAGCGGAGTGTACCTTGTGGAGATTGAAGAGCAGGTGATACTGGAGCTTTCTTTCCGACTAGTGCTACTTGGAGGCGGAGGAAACAGGCCTCATTAGGCCTCAGGTGTCCAGGTAGACTTCGACGGAGAAAGAGAAGGCGAAGGGAAGAAGTAGGGTTTGAGCCGCACAGGAGCGTGACGGTCTCTGTTCGAATTGCCAAACAGCATTTCTGCATCAACTCAAAAGAGCATCTTTAGAGTTTAATAGATCTCGGCCGTCTGATCTGGAACGGAGCCAATCCGACCCAAGCCTATGACGTACGGGTCCTTTAATATTAGTGTGGATATCAATCGAACGGTCCATATCTATTCATGCACGTTCTGTCAATGCAGAGGATACGAATTCCTAATTTGGTACGGGTGTCAATGAAATTCTTTGCTGTGAGTGTTGGTTGTGATTTGTGAAATTAACGAGGGTTAAATTGGTTATTTTTAATTTTGTTTGATAATTTAAGTTATAGTTTAAATAATTTGTTTGAAGAAGTAATATTTTGAAAAATAAATTTGTATTTATGATTATGATAGTGAGTTTTACAACAAATTTACAAAAAATATTTATAAATTGTTGAGTTAATTTAGTAAAAGGTCAAGTGGTAACTCAATTACTTACTAAATTTCTTGAGGTTTAAAGACACATACTTCTACTCTTACATTAGCTAAACATGATTTGATATAATGAAATTTTATAGCAAAGGATTATTCTAGGCAATAGCACGGAAGACTTTATGAATAGTTCTACTTTTGCATCTGATATGAAAGGGAGCATCTTTTCGATACATTAGACAAATCTACATTATAAAGGGATTTGGTATAATGGAATTTTGTAGCAAAGGATTATTCTAGGTAATAGCATGGAAAGCCTTATGCTATTCATAGCAGCTAAGGCTTACTCATGTAAAAATATAGTTAAATTAATATTTTAAAAAACATAGTCACGCGCGTCACCTATATCACACAATACATAGATTAGTTTTGGTATTATGAAAAGAAAACATTATTATCATTAATTAATTTTTATTGCAATTATATATTGAGTAGACTTAGGTGTTATGGATCGATAGCATAAGGGCTTCCATGCTATTGCCATAAAAATTTATCGTATAAACTTCAAATGACGAATCCAAACCGTTAAAATCAATGTACTTTGTTATTGATGCGATTACATGTGTCAAATTTGTAATTTTTTTAGTTTATTTGTTATAAAGTCAAGCGGTAAAAAAATAGTAAAAATGATAAAATTAACTTAAAATTTATTATTTTTTTACCATTTAACTTTATACCAAATGATTAAATTTTTTATAAATTTGACATATAATCACATCAATAAAAAGGTACATCTGTTTTAACAGTTTAGATTTGTCGTTTGAAGTTTATACGATATATTTTTGAGACGATAGCACAAAAAGGCTTATACTATTAATAGTAACCAAGTCTTACTCTTTTTACATTTAGTAATTTCCTTTAACAATTATATGGAAATTTTTTTATAAACCATAATTAAAAAAAAAATAGGGAACCAATATGATTACTTGGATTTTTACAAAAACTATAAGAACCGAGTTGTCAACTCCGTTTGGAACTTTTTTTTTTATCAACTTGGTCCATATGTTTTTTTAGCTTTTACAGAAAAAACTGTGCCGTAAAAACTAGGTAGCCATTAGGGTAATTTCAGTTTTTTCAATCCGAACCGAATTGGCAATTCAATTCTAATTTTTTTTAGGGTTTGCTTATAAATTATTTTCTAGTCGAGTTAACACGGAGCCTGAACAACGAAAATATAAAATATGAAACACAATAAAACAAGAATAACATGAGACATTTGAACCCTCTTAATTATTAATGTATACATATTGATAATTACTATAGGCGTAATTATATATCTAATTAAACGTCCAATCAAATAATTTCTCCAAAACAAAAGAGAAGACTATAATTTCTCCAAACCAAAGAATTCCTAATTTTTTTAATTATGGTTTACTTTAGTAATCATATTGGTCGAAATTCTTTGGTTGGACGTTTGTTTTGGAGAAATTTTTTGATTGGACGTTTAATTATATATATATATAATTATGCCTATAGTAATTATCAATATATATATATATACACACACATTAATAAGAGGGTTCAAATGTCTCATGTTATTCATATTTTATTGTGTTTCACATTTTATATTTTCGTTTTTCAATTACCGCGTTAACTCGACAAACTCTAAAATAAAAATTGGGACTGAATTGCCAATTCGGTCCAGACTGAAAAAACTGAAATTACACTAATGGCTACACAGTTTTTGGAAAAAAAAACTGAAAAAAAACATCTGAACCGAGTTGCTAACTCGGTCTGTGATAAAAAAAAATTCCGGACCAAATTAGTAGCTCAATTCTTATGATTTTTTGTAAAAATCCAAAAAGTTCCCAAAATTATTTTTTCTAATTATGATTTATAAAAAAAATTCAATTATATGTGTACTTTTCTCAAAATTTGTCCTTATACGATGACATGACTGGTCATTATTGTACTTTCGTACTATCACAAGATACGTCTTGAAAAATCTAACTACATGAATGTTAAAGAGAACCATATGAAAGTTGAAATAAATAGCTAAGTGCGTGTCCACACAAAAATATTTTGTTAAAAATAAATGATTCAATATTAAAACACAGTCGCATGCATATTTTCAGTAAATATATGAAATATAATTAATTTATCATTAAAAATTACTAATCATGTGTTGAAAAAATCATATCTATTAAAAGGTACTCGATCAATACTAATTAGAATAATTATTTTCATCCCCGCACTACAGTATCCGCACTGTACCCGCATTGTACATTAAAGGCATAATGTGCTATGGTCCCCACTAATTACTTGGTCTCCTCTTTTCAGTCTCCACACTTGTCCAATGTCAGTCTTTATAAATATAAATACTTGCAAGATAAGATATTGATACTTACAAAATAAAATATTAATACTTATGGCGTCACTTGATATGATCACTCCCTTTTTTAGTCCCTAATAGTCCCCGCATCAACCTTCCTTAAATGAAGTAGTGGGGAACACCGCATCCGTGCATCAACCTTTCCTAATCATCCCCGCGTCAATCTTCTTCTAACAAATATAGTTGACCACATAGATGTAAATACTTCAGTGCATAGATATAAATCCTTATATTACTTGATATTAATACTTTCAGATGTTATATAGTGTAATATATTCATATGTAAAAAGCACTTGCGACATTTCTCTAACAAAAATAGTTGACAACATAGATATAAATACTACAATACATAGGTATAAATACTTGAAGTACTTGATATTAATACTTTCAGATGTCATCCAGTGTCATGTGTAAAAAATACTTGAAGTACTTGATATTAATACTTTCAGATGTCATCCAGTGTCATGTGTAAAAAATACTGCAAGTGTAGGTATAAATACTTGTGTGACGATGAGCTCGAAAGTACGTCATCATGGATCTCATTTGAAAGAGAAAATTGTATAGGAGACGTTAGTAGTTTTAGATTTGTAAAATTCCTCACAGATTGTCAGAAATATGGACGAAAATGAACGGAGAAAAAAACCCACCTCTAAAAGCGTGTATGGTACCCCATCTAGTTTGAGTGGTCCCCACCATGCATTAATGGTAAGGGTACGTTTGAGAAATATAGATGAGAAAATAATTATTTACGTAAAAGTTGTTCATCTCATAGATATAAATACTTCAGTTCATAGGTATAAATACTTCCGTGTATAGATACTAATACTTTAGGGAAAAAATCCAGTCCTGGAGATTTTTTGGTCCCCCAGTTGTTATGGCAGTTATGGAAGTTATGGTGCGGATACTGTAGCACGGGTACTGATATCAGCTTCCTTTTACATTTGCAAGTGAACCAACAAATTAACAGACAGCTGGCACTTTGCTTGACGTCAATCATGTTCTGTTCAACGAGAAATTATCACAAACCAAGAATGCAATATAATTAATTTCTAAGATGATATCTCTATCGATCTATGCCTTGCTTAAAAAGAGAGAGATTACCGAGCTCAAGTTACCGCCCTGTTAATGATGTCGTATGCAGGTCAAAAATCCATCTTTTTTTTTATTTCAATATATATATTGCAAATTAAGCTTCACTACATCGTAGAGGAGGAGAAAAAAAAAACATTCTAAACACATGCACTACAGCTTTTGTTTCATTAATTATATCTATACTGTGAGCAATCATCGATCAATACAACGTACACAAAACAAACAAATACCACGTACAATAATTAAACTCACAACACGCATCTAGCTCCAACACCAACAAAACATTTCCAAATCCACGTACCGTCACCACCTAATCTAACAAATGCCAAAGGATACAAGTTGCCCTACAAGATATATATAGATATATTGATCGATCGATGTGGAGAGAGCCTCGCAGACTCGCCGATCTCTTGACATCTATATAGAAGTAGCTAGTATCATATCATGCCCTTGATTCCTCCCCTTGATCCATTTCTCCGCAACCCCTGGAATATGATGCAGTGGATAGATAAAGGAGAAGCATAGCTAGCATTGCATCACACTCAACAATTCTCCCTTGTGAGAAGGGGAGAATTGGGGATGTACGATTGTACGCTCTACATAATAGTGCAAAGGAGGTTCAGTTAACGTGGGCTTAAGAGGGAGGAAAGAGGAGTCCCCATTGGTTCTTTTTATTGGGGGAGAGCTTTTGACCTTTTGAGTTGTGAGGAGTTGTTCCATTTGTTGTTTAATAAATATATGAACCATCAGTCCATCACTCAAAATTTGTCAATCTTCAATGATTCCTTTCCCAAAATTGATATTATACAAAAGTTGTTTTAAATGAAGCATGCTATATCAGAATTGATGCCAATAAATTTAGAATAATTGGACAACAGTAATGATGTACTTCACAGTTTTTATGTGTGTGTATTTCTTTTCTTTTCTTTTCTTTTTTAAATATTGAAACCTCTTAATAAAATATCAATCGTTTTAGTCTCTCTGTTTTTTTTTTTTTCGGTTCGTTTCAAGCCTTTAGACATATTATCTCTTCTTCGTTAAAATTATCAATTTATTGAGACACTAGTCACACTACGACTACGACAACATCAAGCTAAGAAAATAATGGTCGGTGCAGGCATTTAAGTCTAAGACGTGGTTGATGTAAGAATTATAAAAAAGTAAGTATTTCTGTTTGAAGGCATCTTCCGAGGATATACGGCAGGGAACCCTGACATATTAGGTCACCAATCTTTCTTTAGATTTTCAGCTTTTTTTCTTTTCTTCACCCCATTGAATATGCACATCTAGTTGTCATAATGTTGGTCGGAATTAGAGGTGTTTAATTTCTTATCCAATCCGAACGGATTGATCGGATCCGACCCAAACGGATCAATCCGGTTTCACACGTGAATTCACATCCTCCCAGGTGGAAAATTTTTTATCTGCAGAAAAAAAAAAAAAAAAAAAACAGAGAAACAAAAAGAATACATCATTGTTTTTATTGGTACAAAGATAGAGAGAATTTCTACCGATTCTAAAAATAAAAAATTTGAATCGGTAAGAATTCTACCGATTCAAACATATTATTTTCTTTTTTCTTAAATCTGATATATAGATGGAGAGAATTATTATATTAGATATTGTAAAATATGGAAAGTTTTTCAAAAAATAGATGGAATGTTTCTACTATATCTAAATTTTAAGATACTTTATCTATTTTTGTAAAATCTTTTTATATTTTACTAGAAAAAAAAAACCAAATTGGTTTTGATCGGTAGAAATCCTACCGATCGTTCTACCAATTAAAAATATAATATATTCTTTCTATTTCTCTCTTTTTTTTTTTAATTTCTACGAATACAAAAAATTTCTCCCAAGTACCTGAAAAGGAATTCTTTTACAATTAGTGGATTCGGACTGTTATTTTTAACTCGGCATGAATCTCAAAGCCCAATAATATTGCCCCCAGGTTATCTAAAATCTCAAACCGGCTGAGATTTAATCTCTAACCGTAAAGTGTGAGAGATCCTCTACACTATACGAATCCTTGACACGTACCCAATCGATCCAGAGATTTAATGGATTAGATATTTTTCTTAAAAGAGTTTACCGTAGAATTCCATAAAATTGTGCTCAATGCATTTGTTTGCCTCATTTCTTTCTTTTGATTTAGTTTTCCCCAATTATATGTCATTCCGCTGCCATGAATGTACAAAAATTATGGGAAAGCTATTTTAAATAGATGATTAATTTTGAAAATTATATAAAATATCATGTAACTAATAAGTATAAGCTTCAAACTGATAATTCTTCAACTACAAAAAGAATATAATTAAACGATTAACAATTGATTCTTCTGCAAAAAATAATTTAGAAGAAAAAATAGCAATTAATTTGCATATAAATTAAAATTAAAAGCTCCAACTAATTACAGATATAGGAACGCTTGGAACAGGAAGTGGATTTGAAAACTGCGGAGTAGGTCTGATGGGTTTTAAGACCGTCCGATCTGCTTTAGGATCTGTGCACTCTGCTTTAATATTTGTGCATGCTCGCATCAATTTTTATGCGGACGAATCTTAAAGCAGATCCGACAATCCTGGAGCCCATTGGACCTACTCCATTCTCGGATTTGAGATCTAATAAAAAGAGGAACATGTCGATACTCAACAACCACAAAAAATGGATTGACAATGGAACCAATCTAGAGGGGAAAAAAGCACGAAGAAAAAAATTTGACTACTCGATCAACACAGAACAACAAATTCTTAGATCTTAATAAATTTCAACTTAGATTCAAATTGTAGACGATCTCCCTCATTATCAATTTCAAAAATTCTTGTTGGGTTTTTAAGATTGTAAAAAATAAATTAGCATGAACCAAATGTTTTAAATTCAAATTTAAAATAATAACATCAGCTGTTGCAGTAGAAAGCATCCATGTCACCTAGGGGTGTAAACGGATTCGGATTATCCACGGATAATCCGCTCCGAATCCGCTTATTATCCGTATCCGGATTAAACAGATACGGATACTTGTGGATATGGATACGGATAATTTTAGTATATAGAAAAATAAAACGGATACGGATATAGATAATTTTGTGAGGATATAAACGGAGCGGATATCCGTATATATCCGGATCCGAAATTTAATCTTTCAACAATTTTCAATTCATTTCACCCTTGCGAAGGTCCCAAAAAAATATACATATTCATTTAAGTCCAAGAATTTTGGTACGAAAATAATATAATCTATTAGGATAATGGATTGATTCTCTGAACCAATAAAGCAATTAGTCATGCATAATTATCACCGTGCAAACTTAAAAAGTTCATTAAATTTTTGTCAATGTAGGTAATCAAATTAGGTAATTTAAAATTATAAAATTTAGTAGAATTACTCAATATCCAACAATTATCCGCTTCATATTCGTATTCGAATCCGTGAATTATCCGTTCCGTATCCATATCCGTTTAAGACGGATATGGTTTTCAATTTTGATACCCGTTTACTATCCATATCCGTATTCGCATCTGCTCATTGAAAAACAGATGCGAATATGGTATTAGCATTATCCACTCCGAATCCGCTCCGTTTACACCCCTAATGCCACCCCAATTTTATAAAGGGTTTTTCCGGGTGCAAAGTATAAAGCACAATAATGAGAAAAGAGAAAAACAAAAAATGCTTTTTAAAGAAAGAAAGGATGCTTAGTTTATCCCTCAAGCCCCTTGGAAAAAAAATGTTTTAAAAGATAAAAGCAATGCAGGTACGATTCCAAGGAGATGTACAGAGGGAAATAAATGTTCCCAGACCGAAATCTTGGAACAGGACCGCCCCACTAACAAAAAAAAAAAGGTGGCATGTGATTAAATAAATATTCGTTGATGTCAGTAGATATCCTTAAACTGCAACATTTAACATTTACAAGAATTAAATAACAATACCAAGAAAGGGTAAAGTCACTTTAATCATTCGGAGTGGAAGAGGATGCATCATGGAATCAAAGCATCTTAGCATCTTGCAAGAATAAACCCAACATGCACAACAACGAAAAAAAGCAGCAAGCACAATAGTCCTACAATTAAGGAAAGAAAAATTGGTGATATTGCGTTGTTAATTTATTACTAATTGTCAGTGTCATGAATTCAAATCAACAGAATATATAGCACAGCATCAAATAAGAAGAAAAGTACTTCATATTCATCCTACTTTACTGTACACTCATTATACACCTGTACAATAAGATAACTTCTTACACAAAGTCACAAGTAAACATAAAATTTATTCACACCATAACTGTGGGAGGGAAGGAACATGTTATACAATCTAAAAAAAAATAATCGAACCTTACGTACAAAAATGAACAAAAAAAATAGAAAAACAACAACAAACAATTACACAGCATCATTACTGTCTGCTGCATCTCTCAGTTCAACATGTTCATCGGATACAGAGGAGCCATTTTCCCGCTGCGATGAGGATTTGGAGATAGGATTTGGGTCTGCAGTACTTCTAGATGAATCTGTTTTCTCTAGCAGTGGAGTATGAAATTTGAGAGGATTTGTGGTTTTTATTAAGAGGCCAAGAGCAGAATTGGAGGCTGCTCGAACAATTGGGTCAGGCGATCGGCACATCTTGGCCACAAGTATGGTAAACACCTGATTATTAATTTTCAAATAATAATGATAAGTTTATTAAGAATTCAATATTTAGAAGAAAGAACATGATAAACAATAAATTAGAAGATCAAAAACCTGAGAAAAATAAGGAGCAGAAGACCGCTGCTCAAGCAGCAATGCGAGCATACAGCTAGAGAAACAAATTGCATTAGCTTTTATCACCGGCCAAGGCGCATCAAATGCCTAATAAATGAGATTTGAGTATTACTGATTAATCACATTTACAAGCTAATAATGCTACCTTCAATATTCAACTCAAATTACATGAGGTAGGGTACCTGAATTGTTGATTCGAGATAACTATCTACTCTAGATGGCAAGAGTTGACATAGTTGTCGTGCTAGGTCTCTTATGAAATCCTCATAGTCCGACCTGGTGTATTGAAAAAAATATATAGTTATTGAATGAAAAACAATAGTTTAATAATAAAAAAATATCTTGAAAATACAAATTTTACAAATTACAAACCGGCGATCTGAAGTGAAGTATTGCTTATTCAAGAGGAATGACAAGCCATCATCAATTTCCATTATAGGCGCCAATTGCTTAAATGTGTTCTGTTTAAGTCAAGTAATTTTAATGTTATGTATTTCTTTATGATTTTACCAACAATTGTAATTTTTAAGCTCTTTCGAATTGCAAACCACAAGATATGAAGGTACATACCCGACAAGCTAGACGTACACTGATATCATCATCATGCAGATGGAGGATCAATCGAGGAAGAGTTGCATGCACCTATATATGATATATAGAGTAAGATTTTGGATTTTAGCAGAATCCAAGTACAAAGATGAGCATATCATTGCTCCTTTGCAATTGTATTATTGTAATACTAGAATATATAATAGTGATTACCTGCTCAAGGAAAGCTTGATGTTGGACACCTACTCCAAATGGGCTCAGCGCTCCATACGCTGCAAATGCACTTGACCTCATTTTTGAATCCATTGACACCTGTTAGTAAAAATTTTGAAATGCGTTTCCATTTTTAAAGTCTATTTTTAAAGAGTAACATATGAAACATTATAACCAACAGCGTAATTATGCAACACTGGTCCAGCAATCACAGAAAATGCTTTCAAACCCTAAAAAAAAGGGAAATGGTTTAAAGAAATGTTAATTTTTCACTAAAGCTGACCTGGAGATTGCGTAGCCTCACTGAGAGATTTATCATGATCGGATCAACAGCATCTTTGAAAGATGGATTGATAACCTAAATTCATCAAGACATAAATAAGACCAAGATGATGATCAGATATAAATTACAAATTCAAACTATTATGGTAAAAAATATGTACAGGAAGCGAGATAAAAGAGAGTTCACCTTTAACAAGCACTGTACTGCAGTCAGCTGAACTGATTCCTCAGGGTCTTCAAGCAATGCTATTATGACTCCGAGCACTTGTGAAATATACCTTTTGATATGACTCTCTGGTATCTGTAACCAATGATAAAAAAAATTAAATAGCCGGATGGTATACCTTCTCATACGACCCTCTGGTATCTGTAACCAATGATAAAAAATCAAATAGCCGGATGGTATATACAAGAGTTCCATTCAAGTTTCATTGACCTGCTTTGATTACTTGGCCAATATTTTTTAATAAAAGACTAATTAGTTACTGTGCCAGGAGACTAGACAGGAGATTTGACTGGCAAAACAAAAGGGAAAAACCTGAACAAGGCCTCTAAGACAGAGACTTCTCACAGTAGGTGACTCATCTGACACGTGAAGACAAAGTTCCTCTACCATTTGTTCCAGCAATGGTAGCATTGTGTCACTGCACTAGGAAAAAGAAATAAACTAAGTATGAGTTGAGCATGCACACACAGAGAGTGAGAGTGGTTCTGGTCACTACCAGTGACGAATGAAGTCCGACAAAGCTGCAGCAGCAGCTTCCCTTTCAAATCTTTGGCTCTTGTTTAATGCTTTGCTCAAAGTTATGCATGTTGGAGATACCTATCGCAGTCAAGACAGTTTTTTTAACTGGTAAGTGAATAAAGTATCAATCTCCATACCTTAAAAAGGAAACTGAAATATCTAACAAATACAACCCCTCCATAGAAAGAAATTTACCTCTTTAGGTCTTTTTAATGCAGTGCAACATGCAATCTCTTGAATAAGGTCAATCCACTTGTCCTTGTCAGTTATCTCGCCATCTCTAGCTAAAATCTAAACAGACCCAAAGGATCACATATAAACATGGGGAACTGTAGACACAACTAGGGGCTTATAAAAAAAATATATGTTTTACCGAATTGCATCATTCCTTCTGCCAACCAAGAAATTAAACCTTTGTGGCAATCAAAGTTCAAAATTTGCTCACCTTACCCATTTCAAGATCACCCATGCATTCACAAAAAGATTGAAATGCCGTGAGCAACGTGCTGCATGAATAAAATATTGTCAATATTTTATGCGTTACCAAATAGAAACAATAATAAAAGTGATATTACCGTAGATGTTCTTGTTGACCCAATCCAGAGAGGCCGTGAAGGCTTCCTAACTTGAGCACAAGTGCTGAGAGCACGGAAGAGTAATTTTGCTCCACTGCTCTTTTTCCCACCTTGCCCCCTCCCCTATATTAGCAAATATTTAGTCAATATAGATAACTAAAAAGAACTCTTATCTTGAGGTGGAAAGATAAAGCATAATCAGAGAAAACCACCAAAAATGGCATTCGATCGCACCTAAGAAATGATGTGAGCGATAGAACAGCAGCTTGGAGGAGTGTATTGTCCCCAAGAGAAGGTTCATTGGCTGTCTCTACCTTCTCCACATCAGCCTTTAAAGAAGAGGTTTTATTGATAACTGATATGATATACTCCAAGAACTGAGTGGCGAGCACAACATGCTGAGAGAATGCCTAATTCAAAGAAGAGAAAAAAAAGAAAAAGAAATCAGGAGCAATCAAGAAGAGACATTTCTCAAGAAAACAAAAGAAAATCTAAGGTAAAAGGTACACACACAAAAGGCGTCTTGCATTGCCCAGCCACCACGGATTCTTGTAACATCCTTAGAAATGATGTCTTTCCCAGCTGCTGTCAGGACTTCATCAAACACTATAATTGAATCTGTGTTCTCTGCTAAGCAAGAAATCTAATCGAGCAATTTAAGGAAAACAAAGCATCAATAACTAATAATCCATAATTATTTGTTGAACTTTAGAACAGCCATAGAATAGAAAAAAGATATAGGACCTTTGACAAGACCGTATTCTAAAGGCCGAAAAAGGGCAAAACTTTTAAGATAGATAACAAAAAAGGATACAGAGTTGAGCACTTCCTGACGTGAGTGCTTGTCAGTGACCGAAATTGCAGCAGATAACAAAGATTGTGTAGTCCTGGATCAAAATAAAATAAAATAAGCTTACCATTACAACAATGCAACACACTAATTTGATCAAATCACTATCACTCCCCCTCTTTCCCACCTACACCGCAAACAAAATATAAGAGAAGGCAATCCCAAGGTGCTAAAATAAGACAACCAAAATCCCAATCTCAATTTTCATCAATTTTATTTGTTTCTTTTCTTATATTGATAATTTATGTTTATTTTTTCACAAACTAGATAGTTTTTTTGAAACTTTCGTAGAAGCAGCGAAGTCGTGAGGGGCAATCGAACTCTCGACCTTTGGGTAATCAACAATCCTAGGACTTCTCCTGGCCAACTGTGCTACCTCCCCTTTCTCATTCACAAACTAGATAATTATGCTATGATGGCTTATATGCTAACTATACAAACACGAGATTAGTGTGGAGAGGTGCTTGTAAGTAGGACAACCAGGCCCTGGTAAAAAATTTGACAGGGGAGTTTTCCAACAATACCACTGAAATTCATAAAATAGTTACTCATGAAACTCACCTTGCAATGTCAGTTTCATTCAATTCATTTCCTCTCTTGGAAATAAACTCGATAACAGCATGAACTGCACCATCTGCTGATTGTTTGATCTTATCACAGACAGCATTCGAACAAGAGTGTAATAGTGTGGTCAACTGTTTTGAATATACAATAGTTAGATATAGGACTTACAAAATGTACTCAACAAACTGAGCTTCTTAGAAGGCCAACATTTAAGAAATAAGGTCAGAATTCATGTTTTTCCTATATATTAGGGGATCAGAACGTCATTAACAAGTACAATTATATTCTGCTAATGTCTCATTTCTTATCAGATTCTGTTTATTTAGGGTTCCAACAAACAAGTATGGATTATATTGTGTATACTTGCGTAGCAGTAAAATAGTGACCTTCAAGTGACTATACCTAGAAAATTTTACCTCGTATATTCTCTCCAAAAGAAAAAAAAAAGCAAACAAATAAACAAATAACCTCATCTTTTGTTAATAGGATACAAACAGAAGATACCACCCGATTGAATACTTCCGACTGATCAATAGCAGCATCCTGCAAAAAGGTATGTCAGATTGATCATTAAGAAGAAACCGCCCGATGGAATACTTCTGACTGATCATAGGTACAAATTAAACTTGGTAAATAACAGATTGATAATTAAGCAGCAGTTCTCACACTTCTTAGGATGGAGATTGCATCCTCGAGGGATGTCAGAGCTGCGTAAGAAGCCTCAAGATCAATGTCCTTCCCAGGGGCTTTCAATCTTGGAAGGGACAATGATATGGTGAAAAAGAGAGCTACAATCTGCATGTTTACTCCACATTAAGTCTACTTAATTAATTTTATAAATATAAAAATGTCATGGATCGAACAAACCTGAATTGAGATTTTCCTAACTTCAGTACTGGTATCAGCACAGCGTGGAAGGTAAGCAATAATTCTCTCTCCGAGGAATAAAGAATCTCGATTGGGCAACACAAATGCAGCTGAAAGATCAAAATTAGAAGTTAATAAGCTATTTAAAAAAAACCATAAGTATGTGCATACTGGAGTACATGAACTAGGTTACATGGTAGGCTGGAGAAGTTTCTCTGGAGCCCCCGGTCAGCCCCAGAGAAAAGAGCACGGAATTTAGTGAGCATCTCCAGTACAGCCATACAGCCTCGTCTCCTTTGGTGCTCTATGCTAGATGAGGCATAGGGATCAATTTGTCTGAGAGTGTGCAACAATTGTTCAGCCCGGCTACGCCCATCTTCACCACTGCTAATTTTCAAGGCGAAACAGATTAGCACATTGCAAAATAAACTTGAATTGTTCCTCTCTGAAGAATGCTTTAGAGAAAAGACATAGATTACCTTGTATGAAGAATGGTACATAAGAGTGTAATGAGATTATTTATCAGAGGTTCGACAATGTTAGAAGGTTCATTTGGCAGTGCAAAGAAACCTAATGTAGCCTACACCAAAAAAAAGCCTTTAAGAAAAAGATTTAATCACTCATAAGACCATTTTCAGGAGTTAGAAGCAATGACCTTCATGACACGGTTTCTGGTTTCCATGGGCAGTCTGGGCTCAATTGAAACTAATGTTGTACAAGCAGAGAGAGCCAGGCTCTGCAAAGGAATAAGAAGGTAAGTCGATCATCAAAACATGATTCTTATATGAACTCATCATCATATTTTTGCAATTCTAACAACAAGTGACATTGGTACTATAGACTAGCAAGTGATGATGCACCCAACATGTAACCCTACTGTCTCATGGGAGGAAGACTAGGATGTTAACCATAAGTCATGTGTTCAGACCCCCGATGATACAATTAAGAATGTACGACTTTCCACTGATTTCACCAAAAAGAAGAAAATTGCACAGTACCTGTGTGTAAAGAAGCTCAACACTTGAATCAGCAATATCATAAGTCTCGTCTCGACCCATTAAAGTTAGCACATAGGCAAGCAATATATCTCTCTTTTTAAGGGGAAAAGAGACTCCCATTTCGGCAGCATGGATCACAGAGCGGCCTAGTGAAGAAGACGGAGAAATAAGGAACAATTGATTGTCACTTCCTTTCCACAGTGCTTAGAATCTTAGATGTGTATGGAGTAATCATTGAAGAAAGGTTAGCAAAAGTACCTAGTAGGTCAATGGCAGTGATTACAGCTTTCTTAGCATTTGGGTGCTGAACATGCAGAAAACTTGCAAGCATGTCCGAACCCTGACAGATTATGAATATGTAAATGATATCAAAAGTGCAATTCTTGATGGCGATGAAAGCATGACGTAAAAATGTAAGTCCCAATAATAACCGAAAAAAAAACAACATAGGATATTGGAAGCTATACACAACTAATTGCAAAAATGATCAAGTTTCCTGATTGTACCATTTTGTTAAGCAAGATGAGACCAAAAACTGTCTATATACATTAGCAGCTTTGTTTCTGCAATCTTAATTATATGTTTATAAGAATAAGAAGAAACATGGAAAAAACGTGGGGTACAGGTATAGCATGAAATGAAAAATATTTTGAGAAAAGATGTCTGGATTGGGCAATTTTTAGAAGCACAAAGAAAGGAAAGAAAAGACGTATCACAAGTGCATTAATTCTGGCTTCTATAACTGTTGTCGGTGCATATCTGGCAGCATAACCATACATCAAAGCTAGCGCTGCGTACGTGTCATCAGCATCTTCTGATTTAACTTTGATTGAGAAGAATGACAAAAATCTGCCACAAAATACTGTGACTTGGTTAATTTATCTCATTCAGAACATATAACTAATTAAAAAAAGTTAGAATAATTGAAAAATAAAAAAACTACATGGACATTACCTCTGAAAAGCAGTATATCCCACACTATCTAATATATGCTTTAGCTTCTCCAATACTGTATCGAGATGTGAAGCCGCAACCTGAAACAAATGGATAGTTTTACAAAGGGAAATGCATTAAAAAAATGAATTTAGGGGGATACTGAGACGCTAACTTACCAACCCCATGCCTTTGGCTAGGCCGAGCCTGTTTGTAGGAACCAATATATTAGCGTGTTTATACATCCAATCTATCTTTTCACGCACATACATTCTGTCATCAAGCTTCTGTAAAAGAATGCCTAGGCATCTGCAGGAGCAAATATTATAAATAACATATGTAAAACAAGAACAATGTAGAATGAACACAAATGATAGAGAGGGAGGGACAGACACTGGACCTATGAAGTAAGGCTGTATGTTCATCGTCATCAACATACAAAGAGTATTGTGTTGCAAAAGTATCACCTAAGGAAACTATCCAATCACGATCTTGCACCACATCCAGAGATTCTGATAGGAACTAAAAGTACATAAAAAAAAATAAAAAAATCTGTATTTTCTAAATCTGTATGTATAATGAATTCCATATGAAAAGGCAGTGTACTATCAGTAATTCAGTATGAAAAAGATAAAATAGAAAGCAATGCAATTTAGTCGCTGTTTCTCAATTAAACAGTACCTGACCTCACTGGCAGAACTATACAGGTTAAGGATACTTATAATCTACACATGTTATTTTACGTTAACCAAACCGCTGTTAATTAGCCTAAACTAACCTTAAGTTGATAAATTAAAAAAAAAATCAGAAAGAAAACTTACATTAATAACCATGTCATCCCAAGTTTCTTGGTAAGAGGGGTCCTGTCTCAGGTCATCTGGATCACTAATGTAAGCCTTCAATTTGGGGACCTAAAACTTGCCAAATTAAGTATTTTGTAAAGGCACCTAAAAGATTGTGTATAAATTGTCTACTTTTTTTCCTAATAAAAAAGAAAGAAAAATATGGTTCATAAGTTTCTATACCTCGTCTTGCCAGAATAAAACAAGGTTTCTTGGGAACAATGGACCCAAGTAGCACAAAACCTGCATGAAACTAGACAGATAATTAACACAACAGAAATAACTGTTTTAAAACAAAATATATCCCCAACTGATCAATATCCTCCATTGCCCAAATTTCTATACATTCAAATATTTTTAAGTGTCAGAGCACTTCAAAAGTTTTGCATACATGGGAATGCATGCAACAATGTATAATGATATCATTTTATAACTATCATAATGTAAGGTCAGAAAGAAGATATACCGTCAAAATTTGAGTAGCTAATTGCTCCCTCGCAAGTGGATCGTGCAGAAGGACAATTAAACGAGCAAAAAGTTCCTGCATTTCAAAGAAACAACATCTAAACTTCAAAGAATGTATAGTAAAAAGAAAACCAAGTATGCTAAAGAATGCTGGAGGCATCAAGTATACTTGTTACTGAATTAACATACTTCAGCGCTAGGAAGATCATTGGAGGAATTAAATTCACTGGGTAACAAACTAGCTTGAGGTGTCCTTTTCCTACATAGCTCGGTTATACATCTGCAGACCTGAACCATAAGGATAATAAAATTAAAAAAAAACATAAAAACTCCTTGAAAAAGGGGACAATTCAGAATCAAATTTTTGCAAGATAATGTAAAGTGTTTCAGAATATTACTGTTGCAACTGCACCAGTATACTTCTTGGGGATGATCATCTTCAAAATAAATGGCCAGAGGATATGCTACAAGATAATGCCAGACTTATATCAATACCAATTTAATTTACAAAAAGCAGACAGGAATTCAACAAAAAAGCAAAGTCATATCTACCTCCATTTCAGGAATGGTGATGGCCAGTAAAAGGAGACCCTTCTCACAAACAGCTCTTAGTTCTTCTAGACTGACAGGCCCCAGCATCACCTTGAATTTTATATCAGGAGATAACATAGTGCTCTTTCAGTATGATGCCAGTACAGTATAATCGATAAAAAGATCAGTCATGAGAGGAAACAACCCAAATCCCAATGTTAAAATGATTATCCTGATGCTCTCTACCTAATGAGTGGGCAACCAATTATCCAAATAAATAGAGAAAAAAAAATAGAGGGAAACCTCAAGCCTCTTGTATTGGGAGGATCCAAGCTGAAGAAAATTGTTGGAGATGCTACTCGAGTTATCTATCTCCTCATCAGTTATAGCACAGTGCCTAATGAGAAACTCAACTGCCATTTCTGCTGGTTGGCCGCTTAGGTAACAGTGTGATGCCATGACAACTATTAGCTGTCATAGGATAAAATTAAGTAGCATAATGTTAATGTTTTACAATTTCAGCCTTCTTATTGTTAACTTAAATTAGTGTTTGCTTGTTGTATTAAAAGGTATTTATCCAATTGTTATTCCGAATGAAAGAATAGCACAAAAGATTACTTCCGCTAGTGCTTTCTGAACACCCAAACCATGCTCATCAAGTAGTAGTAGCTTCACAATTTCAACAAGTGAGGTTCTTTTGGTATGCCATGATTCCAACAACCTATGCACAATCAAACCAATACCAAATTTCCTATGATTTTTTTGTGGATTGCAATGATCAAATTCAAAAGTGATTAAAATTTCAACCAGAAGAACTTTTCATGAAAAAATAAAGAAAACTAAACCTGGGCAATAGATGCTTAATAGTGCAAAGTGCTCCGATGATGGATGCTTGATCCTTTGCCTTGCATTTCTAAAGGTAAGCCATAAAGGGGGCTAGTTTAAGGTAAGCCTTGAAGAAGAATAAGAGAAGCATAATTTGAAATTAATATAAAATATATGAAAAAATGTTCTCTAATAGTTCTGACTTAAACTCACATTCAAAATGAAGGTGCACAGATCTTCAGGATATACTGAACCAACCACCAAAAAGCAATGCTGGATCTCATTATAGTTCTGTCCAGAAAAAACATGTCGTGTCAATATTATCAGAAGTAGCTACATCAATGTTCAACAATTAACAGAAGGACCAAAAGGAATTGGAGATTATCTAAAGGTCACCCTCAATTCTTTGTTTAACAACTAAAGCAGGTTGGCAAACCGATGCAAGATTATAAAGATGAAGAAACAGGTTTGTAAATTTACAATAAGAAATTGAATTTGTCTAATTTGTAGAAAGAAGACACAAAGCACCTTGAGGCCCATTGAAAAGTTTGAGCGGTCGTCTTTACTATTGATAGATGCTGCTGGGAGAAGAGTAACCAAAACTACCTCTAGTTCCTGGAAAAAGTAAACGAAACAAAATTAAAAGCCAAAAACAGCTCAATTCAAATTTTAATAAATAATTGATCTCACCTCAAAATCAAGGAGAGGAGGACCTGATTCTGTCAACAAAGCAGCAGTGAGAACATGATGAAGGCTGCTTGTGGCAACATATGCAATTTCTTGATCTTTCTTACACCTTGTTGGGCAAAGGAGTTAACATATTAAACAACAATTTGATTGAAGGATTCCTTTTTGAAGAAGTATAAAAAAAATGTATAAGAGTATAAATATACAAGTCCAATATTGTAGGGATAAGCCTTGGCAATGCCGCCTTCAGCTGAGATCTTGTAATCAGACCAACCATTTCTCCCAAGGCTTCAACAGAAGATATCCGCACCTGACCAAATAACAAAAATTATACACCAAGTTTGGTTGAAACTCGTACTGCACTCATAGAGTCTTAGGCTCCCTTTTTTGTTCTTTAACATCTATGTATTTTACAACCCGTAACTTATTAGGAGTTTTAATCCTCTTGCTTTTTGCTATTAGAGAATTAAAAACTTATTAATAAAACTGCTTACCCTTAGATCTCGAGAACTAGCCCAAGCTCTTAGTAGTAGCTCAAAAACTGAATTCATGAAGGACCTGTGAAAGAAACCCTGCCAAAGTAAATTGGTATGCCTCCAAAAAGCATCATTTGAATTAAACAAATTAAAAAAATCAAATAACTTACATTACGTCACTATCAAAAAGATGGTCAGAAGGAAAATCTCCTAGATGCTGCCATGTAGCCTGGCACCAGCACTTAAATGCTAGGGAGAAAATAACAAATCACCCTTAGTTATTTAACATTTTACAAAAAAAAGTTCTTTCTCGGTAACTGTTGAAGTCTGGATCAATATATATATGTATGGGCACCTGGAATTTAAAGTTCTAGTGCTTATGGATTAGTGTATTATTAGTGCTTCACAGTTTCGTAATAATCAAACGTGCAATGCATACAAATGTTTAGGGGATAGAATTCCTAATATGCTTTTCCCATCTCTCATTGTCTTTTCTATCTCAGACAAATCTGCTTTTCAGTTTGCAAATCCTGGATCGCAACAATAGCCAACCTGTTTAGGTTTTGTAACTGGATTCTGGTAGTGTGAGTACATTTTTTCAACGCTTTTAATTTGTCTGATGTGTTTTAAAATGTTTCTTCTACCCAAGATGTACCATATATACCAGGATCCAGTACTGGTATAAATCAACTGGTACTGTTCAATGATCAGGATGTTACCAAAAAAAAAAAAATACCATTTGCAAAGATAGGCCGATGTGCGTCTCTTACACTACCAAGAATAGGTAGAACACGTAAAAGCACATCTTTTAGCCGTGAACTAAACTGCAAAGCTGCGAACAAAAAAGCATCGAAAGATTTCAGCTTCATGCATAGGCCACTGAAAAAGGAAACATCAGAAGAAGGAACAAAAGAAAATCAAAGGGGACTTCACCTTCAGCAGATGCAAAATCTGCTAGTATTTGAACCATTGCTGGTAATGCAGGATTTGGCCCTGCCAAGTGAAGAAAGATCTCCTCCATCAGCTGAACAAAAGAAAGAACAAAAGAAGGAACAGTTGGATAGATGAAAAGATAATAACAATCCTCAACTCCTCATGGAATCAGAAAAGCAAGAAATAATGATGGCCACAGTATATTGAGCAAAAAAAATGATACTATAAATAATAGTGATAGCATAATAAAAAGTTGAAAACAGTTGGCTTCCCCAACATCTTATGACCAACCAAGGAACAAATGTATGTACTAATTAATAAGAGAAATACCAGGTCTGGATCTTTAGATCCAACCGAAACTAGGAGATAAGCTGCTGCTCTCTGCCAATCAGCATTGAACTCCTATATATTTGAAAAATAGGTATGTTAGCACTAACACGAGTTTTCAGAGAAAGTGCAAAAATTACTTTTTTAACCTTTGTATTTTGTGTTTTGAGTTTTTTTTTAAACATGCGTAAATGTAGCTATTTCGTAAACATGAACTTGTTTGTACTCTTTGGAAATAGATGGACTGAATTTTCACATAAGCCTTTAGTGCTGAATTAATAATATATTAATATGTAATGAATGTGGAAGCTGAATGTACCTTAGATGTGATAATCTCTGATGTAGCAATCTTTGCAAGCTTACTCAGGTAAGTGGGGTCTGTATCCTTTTGGTCCATTACCCGCACAGCATTCGCCATGACCAGAAAGACTCCAGTTAGGTTACCAAATTTCTGAGTATCATAAAAACCCAGCATAAATATATAAGCATGAAGAAACGCAATTTTCAAAGCTACAAAATTGAAATTATTTACACATTGCAATTCAGTACCTCAACTTTTGTCTACATGGACATACTCAATGCATTGCTATCAGATCCATTATAGTCAACATCAACATATTTCAAGATGAAATGTTGAATTCCAGGTAAAATGAACCTCATAACTTCAGATTAATTGCAAAAGAAATAAATAAGAGATAATAAAGAGAGCTTTCTTACCCGCCGGCCTCCATGCGACACGGCAGCACAACAGTCTAACACTAGAAGTGGATTCCTGCCAGACAATACATAGAGTAGTTTTAAGTATTTTAGCAGTCTAGTTGTACTTTTCCTAATGAAAATAACTGTCCGGTAATAAATTGCATACACTGATATAAAGACATCGAAATTGAAAATGGTCACGGTGACAACAAAAATAAACGGAAAGGTTGCATTAGTGAACTTAGATATACCAAATTCAAGTGTGTGTGTTGGAAAAAAAAAAAAGGTTAAAAGTAATTAAAACTGTTCTGGCTCAAATTTGAGAGGGATGGTACTTACAATGGAGATATCTCTTTTAGCGAAGATAAAGAGGCATCTCGGACGAGCGCCGACTCGTCTGCGAGAGAAGAGACCAGCACCTGCACAGCTTCTGAGAAGAAAAAAGCAGGGATCACAAACCAAAGATAAAATTAGATATAATACAATTGTAAAATGGGAGAGATGAAAAGCACCTAGAGCCGGGACGGAGCCCGACGACGAAGCCATGGCGCGAGGATAAGCGAAAGGGAGAGATCGAAGAGAGAGAGAGGAAATAGGAGAAGAGGAGAGACGAGCAGGTGACAGCACAGCATGGAATGCCAGATGCCGGTCAGACAATAGAATATCTCCTTTTGTGCTCTCGGCGTACCAGCTCTGATTAGCTGAAGAACACTGTTATGTGGATCCCACTTAAAACAGTTTTACTTGATTCTGTAGCAGTGACCAGGGACAGGGAAGAAGGATCGAGTTACTGAATGAGTCAGAGAATGATTAGAAGTTATTTTCTCAGAAATAAGATTGAGAAAGAACAAAACATGCATTAATTGAATAATTAACTTGTGGGCCCTCATTATTCCCTGAATCAATGATCGCAGAAAAATCCACTCATAAAAGAAATCGGAAATTGGCAGTAGGCGGTAGGCGCGCGCGACTGATCGACCGCTAGGCAGTAATCTTTCAGTGAATGGGATGTCTCGTGTCAGCGTAATTTGTTTGTTTATGAGTTTATTATTAAAAAGAGCAGAATTAGTACGTGGTCATTGAGTTTTCTGTGAGTTTTAACTTCCAAATTTATCGAATTAATTTCAAATTACAAATTTAAACTATTAAAACCGTTTAATAGACTTGACTATTGAAAGTGTATAATATTTAGAGGAGGTTAAAATGACTTTTTTTTTTCGTGCCTCCTACATATCGTGTCTCATATTTTTTTTTTTTTTAATTTTGAAATTTTCGAATTGACTGCTTGAATTTTAAAAGTAGAAATAAAAAAATATAAAATATGATAATTAGAAGGTATAAAAGACATGAGACCTTTAAAATTTATATTTATATTTAGAGTCGGGCTATGTTACTGTACATAGCATATATTGGTTGTGATTGGAATTAATATTTTCATTTATAATATTTAAATTGTCGCTCTAAAACGTTCAATATGGTCATCATATGAAAATGCACTTCTAAATCAAATTTTACCCTTTTTCAAATAGATAGAAAATCACTCAATTTGTCAAAAATAGTGATTTTCTACTCATCTAAAAATAAAAATTTTGAAAAAATATAAAATTTAGTATGCAATTATATTTTCATGCATGGGGAGATTGTGTTAAACTATTTAGATCGAATATTTGCACTTTAAAACGAAGATATTAATTCAAAGTGCATCGTGCATATTACCATTGCCTCACTCTTTATACTTAATAAAAAATTAAGTGCCAACCAGTTTTCAATAAAAATAAAACTTTATGAACTTTTATTTATATGTACTATATCTAATTAATTTAATCAGATTTGAACTGGAATCTTCTTTTAGCAAGTTGATACAAAAATATATAAGAACATACATATTGCAATTTTTTTTTAAATTGCTTGTTAGTGACTACATATTCCAATATTTTTAATCTGCTCAATACTCGACAAATATTAAACACTTAAAAACTAACAGATATATTTGAATATTATATACAAATAAGTTGCTAAATTTAATAGTGAGCGTGTTCTTCTATCAATTTGAGGCCTTATCAGTTCGTGGCTCAGTGTACATCTAACTGTCATGAAACTCAGATGCTCTGGATATATATTACTGATCTAATTTTTGCAAATTCAAAGGGATGAATAATGATCTAGCAATCTACAGAGTTCACGGAATTGCAAGAAGTACAATTCATCGATTTCCAAAAATTGTATGCCTCATGCTAATTTATACAATTCGGATCAAGTTGGTTCAAACAATTTGCTAAAAGTAGTCTCATCGTGCTACAAATCAGAAATTTACTTCTTTAATTAGCTTGTGAGCCAATTTACTTTTAAATTATATTTGGTCAAAAAACGTTGATGAACTGCATTTAGTGTGTATTTTTTGTATCCTATTTGGAACTTCTGATCAGTTCAAGCACAAATAAAAATCTCAAATTTCATAGATATGCTTAAAATTTGTGTTTGCTTACAAAACAATCACACTTCCCATATCGTATGATAGTTAATTAATGCTTCGTAATTAGAAAGAAAGCACAAAGTCTTTTGTCATTTGAAAAATGAGCAAAGGTAGGGTGTGATGTGCTCACCAAGATGGTTTGGTGAGCACAACTCTAAAAATATATCGGATCGGCTTCAAATGATGAATTCAAACCGTTGAAATTCATGTACTTCATGAGTGATGCATATACATGCAAAATTTTGAAATTTTTTGAATTCATTTGCTACAAGGTCAAGCGGTCAAAAAAATTATGGAAAAATGAATATATAAAACAACTTATAAAATAAGGTTCATTTCTTTGACCGCTTGACCTTATAACAAATGAATTCGAAACTTTAAAAAAAATTCATATACATGCATCACTCATGAAGTACATGAATTTCAACTGTTTGAATTCGTCGTTTGAAGCCGATCCAATATACTTTTGGAGTTGTGCTCACCAAACTCTCTTGGTGAGCACATCACACCCTAGTTTTGCTCTTGAAAAATTCACCCTGGGCTGTAAAAAAATAGATTATATCATTAAAAATACTACGAGCAGACGTGCCTATGCTAAAAGGATATGTTAAAGTAATTGTACAGAAGTTGTATTCCTAATAATAAATAATGAGAATATTTTTCTCATTTCTTGAAGAAACATATAATTTGGAGAAGAAAAATACTAGCATCGTTCTTTTTTTTACTCTTTCAAATGTTGCTTTAGTATGCTTTTATTCTGGGCATAAGGTGTTGTTATCTATCAAATTGAATTTAGTTCAAGTTGAATGATAAAAAAAAATAGTTCAAGTTGTAATTGAGAAACTTATTACCATTTTTCATTACTCAAAAAAGAAATTGATACTGATTAAAGAATCAATACAAACTAATCTTCATTGTTAAAACTAGGGCCGACTCAAATTTTCGTTACAGACTTATTGTCTTCCAGTGAACATACTTTTGGAGACAAAAGAGTGAAGATCACTGAAATTAATCTCTTACCAATAACAAAAAAGAGAAATAAATATAGCAACAGTTTAAAACTTTTTACAACATAATGGAAGTAGAACACTGCAAGATAACGAGGTGTTAGTTAATTGATCCAAAAACATAGTACAAAACATGTATATCTCCATCTCCGGCTACTCTATTTGGCTCCGACACATATGACCAGCTTGCAACCAGCAGTCACAGCAATTGCTAAGAAAAAGGAGGAGCAAAGAATCCCTCCAAGGACTCTAGATACCACCGATTTGAATTTAGTTCGTTTCGACTTGCTGTAAGTGGTGGAGGAGCTGAAGCGAACAGTCTCTAAGGTCACATTGAAATTAGCGGGCACAAATTCCGATGCAAAAGCAGGAGGTGGAGAGAAGGAATCCAAGAATCTGATAAGACTCTCTGATATAGGACTATTGTATCTGACTGGACTTGGTACTGCTGCTGTTAATGAATAAACAAATAATAACCAAACCAAATTAAAACATAGACCAATAATTGGGTATTGGAACCAGACCAGGGACCTTCTACGCATATAACAAAATTAATCTTCATATTTTTTTTTTGTTAGACAAATAGTGACAGGATTATAATTAATAAAACTTACTAGACATAAATATTTTCACGTGATAGAGAGAAGTAACAATACAGTGCTCAATATTTACAAATAAATAGATAATGATAGTGGAAATTTAACTTTATACTGTATAAGCAGATATTAAATATTATCAAATCATGGCCTGACCAATTGAGCACGTTTCTGGCTCACCGCCAACATAATTTCACCACATGGCTTTTAACTTAATCCAAAAAAGTTTTTCCTAGTTTTATGTTAGGATCCATAAGACTTTTTTATTTGATAATTAATATAATCTAAAATCCCAAATATAAAAAACATCTGACATACATAGACGAAACAATATGCATACCTTGCATATCCAAGAGTTCCTCATTTCCAATGCCATCCAAATTAGGCATAGACAAGCCATCCTGCACACTCAATCCCACATCCTGGCAAGTAGACTTGTAAGTTAGTGCAACTCCATGAACACTAAACCCTTTTTAATCCACTGAAAGGCACATCAATAGTTGGTGCGGGTACATTGTACAAGTTTACAGTACAAGAGCTTGTTACAGGTTTGATTGCATCCATTAGTAGTACAAGCAGGCATTTTAAGCCCTTTATCTCCTTAAATACATCATATAAGATAAAACGAAGTTCAAAATTAAACTTGACCCATTTACCTCTTTAGGGGCATCTGATTGACATAAAGTGGAACCTGCCTCATCAAACAGAAACTTGTCATCTTGGGCAAAACCCTCGTAATTAAAAATGCCATCAATATCATCGAATATATCCAGAGAGTCAAAGAACTGGACACCTCCATCAAGAACCTCTCCATCAGTTGAACTGTTTGTGCCTTGGCTTGGAGGAACTTCAAGCAAACTAGCATCAAAGTCATTCATCTCAAAAAACTCATTAGTCACATGAGCAAACTGATCTAACGGTCGGGATAGGTTTACAACATTATCAATGCCATCCAGACCATCAAAAATATCGGCATCTTCATGGTTTTGTGAAGATACATGCAAGTCTTGCTGGCTAGAGCCTTCTCCGGAAGGAGTTCCAACTTCATGATTTTCATCAAGATTCTGAGAACCAAAAAAAGGGGGAAAGGAAGTAACAAACAAAGAATTTTCGTCATGAATAGAAAGCAGTATCTATCAGTTTCAATAGCAGACATGAAAACCCTATAGAGAACAAACATCAATAAAAAATAAATTGATACTTTCTGTAGAATAAACCCACTGAGAGCTTAAATTTGGAAATAAGAAGAAGAAGAAAGGAACAATTCTGACGTGCACATTTGGCTATATATGGTACAAATCTTCAGTGACAATAAATGAAAGAAAGCATGTTCCCCTGAAATACACTTCATGAATTAAGGTATGGAGCTTCTAGAAAATGTTTAAATCTTTTCCATCTTGTGTAGATCCTATTCTTAGGATAGTTTATTGTTTGACTATAAACTTCTCTAACATGTGTACAGTGAGCCAAAGCAAATTGAGGATTCCCAATGGGCAAAATAAGCCAAACAAATCTATTTCCAATATATAAATTCTTGGATTTTCTGTGTCAAATTTTTAATCCAAATAAAAAAAATTATAGACTTTAGTATTCCAAATCACCTGATAAACCCCAAAAACTGGTTAATTAGTATCAGCGCAGAGCTAAACTCAAATACTATTGTTCAGATATCATACAGGCACATAATATTAAGTATTAATTACATTTTGTGTTTAATTGAGAATTTGAGATTTAACACAGATGAAGGTTCACACTTAAGTACCAAAACCTCCAAATAACCCCCTTTAACTGATTATTAACAGAACAGCACTCAACTCAAGCAATACAGTTAAGATGTCATGCACACACATGCATCTAATTAGGATCAGCATGGCACACAACTCAAGCAGTACAGTTCAGATGTCATGCCCACACACTCAGTTGGTTAGTAGCACAGCAGTCTAAGAGTATCACCTTCTACTGTAGTTACCTTATTACACATGGTTCCCAAAGCATGGTTTATTACCTACTGTGGTGCATAAAGTCGCAAATTCTCACCAACATAAGAGTGTCTGGGCTAAAATTGGAACTGTGAAACTTTACCGACCAAAAACTTGAATCCAATAGATCAACTTGAAAACTATACAACATTAAAACAGAAACTGCCTCCGTTTAAGGGATTGCATGAGCGCCTTAAGTAATATACCTTTTCATCATACTTAAGGAGAACCATTTGTATACTATTTTCTACAATGTCAAACAGAAAATGATAACAGTACCTCATGCAAGTCGGTCAATTGGACATAGTTAGCAGCACTATCTCTAACCTCTTCAGTAATTACTTCTTTCTCCTTCTCATGCTCTTCCCCTCTTTCCTCCTCTGTTTCTTCCTCTGCCACCGGGGCACCATACTGGGCCGCCATTTGATGCCCTGGACCTCGCTTTTCAAAGATCCTGCACACCACCATTCCATCCTTCCAACATACCCCAAAAGAAAATTCAAATTTTAGAAATGTAAGAGGCAGAGCAACGCAGCGACAGAGGGAGGCACTTGCCCCCATTCAAAAAAAGATGCAAAAATATCCTTAGTTTTGCTATGAATTTTTTGAAAAAATTGTAAAAAAAAATATGCTTCTAATTCAAAAGAATTGTAAGATCATGCCCCAATCTAGAGTAGTTCCTGGCTCTGTCCCAGGTTATCCTCCAAAAGTAAGAGTTGCTACTTATCAATGCAGTCAAAAGCAAAAGGCTTAGTACAATATGTTGTACAAAGTAATGCTCAATTTCAAAGCAGAGGTAGCAAAGTTAAAATAGCAAAATGTGCAACACTGCTAGTGCTGCAAAGCTAGAATTTGGTAATTTTGCACCGCTTCACTTCTCAACCAAAAATCCTTTGTTATTTGACTTATTAAAAATAATATTACTCTTTCCTCTCTTTTACGATACAAGTGCATTCTTTTGCACTTTTTTCATCTGCTGCTTAAGCTCATAGAATCGCTCACTCTCTGAATTATGCCCGCACTATCAAAACAAAAGTTCTCTACGTAAAATCACCTCGCCTCTGCTCTTAAACGCGTCAAAGGCTTTTAACTGCACTCTTACTTACCATCCAGGATTGGAATTTTCAAATACAATTAAGAAAACCTTTTACTATGGTACTAAACTACTAATAATGAGAATAAACCCAGACAAACTAATCGGAAAGCCTTTGGTATGAAATAATAGGTGAAGCCTTTTAGGAGGGTATACAGGGGCGGAGCTAGACTTTCAAGTTATGGGGGTCTGTCATATAAAATTTTCATGCTACAAATGGGAATAATATTACCATATCTATAGCATTTTACTCTATACTATATAGAAAATCGTGTATAAGTACAAAAAAAATCAAAATAAATGGAGGTCAATTGACCCTCATTCCTTGAATGTAGCTCCACCTCTGAGGGCATAGGTACAACAAAAAAAGTAAACTACTTAAGTGCTTATGAAGGAATTCTCAATCAGTTATAACTTAATTATCTTCCCTACAAGGCTTCAAAATTTCAATTCTAATCAAGAAACCCAGTATTCAGAACAAATTGTAGAATATTCTAATCAATAAGTATCTCTCTATTATCAAAAGAAGATGGAAGGATGGGCATACAAAATTCAGAACAAAAAGAATAAATACAGTGCTAAAAGAGAAAATTAACCACATACCAGACATACACCTCCTTTGACAAGTCCTTCGTCCAACAGCCTATACTCGTGCATGACCCACTTGGTTCTCTTGCCACGTGGGGCCCGCCCGCAGTGGTACACCAGAGTCTTCTTCATCCCCACCACGTTCTTCATATCATCTCTCCTCACCACCTCCCTATCCTTCCCCGTGGTCTTCCAATAGCCACGTGGCGTCGCACGATTGGTCCGAGGTTGATTCGAATTGTTCTTTCGATCGAGAGGGCAGAAGAAGAACCACTCCTGATCGTTTGATTGGAGACGGGCGAGCGAGGGAAGATCCCATGGCTCCAGCTGGTAGAGATTGACGGACGAGATTGCGTCGATCAATAACGGACGGTTTAGGATTTTGCGTTTGAGGTAGTAGATGATGAGTTCTTCATCTGTCGGGTGGAATCGGAAGCCTGGTGCAAGGGTTGATGAAACAGCCATAGAAGATGCATGAGTAGAAGAAGACGGGAGGGGGATAAGGTTAAGGGGTATTTTGGAGATTAGCCATCGTCTTGGACAGAGAAGAAATTGAAGCAGCAGCAGGGTTTCGGGAGGAAAAGGTTGCTTTTACTTCGTGCCATCATCGGAAAGCCGCGTGGAGCGTTAGTTTAGCGGGTCCAACCAGTATTATCCGCAAACCCGCTTGAGACCTTTGGAAGTTGCAGTGAGGACCAACCCAATACTGGCCCAGCCCCATTTTATACGTTAGTCCAGGCTAGATTACTTTGTGGAGGCCCAGCCATCAGCTACACACGTCGTCACTCCTCAGAGATCTCTCCTCAAAGACCTACACCTCTGCAAAGTCGGATCGGTTGAACCGTTGCAGTATCTGGTCATTTCATATTAGATCCGGATCACGAATTTTAAAAGTGATCCCTATATATTACAAAGAGTTTCGAAATATTTTTAACTAGATTTGGACTAATCTGATGCGGTCATGCCTCATGTACACAGAGAATATGAACTCTTCCATTGCACCGTATCAGAGATGCTGTAGAAAAGATCCTAATAAATTACCGGATCTGGTCCTACAAAATAACCATATTTGATTGGGAAGCTACCAAGCCATTTCAAAATCTTTTTTTTTTTTTGAAATCCAGGTAGCGACAAGCCATTTCAAAATCAAGAGATTGTTTTAAGTATCAGAGCTACTAATTAAGCACTTATTAGGCTGCCCCTGAGTGAGAAAACAGCTTTGGTTCATCTCTATTTCCTTACTATAAGTCGAAAGGAAGGCATCAAAACCAAACCCCTCTGACCGACAGTACCTCGTGCCAAACTTGCCTATTCTTGATTCATCCAAACATACCCAGTGCCAAACTTTATCCCACCAATCATAATCATACAACCGGCTATAGGTAGCTTGCTGTGAAAGCTATGTTTTTAGACCTAACCGTGCGCAATTTATATATATTTTCTAAAAAGAATTATTATTTATCTAAAAGGGTTGTTGATGAATTTCTTACCTCTAATTACCAAATCAAAAACGGGTGATTAGGGATTTTTTTTCTGTCGAATCCATGAACATAGATCAGATCCTTTAAGGACAGGTAACCTAGTTGATACGGGCACCATTGAAGTTCCAATTTGCCAAATTTGTTATGATTAAGGGTTTCTTTTTTAAACCTTTCATTTATAATAAATAGTTCTTCAAACAAAAATAAATTTACAAAAAATTTACAATGGGTAGACATATTGACACCACACACATTTATATTAACACAACATCTTTAAAAAAAATTAATGTATGGACAATTTTAACCCTCATTAAATATCTTCCTAACTATCATATTTTTCCATAATGTAATTAATATAACGATCATTTATTAATTATTTGATTTCCATAATTGCTAGATATTTTTTTCCTTTATTATATTTTGCATTCATTAAAATCAAAAGTTACCGAATTTACGCAAGATAATATTTAATTCAATTAAAGTTTTAAGCAGTCAAGTCAAGGTACGTTAACTTTTTTTGTAAATTTAAATTCTTTTGATATTATGATACATTCGTTTTAATATATAATATATTCCAACTCAAATATATTTTTAAAATTTTAATTTTTTTTGCTCAATTTTAGTACTTATAACCTATATGTCCATTTTAATTAAAATTATTAGGGACTGTTTTTATTGATGTTTGTAATTAATTTAGATTTGTTAATTGAATAGATGGATCAATTTCCTAATCCGCTTGAAGAAAATCTTGAAAATCAAGTTTTGAATGATGCAATTGAAAGCAATCAATTTCTTAATTTAAAGTTTGAAAATCGTAATAATTGCTTCTTGTTGTTCGTGAATTCTATGGTGCTTAAGGCTATGTGCTAACAACTCGCGGCTCGCGACCAAATAAATTTGTGATTTTGTCTAGCGACAAATGCGGTGTATATCAAAACCAATGTAAATTTTTTTAATTTAAAAATAATTAATGTAATTTTTTTAGTGTACCTTTAGTTTATTATTATAAGCGTAGGTTGAATCCAAAATTATACATGATAATTTGCCTTCAATATGGTTTTTTATATAATTAATCATGTTGTTTTCTTAGTGATTTTTGCATTAAAAAAAGAAGATAAAATGTTAATAGACAACATTTTTTTTTTAAATAGTAGATTGTTACAAAGTTGTATAAAATAAATTTAAATATATACTGTTGATAGATTTTAATAATATAATAAAATCATTCAATGTTGTAATTCTCTTTAAAAAAATCTTAAAGATTTGATTAAAATAAATAATGAACACTTTTTTTATAACAGAAGGTTTAGAAACAGATTTTACAGTAACTTTTAAGGAACAAATTTTAAAATAATATATGAGAGAGAAAATATTTTAAACAAAATAACATACTTTATAAAACATAACTCTTAAGGAAAAATTATGTAATAATATATGAGAGAGAATCAATTTTTAAAGGAAGCACTTAATGAGGGATAAAATTGTCTTTATAATAAAATATTTTGATAATGTTGTGTTAATAAAAAATTGAGTTGTTTTAATATCATCACCCCAAGAGCAGGGTTAAAAATGTACTATTGTATTCACGTTCAATAATGACTCGCATCCTTAACTGTGTTTTTAAAGTTATAATAGTCAATATGAACCGCTCAACATCTTCTCCACTAAAAAACAGTGATTGTGTACCTAATTAAGGAAATCATGTTGAGTGATTTGAATCAACTGTTTGGATTTTCAAAACAGAGATGAGAATGCGAGACATGACAGGGACATAAAATCAATGGAATATTTTTAACCCGCTCAATATAAAATGCATTTTGAATTGAAAATTTTATTAATATTAAAAATACAAAAAATTTAAATCTAAACCCGATTTGCAAAAATTTCAGAATCTGCCCAATCTGAGAAATTATTCTGCTGATCTATGGGCCTGGATCAGCAGAACAATATTTCGAATTCATAAATCTCATTTCCGGTGAATAATTTACCAGGATTTTCTTATTCTTATTTTAATTAAATAGAAGATGTTATGGTTTTTTTTTTCTATTAAAATGTTAGAAATATTTTTTATTTCTTTGAAAATAGATGGAATACTATATAATTGAATTTATTAGAAAAATTGCAGCAAATAATCCAGATCAATATTTTTCAAGCCGGATTTTTTGCGACTGTAAGAAAAATTAAAATATTTCTTTGTGTGTTGCTGGAAAAACAAAATTTTGGATCTAAGTTATTGATCCCGGTTCAGAAATCACTTATTACTTAAATAAAAAAAATTACGGATCCAAGTCCTGGATGGTCTGAATCCGCAAAATAATAATTTTTCGGATTGGACAGATTCCAAAATTTTTGCAAATCGGATATTGATTTGAAAATTTTGTATTTTTTTGCAAATCCGGGAAATTTTGTTCAAGTTTTTTTCTTATCAACTCAAGTCACGTCTGTATTGTAAAATCACCCAACCAGCATGAAAAATACACTCTTAGTGTATGTTCCGAAATTTTCATTAATAACATTAAAAAAAAACAAATTACAGAACATAACATGTTTCTGGTGGAAATTTAAGAAATAATATTTTTACTAACAATCCAGTATGTACATTCAATTCCACTGAATTATCTAGCAGAACCAATATTTTATTTAAATATTATACAATTTAATAGTAACTTTATATTAAAATAATGTCAATTCCCCGTGAAATTGAGTCAACATATAATATTTTATATTCAAAAAAATTGTAAGATCTCCTCCATTATGAGAAGTTTTATTTTTTATCCGACCTCAACTTCAAGTTATGATCAGAAATAGAATGTTCGCAACTTGAAATTGCAGTCAAACAATTTTTATCTTTGCATCCTCTACTTTCAACTTGAAATGGAGCTCCATAATTAGCGAGAAACTAATGGGGGTCCACAAAAATATGTTGTAGCGGATGTTAATAGATAAAAAAAAAAGTGTTGGTCACAACTTGGCGTTGTGGCCACCTCAATAGAGAAAAATGAAAATTTCACAAATTCGTAGTCTTTTTGTTTATCTTTTTTTTTAACGGTAAAAATAAAATTTTTGACTTTTTTTCACGTGTTTAATATATTGAGGCGTCATTTATGATTAAAAAAACACCGAAAATGACAAATATACTTTTTCCTTATTTTAATTACACATGCATAAATTTATATTCAACGCAATTTACTGGGTTTTAGTCGGTCTCAGGCCCGTTTAAACCGTTTTCTATTCATACAACAATAGAGTTTTGGACTGGCCCGTTATTTATTTTATTAAACAGTTCCGTAAAATTTACTGGGCTCAGAATTTTATATTTGAACTCAAAGGGTCCACGAAGGAGCAAATTAATTTTTAGAGATGGACAAACAAAGAACTGGGCCCATATTTTGTACTAAATTTTAAAATACGGGGGGGGGGGGGGGGGGGGGGGGGGGGGGCAGTCCTTTGATCCAATGTGGGTCCGTTCCTGAATATTACAATAGCCTCGCTCTTGATTTTTTTTTATGATTGTGTATGACTAAAAAAAACTAGTATCGTACCCGTGTGTTGCAACGGGGATATATTATAAGATTTAACGTTAAAATTGAGTAGAGAGGCAAATAATAAATAACAATAAAAGAAACAAGAACAAATGATTGTTTTAGTTCAACAGCATACTTTACAATGAAAATGGAAAAATACCCTCTTCAATCTCTGCGTTAAAAAATAATTAAATTAAATGTGAAAATCTGGCGGGAAATAAATCAATAATATACTTTTTTTGTTCTCTTCCAAAAATGAATGAGATGTGAGTAATTCGGAAATGAGATATACTATCTACTAAAATAAGAAAGTAATCTCTTTATGCGCTAATCAAAGCTGGAGAGAGATACGGTAACAAAAATTTAATGCTAATTTTATTTCCTCAGTTCTTGGCATTGTATATGGCAATACATGTGGCGAGTATATCTCTAAATAAATTTAGACTTCTACATGTAAAAACTATGGATTCAATCAAATTAAGACATATAATTTGATTGGAAGATTGATATTCAATCTGAAAATTAATCTTTTATTCACAGCCGCTGACGGACCAAAACATTTACGTGCTTAATATAAGAATGGAGATTATTGCGGATTGCATGCTTCCCGAATATGACTATTTTTTCCAACCAATATTCATCTGCTTAAAATAACAGTTACTCCATAGAGTTAATTGCACAGATAATCCTTAAATATTACTCATTTTTTTAACCTGGAAATATAATTGCAGTTAGTAAAGTTTTTAATCTGTATCACTAGGTCCTATGTTTAACATTTATTGGAAAAAATATATATTATCCTCATTTATTACTGCATAAAGTGAAAATAATATAATTACAAGTGAGGCTATGGTACTTTGCAATGTGCAGGCCAGTATGTGTTTTGAATTCATATCTTCGTTTCAAAAATCAAATAATCGATTCGAACATCCCACATTATTATCATATGAAAATATATCCAGCGACCAAAATTTTATATTTTTTAGAATTTTTTTACTATTTTCTTTATCTATTAGAAATTCACATGATGGAAACATTATGGACTATCAGAAAGTAGTGATTTTCTACCAACCTAAAAAAATAGTAAGAAAATTGTAAAAAAAATATATAATTTGATTTCTTAGTAATTTTCATATGGAAATAAAGTTGATCGATCCAAATTGACTATTTAAATTTCAAAATTAGAGATATGAATCTATAGCACGGATCAATATGTGTTTTGCAAAGTACAATAGCCTCACTCTATAATTATTCATGTCATCAAAAATCAATTAAGTTTTCATGTCATCAAGTATCAATTAAGTTTATACTAAACGTCAATATTTATGTATAGTTGTAATTAATCGTAATAATACTTACACGGATAATAACATAAATATCACTATGATATCGATGTGAACATAAAACTTTATCCTTTTATTTTTACCGGTGACAGCTGTACGATTAATTTATTGCAAACTGCAAAAAAAAATTATTTTATTTTATTCAAAACTCGTAGGTAACAAACTGCAAACTTTATGAACCAAAATATACTCCTAAAAATACTTTAAACCGAGTCTAGGCGTATTTTCAGCTGGAGCCGTTGGATCACAAAGAATAGGAGTCTCCAGAGTCCAGACCAGAGCCGACCGTGCATCTTTTTATTAAATTGTTTTTTAAAAATTCTTAAAAGCTCCAGACCGGATTTCGAATTTCAAATCTCCCCCTTTCATTATGAAACGTTATAAACAAGGTATACCAAGCGGCATAGACGTTGTTTCACTGACCATAGGTCCCACAATAAAACGATCCGGCTCATCCGTTAATTGATAGCATTCCTTTTGTCCTAATCCACGCCTTTTATATATCCGTATTAAATTCAATCTTCCAAGTAGCCTTTTTTGTTCTTTTTCCTCTCCCGCTCGCTGTCTCTCTCATCCCGTCGCAGTCTTGCTCGCCTCTAGGGTTTACTCAAGAATCGAACAGGTGTGTTTAAACTATTATTCTTTTTTCTATAGATCCCTCTTGCTGTCTCAATTCGATAGTCACTGAGCATTTTCCAGTTAATGCACCGGTCGATCTTAGATTTTCGATCGATTTTTTTTCCTCAGCGAGTTTGATTTATCGAAGAGTTTGAGAAATGGGGCAGATCCAGTATTCGGAGAAGTATTTTGACGATAAATTCGAGTACAGGTACTTCTATTGAATCCCATTATTGTCCTTTTCTTTAAATTCAATCATTATAAGTTCTACTGTAGATCCACGGGTTTTACCGAACCAAGACCAAAAGTTGAGAAATTTAAATAAATTGAATTGTGTAGGTAACTTATTTTAAAATTGTTACATTAAATAGAATGAAATTACTCATTTAAATCCTAGTACCATTGTGTGTTTTTCTGGAATTTTTTTTTAATAAAAATGAAAAAATAAGTTGAACCAAAAGATAATTTATACAAAAGAAGTATCCTGATTTTAACCAATATGAAACAAAAACGGATTGGATATTGCAAACCTGAACTGATGGATTGACCTTACCCCAATATGCCTGATTTGGGTCAATCTAATTAGTTCATGGGTCAGGTCTTTGTATTGCTTCACCCCTGGCTGGTTAGGGTCAGACCTGAACTGGTTTTACCTTGAAAACAAAAATATACTGACCAAGCCCAACAAAAGTTCACTGCTTGAATACAAATATTGACCAAGGTTAATATAGTGATATTTCTTTATTCAATTCTAGGCATGTTGTTCTACCTCCAGAAGTCGCCAAGCTTCTGCCCAAGAACCGTCTCCTTTCTGAGGTAAATCAACCCTGAGTTGAGTAAAAATTTAATTTCCCCATTTTGATTGTGCAGAATATGGTAATGCACTGGTATTTTAGTGATGAAAAGATCTAACCATGTATACATATTTCATTTTCTACAATGTAAGTCATATATCTGTAATGCAGTCAGTGTTCTTTTGATCTAATTGAAATTGTTGGAGTTTGTTGAACCAGTAGGTCATGACACTTTTTGTTGTGAATTTGTTGTTCAACACTCTTGGTTTGATTTGGGTAGAATCCGACAAATTAAATGATTTCTCTTGATATGGTTATTTGGTGGCAAATTTGTTGGTTTACCAATAAAATATGATGTACATGCTGGATCTAAATTATGCTATAGATCAATCCACTATTTGTATTTCTCAATTTGAAAATGACATCTGAATTTCTAAAATTTATCATCTTTCCATAGTCTTTTTTTTACCCAGGAATGCCTAACTCATATTATAAGTTTTTACGTGTTACATACAGAGTGAATCCCACTCGACCCCTTGTATTTTTCAATCTGAGTACATGTTGATCTGCCTGATATTGTTGTGCTTATTAGAATGGCAACCAAACTGTATTTCCTCTGTGCACAAACTGCAAATATAAGTGTGTGATGATATATTTTGATGTACCTCTCATTTTTGGTGCAGAATGAGTGGAGGGCAATAGGTGTGCAGCAGAGCCGTGGCTGGGTACACTATGCTATCCACCGCCCGGAGCCACATATCATGCTGTTTCGCCGGCCCCTCAACTTTCAGCAGCAGCAGGAGCAGGCTGCAGCTGCTGCAGCGCAGATGATCCCCAAGTGATGGAATGTTTTGTCTTTCGTTCCATTAAATGCCCCATTTAGGTTCTTCTAAAAGTGGGCTGTTTTAGTTGTTCTTTTGTTTGAGTGAATTTCTCTGGAGCTTGTTTGTTGTTTGTTTCTGTTTAGTTGTTGGGGAAACAAGCTTGTGACCCCCCTCTAGTTTGTATTTTCTAATTGATATCTTTTCTGGTGTTCATGTCTTTCATTGGCCTTGTGGCTAAGTGGCTTACTGAAATCAGTGTTTAGATTGGACTTGTGGCTAATCCTGTCAGTATTGATATATTGTTAAGTAAGCATGATTTTTCTGTCCTGTAATTGTTCCTATCCTGTAAGCATTGGCAAAAAAAAAAAAAAAAAAAAATCTAAATTCGACATTTTTGTACATGCACGTCAAATGGACATGATTATTAGGCAAACATGCTTTGGTGTATGTTGGAACTTGGGAGTTAAGCCAAAATTGAACTCATTACCCCCATGTTTGCTTGTGGCCTAAAGAATGAAATAAGGAGTTTAGTCTTTGTTATTTCACCAAATAAGCATTAGTTATGTTGAATTAAAATGACTTATTTAGTTCTCGTTATTTCACCAAATGAGTATTAATTGAGCATTAGTTAAGCTGAACTAAGATGGCTTATTTAGTACTCGTTATTCCACCAAATGAACATTTGTTAAGTTGAACTAAGATGGCTTATTTAGTCTTTGTTATTTCATCAAATGAGCATTAATTAAGAAGGACTAAGATGGTATAAATCAATTTTTAGGCTAGCCTAAATTAAATCACTTCACATGATAGTTTAATTTTATTGCATGCCGTGGCCTAACTCGAATGATTATAATAATATATTATTAGTATATAATTAATATATTATTATTAGAGCAGAACTATGGTGCTCCTAAGTTCACCAAGCTCTTTTGTGAACTTAACTCCAAGACCTATTGGATTGGCTTCAAATGACGAATCCAAACCGTTGAAATCCTTCTACCTTATGAGCGATGCGTCTATATGTGAAAAATTTTAAGTTTCGAATTAATTTAGTATAAAGTCAAGTGGTCAAAATTAGAAGGTTTATAAATTAATTATAATGCATTCATTTTTTGGACACCTTTTGACTATTTGACTTTATACTAAATTAATTTGAAACTTTAAAACTTTCATATGTAGACGCATCACTTGTAAGCTAGAAGGATTTCAACGGTTTGGATTCGTCGTTTGAAGCTAATCCGATAGATTTTAGAGTTGAGTAAGCTTGGTGAACTTAGGAGCACCCTAGTTCTACTCTTATTATTAATATATAATTATATAATTAGTATCTTATCATTGTTAATATATTAAATAATTATTATAGTTATTATTAATAATTAAACAATTTAGGGTTTCAAAACTTTGGTCATCTACTAACTTTAATCAAATAAGAAATACCGTAAGCTGTGATCTAATTTTAAACTTCAACTAAACATGAATAATTTAGACCGACCTAAGTTAAAATAATTAATTTAGACCACTTTACTTTTAGTCCACAACCAAACAAAACCTAAAGCCTTTCTCATGCTGCCTAAGTGCATTTCCTCGAAAAAAAAAAAAAAAGCTGGTCAAGATCACGTGTACTTTCTGGTCAAGATTGGGTTGAATCAGAACCCGCTGGGAAGCAACCTTTTGTTTTGCACAAGGTCGTAGGCGATTTTGTTGGTCAACTAACAATTTGCTTAACCTTGACAGTATCATTCATTCATATAACCCTTAATTTGCTTGATCATCTCGGACTCTCCAATGAGATTTCAACAATTGAGGAGAGGGATCCCGCACAATTGGCATGAAATGAGGTCGTCACTCGGCCTGAATTAGCGGCACAAAACGCCCCTACAGGAGTACAGCATATACAGCATGGTGTAAAATGGGAATCAGAACTCGAAATTAAATAATGAATATATTAATTACTCAATTTAATCAGAAACCGACCTTAGCTCAGTTGGTAGAGCGGAGGACTGTAGTTGTTCGCAGATATCCTTAGGTCGCTGGTTCGAATCCGGCAGGTCGGAATTTTTTTTTAATTTAAATTTGGATAAAAAAGTAGGGGAAATTTCATATATACCCCTCAAAAACTATAAAATTACGTATTCTCCCCTCCAAACTATAAAAACTCACAAATTTTTAAAATACCCATTTTACCCTTTATTAAAAACATATAAATTTCATCAGACTCAAAAGGGTTCCTCTACCGTCCGATCCGTTCTCTCATGGAGATGCAAAACTTACACAGAAAATTCATTATAAATTGGTTAAAACAAAAAGATTGAAAGAGAAATTGAAAGAAAAATAATTACAAATTGGCTAAAACAACGAAGAACTCTTGCCTTACCTTCTTTGCTCTGAGAATTCTGCTCTTCTTCTCAAAATCTCTGCTCTTAATTTCGCCTTGAACTCCAATGGAAGAGATTGATAGAGAATGATCTCTTCGATCGTTCTTGGATGATTTTAATGAGCATAATTCTCCCCCTTTTATAGCCTATTGTATAGCATATGGACATGAGGAGCAATTAGATACTTGTTGTTGGCTTGTGCCATAATCTACTTGTCTGTTTGACTAGATTTATATAGAATTTTATGGTTTCCTGTCTTAAGATATTGTGCAGGTTCGTGACGATACAAGTTGCTACATTAGTAGAGAAGGAAATTTGTCACGGCGTGACGAGTCACGTCACGTGTGTCGATTACGTGACGTGACTCGCGTGTCGCGTGACGTGATTATTCACGTGACGTGACTGCATTTTATGAAAATTATACGTCACGTCACGTCACGTAAACCAATCACGTCACGTCACGTGGTCACGTATAGTCATGTGTGATCACGTATAATCATGTAAACACGTATAGTCACGTGTGATCACGTATAGTCACGCGAACACTTATAGTCACGCATGAGAACATGAAATTATTCTGAGTAAATAGGAAAGGTGATTGGCAAAACAGCACTGAGCACTCTCTGCGCTATTATAACATGTTATAACTTTTGTGGAAAAGTGACTAAAATTTCGGCACAAATTTAGGAAAAACAAATCTAATTTATTGAATAGTGTCGGGCTTTGCACGTTGCACCTTAAAACACTCAGATTTGACAGTGAGCAGCAAACATGATGTTGACTGGGAATAGTTTTGACTATTTGATTTGAACATCTACAGTTCTACTCTTTGCTGTGTTGAATAGAAGTGATAACTGATAAGACCAAACAATGCCTATACTTTTGCTGTGTTGAATAGTTTTGACTATTTGATTTGAACATCTACAGTTTTACTCTTTGCATTGTTATATTTAGCGATGTACTAGTTGTCTAGTACCATTATATTTCATCAAAATTAGTCTCCACTCTCCAGCTAAAATTATCTCAGCCTTCTTATACTCATCTGGCTGAAACAGAATTTCATTTGGTTTTGGACAATTTAAAGGTTAGATTATTATCTTTAATTTAAGTTTTGTTTTTAAAATACTTTAGTATATTTGTTCGTTATAAATTTTCAATGGAAGTTCTTTAATGCATTTGTACTTTAATTTAACTTTGGCATATGGTATAAAATACTTTAGCACATTTATTACTTGAATTCATTCAAAAAGGAACAATCATTAGTTAGAATGATATAACTTTGATGTATTTGTTATTTTCAGTGCAGGTTCTTTATAAATTTTCATCACTATTTTTTTCAACCAATCGTAATTATGGATACAAATCAGAGTTGGATAAACATGACAAATATCACATCGCCTGAACTGTGTGATCCCAACCTCATCGGCAACAGAGATATAAATGCAACTTACGGTCTTCCACCCCGAGTCTCAAACCCAGGTAATGTTCCGTTGACACCTGGGTCTGGATCTTCTTCAACCTTGGTCCCACCAATTGAGATCCAACCTGAGATTGACGAAGAGCCTAATCGGCGTGTCAAGAGGGTAAGGGAACACAATGCAAATTGTTGGTCAATTTTTAAGCAGGTAATAAACGCACAAACAGGTGTATTAGAAAAGGGCATTTGTTTAATTTGTGGGAAGGAATATATATACAAAGCCAGAACTGGTACTAGTGGATTTATAAGGCACAAGGAATCTCATGAGAAAAAAAGTTGAAACAGTGCCTGAAGAACTTAGATCTCAAATGGTGCAAACCCAGTTAGGTGTTAGGGGTGGGTATTTTAAATATGATCCTCACAAGGTTAGAAGGGGTTTAATCAAGTATTGTATTCGATCGGAAAAGCCGTTATCAATAGCAATGGACCCTTTTTTTGAAGAATTTGTTAAAGATTCCTTACACCCTCATTACAGAAAATCTTATCATAAAAAAGCAAGAGATGATTTATTTAGTATGTTTTGGACCAAACGTTCCGAACAGTACGATGAATTTAAAGATGCAAAATATAAGGTATCCATAACGTCCGACGTATGGACGGCCGGGGCACATGACTTAGCATATTGTTCTGTGACAGCTCATTGGATTTCCGAAGATACAAATTTCGGACCTTGGATTCTTAACAAAAGAATCCTTGCTCATCGGGTCCTACCATATCCGCATAACGCTCAAGCAATCTTTGAATACGTCTTAGGGGTCCTAGAGGAATATAACATACGTGATAAGGTATTTGCAGTAGCATTCGACAATGCAAGCAACAACAACGGAGCAATCCGATTATTAGCCAATACCTTGCACCCGATATATGAAGGGGCATTTTTCCACACTAAATGTGCATGTCACATTCTTAACTTAATTGTCCATGCGGGTCTTGCACCTAAACTAATTGTTGATCTAATTGGCAAGTATAAGGAGGCTGTTAAGTTTATCGATTCGAGTGTGAAAAAAGAAGGAAAGCTTTGCAGAGCTTTGCACCCGAATGAATGTTCTTGTGGTTAAGATCCTTTGGGATGTCGACACCCGTTGGAACTCAACCTATAATTTCATAAAAAAAAACACTACCCTTGAAACCAGTCATTGATCATGCACCGAGCAGGAATGCAACAGGCCAATAGTTTCAACTTACATTCTTAGAGTGGCAATCGGTGGAGATGATGGTTCCCTTTCTGGAATGTTACTATGTAGCAACAGTCCGATTGTCGGCCAGCTACACACCCACAGCAAGTGCACTTCTAGAGGAACTAGTGACCATTTTTGATTGGTATGCCACGCAATTGTTGACTTTGCCTGACAACAATATTTTAAGACATGCAATGAAACCGATACGTCAGAAATTTCTCAAGTACTGGGCAGATGTCCCCAACCTCACGATTATTGCAAGTTGCCTTGACCCAAGGTTAGTAGTACATTAAAAAAATGTCTTATGTGAAGAAAAAAATTATACTTACAAGACAACTAAATCAACTTTTATCCAAAACAGGTGGAAGATACACACAACAGCTGACCTACTTAGCACAATGAAAAAGAACTTTGGATTGGAAGCGGTCAATGTGCACGAGCAAGTGAAAAATCTCTTCGAAAATGTATACAAAATTTATGAACAACGTTATCATGAGGTTCGTGTAACTTTTTTGTTTATCATTTTTTCCAAGACCTTGTACTAGTGTTATATATTTTGTTGTTATAAAGCATTTTGAATTTTTAGTATTTTGCTGATACAAACTCCATGAATGAAGAATATGTGCCTTAAGTGTTTTGAAAGTTTGGAAACATATTTTATACTTGATTAAAGTCTCTACTATAAATACAAGTTTTATTTTTGAAAAATTCAGGTAAGAGCAGCACATGGGCCTTCAAGTGCGTCCCAACCCTCCAATCCGACAGAAAGAGGGAGAAGTGTTGTTTCATATGTCCTTAGTATTCTCAATAGACAGGGCGGTGCACCTTCATCTTCGACTCAGCAAATGAACAATACAGAGATTCAAGTGTACATATCCTCTATTTCAACAACTAAGTCTTGATGACGAAAATTTTGATGTTCTACAATTCTGGTATAAAACCAAGGGTATGTTTCCCATTTTAGCATCCATGGCTCAAGATGTTTTTACCGCCCCAGTCTCCACAGTAGCTTCAGAATCGTGTTTTAGTGCAGCCAATAGGGTTCTAACTGACAAACGGACGAGATTGGGACCAGATGCATTTGAGGCCCTTATACTACTTAAGGATTGGTTTGATGCAAAAGGGAGGCTTCAGGACAAGTCGTGGATGCACATGCCACCAGAACCGAGAGAAGTGGTAGGTACTTCTAGTTCTGGTCCCAGTCAGGAAGCTGAGATTGTTAGCCAACCCAACGAAGAACAAGAACAATACGGATACAATCCGTATATGCACAATTACGAAGATTATGGGTACAATATGTCCAATCAGGGTTGGGATTATTAATTTAGCTTAATGAATATTTATAATTTGAATATTTATAATTTGAATTTTTAACAACATTATTTACTCGTTTCAGATTTTTTAGAATTTTTCATATTTTTTTTCTTCTGAATTTTTAACAATATAAATTAAAATATAAAAAAAAGTTTGATGTAACTAATTCACGTTATGTCACGTCACGTGTGATCACGGCGTGACTACGCGTGACGTGACCATTAGCGTGACGTGATCGTCTGTCGCTATTTTGGTCACGTCACGTCACGTCACGTGACCAAATCACGGCGTGATTGTCGCGTCACGTCACGGTGTGTCACATTTTTCCTTCTCTATACATTAGGGGTGGAAACAGATCGGATAGTGGTGAAACCATATCCGTATTTGCTTTTATTTTTCAGATACGGATACAGATCGAATATTAGATGGATACGGATTGGATATCGGATATCCGTAGATATATACATAGATATTTTCATAATATATATTAAATTATATGGTATATATCTATTATTCGGATACGGATAATTAAAATTCAAAACTATATCCGTATCCGTATGAATATTCAGATATCGGATATCTGTATCGAATTTTCGGATATGGATCGTGATACATTTGGATATTATCCGATCCGTTTGCATCCCTGTGCTACATACACCTACCAAGGATGAGTCACGAACAACCAAGCATTGTACTGAGAAGCATCAAGTGCGACACGACTACCGATGATCTTTCCTTTATAATTAGCTAAACTATTTGTTCTGATGAAGGAAAAGACCTCATAATCAAGTTCTACTCTTCACAAGCTTTTCGAAAAGTGGTCATATGCCGAAATCGGACACCCGAGCTCCAAGATGCGCCAGTTTAAAGATTGCTGAAGAACACTGAAAGTGCACAGCTGTTATGACAGTCCGTGAGGTGTTATAATGGCTGCTCTCTGGAATTTCTACCGTTAGGTGACGGTTAAAATGATTTATTCCATGGTGCTACAGGCTGAGAAGTGATTTATACCGTGGTAACGGTTGTTGAACCGTTATAACTGTTTATATTCGTCAACTTACACACCGTTCGTATTTTGGCCACTATTTGGTCGTACGAACTCCGATTTGAGTAAATTAAAGCTGGAAATCTTCAGGAGACTGAGATATACAACTTTTATATTGAAGCCGTATTCAGATTATGAATTGATGGGTTGCTATAGGCCGTGCAAGGCAGGCAACAGATATGATAACATGTACAAACCTAGATTTGCTTCTCTCCATATATAGAGTAGCAAATCTAGGGTTTTCTATAAGTGCTCTAGCCGTCAAACACCTTCTCCTCAACTGAAAAGAGAGCCTTCATGCTTGCTTAATCTCCTAACTTCAATACTCATTCAACAACCGATAATCTACTCCACCATACTCAATCTATTGTAAGAATTAGAGTGATTTGTGAGAGATCTTTTGTTTATTCAAAATCTAGAGCCTTAAGTGCTCTTTTCCTCTTTGAGCCGTGTGTGCTCACTTCTTATACTTGAACCTATTTGTGTGCTCGGGACGTGTGGCTTCTCTAAAGTTTGTAAAGGGCTCACCGGCTCCATCTTGTACTCCTTTCTCATTGGGTAAAGAAATGCGTGACATCTTGAAGGTCGCAAAGCACCAGAGTCGTAGGCTTTAATACCGAACATCGTTAACATCTCTTGTGTCAAGTGTCTCTAAACTCTACTCTTTACTTTATTATATTTTAGTTTATAATCGAGTTATTTGAGGTTTCCGCCAATAATAACTTTAAGACACATTAGGGATTTACACTTTAGGTTAAAAGTCTAAAAATGCCCTATTTACCCCGCACAAATTTTGATGTAGAACTCATTATACCTTTTTCAAATTAGCGTGTGTCCAGAAATTCTTCTAAGTAATTAGTGCAGTCGTATTGAAATCCGTGCGTCCCAACTGGGCATTAGTGCGTTCACACTGGGCTTAGATTTTTCCTACTTTCCCTGAAATGTGCTAAATTTGTCTAAGTACTGAGTGCGGCTCGCAGTGCGACCTAAGGAGGTCGAAGTGCGACCTAGTAAGGCTGCATTTTGGCATGTTTTCGCCATTTTATTCAATTTAAACCAATCAAACACAGTAACTTGATTCCAGGTGTATTTTATGACTTTTATATACTATAATACAATATATTTAGAGTATTTTCAGGATAAAATCTAGATCGAGCATGTGTAAATGTGTATATATTTTATGCCTATCACTTCAATATGTGTGTTTTTGCATCAAGATTAGTGCTGATCTTGCTTGCACAAATCTAAAAGCAGTTTAGACGGTAGAGGAACTCTTTAGATTCAAATTTGAGTCTGATGGAATTTATATGCTTTTAATAAAAGATAGAATGAGTATTTTATAAATTTAGAATGAGTTTTAATATAAAAGACAATAAAATGGATAAATTTGTGAGTTTTTAACATTTTAAGGAGGAAACATATAATTTTAAATTTTAGGAGTAATACGTAATTTTTTTTTTTTTTATACCCACGTGATATTCCCCAAAAAAAAAAAGTAAAATAGCAAATTGAAGAGCAGTGCTGAGTTGACTGCTGAACCTTTGGGCCATCGTCCGCCACTTATCGGGCGGAGTAATTCAACACGACAAGCCTTCTTTAAGACTTCTACGTCTGAACAAATTATGAATCCACAGGCCGGACCCGGATTTACCAGTTTACCTCCAATCCTTATTTTTGTTCTCGGTACGACTCGTCCCAAACTCCCTAACGCTGTCTGAAGCCCAGTATGACAATGCCCCGACTAGTGGGTCCCAGATTCAGTCGGTTATTACTTTGTGGGTTCCAGTAGTCAGTACCCGCCGCATGGTACGTAGTTACTAGATGACGCAGGGGAGCAGCTTGGGTCCGACGCCCATCGGACTCAAACTGAGTTCGATGAGCTCCATAACCGTCCGATTCACTTTAAGATGTGTGCGCGTTGCTTTAATATTCGCTCACTTCGCTTTAATATCCGTGCGCACACATCTTGAAGTGAATCGGACGGTTATGGAGCTCATCGAACCCAGTTTGAGTCCGATGGGCGTCGAACCCAAGCTGCTCCCATGACGCAGGGTTCCTTGTTTCCAGAAAATTCATTGTGGCGTGCAAGCAAAAGCAAGTTTGCAATCTCAGGTGGGGGCCACTTTCAGCAGCTTCTCTCCAATAAACAACGAGCTCTTCTTTTTGTAAAACAATAAACAAACCTTTTCTTCTCTAAATCCCCGGAAATGGCGCTAAATACATTCTTATCACTCTTCCCTCAGTGTCACTACCACTCCCAACTGCTCAAACCCTCAGTTCCTCTACCCAGCAAAACCACCTTTTATTCTCACAAACCAAATTCCAAATGCAATCGACGATTCTCACTTCGAGTGGCCACACCATCATCTCCCACCTCTCCGATCTCAAAAGATGAGGAGCCAACAACATCTGATACATCATCCGATGAGAAATTCTCATGGAGAGACCACTGGTATCCAGTTTCTCTAGTTGAGGATCTCGACCCGCGGTACCCGACTCCGTTTCAGCTGTTAAATCGTGATCTTGTGATTTGGAAAGATCCCAATTCGGGCGATTGGGTCGCCTTCGATGATAAATGCCCCCACCGACTTGCACCTCTCTCGGTAAATTTTTCCCCTTGAGGACGATCGACGTATCTTTTATTGTGATTATTTTGAATCATATGCAAATTTCTGTAAGCTTGATAAGATGCAAACTCGAAATTCCTTTGGATGTTAAGTTTGTTTTTCTAAATCCTTAACTTTTATTAATTCGCACTGTTTCTAGATGTATGTACCTTGATGCTAAATTGGTGACAGTAATTATAATTTGTTTTAGGTTGAATGCTGGTAGGCCTGTAAAATCACTGCATAATTGTTGTAATTATATGTATAATTTGTATGAATTCACGACAGTATGTCTAATTACTGTAAAATAAAAAAGGAAATAAATTTGAATCCAGTCAATGCACTGTGATTGAATTTTTTATTAAAAAAATTTAGGGGGAACATTAGAGATACCGGCATAAAAAGAAAGACACTTTGACAACGTGTCCTTTTCTTGAACAGGAAGGAAGAATAGATGAGACTGGATGCTTGCAGTGCTCATACCATGGGTGGTCTTTTAGTGGATCGGGCTACTGCACGCGGATTCCTCAGGCGGCAGCTGAGGGACCGGAGGCACGGGCCAACCAGTCAGCCAGAGCATGTGCAATTAAGTTCCCAACCCTTGTCTCTCAGGGATTGCTTTTTGTGTGGCCTGATGAAAATGGATGGGAAAAAGCTGTTGCTACAAAACCTCCCATGTATGTGTATTCTAAATTGCTAATAAATGACACTTATGCAAAATTATTGATTTTCTGGTCTTGTATGCAACAACTACTACATATAATGGTTCTAAGCTCAGATAGTTATGTGCGTAAAATTAATTTTATTTTGTGGCATGTACCATTGTATACTCTAAAAGCTTCCCTTATTCAAAATAAATTAAGAAATCATGCTATAGTTGTCTTGCATGCATCATGTCTGAATCTTTGTATTCTGTAGCTTCTCCTTTGGCGATGATGCAGTAAAGGAAGGCACTTAATGCAAATAATAGGATTCCAATTTTTATATTTTGAATTCATTATTTTGGAATTAAGATGTTTGCATTGTATAATTAGGTTGCCAGAGGATTTTGATGACCCTACATTTTCTACAGTCACAATCCAGAGAGACCTTTTCTATGGCTATGACACGCTAATGGAGAATGTCTCTGATCCTTCACATATAGAATTTGCACACCATAAGGTAGATTTTCTTCTTTTCTTTCTGGCACATGTAGTAGGGACATTTTACAAATGATAAAACACATTACATTTGTTGTTAAATAGGTAACAGGAAGGAGAGATAGAGCTAAGCCTTTGCCATTTAAGTTGGATTCGAGTGGTGCGTGGGGTTATTCTGGTGCTAATTCAGGCAATCCTCGCATCACTGCTAAGTTCATTGCTCCTTGCTATGCTATGAACAAGTAAGCTTGTCTGATGTTGATTCGATTTTATTATTGAATTATATAATTTTTTTTTGCAAATAACACCAAGATTCAAAATCAGAGGTCAAGTCAAGCAAGAAAATGACAGGTCAACTCAAGTAAAGAAATGACTAACTTGCCCACTACTTCCCTGACTTGAATTGATCACATCCCTTTGGAACTGTACAACATATTTTTCAATCATGTTTTTCTGTGTATTGGTCTGATTTTGATTCATCTGGTCTTGTTGTGGAGTTAGAGGCCCCTCGTCAATACCTCATAACTCTGCCTTTTTCTTCACATAGATCTCGTGGGTAGGTGTGATCACGAGTATCTTAAATAAATTTGGATGCCAGTTGTTAATTGAGAAATGCTGAGTAATTTATCAAGTACATTAGGTCTTATTTGCACAACAAAAGTCAAGCCAAAATCAACTAAATTCTAGTAAAAGAGACTTGGTTTTTCAAGTTAAAATGAACTTGCTATGAAGCAATTTTGTTAAGCTAATCTAAAAAGTGAGACCAATGTTGTTAATCTTTGTTTTATTTGATGTACAAATATAGTCAGGTAATAATTTTTTTTAAACCTTTTATCAAATGTAACTTTACAAAAAGCCTAGTCCAAGATCGGTACTTGAAATGAGTTGTATGCATTACTCTTACAGGATTGAGATTGACACAAAGCTGCCAATAATAGGAGATCAGAAATGGGTTATATGGATTTGTTCCTTCAATATTCCTTTGGCGCCTGGGAAGACCCGTTCTATTGTTTGTAGTGCCCGCAACTTCTTCCAATTTTCAATGCCTGGGCCCAATTGGTGGCAGGTCAGCAAATTTAATACACTTAGCTTGCAAGAATTTTTTATATGAATAGTGCATTAGGTCCACTTGTACAATTGAAGCTAATTTGTCGCTTAGCTGCAAATTCGAGGGTAATTCGGGCTTATGTTAAACAAGAAGAAAGAGTTATTGAAGATTAAATTTGTCGTGAATTTGGCTTTAGTTTTAGCTCCCTTGCAAACTTGCCTGGGCGATGGGAAATAATATTAGTTCATTGATATATGATTTCAAAATGGATCTGTTCGAAGGTCTTATTTAAGTTTTCTATGGCATAGGTTGTGCCAAGGTGGTATGAACACTGGACATCAAATTTGGTCTATGATGGTGACATGATAGTACTTCAAGGTCAAGAAAAGGTATTTCAATCCAAGTTGAACGAGTCTTCGACTGACATAAATAAAGAGTACACGAAAATTACTTTCACCCCAACCCAGGCAGATCGCCTGGTCTTAGCCTTTCGTGCATGGCTGAGACGGTTTGGGAATAGCCAGCCTGAGTGGTTTGGTTTCACTGACAAGCAACCATTGCCTTCTACAGTCTTGTCTAAGCGCCAGGTAATTTTTTTTTTTTTGAAAAAGAAGTTGCATTAGACTTCATCAGTACAATAAATGCAAATAAGCCCCTATTTTGTTGTATATAAAGTATAAACAAATAAATGCATTAGCTTGAGAGGCTTATTTGCAAATTACCCATAAAAAAAGCAAATAATGGCCTATCTATAAAGAGCAAATATTTTAATTTAAAGGTTGCCAATGGTATTCTCCTTGTCAGTGTTTTGTCTCCACAAAATGAACTTACGAGAGTTATTTATGTTCAAAGAAATAAGTTGATAGTCTATGTGATATTAGCAATTTTAGAGGGGCATGTTTAATGTTGTTAGTTTTGTAAGAGTGCATGGTATTTCATATTTTCTTTCAGTCTTTAATATCTCAAATGGACATTTACTAACACTTTTTCTCTATAATCTCTGCAGATGCTTGACAGATTTGAGCAACACACGCTCAAGTGCTCATCATGCAAAGCAGCTTACAATGGTTTTCAGACGTGGAAAAAGGTGTTGATTGGCTCAACAGTTTTCTTCTGTGCTACAGCTGGAATCCCGTCAGAGACATATATTCGTCTCCTGATAGGAGGGGCCGCCTTGGTCAGCGCCGCCGCGGCGTATGCACTGCATGAGTTAGAGAAGAACTTTGTTTTTACAGACTATGTTCATGCCGATATTGATTGAATTTGGTTTTTGGATTTTCTCGGGAGCCTTACCTGACTTCTCTAATTATGGGCCAGTTAGCATATGTGATTTTGGTAGGTAGCTGAAAGATACTTGAATGTATAGTCTGTTACTTTTTTTATGTTATTTAGATGCTTAGTTGTAATGAAATAGAAATTGAGTTTATTAATTAATTTATTACTTCTTTTTTTTTTTGATAAAAAAGGCTAAAGCCCATTCCATTAGGAAAAGAAAACCAAGTTAAGTTACATCACAAACACATCAGATTTGTTCTAGCAAAAAGAAACAGATATAACCCTAATTGCATAATGTAGCCAACGCCATTTAGGCATCACTACCAAAATAGCAAAACTCAACTGTACAAGGAAACAAAAGCCATTCAGGCATAGCTACCCAAAGAGCATTCTTAAAGTAAACACTATTAAGCTACACACTGGGGCTAAGGGGTAATTAATTTATTACTAAGCTGATTAGCTGAAGTATGAAACTTGACTTGTTAGATTAGCTTGGAATTTGAGCTTCTCTTTGCTCGTTATTGAAATGTAAGAACAATATCAAGCACTTTCATGGAAGCAGCTTGGGTCCGATGCCCATCAGCTCAAACTGGATCCGATGGATTCTATAACCATCCGATCCACTTTAAAATATGTATGCACGGATATTAAATTGAACATGCACGGATGTTATAACAATGCTCACAGATTTTAAAGCAGATTGGACAGTAATGGAATCTATCGGAACCAAGCTGCTCCCCACATTCATACATTGATAAAGGTGAACAATTACGAAATAGTTTCAGTACAAATGAAAATTTATATGTCAAATCTCGTCATTGTACTGATAACAGAACAACTTCCATTTTATTGTACAATAAAATACGAAATAGTTTCAGTACGAACTACCTATAACAGAACAACTTCCATTTTATTTTTGTAATTTTATTATGTCTTCATTGTTTAATTTTCTAATAATAATAATTATAAAATTTATATGTCAAAATAAAATCATTATATGCGATCTATATTATTTCTATATATACATACAAAATTATTACTTTTTAGTTTTTTATGTGAATCAATAAGTTGTAAAATTGAAGTTAAAATATTGTTCGCATATTTAATTTTTTTTATGTGAATCAATAATTCTTGATAATAACAAAAACAAAGTTGAAGTGTTAAAATCTTTTACATGTGCATATTGAAAACAATGTATATCATATCTAATAGTTTGATTTTAATATTTAATTTTAAAATTTGAGTTATTAGAATTAAAAAAATTAAAAAATGATGGAAGCATTTAATAGTAAAACACTGATTTCTCCAGTTTTTATATACTGGAGAATCGTCGCCGTCTTATCCCTCGAGTCAAACATACTATCCACACTCCACAATGTCCAGTGTTCCCCATGACCTCATCGTTGGTCTCTGATTCTGAATCTGAAGTCTGGATTCTCTTCCCTCCTGCTCTCACAGATCCGGTTCAAACTGGTCTCTCCAGTTCCAGTCTGTGGCTTCTGACTAATCCCTCTCTTTACACTCCACTCCAAGGTGGAGAGAAGAGAAGTCGATGGCCGCTCTCCATTCTTCTTCTGCTCCGCCTATTCATTTCTACCCTGCCACGGCGGTCTCCTATCGCCGCCGGCGACTATGCCTCCGCTCCTCCGCCGTGTCCTCCGCCCCCAAGGCCCGTTTCATCGCCCGTCGCTCTGATTCCGCGTCCGTCCAACAGCTCCAGCGCCCTTTAGGTACCTCTGTCAACCAAGTGCCAATTACAACCCTTCTTCTCTTCTTCTTGATTTTGCTTGTTTCTTTTCAGAAAACCATGGGGAAAAAATAAATAAGGAGCGTTACCTTTTTTTTAATCAGGGGAGGTAAGTGCCGAACCCTGGCAAAGGGTGGCTTTGCCCCTACATCAAAAGTTGTTAAATTTAGACTAATGAAAATTCAAATCATTTGATTAGTGATAAAATATGGTCCAAATCTCGTCATATTTTCTTGCGCACAATATATGTATCAAATAAATCATGCCTATATTGTTGAAATTCTTATTTCAATTATATTTATAATGATAGTTAAGATTATCAAGTTAAACAATGTTAGTGGATCCTAACCCTCCTTGAATTAACTTAAATAAGAGGGTATATGTGACATTTCACATATTTGACAAGGACAAGTATAAAGTTTTGCCCTGATTTTTTTATTTTGTTTGATAACTAGCTGAGTACATGAGCTTGCCAGCAAGTCAATACTCGGTGCTAGATGCAGAGAGGATAGAGAGAATAGATGACAATACATTTAGGTGCTATGTGTACCGCTTCAAGTTCTTCTCATTTGAAGTCTGTCCAGTGTTGGTTGTTCGTGTTGATGAGGAACCCAATGGATGTTGCATCCGCCTCATGTCTTGCAAGGTTATTCATGTCCCTTCTTACTTTTTACCGTAGAGGTGTTCTATTCTACCTGATAAAATTATTGTGGGTCTACTCTGATTACTAGCAAGGTATTTTTGTTATGAAGGTTAATCCTTTCTTACAGAATTTTATCCCGAGCTTAATAAATAAAATAAAACTGGTCATGATATTCTACAAGGATCAGTAGAAAGCCTGGTGTGGATTCAGCAGAACTAACTAGTTAGTCCAAGTGCTTATCTGGTATTGTACATAATTAGATATGGTAATACTCTCTAAATCATTTGATTTAGCATCTGTTTTTTTTGTTCTAATAATGTCTGTTGGCTAGCTAGTAACCATTCTTGAAATGGACTGACTTATGGTCCTTTGTATGTTAATTCCAAACCATAATGATCCCAGAGATAAGGAGACAATTACTTTTCATGTGATGCATCATTGTATATGTGGTAAACGTAATTCAACTTCCCACGTACTTAGGTCTTTGAATATTTCTAATTTCATCTCTTTTATTGTTTATTTTTTATATGGACTTGTCTTGTTTTGACTTTTCGTTATTAGTTGGAGGGTTCACCACTTGTTGAAGCTCAGAATGAGAAATTTTCAGGTACTAATTATATCATTGTTACTATTGTTCTGCTTTCTGCCAGTCTCTTTGTTTTAAGATTTTGATTGCTCCAATTTTCATTTGATTCAAGAGTAGTTGTTATTTACCAACTGGGATTCATAATTAGAAAAATAGAAACAAAATGGTAATGTTTTGTGTACTAGTTTGTATATTAAGGCACATAGTTTTCTAGTCCCCATTTGGACCATTACTCCAATGTTTTCTTTTGTGTTTTTTTTTTTCTGAATAGGAGTATTTAATTTTATTTTTTTCAGGACATGATTGACTTAAGTTTACTGTCGGAATGCAGCTTCCATGGTGAATCGGGTTTTCTGCAAGCAGAGTTTGCAGGATTCAGATTTCCAGCAACTCACATCTGATACTTCTATTGAGGTGAATAAATTTCTATCAGTGCCTTTGAGTATATACAGTAAGAATTGAATATATCATATGTGACTATGTGAGGATGGTTTCTATTGCCTCCATTTTTTTGAAAGTGTATTAATGAAAAAAACTCAAAACCCAAATAATGAGAAATTGCGACATGTTAGCTTTATTTTATCTTTTTTCAAGAGGTCTGTAAATATTCACTAACATGGAAAATCTCTATATGTTGGTTTTTCATGCTCTTTATACTCACCAAAATAAAACTGAAATATTGTATTTTTATGGACGTATAGAGGATGTGACAGAGTCAGACTCACAGAGACCCCATGTAATGGTTACATTTTGTTATTTAAGGTTTAAATTTTAGTTTATGTGAAACTTCTACAAATGAGGGTATATAATAAGGCATAAAAATGGATATATTTGAAGCCTCATTATATAAATAGGTTATGTTTAAATAAATGGCCCTTCTATATATAGGTTGCAATTGAAATACCATTTCCTTTTCGAGCTTTACCTGTTGAGGCTATTGAGTCGACTGGTAGACAGGTGCTTGAACAGATTCTACGAGTAATGCTTCCACGTTTTTTAACTCAGGTGTGCTTTATATTGTTACTAATTTACCTAGGCATACAAAGAGTATGTAAAATGCCAGGGCTTCTAGTGACCAAATACAAACAGAAAGGCAGAGAAAAAGAGGATTTTTAGCATAAACTTGGATGTCTGAAACTAGGATGTTTTTGGTGATTTTTTTTCTTCAGGGCTGAAAACAGTTGGGAGAAAAATAAATAGATAAATTTAATTGATGCAATCATATTATGCATTAATTGTTATGACTTTTCCCTTTTCTAGCTTGTGAAGGATTATCAAGCATGGGCATCAGGGGATATTTCAAGGCAAGCCCTTGGTACCGGAGAAATTTAAATCACTCGGTTATTTGTAGTACTAAAATTTTACATCCTGCGTACTTTTGAGTTAGTCAATTTTATTGCTAGAAACTTTCAATGAAATCTTTGACAAGATTTGTTTAATTTGTATTTATTAATTGAAGAATGACCGGTACATATGCAATAATACGGTGGGCTTTCTCTTTGAAATTTTTCTACGGATATTTGAATCTTTTTCATTAAACTTGGACCTGACAGATTAGATGGGTTGGGTTATGTCAATTACTTGCCGATTCAGATAGACTATTGGACAAGTTGCATGGATCAAGTTTATTTCATGTTTGGTGAACTTTCAGAGTTTCATTGACTATATGACTCGGATCATGTGTATTCATGTTTTTGACCGATTATGATGCGGGTTAACTTGAGTGTTGGATTATTTTGGCTAAAGTAGTTAAGTCACAGTGAATTATGAGTAATTTAGATGTTGGTTTAAGATGCAAATCAGGCAGGTTGGGCTGTGTATAGATTGAATTAAATTGGATTTAGATTGCCATGATATTCATATAAATATCAGGCTCAGGTTGTTTTGGATTGAATTTTCTCCAGATTCTGTGAACTTTTGTATTTGAATAACCATGAGACAAATGGTCCGGATCAGATTTTATTAGGTTTCAAGTTCAATGGCAAAAACATACTTATTTCATATTAAATTATACATCTTATATTGGATTTCCTTTGGTTCGAGCTAATTAAGAATCAGAGATGAGTTAGTTTGGGTAACATATAGTTTAGGATCACTTCCATTTGAATATTTTTAGGGCTAATTTTATATTTGGATACTTATTATTAGCAGTTTTATTTAAGTTTGGATTTATTCAGGTTCGAATAATGACAGATTTGACTCATTTAATTCTATAAAATTTGGCAGCAACTGGTTTAGTTCTGTAGCTACTAGCTAGCTGCATAGGATGAATAGTTTCAGTAAGGTCCGTTGCTATTCTTTTTGTTGAGAGCTAATCCGTCTTTTACTGCAAAATGCAATAAATGATATGTTTTCTTTACATGGCTGCAAAGATGATTGGTGCCCAGCAGAGCGGATGTATATTTGCCTATGAAATTGCTTTTTAGGTGGAGATTGTTAGTTTTTAGTTAAAAAGAAAAGAGTTGCTCACGCTTCACAAGTCCAACACTCACTGATGGAGACTTCAATGCAATCTATTGCCTAGGAAGAGGTTGTTAATTACTCTATTCCTTTCTAGAGGACGAGTTTAGCTAACAATGGCCTGCAAATTAAGTAAATGCCACAAGTGTGTCAGCATAATTATTAATTTGTGCATCTATCAATTATTTGTAAGTTAGAAATGTGATATCCAGGTAAATTTGAGATTTAGAAAGAGTACACATGAAGACGTAGGTTTGTGCTATGAATCCATATTTTTATTTTGAAAGTTTAAACAATCAATATGAATGATTCAATATGATCTTCATATAAAAATATAACTGGGGACTAAATTATACATTTTTATAGAAACTTTTGTATTTTTTTGAATAGGTAACATTTCACTTGATTTTCAAATTTTGGACCATACGAAGGTACTAATATTCTATCTATTAAAAAAGATAGTAAAAAAAATCTTAAAATAATATAAAATTTGATCTGTAAGTACCTTTTCATATGCTTAAGCCACTTTGATATATTTGGATTGTTTTATTTTGAAAACCAGGTACGTATACGTCTCATCATAAAACTAAACAACATACGCACAAAAAAAAAACATAGGATTGACGAAATTTACGAATTTTTTTGGAATTCCTTATTACATATTACAGCTTACATTTATACTGGTACAAGCACACATGCAGGCCATTCCGGTGTATATCGTTACACTTCAAAAGATAATTAATAACATATCATACTAACACCAAAATTTATTTCTTTAACCGAAGCTGCAACAGATGATACATTTGGCATAGAGAATTTAAACTTTAGTAGTGCCCGTTTCCACCGCCACTACCGGATCCGGATCCATATCCAGATCCGGACCCATATCCTGACCCATTTCCACTGCCACCACCTCCACCTCCGCCACCACCGCCGCCACCACTACCATACCCACCACCATGAGCACCACCTTCACCATATCCTGATCCAGAGCCATATCCAGATCCATTACCATAGCCAGCCCCTCCACCACTGCCACCACCACCACCTCCACCACTTCCGTATCCTCCACCCTGCGCACTTCCTATGCCACTACCGTATCCAGATCCAGATCCATGCCCAGACCCGTATCCAGATCCTACACCAGCACCACCACCTTCACCACCTCCGCCACCGCCACCACCACCCCTGCCATATGCACCGCCAATTCCTGTACCAGCACCCTCACCATAGCCGGACCCAGAGCCAGAGCCATAACCAGAGCCACCATTGTAACCACTGCCTCCTCCAGCACCACTGCCACCACCTCCTCCACCTCCTGATCCAACACCATATCCTGTGAGGGATCTGGCAGCAAGGGCTAGGTGGCTAATGCTGAGGAGCAAAAAGAAAGCAAGTGCTAGTGTCTTAGTGCTATTAGCCATGATCGCTAAGTGAGTGAGAGAAGAAGAAAATATTTGATGAGATGGTCGTAGCAGAGAGGTGTATTTATAGGGGAGGTTTGCATGGCTTATGGTACAAATGATAAAGAAACGATGCACGTAATTTTGATTGCTGGGTTCTTAATTACGTGTTACTTTTCTGTGTGGCCATGTGTGTCGCTATTCTGTTAGTATGGATCACACTTTGTTTTGGTTGTAGAGTGAACTGTCAATGGTTGTAGTACACTGTATATTTGGGTCACACTTAATTAGACTATTATGTTAATGCCGCAAGAGAACCAAGCTCATAGTATATATTAATGTGTGAAATGGTAGACTTGGAGCCTACAGGAGTGGTGGTGGTTGGTTTTTGACACATTTTGCTGGATGGAGAGATGTCGTTGGCATGCCTTTTAATTTTTGGCGCTAAATATTCGACGGTATTTGCTTTAATAATGGATTCTGTCCATACTCAATCGATTGAGGGAAGTTTAGAATGTTAGCTTTCTTCTTTTTAATTTTTTTGAGTAAAAAATTCTTGCCTAGTTTTCTATCCCAACTTTTATATATGCTACACAATTTTCAAAAGTTGTTTATGGATGGTTATGGAATTTTTCATTATCAACTTTATTTAGTCTTGTCTAGTAGGAATTCTCCTTTGGAAATTAGGTATTTATCCACCTTCTGGTTCTTAATTAGTTGGTGTAGACTGTTGCATTAACTGGTGTATTAATGCAGGCTGTTTCATTGTCAACTTTGAGTGGTGTGTTTATATATAATGGCTTTCTTTCGTAATTGAAATTGTCTGCAGTGAGCAGACTAAAAGAGGGAATAATCAGAATGAAGAGAGAACACTGAAAGTTACGTATATTGCTGGAATCTTTTCCAATAATTAAATAATTGAGAGCACTGAAATAGATCTAGAATTTGTAATTCAAATCAAGTAAATTTTTTGATTTAAAAAAAAAAAATCAAGAAAATTTTATAATACACCTAAAAAAAATTTAAATAAATAAAATAAGTCCAATCCAACCCGTTTCGATTTATTGGAAAGTCAACTTGATTCGAGCACGACTGATCCAACCCGAGACTCAAATATGATCCAAAATTGGACGATTCAAAACTCGACCTGACATGTAAACCAATTAAATAGTTGGATGATCGGACCCAGACTCAAATATTTTTTCTTTTTTGCACTTCAAAGCCCGTAGGCACAATTACATTACAAAAGCAGGGCACCAAAACCCGTTCTTTAAAACTGATAAGTACTAAAGCAAGCTTCTTTTTGAAAACATCCTAGCCCCGGTCCTTGAAAAGAAAACCCTTTAGAATAACATATATTATAGCTGTAGTATAGGTGAGTAGATCCTCTATTAAAACTCTAACAGAATTACAGAGCTTTGAGCTTCAGCTTAACTTACGGCTATTTAAACTCTTTTTGAAAACATCCTAGCTAGCCCGTCCTACGGTTTAATGTTAAAAATTGCCCATGTCAAAACAGTGCAGTCTTTCGCATAACTGGTTTTACACTTTTGAGCAATTAAATTAAATTAAATTCTTTATTATTATTATTATTATTAAATTTTTTTTTCTAGAAAAGGCTGTAACAGCCCAGTATATTTACCAATAAACATTTAGTAGAACTAGGTTGTTCCTAAGTTCATCAATTCTTTTTGTGAACTCAACTCTAAATCTATCGGATTGACATTAATGACAAATTCAAACCATTGAAACCCGTCTACTTTACGAGTGATGCATCTACCTACAAAATTTTAAAATTAATTTTGTATAGAGTCAAGTGATAAAAAAAAAGAAAAAAGAATGCATTAAAATTACATTATAAATCTTCTAATTTTGACTGCTTGACTTTGTACAAAATAATTCGAAAGTTTAAAATTTTTGTATGTAGGCACATCACTCGTAAGGTAGATGAGTTTCAACAATTCGGATTTATTATTTGAAGTCAATCCGATATATTTTAGAATTGAGTTCGTAAAGAAAATTGGTGAACTTAAAAACACGCTAGTTCTACTCAACATTTACAAGGGTTCTAAATATCTAGCTATCACTACACAGCTCAAAGTTCAGCCAAAAACCACTAAAAACTCCAGTCACACACGAATCCGAATCCTCTCAGATACCTGACTCAAGCAAATTGAAACGGACGGCCCAGTTTAACTCAAGACGGTGCCTATTTCGGAGATGGCGCAGGATCCAATATTATTTGTGCATTAAAATTTGTGCCAAGTTAAAAGAATGATCTTGACCGTCCATTTCCAATTTACTGGAGTCAGGTACCTGGGTGATCCGAATTCGCCACACACACCTCAGACTCCAGCAACTAAAAATAGGAAGCAATTAAAAATAAAAAAAACAATTAAATCAATAACTTTCTATTTCAACACTGTTTAGTTGTCTTTTTTTTGAGGAATCGTGGCAGCAGCATGAATTACGAGTTATTGACAAATGGTATGAAAGTGCACAGTAGACTCCACTCAAGAACCAATCTGCAACCTTCTACCACGCAATAACCATCCAATGCAAATTTAAACCGTTCAATCTTACCAAGTTTAGTGCAGACTCAATCTTAAAATTTCCTTCTAAAAATTCATCCATCCATAACCGTACATCAGTAGCAGAAGATCCAGACTGAACAGAAAGCACAAATTTCAAAAGATTATATACAATTTCCAAACTGAAGTTGTTATCTGTCTAAGTCGTCACATTTGAAGCATATCTCACACGTCCGTTGACTTAAAAGCTTCTTGCTCTGTTATGCGAATCATCTAATCCACCTTGTATCAACTAAACGGGTCCGGAAATGGGACGATCTGGATCAAAACTCCAATTTTGTTTACTTAAAAAAAAAAAATCCGAACTCCAACTAAACAGTGTTAAAGCAGAAAGTAATTAAATAAAAATATTAACATAGATAATCAAGTTTGCTTTGCTTTGAACAGTAATTTACTAAAATTTCGTTTTCGGAGTCCGGGTTTTCTAACTGGGACGATTTCGGTCCAAGTTAAGAATTTTAAGTTTAAGAAGTACTTTTAATATTCGGCCTGGATCCACAATCAAAATTTGATTAAATTTTTACGGGATCCGGATCCGTTTAGTTGATCACTGCTGAATGAATAATTGAGTAGAGGTGGACAAAAAAGGCATGGGCCGGGAATGCACAGTAGACTCCACCGAATATTTGAATAAGTAGCTCAAATTTCAAAAGATGTTCTCCGATTCTTCCAACAGCAGCAGTTAGTCATCTACAGAAGGAGCTAATTTTGAAGCAAATCTTCCAAATCCTGTTGACTTAAAAAGATTGAGTTGTTGTGCGAATCCAAATTGTACCCACCGAATTTTGATTACCGAATTTATTTGCTATTATTAAAAACACACTGTTAATTAAAGATAAAACCATACTCTTTTTAAGTTTTTGTTAAGTTCAATACAAATTCCTCTGTTTATTCTGGAATTATAAACCATACTATATTGGTTTTTTTCAGACTCTTTGTACAAAATTGATAGTAAATAGGCAAATATACACTCAGCTGCAATCCAACTTTAGCTACAGTTTTGATCTTTCAAATTTCACATTTCAGGAAAATTTCATGTATACTACTCAATTTTTTTTTGAAATTATATATTTCTCCTTCTAAAATTCATAACATCATATTACCCTTCTAGATTTTAAATTTTTACCCAATTTATTATCTTTTCTATTTAAACTAATTTTAATTTATAAAATTTTCATTTTATCCTTCACTAAAAAATAAAAAAAAATATGGAGCAATATATGTAAATGATATAATTGGTTGGTTTGTAGGAAAAATTAGTCATTTCACTACTTGTGACATTGTGTATAGCGATACACTTACGTGTGCGTGATGAGTAGAAAAATGAATAATTTGTTTTTACAAACTGACTAACCAGACTAAATACACATGCTATATATTTTTTATTTTCTTAGTAAAAAGTAAAATAAGAACTTAATAAATTTGAAATAAATTTTAATCGAAAAGTTTATAAAAATGATAAATTTTTGAGTTTTTGAAATTTTAATATAATATTATGAATTGGAGGATTAGTCTTTGGTCTAGTGTCAAAGTCAATGTCCTCCATGTGAGAGGTCGCAAGTTCGAAATTAAACCCGGATGAGAAAAATTTCTTGTGAATATTAAATAATTGGATGGCTTAACTTCCAACCTTTACTAAAAATAACTATGAATTTGGAAAAAAAACCACGTAATTTTGAAGCTTTAAGAAATATACATAGAGGTCGCCCTTTATATAAGTATATATAGGATAGGGATTAGCGGAGGAAGCTACGAACCAAAAAAAAAAAAAAATTAAAATTGATTGCTGATTTAGTCATTTGATGCGAAGTCAATATCCAGCGACTTTCGAGTATTTTTTTTTTTTTTGTAACTTAGAATTAATTTATTATTGAAAAAACAAAAAAGTCTTAAATTTCAACAGTCTGTTGATTTTGACTCTCTGACTAAAGTTCCGGTGCCCGTAGAATTAGTACAAAGCATTTGGTTTGTGGTTCAGAGTTTAAATTCCTCATTTTCATGTTAATTTGACGTGTCTTCGCTTTTTCCAGATTAATAATGAAAACTTTAAAACTTAAATAAGAAAAACATATAAAATATGATCTATTTTAATTTTTTAACACACACACAAAGTTCACTGCATTTCGATCATTTACTAAAAAGTTTGAAAAAAAAAAGTTGGGATAGCAGTTTTATTTTAATTTTTTTAGGGTGCGTTTGGGTGGGTGAAGAATAGCTACAATTCCGGATTAGCACTATTCCGAGCTACTAATCTATGTTTAGGTGTATTTAGATTAGCAAATAGCTATTATTTTTTATTTGTCTTTTGTAAGATTGTTCACTATTTTACTAATCCTACAAAATATTGATTCATCCAAACGCACTCTTAATGTTTATAATTCTATATATCGATATGATCTTAACATAGTGTAGAAGTAAATATTTATATTATATTTTGATTTTTTTTGTTAAGAAAAGAGCGGGATCAAGCTTCTCCTCTTTTAACAACTCCAGCGTATAGATAATCAGTCTTTGATTTATGATCTATGTGTGAAAGGTTGCAGATTTAAAATCTGCATGAAAAGTTTTAGCGGGTGTGAAAACAAATGGGTGGCTTGACTCCCATACTTTACTCAAAAAAAAAAACTCTAGCGTATATTAGATTTCAATACTGCGACTTCTCACATCGAGGCACAATTTTAATCATTATACTAGACGTTATATTTTCGTGTAGATCATATTTAATGATTTCATTACGTCAATAGAGCTTTAAATTGACATATATTAAGTTTTAATGAGATATATACATAATAAAAGTATAAAAAATGAAAAATCTATATTTGTTCTAATTATTTTAGTGGGTGACTAATTAAGTAACTAGGCTCTCTCAACTGGAAGAGATTGTAGATTACTAATTGGTCCCCTTTACTCGATAAATTTAATAAAAGATTACAAATTTAAAAAGATTCTTTACTTTTTTTAGGTGGGAGGATAACTTTACTTAATTTAGTCCTCTCATTAATTTCTCTTTATTGGCTTTTTCTATACAAAATGCCTGTTAAGGTTCGAGTACAACTTGATAGAATTAGAAAAAAAATTCTTTGGTTTGGGTCAGGATCCCTTACAAAAAAAAAATACTATCTTATTAGCTGGACCACTGTTTGTTTATCTAAATATCAGGATGGTTTTAGGTGTTCTGGACTTATATTACATGAATATTTTCTTTTTAGTTAAGTGGTGGTATTGTTTTAAAAACCCCACTGTCATTGGCAAATGGAAGACTATCTTAAATGTTAAATATGGATTGACTGGTTTGCATATACTTAAGTGTTCTTCATTCTGATCTGGAGTTTTATCTTTTTTACAAATGTATAAGATGGGCATCAATAGAATTGTTGCTAATGGTTGGAATATATTTGTTTCATTAGATAGATGGTTAGGTGACTGTGCTTTGTAATGTGTTTACCCTAATATCTCTATAATTGCTTCTAATTAATAACTTTTAATTTCTAATGCTTCTCTCATTCTCTTCTTGATATTCGGTTTACTAGATAACTTATAGGCATTCTATTTACTGAATGTCGACACCTTCTTAACTCTTTAACCTATAGCTTTATATTTACTGATCCAACCTCCTCAAATAATTTTTTTTAGAGATGAACTCCTTCGAGTTTATTTACAGTTCACTCTCTCTATTTGTCGGTGTCCAATAGGTGTATCCCAAATAAACCCCCATATGCTAAAATTCCATTAAAGATCAAAAATTTTATTTGGTTACTTTGACAAAATAAGATTCTTACTAAATGTAACTTAGTTAAACCGGGTTGAAAACATAATATAGATTGTTCATTCTGTGGTGCATCCGAGATAGTAAATCATCTTTTTGTGACATATCCTTATATTTTTACTCTTTGGTCATGAATAGAGAACATCAATAACTTCGATTATAATTGTACTACAGTTCCAAACTTGTGGCTTTTTGATTACTGGATTCCTTTAAAAGACTTGTAGAATTAATTAAAGTTGCAATTTTATGGTTGGTTTGGTGTACCAAAAATAAGATTTGTTTTCAACAAATACCAATCTCTCCCATTAGCTGTGTAGGTTTGGTCTACCTATAAATGTTACTTCTTTGTATTAGATAAACTCTTTGATAATCCTCTCGGATACAGATACTCAGGAAAGGGAAAGCTCTCTATTGGGTTCTGAAGAGGACAATTTTCTTGGTTTACAGGGGTCGGATTTCTCTGACTATCTACGTGATAGGGATGAGTTCGATGCAATTGATGCTGTTGTTGGCTTCCTCAATGTTGATTCTGTTAGAAATGTACTATAGGCCAGAATATTATGGGCCATATTAATAATTAATATGGATCAGGTCTTAATGGGCTGGGCCCGAATTCTTATTCTCATCTGATCTGATCTGATCACGTTTTCTGAATGGATGCAATGAAATAGTGCAATTGAATAGGTGCATAGTATTATAAATATACATGCATAGTTCAGTTTTATGGGTCCCAGAAATTCTATAATATACACATCAGAAAACGTAAGAGAGAAAGAAAGAGAATAGATGGGGTTGTTAATTCGGTACTAGCATATCGAATTACAGAAGTTTGTCAACCTGTTCGTGTGGATGCTGATAGAGATGTGACTGCTGGGCTGTTCGTGAATCTGACACGAGATAGAAAGGAGAAGAAGGCTACTGCTAGACTAGACGAAGATTTCCGCTGCACTGCGCGTCTAGTGGTAAACTCTATTTTAATCTTGGAATTAGTTTTATACATGGATTCTGGTTTCGAATAGTGAACAAATCTGAAGAATTGAATCGAATTGTTACACTATAACCTATCCGAAATCCCAACAGATTCTCCTAATAAAGTTTCTAGTTCCTCTGCTAGTATTAGTGTTATAGTTATGAGTGATACTTCTTAATTGCTTTAGTGGACTATGTGTTTTGTCTATTATTAAGACTATTATGTAGTTTACTTAGGCTTTACCATCCTTAATCCTTGTTTAGGTATTTTGTATAGTATGCTATTTCAGAGGTTGTATTTTTTTACTTTTATATGAACATTTGAGTTTCGTAATGATCTGGTAGTATCCCCACTTTATTGAAAACAATAAAAAATAAAAATTAAGGAACTAGGCGTTCTGTTTTACTCTAGATAACGTTTGTTTTTTCATCGTTGGATAATGGATATTAATATCTATATGTTATGCTAGTAGTCCAATACTTTACAATTTAAGAGCCATGTTTGACAGATCAGCTGAACAGGCTTTTAGCAGTTTTATTTAAGTTTGGATTTATTTGGTTTCGAATCATGCATGACAGATATTTTTATCATTCAATTCTGTAAATTTTAGCAGCATCTTGTTGAGTTCGGTAGCTGGCTTTTGCTGGATGGGTAATTTCAGTCCGGCCGGTATGCGTTATCTATTTTGTTGTGAACTAATCGGTCTTCTACTGCATAATGCATTGATTTGAGCTGAATAACATGATCTGTGTGATTTACATAACTGCGAAGATGATTTGTGCAGAAGTATCTCCATTCTTATAAAATGCACGTAGTTGTTCTGATCTGCCAACGGCTAAGATTGAAAGATGAATTTTCATATTTAATATCAGCCGAGAACTAGTCTTTGGTCTAGTGGCTAAGGCACATGATCTCTATATGGAGGTCATGGGTTCGAAACCCAGATGGGAGAAATTCTTTGTTATAATAACAAATGTATTAAATAGTTGGGTGGCTTGACCTCCAACTTTACTCAAAAAATATTTAATATCAGTCCTCCAATCACATAATCTGTTTTTTTTTTATTAAATACATCTATTTTATGTGTAGAAGTCTAAATTTAGTTAAAATATACTCGCCACACATACTGCTATATAGTTTGTCACAATTAAGAATGAATCTCTAGTAATCTGTTTCCTTATTCCTCCTTAAATCTATTTTTGATTCATGTAATTAAATTATTTTCTTATTTCTTCATTTTCTCTTGTTCATACATTTATAGCATATCTTATGAAATAAATGGATTCATTTTCATATTATATTTGATTTATTTTTTCCATTCGTTGTTTTTTTTATTATTATTTATTATTTGAATTTCTGTTTTTTGTCGTATGTGGCTTTTATTTTCATTTAATATTTTTTTCTTAATTTTGTGTAAATGTCAAATAAAAATATATCTTCAGATTATATTTAATTTTATAATATGTTTTCGTTGCAACGGACGGCCACCATACTAGTATATATTTACGTATGTAATTGCTTTTTAGCTAGGCGGAGATTGTTAGTTTTTTAGTTAAGAGAGGGACTTGTTCACGGCTTCACGCTCAGTACTCATGGAGACTTCAACGCATGAATTCTCTCTATTAGTTTCGTACAGCGCAATGAGCGCATCAATATACTTGACAGTGCCCTTAACGAATAACGAGCCGGTAGCGATTTTTTTCTTCTAATAATTTTTTTTCCGGAAAATTTGAAATTTTAAGCAGCAGATCAGTGATACTGGTTTGACATGCCCACTGCTTGGCATCAGACTAATTAAGTTAAGCCACCTGCATATATTTGGATTGTTTTCATGTTTATTTAAAAACCAGCTACTCATCATAAAACTAATTAAACAACACACACACACACATATATATATATATATACGCACAAAAAACATAAGATTTGAATTCCTTGTTACGGATAACTTTGGAATTCCTTATTACATACTATACAGCTTACATTTATACTGTTACAAGCACACAGGCTGCAGGCCTTTCCGGTGTAAGCTATTGTTACAATTTAAAAGATAATTAATTACATATCATACTAATACCACACATTTATTTTTTTTACCGAGTTGCAAACTGCAACAGATAGTAGTACTGTAGTAGTACATCGGAGATAGCGAACTTCAATTTTAGTGGTGTCCGTTTCCACCACCACTACCAGATCCATATCCTGACCCGGACCCATATCCTGACCCATTTCCACTGCCACCACCTCCGCCTCCGCCACCACCACCGCCACCGCCACCGCTGCCATACGCACCACCATGAGCACCGCCTTCACCATATCCTGACCCAGAGCCATAACCAGATCCGTGCCCAGATCCATTACCATAGCCAGCCCCTCCTCCACTGCCACCACCACCACCTCCACCAGTTCCGTAACCGCCACCATGCGCACCTCCTACGCCACCACCATATCCAGATCCAGATCCATGCCCAGACCCGTACCCAGATCCTACACCAGCACCACCCCCTTCACCACCTCCACCACCACCGCCACCTCCCCTGCCATATGCACCATCAATTCCTGTACCGGAACCCTCACCGTAACCGGACCCAGAGCCAGAGCCATAACCAGAGCCACCATTGTAACCACCGCCTCCACCAGCACCACTGCCACCACCTCCTCCACCTCCTGATCCAACACTATATGCTGTGAGGGATCTGGCAGCAAAGGCTAGGTGGCTAATGCTGAGGAGCAAAAAGAAAGTAAATGCTAGTGTCTTAGTGCTATTAGCCATGATAGCTAACTGAGTGAGATGAGAAGAGTTGATGAGATGGTCGTAGCAAAGGGGTGGCAAGGGCTATTTATAGGTGGGTTCTGCATGGCTTATCGTACAAATGATAATAAAATGATGCACGTAGTTTTGATTGCGGGATTGTTACGGGTTACTTTTCTGTGTGGCAATCTCTGTTGCTATTTATTATTATGGAATATGGATCAAATTTTGGTTTGTCTGCAGAGTGAACTGTCAATGGTCACACTTAATTAGACTATAATATCAATGCCGCAAGAGAACCAAGTTCATAATATTCATGTGTGAAATGGGAGACTTAGAGCCTAAAGTAGTGGTGGTGGTTGGTTTTTGACACAATTTTCTGGATAAGAGATGTCGTTGCATGACATTTCTTTATTTGCCTTTTAATTTTTGGCGCGAAATATTCAACGGTATTTGCTTTAATAATGGATTCTGTCCATACTCGATTGAGGGAAGTTTAGAATGCTAGTTTTCTTCTTAATTTGTAATTTTTTGATTAAATAATTCTACTATTCTAGTTTAGTTTATTAGCCAAACTTTTATCCGCTACACAATTTTCAAAAGTGGTTATGGCATTTTTCATCATCAACTTTCTTTAGTCTTGTCTGGGAGTTCTCCTTTGGAAATTAGATATTTATCCACCTTCTGGTTCACACTTAATTAGTAGGCGTAGACTGTTGCATTAACTGGTGTATTAATGCAGTGTGTCATTATCAACTTTTAGTCGTGTGTTTATATGTGATGCCTTTCTTTTGTAATTGAAATTGTTTGCAGTGTGCAACAGAGGGAATAATCGTCAGAAAAAAAGAGAGAACAATGATAGGTATAATTTCGAAACTACCTGATCCGACCCGGCCCGCTTCAAATCCGAACATAATTTCCAAAATTGAACGACAAAAAATCCGATCCGAGCTCGACAATCTAATAATATTTAAAAATCAAACCGAACCTATCCGTTCAATTACCACCTATACTTAAAATGAATTGAAAAACTACTGGTTAATTTTCATATATAGTCATATAGACCTGTATAACTTGCATAGCAGTACCTTATCATCAACTCGACGTTTAGAATCCATATCCTAGGTGATAAGGTTGGTGACAATAATAATATTTACTTTTGCGACATCTCGTACATATTGATTGCTAATTATGTGTAGTTCAAACAGCATATATTCTAGCTGTAATATAGTTGGATAGATCAGTTCCAACAAGGCAACAAGACTATTTTGAACTCCAACAGAATTACAGATATAGCTTTAAGCTTTTAACTTCAGCTTAATTTACGGCTATATATTAAAGTATTTTGCCTGCGAAAATTAGACAAGCTTTAATTTGCTACGGTTTCATGTTAAATATTTACCATGCCAAAACAGTGCAGTCTTTCGTAGAGGTTTTTGGCTTTTCGGCAATTAAATTAAATTATTTATTCATTTGTTTGTTACTTGTCCTCATATACTTCCAATTTGGAATTGAATTGCATATTTGCACAGTTTAACAATTTTGTATTTAATTGTAATGTAATACAGGATCTGTGACTTTTAGATGCTTACATACCCTTAATAGATAGAATTTTGACAGAATTGATAAGAGGAAACTCGGGTTTCTTATCGGAAACTCAACCTTTGTAACCAATTATAGTTAATGAAATAGGGCTCGACCCCTGTTGTTTCCTCAAAAAAGAACTGATAAGAGGAGCTATTCTTTGGGTGATTTGGCTTGAAAGAAATAATTTAAGTTTTAATAATGCTTTTTTAGGGCCTATGCAATACTTAGTTTCTAAGATTATAGCGCTTGCTACATTTTGATGTAAAAGTAGGAATGATTATAGTTATTTTATACTTACTCTTTTTTTTACCAAATGATGATAAGGAAATAAATCTGCTGTTATTCTGATCCCAACCATTTAAAGTTTTCTATGCTTTTTTTAGGAAATAAACAACAGATTTATTTCCGCCAAGTTTATAACAGGGGAGAACTTCAGAGAAAGAGGACCCACAAGATTCGTTTGCTGATAAAAAGATGAGGTAGGTGTTGAAGTTTTTGTTGCTTTTGTGGACTTATTTGCAAAAGTATAATGTCTGTCTGTTTTTATTCATCTTTTGTGGATTGATACAGATATAGGTTTACTTTTGGGTTAGTACTTGTATGCAGGTTTATCTTAGTGTTGCATGTGTTGTTATATGTGTTTGTAAGAACTTTTAGTATACTAAGGTCGGTTTTGTAAGAACTTTTAGTATGTTGGTACCTACTTGGTACCAAACATGTTTTTTTTTTTTTGAAATAGCCAAACATGCTAATTATTTATGTAATAGAAAGCGGTGGGTATACCCCACTTTTATTACAAAAATAAATTTATTTATTTATTATTATTATTATTATTATGAGAAAGTATTGTAACAGCCTGGCATATTTACCAGTAAACATTTACAAGGGTTCTAACTACCACCATCCAGTTCAAAGTTCAGCAAAAAAGACCACTAAAAAGACCAATAAAAACTCTTGTAACCCTTAATTTTTTAGAATGCATGAATCTCTAAATTAATTGGGTTTTATGCACAAATCTCAAAAAAATAATTAAGAGTTAGATATGGAAAAGCAGGGTCTGCGATTCCTTGAGAATCGCAACATATTTGAGATTTATTTTCAAACATTACCCATATACTACCTCAGCCACGAATTCGCATCCTCTGCGATATCTCAAACTTTGCGTGATTTTAGGGAATATCTTAACTGTTTAAATAGTTTTGCACGAATCTCAAAGTACAAGTAATACTGGTCCCTGAGCTATCCCCGAATAGGCACCGAACACGTTGGTCACGCAAAAATTGAGATATCTCAGAGGATACGGACTCCTCAGCCACACCCACCCCAGGCCCCAGCAATTAAAAATAGAAAGCAATTAAATTAATTACTTTCTATTTCAACACTACTGTTTTGTTGTCACTTGTGATCAGCTGCATGAATTACGAGTTATGGACAAATGGAATGAGAATGCACAGTACACTCCACTACTGAAGAAGCAATCTGTAACCTTCTACCACGCAATAACCATCCAATGCAAAATCTAAACCATTCAATCGTATCGAGTTTAGTGCAGATTCAATCTTATAGTTTCCTTTTAAAAATTCATCCATCCATATATAACCGTACGTCATGAGTAGCAGAAGATCCAAACTGAACAGAAAGCACAAATTTCAAAAGACTATCCAATTCCCAAACTGAAGTTGTTATCTGTCTAAATCAGTGTTCTAAATAGCTAGCTATAGCGGTTTTGGACCCCATAAGCTAAGCTACGGAGTAAAACTGCGCTATTCGAGCTACGGCCGCTATAACGGTAATAGCGGTCCGCTATAGAGCGTAGCGGATAGCGGAATAGCGGTCCGCTATGCTACATGGACTTATTTTTCTATTTTTTTTTCAATTTAAATGGGTTTTGTGTCTCAGTCTGACTAATCTAAAGAATGGTTGATTTGAATATGTAGTAAAATAATACTTAATATATGATAGTAGGATATTTTAAATAGAAAATGTATCGATAGTTTATGAATTATAGAATTAGGGATATTTTGAATGACAATTTAGACTTTGTATTGGTTCAATATGAATATTATAACTTCTTAATCAATTTGGTGTTTTTGTTACTCTATAAGATTTTATAGATAATGTTCATTATTAGTAGAAATATAAAATATAATTTAAAAAAAAAAAAACGCTATGTAGGAAAGCTTTCGCTATAGCTCCGCTATTCGCTATAGCTTTTTTTTTCGTCTCCCCGCTACGCCGCTATAATCGCTATTTAGAACCTTGGTCTAAATAAGTCGCCACATTTGAAGCATATCTCACACGTCCGTTGACTTAAAAGCTTCTTGCTCTGTTATGCGAATCAGCTAATCTACCTTGTATCAACTAAAAGGGTCCGGATTTTGATCGGATGGTCTAGATCAAAACTAAAAATTTCGATTACTTAAAAAAAAAAAAAAAAAAACCAAGCTCCAACTAAACAACGTTAATGTAGAAAGCAATTAAATAACATAGATGCTCAAGTCTGTCTCAAAAAAACATAGATGCTCAAGTTTGCTTTGCATTGAATAGTTTTACTAATTAAAACCACCATTTACGGAGTTCGGATTTTCTGACTTGGACAAATTCAATCCAAGTTGCACAGTAGACTCCACTGAAGAATTAAGTAGCTCAAATTTCAACAGAGTATCTCCGATTCTTCCAATAGAAGATGTTAGTTGTCTATAGAAGTAGCCGCACTTTTGTAGTCCATCTTACACGTCCTGTTGACTTAAAAAGATTGAGCTGTTCTGCGAATCCAAATTGTACCCACCGAATTTTGATTACTGACTTTGTTTGCTATTAGTAAAAACACACTGTTAATCAAAGATAAAACCATACCTTACGTTTTGTTAAGTTAAATACTAATTCCTCTATTAATTCTAAAATTATATATTAAGCACGTCCAATAATTGATCTAGTAACAAAAAACAACATCCTCTTTGTGGAAGATTGTAATTTTTTTTTGATATTGTTGGTAGAAAAAATAATAATTTATAGTCTTCCATATAGAGAATGCTTGGTGAAATTCAGGTAGATGTACTTTATGAATATTAAAATTTAACCAGCCAGAATTTCATCTTTCTCTCAGAATAATTTCTAGAATTATAGACTATACAGTCTATAATCTATACTGTGTTTATATTGTCGGTTAATTCAGAGTTTTTGTATAAAATTGTCTACACAGCTATAATCCAACTTTAGCCACAGATTTTGTCTACTATATTCAAAATTTCAAATTTATTTACCTATATAGGAATATGTTGTGGGGGAAGCTAGGCAAAACTAGAATTTTTAAATTGAGTGCTACTTTAGTCATTTGATGTCAAGTCAATATCCACCGACTTTCCAGCGTATTTATCCAAATTATTGAAAAAAAAAAGTTATCCCATGTCTTAAATTTCTAGAGTCTGTTGATTAATATTGACTCTCTGACTAAAATTCCTGTGCCAGTAGAATTAGTACAACTCATTAGATTTGGGGTTCAGAGTTCATTTTTTTTTATTTTAATGTTTGACGTGTCTTCTCTTTTTCCAGATTAATAATGAAAATTTACAACTTAAATAAGAAAAACATATTAAGTATGATCTATTTTAATTTTTTAAACGCATACATGCATAAAGTTCACTGCATTTCATTTACTAGAAAGTTTGAATAAAAAAGAAAGATACGAGAGCAGTTTAATTATGTATTTCTTTTTTAATGCTTATAAATTATAATTACATGAAATGATATTAACATAGTGTAGAAGTAGATTATATTTTGATTTTTTTTTAAGGAAAGAGCGATCGAGATTAAACTTCTCCCCTTTTAATACCCCCAATGCGTGTATTGGATTTCAATTCTACGGCCTCTCACACAGAGACATACTTTCAATAAACTAGACTTTATTTTCGGTTAGATCATATATAATGATTCCATTCTGTTAATAGGGCTTTAAAATGACATATATTAAATTTTTACGAGATATATAGACATAATGGAAAGTATAGAAAATTAAAAAATCGATATTTGTTCTAATAATTTTACTTGGAGACTAACAGAGGTGAATCTTCGTTTCTTTAATGAATGAGTCAATTGATCACCATTCATTTTCAAACTTTTTATATTTATATCTTATTTTTAATATAATTTAAATAAAATATTATGAAGGTGTGAAATTGATTTGATAGTAAGAAAATTTTATATACTTGATTTCTATTCACATTCGACCTCCATAGTATGAAAGTTTTGACTTTGTCCTAGTGACTAAGTACCAACCATTCCTTTTTACTCTAGATAATTTTTGTTCTTCATCGTTGGATATTAATATATATATGTTATGCTAGTACAAGTAATATATAGCGAAGAAATTAAATGTGCGATTACGAGATGATTTTGGATGGAGTTCCACAAATGAGAATATATCATTTCGAATAGTCGTAATTTTGTTGCACAAATTAATGGGCCATGTTTGACAGAATTGAACAGGTTTTTAGCAGTTCTATGATTCTATCTAAGTTTTTGGATTTATTGGGGTTAGAATTATGACAAATTTTATCATTTAATTCTTTTAAGTACTTTAATTATTAGCAGCATCTGGTTTAGTTTGATCGGTAGCCGGCCTTTTTTACTGTTGTTATATATCCATTTTGTTGTGAACTAATCAGTTTTTTACTGCTTTTTACTGCAAAATGAATTGATGTGAGCTGAATAACATAATCTGTTTGCTTTACATGCATGGCTGCATGCGCAGATGTATATTTTCCTATGCAATTGATTTTTAGGCGGAGATTGCTAATTTTTATGTTAAAATCCGAGTTGTTCACGTACAGTTATTATAGTACCGTACAGTTTGTGGTACCGGATCCTTTCTCGCTTAGGAAGATATTGTTTGTTGGCTCTCTCTATATATATAATCCTTTCTGAAGGACGAGTTTAGCTAACAATTGTCCGCAAAGAAAAAGCCTGTGTCAGCATATTTTTTGACTTGTGCATGTATTTTTTTGAAGAAAAATGTGGGTCTGGCCCACATTTTTAACTTGTGCATGTATGAATTTTTTATACGTTAGAAATGTCAATTCTATGTAAAACTGAAATTTACAAAGAGTACGTACAGATACGTTAGTTGATATTACCGTTCCTTCCAATAACCTGGTTTGTGGATTTCTTTTTTCCTGGAAATTTGAAATTTTAAGCAGAACAAGAGTAATACTGTTTTGACAGCCTATGTTAAGCCTCTTGCATATATTTGGATTGTTTTTTTTAAAAAGAAAAATGAAGGACTAGCCTTCAAGTTCCATTGAAACTGACACCAGAGATGTCTATGTTTACAAAAGATTGCCTAATGGCAATGCAAAATAAAATAGAAAAGAACTTAAATTTAAATTTAAATTTAAAATGAAGGTAAAATGTAATTATTTTAATGTTTTATTTTAAAAACTAGCTATTACTACTTATCATAAAACTAAACAACATACAAACAAAAAAACACGAGGTGGATTCCAATATCTCATGCTTTTCATACTTCATTATGCCTCATATTTTATATTTTTATTTTTAAAGTCTAAATTGTCGATCCTACCTATCTAAAAAAATAGTAATTTTTTTTCAAATATTATAAAATTTTATCTCTAAACATATTTTAGTATGAATATCATGTTGAGCGATTTCGAATCAACAATATGAATTTTGAAAACGAAAATCAAAGACGTACGAGGAGAGACTAAATGTGGGGGTCAATTGACCCCATGCTTTTTAAAAAATCAGTTATTATTATGTGATTTTGTTATAGATTTTATGATAAAATACTATGGATATCATAAATTGACCCTATACTTGTTATGAAAATTGTATATCATTGACTCCATTCTTTTTCAAAGAAAAAACAGACTATTTTTTAATGTGTACAACTTAAATTCTTGTAATATTTTGCTCTTATATATTTCCTCATTACTCAAATATATGCCTTCTCTTTAACGAAGATATAAAACATGAGATATAAAATGCGCGCACAAGATATTGAAACCTCCTTAAAAAAACATAGGATTGACGAAATTTATAGAAAATTTTGGAGTTCCTTATTAAATAATAAATATTACAGCAAACATTTTTTTGAGAATTGAAAGAGGGTCTAGCCCTCCTTTTCATTAACCATGATCGGTTACATATTACAGCATACATTTATATACCGTTACAAGCACACATTTAAAAGGTAATTACATATCATAATAATATCACACATTTATTTCTTTAACTGAGTTGCAAACTGCAATAGATTGTATATTATCTGAGATAGCAAACTTCAAATTTAGTAGTGCCCGTTTCCACCGCCACTACCGGATCCAGATCCATATCCAGACCCGGACCCATATCCAGACCCATTTCCGCTGCCACCACCTCCACCTCCGCCACCGCCACCACCACCACCACCACTACCATATGCACCACCATGAGCACCGCCTTCCCCATATCCCGATCCAGAGCCATAACCGGATCCATGTCCGGATCCATTACCATAGCCAGCTCCTCCACCACTGCCACCACCACCACCTCCACCACTTCCGTAACCGCCACCCTGCTCAGCTCCTACGCCACCACCATATCCGGACCCAGATCCATGCCCAGACCCGTACCCAGATCCTACACCAGCACCACCACCTTCACCGCCGCCGCCGCCGCCGCCACTACCCCTGCCATATGCACCACCAATTCCTGTACCGGCACCCCCACCGTACCCAGACCCAGAGCCAGAGCCATAACCAGATCCACCATTGTAACCACCGCCTCCACCTTCGCCACTGCCGCCACCTCCACCACCTCCTGATCCAAGACCATATCCTGTGAGGGATCTGGCAGCAAAGGTTAAGTGGCTAATGCTGAGGAGCAAAAAGAAAGCAAGTGCCAGTGTCTTAGTGCTATTAGCCATGATGGCCAAGTGAGTGAGAGAAGAAGATTAGAAGAGAAGATTTGATGAGATGGTCGTAGAAGAGGGGTGGCAATTAAGGGGTATTTATAGGGGGGTTTTGCATGGCTAATGATGCACGTAGTTTTGATTGCTAGGTTCTTACGTGTTATTTCTCTCTGTGGTGATCGGTGTTGCTATTCAGTTTGTATCAATCCAAAATTTTTGTTTGACTGCAGAGTGAACTGTCATTGGTTGTAGTACACAGTATATTGGGTCTCCCTTAATTAGAGTATTATGTTAATGCCGCAAGAGAACCAGCTCATAGTATTCATATGTGAAATGGAAGACTTGGAGCCTAGAGGATGGTGATGCCGTTGTGGTTGGTTTTTGACACATTTTGCTTGATGGAGAGATGTCGTTGGCAAGCTTTTTCCTTTATTTGCCTTTTATTTTTTGGCGCGAAATATTCGACGTTATTTGCTTTAATAATGGATTCTGTCCATACTCGATTGATGGAAGTTTAGAAGGCTAGCTTTCTTCTTTTCAATTTTTTGAATAAATAATTCTATACTATTCTAGCTTAGTTTTTTTAATTAGCCAAACTTTTATATCTCCTACACGTACAGTTTTCAAAAGTGGTTTGTGGATGGGTATGGCATTTTTCATTATCAACTTTTTTAAGTCTTGCGTAGTAGGAGTTCTCTTTTGTAAATTAGGTATTTATCCACCTTCTGGTTCACACTTAATTAGTAGGCGTAGACTGTTGCATTAATTGGTGTATTAATGCACTGTTTCACTGTCAACTTTGAGTGATGTGTTTATGTGTGATATATGTCCTAGCTTCCTTTGTAATTGAAATTGTTTGCAGTGTGCAAATTAAAAGAGGGAATAATTAATCAGAAAGAAGCTAGAGAGAAGAATAATAGGTAATTAGTACATTCAGTTGGAAAATTTTCAAATACTGAAATAATAATTGAGGGCTTTAATATAGATATAGAGTTTTATAATTCAAATCAAGCATAAATTTATATAATACACTTAAATAAATTTAGATTAACAAAATAAGGTCGAGAAAAGCATGGATTATATATTTTTGTGCGCGGAGCGATTGAGTCGCGCTTGCTCTAAGAATATAATTGAATATTGCTCGTGCGTGCAAAGTTAACCGCTTATCCATTGTCAAGATTCCGGTAACACAGTCACCGATCGAATAAAAACTAGCTTGAACAACTAATATCCAAATGTTTAACACACAACAGTTCATGTTAAAATATATAAATAATCACAATAAGTAGTGAGAACTCTGTCATGAAAAAAAGAAAGAAAGAAGAAAGAAAGAAATGAGAACTAACCGTTGGTTAATGGCTAAGGCACATGGTCCTTATGTGAGAAGTCATGGATTCGAAATCCAGATGAAAAAAAAAAAATCATTTGTCATAATAACAAGGTATTAAATAGTTAGGTGGCTTGATTTTCAACTTTTACTCAAAAAGAAAAAAAACAGAATGAAATATCTTGTGAGAACTCTGTCACAATAATTAATTAGAACTGTCATAATAATTCGTTCTCTCTAATCTCTCTGTTTGAAGAGAAAACATCATATTTTGTTAATTTCTCTCGTCATTGAGAGTGAGGAATGACCAAGTTTTTTTTTTTTTTTTTTTTTTACTTTTTACTTTTTTATTACCTAACTGCTAATTAATTCATTGAGGTAATACTCACTGAGCTGTTCATTATCACAACTAATTTAAATAGTTGACTCAGTCATAATGATAAGAAAATTAAATTAATAATTACGTTTTAAAACTTAATCATAATATTAATTACAAATTGTTTCTTTCGTGAAAATGAAAAAAAATACATTAATTGAACTAGAGGTGGTAAAATCGTCTGACCCCACATTCCCACAAATTAAGACCAGTCTGACCTAACCCTTGTCGATTTTTTGGAAAGTCTAACAATATCCGACCCGAGACTAAAATATGATCCAAAATCGGATGATTCAAAACTCGACCGGCCCGGCATGTGATTCAACAGTCGTTCTCCCAATTCAAACGGGCTCGCTTGTCATACTCGACATGATCACCCAAACATGTTACCATCTGACACTACCTGATCCAACCCCGCTCGCTCGAAATCTGAACATTATATTAAAATTGGACGACAAAAAATTCAACCCGAACAGATCCGATCGACTCGACAACTTAAGGTTGTCATCAACTGGATATTTGGAATCTATAATTTTCATATAAAGACCTGTATAATTTGCATAGCATTATCTTGTCATCAACTTGATGTTTGGAATCTATATCTTATAGATGATATGGTTGGTGACATTAATAATGTTTACTTTGCGACATCTCTTACATGCATATTGATTGCTAATTATCAAATAGTTCAGAACAACATATAATATTCTAGCTGTAATGTGTATATATATCGTTGAGTAGATCAGTTTCAAAAGATCTATTTAAACTCAAATAGAATTAAAGAGCTTGAACTTTTGTTTAAAATTAAAAATTTACACAAGCTTTTATATATAACATGCTACAGTTTAATATAAAAACAATGCAGTCTTTCGTAGAGGTTCTTGAGCAATTAAATTTGCTTTCTATTTCAGACTCCGAACAAATAGCAGAAAATTTCAAAAGATCACATCCAATTTCGAACTGAAGTTGTTATCTGTCTAAATAAGTCGCCGCATTTGAAGCATATCTCACACATCCATTGACTTAAAAGCTTGCTCTCTGTTATCCGAATCCAAGTTGTACGTACCCACTGAATTTTGATTAGCTTAAAGGGCACCACCAAAGTATGTGATTTTGTTTGTCATTATAAAGAGTATGATTCAAATGTCTCATATTTTTCATATTTTTCATGTCTTAATCGTGTCTTATATCTTTATCTCTGTTTTCAAAGTTCAAATAATCGATCTGAACTACTTGACATGATCTCCATATTAAATAGGTACAAAATTATTATTTTTTTAAAAATTATGGACAATCCATAAACAATGATTTTCAATATATCTAAAAAATAATAAAAAATTTGATCTCCAAGCAAGTTTTAATATGGAGATTATGTTGAGTGGTTCATATTAACTATTGAATTTTAAAAATAGAGGTAAAAATATGAGACACAATAAAAATATGAAAGACAATGAGATATTTGAACCCTCCTATGTTATAAAACATTACTTATCAATAAAAACACATCTACGGATCAAATACGGTTTTTTGTTTTCCAGTTAAATACGAATTGCTCTGTTTAATTTCTTGTACTGGTACATGTTTAGGCTAATTAAAGAGCGAATTTTGTATAGTATTTTTCAGACTTGCTAGATTTAAATATTGACAATGAGCACTGATCAGTTACAATCGAACTTTAGCTTTCATAATGTTTTTTTTCATTCTTTCAGGGAAGTTATAGGGAAGTTATAGGAAAGTTTATTAGCTCTCCTTCCATCTAGATCTGGTAATGAGCTGCCAGCTAATGAGTTAATGAGTTGAACAGTTCAATAAATAGTATTGAGTCAGGCTCTAAACAAAATAAAGTCGAACTTGACTCGGACTCAAATTTTATCACTCCATAATAGCCGAGTCCGAGTAGCTCATCGAATCTCATCTTCTCTTTTCCCTCGGTCTCTCAGAGGACTCCTCCAGCTCGGTCTCGCTCAGGTACGATCTCTCTCCCTCAGCATTATTTTTCCATCAGAGCTTGGTTTTAGAGTTTTAGCAAGGTTTTCGCATGATTTGTGTTATCACTACTACAGAATATGGTGATTGTACACGGATAATCACAAAGAGCTACACGGATTTCCTGCAGTGTAGGATATTAGGGTGTAGGAATGTCCCATCTTTTGCAAACGGATATTTATCCGTGTGCAATTACCAACAACATAAACGGATTATTAATTAAACGCCGTCTACAAATCCAACTAGAGCTACACGGTTTTTTAATAACATATCCGTGTAGGAATATCAACATTCCTACACGGATTTCTAATTAAAAATCCGTGTAAATCTCGTCAAGAAAATGATGATAAAATAAACAAATTATCAACAACCTACACGGATTATTTATTAAAAGCCGTGCAAATCCAACTAGAGCTACATGGTTTTTTAATAACATATCCGTGTAGGAATATCAACATTCCTACACGGATTTCTAATTAAAAATCCGTGTAACTCTCGTCAAGAAAATGATGATAAAATAAACAAATTATCAACAACCTACACGGATTATTTATTAAAAGCCGTGTACAAATCCAACTAGAGCTACACGGTTTTTTAATAACATATCCGTGTAGGAATATCAACATTCCTACACGGATTTCTAATTTAAAAACGGTGAAGGAATCAATATTCCTACACGGTTTTTTAATTAGAAATCTGTGTAGGAATGTTGATATTCCTACACTGATATTTTATTAAAAAACCGTGTAGCTCTATTTGGATTTGTACACGGATTTTGTAATTAGAAAACCGTGTAGGAAACTGTCATACACGGTTTATTAATTAGAAAACCGTGTAGGAATGTAGGTTCATTTATTTAAAAATTTCTTGAAGAGAAATACACGGATTTCGAATTAAAAATCCGTGTAGGATTTTGTTATTTTTTTTTTTTAATTTTTAATTTTTTTGGCTAGCCTCCACTTTTGCTAGCCATTAAAATATGCAGCTTTTTTTTTCTAAAAACCAGATTACCAGAATGTAATTTCTAAATTGCACTAATTAATTAAACTATATATACACTAATCAATGAATTTATACAAATCCATATTGTTCATTACAAAATTCTTTATAAAAAAACCTTGCCCACATATCTCTAATATCATCGATTTCCTCGGGGGAGTAAGGGTCCTCTGTCGATGAATACTACAATTACAAATAGGTGATTAGTAACGAGAAAATGCAGATGCAAGATTTATTATTGATATTATAAAACGAAAAATTAATATGAATTACATACCTCTTTTGGAAAATTGAATTGTATTGTTTTGATCCATTGAAGCATGTAAGACATCGTGTAATAACCGCACTCCCAACCCTCTTTCTGTCGCGGGCACTGAAAATTTACATTGATCGGCCTATATACGTTAGAATGACAATAATTGTTTGGACATGACATGAAATTAAAATAATTACAGAGGGCTCACATCTAACCACCCACAAATCAACTTATTCTTCTCATCTTTTGCCTCGGTTTGTTGTCCTCCGCCTTTAACATATTTGATAAAAACCCTTACAAAATTAAGTGATTGTAATTAGCAATTTTGATACACAATTTAATTAGAATTGAAAAAAAATCAACCAAGTGGAAAATTATTCCTTACCGTCTAATAAGTTTGACGAGGTTTTTGGCCGTTGTTAGTGTGATATCTATGGGCTTTGAAGAATCCATGCCATAGCACCGATTTGCAGACGGGATGATGATGAGCAAACACCAGTGTTTGCTGTGGCATGAGAAATATAAACACAATTATAATCACATTTAATTCATTTTTGTAATTATTTAAATTAAAATATGAGTAATACATAATTTAAAAATTGAAGGTTAGAATTAATTAACCTCTGGTGGTATGGCACGAGAATGAATTTCTTGTCATTCGCGGCGCAATGGAGCATCGCTTTGCACAGGTACTCGAGAGTCTCCTTGGGAAATAATTCCACCATCGTGGCATTGATTTTGCCGGGATCCAGAAAAAAAGAGAAGTTATTTTTTTTTTCAAGCGGCCAAGATTCAGTGGATCGGATCAGATACCTGAAAAATCATCATATTAAATTAGAACATATATTTCAGTGCTGCACATCTGATATAAATAGATTTGGGTACTTACATGGCGAAAATGGTGATGTGAGACACATCGAGCCATTTATCACTACCCGAGGCATGAAAAATATCCATGAAGTCCTTGGAAGATATCATCACAGAAGATGATTTGTGCAGAAACGTCTCCTGAGGGATCGGGATCTCTATTTCCATTTTTGGGTCGGGTGCCGTGATCAATTTGTCATGGAGAATACGGCAATCACGGGGCAAAAGGCTGTATTCTTTTGCGGTGACCAGAGAGTGGTGTGATGATCCTGGCGCTACAGTCGACACGATCGCATCAGACGCGACGTCCAGCACTCTCTCCGTGTGTACCGGTGACAAATAATGGCTCTCCTGATCAGCCTGTATCAAATTTTGGATCAATTTCAGCATTTCAAAAGAGCGGATTTGAATGTAACAAAAGATATTGATTGTTTAGATATTACCTCATCAAAAATGATATGATTCTTGGGCCATGGGATAGTGGACATGCGGGCATCATCAATAGTGAGCATGGCATCGTTCGGGACAGGAAGAGGTGTGTGCGACCATTCCTTCATGACTAAGTTGACCTCCACGAAAGCATTATCGGGACCGAGCCGATCATGGTCCACATCTGTCGGTGTTGGACGTACTAGGCCCTTAGCAATAGTAATGGGCACAGCACCGACCCAAATAACCAGCTTGCATTTGGTAGCGCTCTGCAATTATCATGTAGTCATTTTAAGAGGAAATGTTACCTAACAACAAATAAAAAAGTAGCAATTAATTAATTGTGATTATGAACTAGTATTACCTTTAGACTATCTAACGCGTCTCCCCAGGTCCCGGAAGCTTGACTGCTGCGCCGAAATCCCGGCGAAATAGGAGGTGGGTGCTCGTATTGCTGCCTAAACTGAGAGGATAAGCGTTCGTAGATTCTTGATTCCATCTCCACCATCTGTTTGTCATGCTCCTGTTGCATTTGCTGGCGGAGCCGCTCCATCTTGACATCCTGCTTTTCACGCTTTCCTCGAGATTTTGATCCACCGAAGGCATCCTTGAAGCCCACGCGGACCCCCATACCCCTAACCCGACCCGGGTGCTCCGGATTCTCCAGCGTTTGAGACAATGTGTCATGCTGCCTGGAGACTGTACGGGCACCCGAATTGACCTCCTCCTCCACCTCCAACTGTTAAAAAAATTGAATAAAACAGAAGACTAATTAAATGGAGGCAGTTATAATTTTGTTTGAATGACGCAAGTTATAACAAGAATTAAGTACCATTTTCTGAGCCAAGGGCCGCAATTCTTCAGGCAGTTGAATCCTCCCGTCGGCTGTTATCTCAGATCTTGCCATGAACCAACCCGTCCCCCTAGGGTTGGTGATCTTTACAACCGGTGAGTCGGAATCTTTGTTTAACTCCAGTATCTTCTGAAATTCGGCCGACTTACCCTTGTACCCGCCTGACCCTAAATGGTGCGGGTACAAGTTCTTGGCAACAGTGCTCCTGCCCCTTTCACTTGCAGCCTTCATTAATCAAAGCCAATCAATTAGTGTAAGGAAGAAAAAGGATCAATCGACAAAAAACAGAGTTACAATTTTATAAATTTAGTTACCTGGAACTCGGGCGTTTGCTTAATCGCTACGAAGCCATCCCAGATCTCCTGGGTCAACCCGTCAAAGTGTCCGACCGGATTCTTCCATTTGTTCATCCATTCGGTCACGAGTGTGCTCTTGTATTGCTTCCACCCATCGTTCATTATATTTAGAGTTATTTTTTTATCGACATCATCTGGGATGTTCCATTGAGCCTGATTGACACAAAGCAAATGTCATTTTTCAGTAAGAAATATTTCAGTACAGCAAGTGAAAGGGTGACATTACCTTCAGTACAGCAACTGAAAATTAATTAACATATTTCAGTACAGCAACCCTAAATTTTTTCAGTACAGCAACTGAAATTTTTTTCAGTACAGCAACTGAAATTTTTTTCAGTACAGCAACTGAAAATTAATTAACATATTTCAGTTTGACGAGCCTAAATTTTTCAGTACAGCAATCAAAAGAAATATTGAAATGGTGACATTACCTTCACCATCTCCCACCATTCTTGTTTTGTCTCCTTGCTGAAGGCCTTCCAAGATTTTGCACGGATATCGGCCTTCCTCTTCGCGAAATGGCTGCACCAATTTGAGTAAGTCCCCTTGTTTGCCCCCGTCGGACACCCGTTCTTCTTGAAGGAGATTTGAAATATCCTTTTTTCTGACATGGTTTTGCACGTCGTGGGACCTCTCGTCCTTCTTTGTGATCCCGACTGGGCTACACCTTGCCCTTCTTCGACTTCGGGGTTCCCGAAATGCTCACCCGAATGTGACATGATTCCCGAAATGCCCAAATAAGGAGGAAATAGAGAGAGAATAGAGATTGTTTTTATTACCAAGAGAGGCCGACGAGAGAGGCGGCGTAGAGGGAGAGGCGGTGCAGAGGGAGGAGAAGCGGCGGATCAGTCCAGGTTTTTCAAAATCAGACAACTTGAGGGAAGCTAGAGTCGGGTACTTAGAAATATTTACAAAAAAATATAGTATAGCAAGTGGGGAACTTTCCACACGGATATCTAATTAAATGTCCGTGTGCAAAGGGTATTATACACGGATATTTACTTAAAAATCCGTGTAGGAATAGTAAGAGCAACACGGATTTTTAACTAAATATCCGTGTAGAATACCCTTAGCACACGGACATTATTTTATATATTCGTATAGCTCTAGACACTTTCATCACGGCTTTTTATTTAAATATCCGTCGGTGAAGAAAAAAAATTTAGCGGGAGATGCCCGCCAGATAATTCATCTCTGTGAATTACAAAATAAATATCTAAAGAAATTCATCACTGTGAATTAAAAATATTACAAAATATTACATAAAAATCATAATTAAAAATACAAAATCATAATGGAAAATGCAAAATAACATTGTTACATAATTGAAAAATATTACATAAACAAAATATTACACAGTGCTCTTTTTCTTTCTTTTTCTCTTTTTTTTTCACTTTTTGTACATCGGCCCATAGTCCTTCGTTGTGATCAGATCTTATGTAGTTCGCTTCTTCTTCACTTATTGGTACCTCGATTGGCACGTCGGTGCATAATGGAGGTATCTCGTCGAACTGGTCGTACTCTTCTTCGTCCACGACATTTTCAACCCCTAGAATCCTTCTTTTTCCCGATAGGACGATGCTCCACCTAGCATCACTCGGGTCAGTGACATAAAATACCTGTGTGGCTTGCTTGGCTAGTATGAACGGATCATCGACATACCCGACTTTGTTGAAATCAACGAGTGTGAACCCGTTGTTATCAACCTTGACACCCCGGTCTTCGACCCATTGACACCGAAACAAGGGAATGTTGAGGCGAGGACTGTAAATGAGCTCCCAAATTTCTTCAATAACACCGTAATATGACTTTGATGCTACTACAGCCCGGGCATCCCCGGATCTACTGAATTCTTCGGAGGCCGCCACCAACATCACCCCACTATTTTGCGTCGCACTCTTATCACTTTGTAATTTAGTGTAAAATGTATATCCATTAATCTCATATCCTTGGAATGTTCTAACAACAACTTGGGGTCCTTCGCCCAGTAGCCTAACAATTTCATCTACGGGCGACCTTTCAGGGTGTTCCTTCACTCTTTCTTTAAGCCATCCTGTAAAAGAACGATTATGCTCGTTATTCAACCACTTCTGACTTCTCGTGTAGTTCAGTTGTCGAAGGAGTGTCATGTGCTCATCCACGTAGGGAGCAACGTCTGCCATGTGCTGTAGTACAATAAAATGTGCCTTTTGTAGTTCATCTGTGTCAGCAAATACGGCTTTCGACCCAATTGTCCCTACTCCTTGGAGTCTTCCCTCGTACCGGGATTTTGGAACACCGATAGGAGACACACCGGTCAGGTAGTTAGTGCAGAACTCAACCGCCTCTTCTGTTGAATACCCTTCTACAATGCTACCTTCGGGCCGATGCCGGTTCCTTACGTATTTTTTCAAAATACCCATGTATCTCTCGAATGGATACATATACCGCAGGAATACAGGACCGCAAATTTTAATTTCCCTCACGAGGTGGACAACAAGGTGAACCATAACATCGAAAAAAGAGGGAGGAAAATACATCTCAAGATGGCAGAGAGTAACGACGACCTCCGCTTGCAAAGCTTCCAATTTGAGCGGGTCTATCACCTTGGAATTAATTGCATTGAAGAAAAAACAAAGCTTCGTAATGGTCTGCCGAACGGCCTTTGGTAAAATTCCCCGAATTGCGACAGGAATCATCTGTGTCATTAGAACATGACAGTCGTGGGATTTCATACCTTTCAATTTCATGTCCTTCATGGACACCAGCTTCTTAATATTCGAAGAATACCCTGACGGGACTTTAATACTGTGAAGGCATTGGCAAAAGCTTTTTTTCTCCTCCTTCGACATGGTGCACATTGCGGGGGGTAGGTATGCGCGCTTCCCTTTATCCTGCGGTGCAAGCTTTTGTCGTATTCCCATTTCCACCATGTCTTTTCGAGCGTTAATACCGTCTTTAGTCAGGCGAGGAATGTTCAATAAGGTGCCGATTAAACTGTCGCATACATTTTTTTCAACATGCATGACATCTAGGCAGTGTCGCACCTCTAAATATTCCCAGTACGGTAGATCCCAAAATATGGACTTCTTTTTCCAAATATTTTTGGGTGGTGCTTTGGCTCATTTTCCGAAAACAACATCAAGGTTCATAACCCGCTTGAAGACACCCTTCCCATCCAATGGACGACGTGCCACTCCGAGCTCATTTTTCCCATTGAATGTCTTCTTTCTCCTACGGTATGGGTGATTAACGGGGAGAAACCTGCGATGCCCCATAAAAACATTCTTCTTACAGTATTTCAACCTCAGCACCTGCGTGTCATCTTCACAGATAGGGCACGCTTTTGCTCCTTTCGTACTGTAACCCGACAAATTCCCGTATGCAGGAAAATCATTCACTGTGCAAAATACCATGGCCCGCAATTTGAAGACCTCTTTGCTATACGCATCCCATACCCAGACACCAGGCTTCCATAATTTTTGGAGGTCCTCGATTAATGGTGCGAGATATACATCTATGTCATTTCCGGGTTGTCTCGGTCCTTGGATCAGTAATTACATCATAATGTACTTGCGTTTCATGCACAACCAAGGAGGAAGATTGTAGATGGATAAAAGAACTGGCCAAGTACTGTGCTGACTGCTCATACTTCCAAAGGGACTCATTCCATCTGTGCTCACCACAATCCTAAGGTTTCTCGGGTCGGAACCAAATTCTTTGAATTGTCTATCAATATTTCTCCATTGAGGAGAATCAGCCGGGTGTCTTAGTTTTCCGTCCTTTTTCCGCTCTTCTTCATGCCAGCGCAATAATTTCGCATCTTTGGAATTTGCAAATAACCGTTTAAACCTCGGTATTACCGGTAGATACCACAGCACCTTGGCCGGAGGCCGGTCCTTTTTTTCTTCATCGTTACAATCGTCAGTTTCCATGCCCTTACGCTTATAGCGTGAAACGCCGCATTTAGGACATACATGCATGGACTCGTACTCTTTACGGTACAATACACAGTCATTCGGACATGCATGTATTCTTTGAATCTTCAATCCCACTGGACAGATCAACTTCTTTGCCTGATATATTGTACACGGTAACTCGTTGTTATTCGGGAGCATTTCTCGTAAAAGTTGTAGTAAGGACGTGAAACTCTTATCGCTCCAACCACTGTCTGCTTTTAAGTTCAATAATTTCAACACAGCTGACAGTTTGGTAAATGTGGTACACCCGGGATACAACGGCTTTTTGGATTCATCAGACAAATACTGAAATTTATCATAATTTTCACCACCAATTTCACCTTCCACATCACGTAACATGTCCTCTAGGTTTTCAGTAAACTCGTGTTCTACGTTTTCATCAATATTCATTGTCATCTCATCATCGTCGCAGCATTCGACTTCAACATTATTTAAATTTTCGAAATTCGCATAATCATTGTTGCAATCAAATTCAAAATTATCAGAAATTTGTGCATTCTCATTTATTTCATCACAAAATTTACCGGTACCACTACTTTCTCTAATTTTCTCACAATGCATGAACCAACATGTATATCTCTTCTGAAATCCCCGACAAATTAAATGAGTTCTAATTTCGTCCAAGTCCTCAAATCCTATACAATTTTTACAATCCCTACAAGGACACAAAATGTCGGCCTCCTTTTGCAATACTCTGTAACTCTCAGCAAATTGTAGAAACTCTTGAACTCGGACCAAATATTCTTCACTGTCACGCCGCATTTTATACATCCAACTTCGATCCATCTGTAAATTAAATTAAAAAAAATGATTTCAATTAATCAGGCGTGATGGATGGTCGACATATGTATAACCTACCGAATTCTTGGCTTACAAAGGGCCGGTTTACAATCCTAATCCACTCCTTGAATATTGTGCCTCATATGTGAACACATGTTAGCGTGATTTAATTAGTATTTGAGAAAAATTCGGCAGCATTTCCCCTTAACTCCCCAAGTATGTGTACATACCACATACTCGTAGGAGCAATAAGGAGAAATACTGTCGAATTTTTATCAAATACTAATTAAACCCGCTAACATGTGTTCACATCCTAAATGAGACACAATATTCAAAAGAGCAGTCCCAAACCGGGGACTATCCAAAATTAATCCCTATTGGATTAATTTTGAACGGGCATGGACCTACAAGCTTGTTAATAGGTCGGTTATTGGACAACAATACACTAATTATTTTACAACCATGCATGCATTAATCAAACCCTAAACCATAAATAAGCAATAAAAAGTAATTAACAGAAAATTATTGAAAGAAAAGAGAAGTATTACTAACCTTAACAAGAAAAAGAGGAGCAAATCACAACTAAAATCAGCAATCACAGATGCCTGCTGCGCAAAAATCAGATTCCAGCCAATCCAGAGGAGAGAGAGTGATCAAAACGGCGCTGGAAGATAAGTTTTTAAGTCAGCTGAACCCTAGATGACCTTTTCTACACGGATAATTAGCGATAAATCCGTTTTGCTCTCCCAACATATATCCACGGCTATTTAAATAAAAAACCGTGACAGGATTACATTCCTACACGGATAATAAGTTAAATATCCGTGTAGCTCTATAACATTCATACACGGTTATTTAATTATATATCCGTGTAGGATTATAAATAGCTACACAGATATTTAACTTATTATCCGTGTAGGATTAACTTTTCTTCACGGATTTCTGCTCAAAATCCGTTATGAATCTGAAGGGTTTAGGGTTTAGGGTAGTCCAAACGTCGCGCGGGAGTTGAAACGCTCTCTTCTCCCTTAATTCTATTTAATCACCGCTGATTTTAGTGAAAAATCGCACTACACAGTACAAATCAGAAAAAAAAACGAAATGGAGAGTCCTCCTAGTGTTAACCAGAATTTGCCCACAGTGCAAAATCCTCCATCTGAAAATCCCACTCCATCTGAAAATCCTCCATCATCTGAAAACCCTGCAGTAAATCCTACGTACAAAGACCCCCAAGATGATCCCAACTGGGCTCCCATAATTCCTCCACCGTTTCCTATTCCCTGTGGTTACCCTCCTCTCGTTGGTCCATCTGAAACCTTCAAGTTCTCTGATCCACATCCAGACATAGTTGAGTGGAGTGATTTAGCCCCGCCCCCCGTAATTGAATTAACATCATCCCCCGATGAATCTGATCACTACCAGTTCTCTGATGATGAGCCTTACGGTCCAGAAGGTCCTATGGATGATGAGGATGTTTGGTTATCTTTGAGAAGAAGCAAGAGAATTTGGGACAATGTAAACAAGGATGGAGGCAAGAGAATCAACTACTTCCCTAAGAAAAAAAGGCGCGGCAATTAGTGGGAATTATGTTTAATTTGTATTTTGTTGGTTTTATATTTTGTGTTTTCATTTCAGTTATATCGAGATAGTTTTTTTTCTTCTGTGATATCTAGCTAGTTTATTTTTTTTATTTCTGTGATGTATGGTGTAACACCGAACCAGTTTCTTACTAATGTTATTTTAATGTTTTCTTTTTCTGTGATGTATGGTTTTATATTTAAATTTCTGTTTATATTTATATTAATTTTTGAATAATCTAACTAATGTTATCTTTAAATATAAAAATAATAACAAAATATGAAATTGAAAAAAATAATTTGAAATTTTTTAACTACACAGATATTAACTTTCAAATCATATTTAATATAATAAAATATCAACATATATATTCAGAGAAGTTAGGGTACTTTGATAAATTTTCGGACATGGAAGAATTTCAAAATCAGAGGAGGAAGAAGTGAATTGGGGACTTAAAAATTTTGGAAGACATAATCTGGTTTTGAACTGCTACAAGGATTCCTAAACGGATTTTTATTACAAATTCGTGTGCAATAGGTATCCTACACGGATATTTAAGTACATATCCGTGTAGCTCTCCTCTTTTCCTACACGGATATTTACGTAACTATCAGTGTAGAAAAGATGATATTTATTTCAAAGCATGCGCGCCCGCCCTATTTATATCATGTATTCATCACTGTGAATTAGAAATATTAAATATTAACAAATTTAAAATTGAATATACATAAAATAAACACAGAAAAACGAAGAGTCGCCTTAAACCCTATATATCCTCGGAATCGGTTCCTCTTAAACCTATCTTTCTCTAAGTGAATTGGGGACTTAAAAATTTTGGAAGACATAATCTGGTTTTCAACTGCTACAAGGATTCCTAAACGGATTTTTATTACAAATTCGTGTGCAATAGGTATCCTACACGGATATTTAAGTACATATCCGTGTAGCTCTCCTCTTTTCCTACACGGATATTTACGTAACTATCCGTGTAGAAAAGATGATATTTATTTCAAAGCATGCACGCCCGCCCTATTTATTTCATGTATTCATCACTGTGAATTAGAAATATTAAATATTAACAAATTTAAAATTGAATATACATAAAATAAACACAGAAAAACGAAGAGTCGCCTTAAACCCTATATATCCTCGGAATCGGTTCCTCTTAAACCTATCTTTCTCTAAGTGAAAAAATGTCGTGTGTCACAGAAGAACAACCTATTGAGGCACCACCACCACCTGTTGAGGCACTACCACCACTTCCAGAGGATTTCATGCCAATGCCTTGGATCCCACCCGGTTACGAACGACCACCACCAGGTTATCCCAGAAGTCGGCCATGGCCACCATGGTCGACTCGCCCACGTCGCAGCCCCAGGGGCCATCCGCCACCGAAGCCCTACATTCGTCGGACAAAGAAAAAATCGGTTGTTTAGAGTTTCTTTGTTTTTATTATTGTAGGAGTTTCTATTTTTTTGAGTTTTATTATATCAATATTTTGGTAACTTTTGTAATATTTACCAGTAGTAATATATGAAAGTTTACTTGTTTACATTTTTGTTCTTTTGTATTTATTTTTTGTATTAGTTGTACAATTTTAAATTTGTTAATATTTAATATTTCTAACACAGTGATGAATATTTTTATTTGTAAAATAGTGTACAAGAATGAATTGGTTCCTCTTAAACCTATCTTTCTCTAAGTGAATTGGAGACTTAAAAATTTTGGAAGACATAATCTGGTTTTGAACTGCTACAAGGATTCTTAAACGGATTTTTATTACAAATTCGTGTGCAATAGGTATCCTACACGGATATTTAAGTACATATCCGTGTTGATCTCCTCTTTTACTAAATTATAAAGAAATTAATATTTACAAAGTTTATATCTAAATGAATACATTTCTTAATTTATAAGAATGAATATTTAAAGAGCTTCACAGCAATGAAAACATCTACATAAGTTCATTTTTATATTTAAATAATCAAAATATGAAATTGAAAGTATATTATATTTAAAAAAATAAAAATAGGGAATCCTACACGGATATTTAACTACATATCCGTGTAGGAATATGAATAATATAATAAAATATTTATATTATATCATATTTAATAAAATTTCACATCCGTCGGCTATCCTACACGGATATTTAACTTAATATCCGTGTAGGATGATGAATAATATAATAAAATATTTATATTACTTCATATTTAATAAAATATAGATTTTAATAATCTATATTTTGTATAATTTAATGCTTTCCATAAAAAAAGAACTTATCAAAATATTTATAATTCCTAAAAAGAACTTGTCAAAATATGACATAAAATGCAAAATGTAAAATTAATGCTCTCCACAAAAAAAAAATTTTGGTAATTTTTTTTGGTTTTGGCTAGTTTCCATCAAGTTATATATAAATCAGAATTTTTTCTTTGACCAAAAACAGATTCCCCAAAACATAATATAACAATTAAAATTGATAATTACACTAATTAATTTATACAAATCCATATTGTTCTTTACAAGATTCCGAAATAAACCATCTTCCCCAAATCTCTCTCACTTGGTTGATTTGGTTGATTTGCAGGTCCTCGTGTAGCAGTGTGCGGTTGCACCTGTGGGTTTAGGAAAATTCCGAAATAAACCATCTTTCTCCTACGTACCCACAAATGCAATCGCACGCTGATACAGAAGGACCTCAACTCATATGTGCCTCGTAGAGAGAGTGATCAAAACGGCGCTGGAAGAGAAACTTTGAATTTCAGATGAATTTTTCCTCCGTGATTTTACTCCGAGATGGAGGATTCAGTGTCATTTCCTCCACCTCCAATAGGGAGGAAAGACTTTGAATCCTCCATCTCCGAGTAAAATCAACGGAGGAAAAACTTTCCTAAACTCAGCAAATCCGTGTAGAGAGAGTGATCTTTCCTAAACTCATATGTGCCTCGTAGAGAGAGTGATCAAAACGGCGCTGGAAGAGAAGCTTTTTATTTCAGCTGAAACCCTAGATGACCTTCCTACACGGATATTTATCTATTAATCCGTGTAACTCTATCGACATATATACACAGCTATTTAAATAAAAATACGTGTACAAATAACTCTCCTAACACGGATATTTAAATAAATATCCGTGTAGCTCGCTCACAATCCTACACGGATATTTAACTAAATATCCGTGGAGGAAATGTAAACTTCAAACGGCTTTTTTGAAACACTGTTTTTCAATGAAATATCCGTATGAGATTCTTAGAGATATCATTGATCATTGGAAAAATCCTATTTGGTACACGGTTTTACATAAAATAGAGAAAATCCGTGTATAACCACAGTGTAGGAAGCGCCATTCTGTAGTAGTGTATCCTCAGCACTGTTTTCAAATCTAACTTTTTATTTGCAACATTGTCGCCCTTTTTTTTATTTCTTCCGTTCTTTTATTGATTAGGTGGATCCAGTGAAAAACCAGTGACGATTAGCTAAGAGGTTGCTCTAAAGTCTCTGAGGAATTGAATTCTATTTTTGTTGGTTTCATACTTATTGGTACAAATTTAACTTGAATTGAATTCTATTTTTGTTGGTTTCATACTTAGTATATGTAGGAGGTTTTACGGTTTTATCTGATCCGAGTAGAATTTTTTTTTCACATTTGCTTGCAGAAAATTTCATAATCTTTTGGCCTTGGTCATTTTCTCCAAATCACTTAGCTAGAGGGGTTTCCATATTTTATGGTATGGAAAATATGAAAATCACCTGAGCTAAATCTTAAAATAGTATTTAAAACAATTAAATCTTAAATATATCACCTGGGCATGTTAATTGTTCAGTCGAATGGTTATTTTTTGAAGTCTCTTAATAGTTTGACAGTTTATGTGATAATAAATTATACCAGTGACATAATGACAATGCTTCAATTCATGAAGTTAGCAATTGTTTAGGGCAACATTCAAAGTGAGACGAGCAGGCATTTTGAAAGCTCTAGTGGGAGTCCCATCTGGCCTCTGACCCTCCGGCCTCTGCCCCTCCGTTTAATTGCACATATCTATTTAAGCAATCAAGTTCGGACAAAATTATAGAGCTCAATTTTACGGTCAACCATAGATCCTAGAATTTGTTTTTTTTTGAAAGCTTGGTATTGGCTACCAAGAGGATCCTAGAATTTGTTAATTGTAAATTATTGTTCAAACCAAAGTAAGCTCGAGCATCTATGCTATTTACAAGAGCAGAGCTTTCTGAGCAATTTTTTTTTTTTTTTGGACTTCAACCACTGTGTTTATCCCTAGATAGATTTATAGTTCAAATGCATCATTATTTTGTGCTCCAATATATTTCACATTTTTTATCTTTGTTTTTAAAGTCCGAACTGTCGATTCGAACTACTCAACATGATCTTCATAATAAAATATGCTTGGAGACCAAGTTTTATATTTTTTTAGAACTTTTTTACTATTTTTTTTTACATAGGTATAATATCACTTTATCAGATAGCTCAGAATTTCCTTAAAACAGTGATTTTGTATCTATCTAAAAAAATAGTAATAAAATTCTAAAAAATATAAAATTTGGTCTCCCGGCATATTTTATTATAAAGATCATGTTGAGCGGTTCAAATAGACTGTTCAAACTTTGAAAACATGAGGTAATAATGTGAATCATATTGGACCACAAAAAATAGTGCATTTGAATCTCCTCATCTCAGATATATATTTCTGAAATATTGCCTATCTATGATGAGAACGGAGTAGGTTTGATAGGCATTTGACCTATTTTTTTAGTATGATGGGCTTCAGAATTATTTGATCCGCTTTAAAATTCATGAGCACAAACACATACAAATATTAAAGAAAAAGTGTACATATTTTAAAATGAATTGAACAGTCTTACAATCTATCAAACTTAAAGTAAATTCGATAAGCATTGGACCTACTCTGCAATAATCTTTGGAATTCTGTTGGAGCTCGAAAGTTCTTTAGTTTAACTCATCATTATTTTTCTTTTTTTAACCCAACAATTATGATAAATTCTAACTTTTTGTCCACTCCTTATCAAAAGTCTAGGTCAGTTCTGATTTCAACGCTGTGTTAGTTGATTGCTGAATGAATGGATGGTTGCCAAAAAAAAAAAACTCAAAGTGCCATCCACCGAAAAAGTAGCTCAAATTTCAAAAGTTTATCTCCCAGGGTGTCAATGGGTACGATACGGGTAGGGTGGAAGCATTTTCATACCCATACCCATTAAGAATTGACCTTACCCATACCTTACCCATACCGTACCCTACCCTACCCGTATCCGTTAAAATTAGTGGGTAACGAAATGGTAGCGGGTGAATAACGAATAATACTAATACAACAATTTTATTATTTTTACAAATATATCATCAAAACTCATCATGTCATACATATGCAATCACAATTACTAATATAAAAATCAAAATACAAATATGCAATCAATTCTAACTAATAATTTTTTATAAAGAAAAAAAAAACAAAAAATACAAATATCTCTTCTAACAAATTCAAAATTTAATTAGTTAATTAAATAATAAAACATTCAAATAAAAAAAGTAATATGTTAATATCATATTCATTTTACAACAAAATGCATATGTTTTTTCATGGATTAACGTTGATACAATGAGATGAGAAACATAAAATTGAATATAATATTTATATATCTATATGTAATTTATTTTATATAATTACCCGTTACCCAAAGGATACGAAATAGTCTTTACCCATACCCATACTTGTTTAGCTAACGAAAAAAAAAATCTTTACTCATACCCATACCTAATAAGCTAACGGAAAAAAAACTTTACCCATACCCGTCTTATCGAATACGATACAGATAGGATAAATGAGTAAACGGTTTTCATTGACACCCCTATTTATCTCCGATTCTTCCAATAGAAGTTGCCCTTTTTGAAGCACATCTTACACGTCCTGTTGACTTAAAATGATTGAGCTGTTTTGCGAATCCAAATTGTACCCACCGTATTTGGTTTCCGAATTTGTTTGCTAAAACACACTGTTAATTAAAGATAAAGCCATCGTAATTTGGTTTCCGAATTTGTTTGCTAAGCACACTGTTAATTAAAGATAAAGCCATACTATGGTTGTATTCAGGTGTGGTACTAAATAATAAGTAAGTCATTCCTAGATTAGCAGTTTTACTTTTTTATATTTTATAAGTTGTATAAATACTTATAATTTTTAGTTCTTTATAAAATAATATTACACAATTGTGACTTATTAAGCGTTCTCAATTTTAATTATTAATTATGTCCCCGATTATATTATCAATGTATTCAGTCTTTGCATAAAACTATAACTAGATAAATATACACACAGCTGCAATCCAACTTTGGCTAGAGATTTGGTCTAGCCTATTCAAAATTTCAAATTTATTTCAGAGTCTTTGCATAAAACTATAAATAGATAAATATAAACACTATAGAGATATGTGGTGGAGGAAGCCAGATTTTTTTTATTACCACCCCAATTAATTAAAATTAAACAAACACAACCCAACTTCTTAAATTTCAATTTCTACCACCCACACATACTCAGTTAGTGCACCAAATTTGTTGGTGCGCAGACGGGATATGTGCACCAAATTGATTTTTCTATTATTTTCTTTTTTTGGTTTTTTATTTTTTGGTGTGGACTCTCAATATGCGCATCAAATTAATTCGTCCCTGGATCAATTAATATTTTCAAACGATTTAGAACAGAATAAAATAAATATTTGGTGCACATACTGATTGTGCGCACCAAAAAATAAGAAAAATAAAAAATTAATAATAAAAAAAATCAATTTGGTGTGCATACCAAGTCCACGCACTAAAATTTTTGGAGCGCGGACTGAATATGCGTGGGTTGTAGAAATTGAAATTTAAAAAGTTAGATGGTGTTTATTTTAATTTTAATTAATTGAGGTGGTAACCATTTTTTTAATTAATAAGTAGAAACCATAATTTTCAAATTGAGTGCTACTTTAGTCATTTGATGTCAAGTCAATAATTCAATATCCAGCGACTCTCGAGTCCCGAGCTTATTTATCCAAATTATTATTTTCTTTTAGGACCTGTTCGGCGGACCATTGGGAATGGGTATGGATGCGGGAATTGAACTAAAAATTTCAGAGTTTTCTCACGTGAACAGTAATTTTTAGTTCAATTTCCACGTCCATGCCCATTCCCAATGGTCCGCCGAACAGACCCTAAGTAAGAAAAGGGCTGAAGGCTGAAGCTCCCATTTGGTTGAATTGTATTTGTCCAAATTATTGAAAAACAAAAAAAAATGTTATCCGCATGTCTTAAATTTCTAGAGTATTGATTTTGACTCTCCGACTAAAATTGCTGTGCCAGTAGAATTAGTACAACGCATTTGATTTGGGGTTTGGTTAAGGGTTCAAATTTCTCGCTAGAAGTATATTTGTAATGAAAAGTTTAAACTTAAAAAAAATGTATATAAAATATGATCTATATTTTCCCATTAGAAGTATATTTGTAACCTTCATAATTTACATTTTTTTTAGAGAATTTAAACTTAAAAGCACATATAAAATATGATCTACATTTTATCTTCTCATTTGTAGTATATTAGTAACAGCAAACTTTAGATATCTCCGGTCCCATCTATGAAATTTGGGAGCTTGACTCTCACATTTCTCCTACATAAAAGCAGTATATTAGAAACCTTCATAATTTACATCTCTTTAAAATAATTTTCTATTTCTTAAAAAGATAGAAATTCATTGTTTTTGAATAGTTTAGATCAACTAATTTTCTATTTATAAAAAAACAATAAAAAAATTTAAAATTGTAAAACTTGATCTCAAAGTATATTTTCATATAAAGATCACGTTTACGGTTTAACAATTCAAATTGATTGTATAAATTTTAAAATAAAAATATGAATTCATAGTACGGATCTATCTATAATATGCATATTATCATAGCCTTTACTCACAGAAACAGAAGCGAAACTAGACTTTCGAACTATGAAAATCAAATATTTATGAAGGTCAATCATATAAAATTTTTGTGTGGAGAAAGTTGGTCAATTATACAATTTCTTGATATTTTGCTCTAAATTATATAGAAAATCATACATAAATATATAAAAAAAAAAAAAAAAAGATGTCTATTGACCTCCATAGTTCCTCTTTACATCCGCCTCTACTTGCTCAGTTACTTTGACTAATTACATAGTGGAACATATACAAAATATGAGCCGAATGAATATCATACAATAGGAGATTAACAAGTCAACAAGTACAAATGGGGCCTTCAATACTTGTATTTTTGTTTAAAAAAAAAATCTTCACAGAAGCTACAAAATTATAAGAAAAATCTATCTCTCAATTTTTAGATAACTAACAGTATTAAAACTTTTTTTCTTAACCAACTTAATTTATTACCTCCCCTTATCCAACAGTTGTACCCTTTCTCATTCAACGGTTGTATTGTTTTAGACCTAATTCGCCCCGGGCGTGATCTTTCCATTCATAAATCGGGGCTTCATGACAAAAACCAGCTGATTCGAAACCTTCTCCGAATGTAACCTTCCAAAGACTCCCACTACAAAGCAAAAGATTAATACCAATTACCACGTGATTTAATGTATGCAATTACTATGGCAGAACAAGGACTAGGGGTGGCCACAAAACTCGTAGCTCGTGGATTGCTCGTGACTCGCATCTAGCTCGCTTGCTAACAGCTCGATTGTTACTAGACTGAGTTGTAAATGAGCCAGCTCGCTACTAGCTTGGTCCATAATTAACGAGTTTGAGCTGGGACCTAGCTTGCTCGCCAGCTCGCGAGCTAGTTCGGCTAGGCAATTTGTGTGTATTTTATACTATCAAGCTCGGTCCAACTCGGTCAAAAAATATTTGTAAAATTTATTTTCTTATTAAAACAAGGCCCAGCCAAACCCAGTGAGCCAGCTCGTCAGCTCGCGAGCTAGCTCGGGCTAGCTCGTCATGATTTTGAGCTGAGATTTTAACTTGGAAGTCCTAGGTCCAGCTCGCTCAGTCCAGACTCGGTGCAGAATTAACGAGCTGAGCTAAGACCCAACTCGGCCCGAGCCAGCTCATTTACAGCCCTAACTAGGACTGCTTCTAGAAAAACATATACTTCATAAGTGCATAGAGTTGTGATATATAGTCTTTGTTGAATCAAGTTAGAATAATGTATACTTAATTGTTACTTGTGTCTATATATTTAAGGTATCTTTATTCTTATAATTATAAAAATTAAATTTTCTTTACGTCAATTTGAGAATATATTTATTCCGGTAACTTTAATTTTGATGACGTGGCAAATAAATTAATTTTTTAAATAGTAAAGAGAACAATCTTTTACAATTGAAGATAGATGCCAGTTCCTTTTGCACAGCAATTGAAAAAAATTATGTAACACCTTCGTACAAATTGCTAATTAAATAATTATACTACTTGCAAAATAATTATAGAAAATTTTGTAACATGCTCGATCGGATAAGACTATCATTTTTCTTAAACATACTACATTTTTTTATGTTATTAATAAAAGATTAAAGGGGTATTTTACAAATTTAAAATAAATTTAACATAAAAAACAAAAAAATTGATAAAATTGTGAGTTTTTGAAGTTTAGAGGGAGCATACATAATTTCAAAGTTTAGAAAGAAAGATACGTAATTTTGAAGTTTTTGAGAGGTATACGTCAAATTCTCCTTTTTCATCATGAAAGAACAGGCGAAATACACCAAGAAAAAAATAAGCAATACTTCAATATTATTCCACAAGATCAGATTTGCGAGTAGAACTAGAGTGTTATTAAGCTTATTAAGAAATTTGGTGAGTATAATTTTAGAATTTATAGGATTGACTTCAAACAATAAATTTAAATTATCGAGACTGACCCACATACTTCACCAGTGATGCAATTACATATACAATTTATAAATTTCGAATTAATTTAGTATAAAGTCAAACAAACAAGAAAGAAGATTTAAATTAATTTCAACACATCCAGGCATTTTTCATTATTTTTTTATCATTTGATTTTATATGAAATTAATCCGTAATTTTATAAAAATTGCATGTAAGCTTACCACTTATGAATTAGATCAGTTTAAGGAGTTTGAATTTTTCATTTGAAATCAAAATGACAATTTTATAATTAAGCTCATCAAGATATTAACTTAAAAACACCCTAATTTTACAAGTCATGACTAAGAGCAAACAACGACTCTTTATATCTCTCCCATCCCCAACCAGCTTTTATGCGCCAATAGAACTTCCCTCTAGTTTGATCATGTTGAAAATAACAAAAAGAAACTGTTCCCTCTTAGCAAAAGGATAAAGGAGTCAATTTAAAATTTTAAAATAATATTGATATTTTAATGAAGAAAAATGACAACCGAAAAATACCGAATTTTAATGAGAAAAAAATATAATTTCTTTTAATGTTTTGATGAAAATAATAAGAAGCTTGAAATTTTTAATAAATAAGACAGCAATTAATTATAAAAGTTTCTTTACCTTCTTAGGTCATTGGCAATACCTAACAAACACGCACATACAATCCGTGGCCAAATTAATTATTTTATAAACTTATAAATCATTCGTAGTTCGTGATTCGATTCGAGTTTGATTCGAAAAAGTTCGTAAAAAGTTCGATTCGAAATAGTTCGAAATTAATTCAAACCAAACTCAAACTGGACCTGGTTCGTTCGAAATAGATTCGCAAACTATTCAGGTTCGAATCTCAAAGTAATGTGAACCGTTGATTTTTGCTGATGACTTATGTTCACTGATAACTTAAAAGTTAAAACATAAGGTCATCCAGCTATAAGTTATAACTCGTAAGTTGTAATTCTCGTTTTCAATTCTAAAATCCTAGACGACTTTCATCTTTCGCTCTCAACGACTAAAATCACTTTTCTTTGTCATAAAAAAATTCGTAAAAGATTCGCAATTGAGTTCGTAAAAAATTCGATTCGAAATTGATTCAAACCAAACTCAAACTGAGATAAGTTCGATTCATTTGTAGCCCTAATCCTGAAATGTAAAATTATGTCATCGACCATCAATGAGATTGCTTGGTGGGAGCTCCACCAATATCATTGGTTTTAATTTTTTTTATAATTCAAGTCGCAACTAATTGGATCCGAATTTGACGTGCCGAGACTCTGTGTGCGCTTTGTGTCAATCTAAGAATTCACATTTCATATATTCTCTGGTCCTCCTAGTCAATTTTCAAACCTAGCTACGTGGAGTAGAATTTTTTATTTACAGGAATTTATTAATAAAATATATTATCAAATTGCTTGAGAATTTCGATCCCAGAATTCAAATTATTTGTTATGTTTCTTTGCACAATTTTAAAAGAGGTCAATCAATATTTGATTTCTTTTTAAATAAAATATGAGTAGAAAAAGGTGGGTTAATTTTTCTTTTGCGCTTCAATAAAAAATTGAAGAATTTTTTTGGGCAATTAGGTCAGCTACCCCGTTCCTCCATCTTTCCACTGCCTTCCATTCAACTCCTCATTTTTATTTCTTATAGATCTCATTCTCAACACAACATTTTTCCTTTCTCTCGGTACCTTCTCTACCAAAGAGGGGAATAAAAGAGAGGGAAGGAACCAGAGCCGACCAGAGCCGAGTGCGGTATCATCGGAGCTCAGAGCATAGAGTTCCATCTCGGTCAGAGTGCGGTGGTGAGTAGATTCGGTTGTCGTCGAAGCACGGCAGCACTCGAAGAAGCGGATCCGATCGTGGAGCCAGAGGGAAGGAATTAGTGCTGAGCGGAGCCGATTGGAGCCGAGAGTGCGGTAATATCGGAGCTCGGAGTGTAAAGTTTTCATCTCGATCGGAGAGCGGCGGTGACTAAGATCCGATCATTGTCAGAGTGCGGCGGCGATCGAAAAAAGAGGATTGAAAATAAATTCTAAAATTGAGTATGAATGTAAATATTTATTTTTATGTTATATGAGGAGATAAAACTTAGGTTTTTGTAAATAATTTTTTCTTATCAATATATTTGTTAGTGGTAATTTTAACTACTAATAATAAAAAAAATGTAAGTACGGAGAATATTTCAGGACATATATGGAAATATGCAATACATCAAATGACTCTTTAAAAGTGCTTAAACCTTAATGTGTTGTTTGGTTGGGAACTAAAGGTAAGGAGGTTTAACTTGATTATTTTAATTTTGGCTGATTTAAATTATTCATGTTTAATTGATGTCCAAACTTATATATTAACTTAAGTTATTTCATATTTGTTAGGAATTTGATAGCTTAACTCATGACTTAATTTATTTTGTAATGAAATTGTAACCATTGGACCTCTTATTTTTATAAAACCATTACAAATTGGTCCCCGATCAGTAGTAGTAATAATATTATTAATTACAAGGGTGTCATTAGGTACTGGAACAGTGTATTTCCCAGTTCCAACTAGGTACAAACATCAAACGGATAAATGAGAAGTACAAGTGGTAATCGAATTCGAACCCAATAGGGGCTCAATCTTTGTGCAGTATTATTTTGTCTTACAAAATTTGTAATATCAATGATAAACTCTTCTTCGTATTTTTTTTTTCATTTTAATTGAAAGAAATTGTTCAAGAAAATGAGTTATCCACAAATTAATACTTCATCATAGAGATGCATATTGTATTTGTCAAAAATATGTTGAGTTGCTGAACAAAAAGTTTATTTATTTGTAGTATATTTTCATAAAATATTTTATTTAATTATTTATTTTGCATATTCTGTTAGTTTAGAAAGTTATTATTTTTGAAAAATAAATTTGATTCTATAATTGATAAAGTTATAAGTTTCTTAATGCTAAAATGGAAACAAAATTAGTTGCTCATTTTTATTTTTTATTTTTAAGTGATAGAAAATAATAAAAACAATGAAAAGTTAGGTCTCACATCCAATTAAATTAAATCAGCTGAAAATGTGAGTTAGTTTTGGCCAATTTAGGTCAGCCTAAAGGTCGGTTTATCCATCTTAGTCCGGCTCAATTAAACCATATTTGACAGAACAACTGAGGTCTAAAATCTTTATTTCATTGTTCAGTCCACAACCAAAGCTGAGGAAATAAGTATCTTATTATGTATTTATGTTGCCAAACGCTAATAAAGTTAACCTATTTCACGTTATTGTTGTTGTTAACATCATTATCATTATCACTGTTTTTATCATTTATTATTATTATTATTATTTAGAGTTAAGCACTAAGACTATGCTGTAAGAGATATCATTTGAAATAAATTAAGAATGCATTCTAAAAATATTTAGTTGTTAAAGATTTCTAATTGTTATCAAATGCTAAAAACAAAAATTGGACCAAATTACTGCCATCAAATACATCGTATTAATCAAACTGTCATCTTCAATACAAATATTTTGTATACAAATATAAAATAAACAATTACTTTAAATCATTACTGAAGTAACCTAATCAAACAAAAATAGTTTAAATCATGACTAAACTTAAGTCACAGCAAACAAGAATATCTTATATCATCTTAACTTAAAATAAATAACTTATTTCATAATTAACTTTAATTCATAATTAAATATGGATTAAAGGAATCAAATTCAGTTCTTTATAGATAACACTCAATCTATTATTTTTTCTATATTGTTTTAATTAATTTATATGAATAAAAATTCTGAACGTGGAGGCGAGGTAAAGTAAATATGACCTCTGTCAAAAGAATAAATAAAGTTGCTAATTACTTTACCCAGTGCTAGCGTTTGTCAACGGGAGATTTGGAATCAGTCACTTTCTCTTGAGAATTAGCTGTGCCAACTTTTTACTGCGTCCACGTGACACGTGTCGTTGCATAATTTAACCTTTCCTTGATAAGCCGGTCCATTATTAAACACATGGAACTCGTTCAGCAACCCCCATTGAGAGATTGAGAATTAATTTTTTTTTAATTTATTAAGAAATTCATATTTGACAACACTCCACAATTAACTCATTAAAAGAAACAAAAAGAATGAGAAGCTAAGAGAAAAGGTATCCATTTGATTTCCTCTACATTCTTTATTAGATGGGACAAAATCTTCAATATTTTATTCGAGTTTTATATATATTTCACTTTTTTTTTCCGGAGCAAGTAATTAAACAACCTTGATCAGATCTATCAGTTTTCTTCGGGAGAGGGGGGTGTCCGATGCCCATCGGACCATAACAGTGTTTGATGGGTAGTTTCAACTGTCCGATCCACTTCAAGATCTGTGCGCACATATATTAAAGCAAACAACACGGATATTAAAGTGATGTGTACAAATTTTGAAGTGAATCGGACGGTTAAAACCACCCATCGAACCGAGTTTGGTCCGATGGACATCGGACACCCCCCTCTCCTGCTTTCTTCCGCTCTCTTTCTCGTCACATACCTCCTTCTGGGACAGATCCTAGAACTACAAAATAAGGGTAAATAAAAAAAATCTATTGTAGTGAAAGATCAATGTATTCCAAATTGGATTGTTATAAAATATAATTGTATATATACAATATTGTTTACACAATATATTTTTTATTCAAAATCTAAATACATAAATTTATTAAATTTAGAAAAATAAACTAAATCTAAAATAAAATCTAAAACTAAAGGTGTCGAACAGATACATGAAGCTACTTTTTTTCTAACAGAAGTTAACTATGTATGCAATAATTTATAATTTTAGGTCATTTGGTTGCATTTCCTCAGTTTTCTCACTCATACAAACTCAAAAATCAAGTTCATTTTTAAATAACGAAGATGTTGGTTGATTCGAATTATAAATATATAGATGGTAACCGTATATCTTGCAGTGAAAGTATTTTGAATCAAAACGGTTGTTTTTATGTTTGTTTAATATACATTTCTTGTTCACCAACTCGAAGCGCACCTCCTAATTCATCATGATAGACTACGATTTGTTGAGTCTACTCTTCTATTCCGCAATGTAGTTGTCAAACACCTCAAATTTCTTAAAAAATGGTGTTAATTTCAGAGTAAATAAAAAAATATTTACTATGTTAAAATACAAAATAAATTTCGAACAAACAAGAATCTTTCTAATACATATAATTTCTACTCGTTTTTTGGAGTCCAAAGATTATTTCTATAGGTAATACGGACATACTGGCTAAAAGTGGTGAAGGAAATAGTTAGAACTATACTCCAATCCAATCATATACGTGCGCAGGATCCAAAGCGTGGCCTATGTCGCCACGTTCTCTGACCCTCCAGCATGCTTAGAAACATGGGAATTTCGGAATCCACCACCACCAGGAAGAACGCTCTAAGTCATCTCTATTTTGCTTATGTGTCTTATTTTAGTCATATTATGTCTGTTTTAGGTTCGATTTGTATCGATCCATTCTCCATGTAGATTATCAAGATACATTCCATTACTAGAAAAATGTCATTTTTTCATATTCTTATATTTTATTTTAATCCAACAGTAAGTATATAGGAAGTGAAAGTTAGACTTGTGTTTGTATATTTATTATGTGCATTTTACTATATACTTCCTATTCATTCTGAAGTAATTAAGAAAGAAGCATGATGTACGTGGGACTGCTGCTCCTGTTTTTCTGTGTTAAGGGGATAATGATTAATTTATCAGTTGTACTATAAAGGACAAAATATGTTTTATCATAATTTTCTGCAGGGTTGACTTTGTCTAAGAGCATTCCAGAGCTTTAATAATTTTCTCCTTCGGATTGAAGTGAAAAAAAAAATCCAATTACCAAACCAAAAAGAAAATTAAGAGAGAGCCGAAATTTGGGCCAACTATGCTCGGCCCATTGACATGGTTATTGGGCCTGAACTGCGCAGAAACTGGGTCATTATTTTACGAAAGTTGAGATATGTAAAGTGTTCGTGTGGATTGCAATTTTCTTCAATAATAAAATGATTTTCTTATTTTGCAGTTTTTTGTTCCGAATTTTTTAGTTAGCACCCTACTAAATACTAATTAAATAAAAATCACTCTAACCCACTTAATTCACAAAATACCCTACGCATTTCAGACTGTGCGTCAAATTGGACTTGTACGCGTACTAAGAGTGTCCACCACTTGATGCGCAAACTTGAAGTGTGCACTTATGTACAAGGAGTTAAAATTTAATGTAATTCAGAGGAGAGCAGTTTGTGTCCGATGACCATCGGACTTAAATTGAGTTTGTTGGGTTCCATAATCGTCTGATCTGCTTTAAAATATGTAATATAATATTAGTTTAATCATTATTTTATTTGTTTTCTTAATCGCTATTCTAAATATACAATTCAAATAATATTTTTACTAATTCAAATAATTTAAAATTAATATTATTCTAAACAACTTAAATTAGCACTATTCTCAAACACTAATCTAAAAATTACTATTTTTACACTTGTACAATTCAAACGCACCGAATCTTACAGAAATAGCTAATAGTTAAGTCAACAGACATGCATATGCGATAGCTTTAAATAATTCGTTATCAATTATCCAATTAAATAAAGAGTAATGATTTTGTCCCCCTTGAATCTGTCCCCTAAACGTCCCCCCATCTCAACTCATCAACTCAGTTAACTAACGAACCTTATCCATATCCAAAAAAAAGTCGCTAAAAAAATGAAACACGTCTCTAATCCCTTTCACTTCCTTCCCCTCTTTCGCCGAAGGAACAAATCACAAATTCGCCATGGCACCTCACCTCTAACCTCTCTCTCCACCATATCCCTTCAGCTTTTTACAGATCAATACCCTTGAAATCGAGGGGAGAAATCCCAAATCAGAAAAAACAAAAAAACAAAAGAATAGAGAAAGATACCTAACTACTAGGATTTGTTGGCATCTCTCATTTCCTGTTAAGCTCTCGCCTCTTAATATCTTTAATGGAAGATGCTGAATGGGCTTATGAAACGGGACTCTCGAAAGGTGCCCTCTAAAGTATGAAGTTCATAGAACCACTGAACCATTTCGAGAAAAAATTCGATTCAAAACAGATTCGAGATTTGAAGCGAAATCAGCTAGAAAATAGATCTGATAAAAAACGCGAAAGGAAAAAGGGGAAAGTGAAGAAATAAAGAAGAAGATGCTTCTTACTCTGGGACAGTGGGACCCATTAGTTTATAGGTGTTACAAACATACGTGGCTATGCCATTTAACTTTTGTGAGACTTTCAG